>CM046448.1:27016560-27616560 GCA_025506515.1 Flaveria trinervia
GTCTTGCAAGCAAGACGTAAAGGGGTTCACACCCAATGAAAGGTGTTAACTAAACTGTGTGCGGTTTAGCTAACCGGGAAGATGCACACAGGGGGACCCTTTTCGCTTGCCCCAGGTACTAGAGTTAGCTTCGTGCACAATGTTAGTGGTCTATTTATAGACTTCGGCCTAGTACCAGCTTCGTGCATAATGTTCGGGGTATAGCACATGGCATTGGTCTGGAATGAAAGTACAGGTTAAACATGAATGCACAAAATGTATGATATAAATGATTATGAATGAGAACGAATGATGAACGATGATGGATGATAATAAATATTATTTATGTGTACATATGTTGCATGATCTTGAATGGAAATAAAGGAAGGTTTTAAACGAAAATAAAGTATTTTATTATAAAACTAGAACTCATTCAGCAATACTGGCTTTTATGCATTTTCAGTTGAAAGGTAATGGTTGCTGACGATGGCACGAGGTGAATGTAAGGTTTTATGTAAGGCTGATGCACCTAAAAATCCAATGTCTTCCTGAATGCATGCACTGAAGTAAAGAAGTAGAGATGCTTCGGAAGTTTTATACCATGCAATAGAAAAGATTTAAGTGTAAAATCTTCCGAAGCCAAGACCAACATCTTCCAAAGCCAGAAGTGAAGTCTTCCAAAGCTTCAAAGACAAAGTCTTTTGAAGTCAAGAAGTGAAGACAAATTATCTTCCTATGACTTTTCTATACATGCTTTATCTAATGTAGTTTACCATAAAGTTGGACCACTTTTCACTATAACTCTTTTGACTCACCAACTTTCACATGTTGGTGAAAAGGTCCATGCTTTTGGTAAACTGTACATTAAGGTCTTGAGTCTATGCTTTCTACTCTATGTACTTTTATCCTTTTTGTAATATATTAGGATGTGAGCTATAGCATGTCATAGTCACAAGTCAAAAGGAAATCTGCCTTTTGACTCTACATTTGATTTGGTTGTCTAGTTTGAATGTTTCTAGGTGGCCTTTAAAGTATGGCCGACTATAGGATGTAGTATAAAGTATTTGAGGTTCTTGTAACTTTCATTGTATGTTTTAACACTTGTAAAAGAACTTGAGAGCAATATACAACAATCTTGAAAACCATTTACGTGTGTTGTTTGTTCTTAGTTCTTCCTCATATTTTGCTTGTGTTCTAAGTAATCAATCTAGTGTGTTACTGGTTCCTTATTTGATATGTTAAGTGTTTTAATAACACTCTCCTCATTGTGTGTTTGTGTTGTAAGTGACCAACAAACGGTCCTGCAATTGGTCCCCATTGATCACTCCCGAAGACTTTGACACTTGGTGCCAACAGATGGAAGGGTTCATCAAGTCACAAGACTCCAAGATGTGGGAATTTATTATCTCAGGACCTTACATACCAAGCACCTCTTTAGATATGGCTAGAGGTGGTATGATTCCAATGGCTATGGCTGACTATTCTGATAAAGATAGGAAGAAAGTAGAGATTGATCAGAAAGCCATGACAACTCTTCAGACTACTCTTCCAAACTGCATATATTGAGGCTTCAAGAAGTGCACAACAACTAAACATCTACGGGATGCACTAATGCTTATGTATGAGGGGTCAAATGAAGCTAAGGAGAACAAGAAGGATCTTCTGAAGCAGCAGTTTGAGAACTTTATCTTCAAAATAGGTGAAACCATGACTCAATAAAACTTCTGGTATGTTGAGATTGTGGACAGTCTAATGGATGTTGGAGTGACTCTTGAGAACATGGACATTGTAAGGAAGTTCATGTCCTCTCTTCCCAGAAAATGGACACATTATTGTGTTGTCATCAAGAGAACTGAGGACCTTAAGACTCTTACTTTGACATAGTTGTATGGTACTCTTAATGGATACCAGATGGAGATAAACATGCAAGGTTCATTTGGTAACTCTAGCAATCAAATGAGTTCAGTCCTCCATGTGGTTGAAAGGGATAGTTTAGAACCAAAACATCATCTTATATGCTAACCTGAAAACTCACAAAAAGGTCCTTTCGTCACCTTCTCAGAGACACCAAAAGAAAGCTACACTCAAGGGAGCCCATTCTAAGAGACAAGCTCTTCACAAGCCTTTGTGTCTTATGATAAAGCACAATAAACTTTCTCTTCACCCTTGAAGATCTGGACTGTATCCTTCAAGATGACCTGGAGTACAAAGAGATAGTTCAACAAATGGCTCTCCTTACTCAAGCAATGCAACCAATAGAAAATTTGGGCTGGACAAAAGCAAAGTAAAGTGATACAACTATAACCAAATGGGTCACCTTGCAAAGGAGTGCAAGGAACCAAGGACAAATGGTGGCCAAGCACAAGCCAGTCCAAACTACACTAATAAAGCCACCTAGAATGAGAAGCCAAAGTAGGAATTTGCAGTTGCTGTTGAAGAAGAAGCCTTTCACTGGAGCTTTCAGGTGGAAGATGCATCTCCAAACCTAGCACTGATGGCTGACCATGATAAAGCAAAGCCATTGGAACATCTTTGTAAACCTGAATATATTGCTAAAGTAAATAGATACAGGTCCTACAATTTAGAGATGAGATCTAATCTTGAGTCCTTGAATATCTTAAAATCGAATTTTAAAAGAGATAAAAGTGATTATAAAATAAAGATAGCGTTCAACTCTTAAACATGAACATACCAACTATAGAACTCAGATCAAAGACCTCATAACTAAGTTGACCGAATGCCAGGCCGAGCTTGTGATCAGAAAAACCAAGGCAGAAAAATGTGTTCTCGAAGAAGAGACCTTCAAGAACATAATATCCTCATCCTATGCAAAAGTTTATTATCAAAAGAAGCAGGGACTGGGATCTAGGAGATAGCTCGTCCACATACGATCTTGTTTGTAAGATCTTAGGTGTGGAACTTATGAAGATGAGCTTCCCCTTATAGATCCCATGACTGAAGAGGATAAAGAAGAGATAATGAAGGATGCCTCTAAGAAGAGTGAAGAAGAGAATTCTAAGAAGGGTCGGTATCCTTTTGAAGAGAGTAAGAAGGTTGGGATGAACAAGTCGATGAGGAAGAACTTAATTAGGAAGAGCAAGAGGAAGCAAAGAAGGCTTAAGAGATCAGGCCACCATTAGTTCTAAATGGAAAAAAGTTTTTATCTCTGCTTGTTTTGAGGTGATTAAGACTGAAGATAGTAACTTAAACTTTAGTACCTGGAGTTCTAGTTAATGTGTTGATACATGTATGTCCCTAGATCATGATATGAAATGTAATAGATCTTGTTTATCTAATTCTGGTGTAATTGATATGATTAATGAAATGATATTGGTTGATTGTGATTTGTAATGATTAATATTTCATTAATGAGTTGATATAAAATTGGTTAATTAGGTTAGTGATTGGTTGAATGTTACATATAATGTTTACTAATTAATACATTCAAACTTAACATAATGAAGTTCTCATGCGAATGGCCCATGCGAATGGACAAGAAGCATGAACAACTTCATACGAATGTTTCAGTCGCACGACTGAACCGGGTGACTGGATTAGTTGTATGATTGACACATAAGATTGGCTCAGTCGCACGGCTGAACACTCAGTCGTGCGGATGAATCAACTGCATGGTTCAATCGCACGACTGAACCATACTTAATGGTTCAGTCGCACGATTGAATAATACCAACCTATAAATACAACCCAATTCGTGAAAAATAATAACTCTCGATTAATTATGATTCCAGATGTACCCTAGCCGTCCAGAAGCCTCCCAATTCGTTCTCCAAGTTCATAAAACACATTAGATCGATTCCCAATCGATTTCTAACGTTAGTTTCAATTCTTGATTGATTCTTCGTGTGTTCTCACTGATTGGATCGGCAATCAAATAGGATTCCGCACTATTTGATCTGGTTTACATGCTAATCTCCATGTATTTCGTCAACTACCAGGTCCTAACAAGTGGTATCAGAGCTTTGGCTCTTGATTACGTGTGATTCAATCAAGATTGATAAAAAGTTTGTGTTTTTGCACTAAAAACGCAATCTTTTGTGTCAAAAGTGATCTTGGACGTTCCCTGCTCATCAATGTTTGGTTTCTACGGACTTAGGCGATTAGACCCTGCGAAATTTCGAATTTTTGCGGCTAAAACATGTTTAACCGAGAAATTTTCGCAAAACAGCAGCTTCAGTCGCACGAGTGAGCCATTCGCATGACTGGACCTCATTCGCATTGCTCAGACGCACGATTGGACATAGTCGCATCTCCATTCGTACGAATAAACCTTTCGGGCATACTGTTCATACGCATTAGATCCATTCGCACGACTGAGCTAATCACTTAGTTCAGCCGCACGTTTGAACCAGACGTAGAGTTCATACGCACGACTAGTCCATTTGCACCCTTCAGCGCCCCAGTGACAATGTTTATTAGACTTAAAGTTATTCGCAATGGAAGATCAAATGTCAGCCTTTACTGCTGGGAAGGACTCTAGGATCCAGAACCTGCTGTTACTTGAGAGTGAGGTGGGTAATCATAATAAACCACCAAGCTTTTAACGTTAGATGAGTTTCCCCACTGGAAACAACGTTTTGAGATCTACCTCAATGGAGTGGATCCGAATCTGTGGGAAGCCATCGAGATTGGATATAGTACGCCGGTGGGAGCCGATGGAGTAAAGCTAACCTTAGGAGGGATGACAGACGCGTAGAAAGTCAAATAATGCAGAGAAGAGGGTCTATGCATTGATTACACAGTCTATCCCTAAAGACATATTCCACCAGTACTCAGAGAATAAGCAGTCCAAGAAACTATGGGATGAGCTAGAAAAGAGGTACAACGGGAATGCTTCGTTGAAGGCAATCAAGGCTAAGGAGTTAAAGAATTCGATAACTTCTCATCGATGGGAAACGAGAGTTTGGACGATGTTATAGATAGAGTCTACCATCTGATGAGTGAACTGCATACCATGGGGTGGCTACTACCATGGAAGAGAAAGTTACTAATTTTGCAGACGGATTGCCTGAAAAATGGGCTTCATTCGTGTCTAATCTTAGACAGAATGGAATGCTAGCAAAACTGGATATTAATGACTTCATTCTTAAGTTGCGAGAAGAATCACTTAGGATGAAGTACGAGCTCAGAAGTCTACGTACAATCAAAATCCAGCTTTATACAATGCCACTCCTCAAGCTAAGACATCTGGAGCACCTCTCCAGACTGCATTTGTGTCTAGCTCATCGGTCCTACACATGCACCTCCTTCAGGATTAGACAAGTCGGGACTTTCTTGTTCCCACTATATTGGTCCGAAGCAAGTGCTACTAAACTGAAGACCGAGAATCTCGGGAATGTGACTGTGGAAGTAGCTCGAGACACATGGATCTTTTGGCCGCAATGGTCCACTCTATGATGAACTTGTTGCTGGAAAGATTGGCAACTGCCATCTGGCAGACGAGGACTACGAGCAGGTGGACGAAATGGAGCTTGAGAGAATGGATATAATGTGGGCTTTGGCTAGTGCTGTCCAGAGGGCAAAGAAGTTTGTAAAACAAACCGGACAGAACTTAGTAGCGACTAAGGATACAACATTCGGCTTTGACAAGAGCAAAGTGACCTGCTTCAACTGTGGAGAAAAGGGGCACTTCAAAAGAGAATGTGTCAAGCCTAAGAAGACGGGTAACGGGAACCCGTTCTTATCCTTCACTCGTCAAGACAAGCAAGCTACCAGTTCTACTTCATCAAGCAAGGACTCAAAAGCCTTGACTGCCCATGATGATGAAGGACATGATTGGAGCTTTAGGTTTGTCTCATCAGGGGAATCAAACATTGCAAGTGTTGAAAATATTTATAGTGATTCCGCTAGTGAAGGAGATCTAGCAGTTGAGATAGCGATGTCACATAGTGAAGAAGCAACTGCAACCGAGATCAGCTACAATCCAAAAGCGGAGACTACCATGTCAGAGACAGAAAAGACAGAAGCACCAGAACCAGAAACATCTCATGCTGCATTGATGGCAAACGCTTCTGAATCAACTCAGGTAAGTACTACTGACACAATGTTTAATAATCATGCTTGTTCTGATTGTGATACCTTTAGGAATAGCATATGGTAAATTTGCTAGGTTATTAGATCATAATGATAACTTAGTAAAAGATTTGCAACTATGCACTGAGGCTAATAGGGTATTAAAACAAAATGAGCACAATTATAAAAAAAGATAGACCTTTTGACTAAACAACTTAGGGAAACCAAAGTAGTTGCCTTTAACCAAGCTAATGACATTAGGTATTATCTAAACTCCCTAGAAGACACTAAGAAGCAAAGGCAGTTCTAGAAGTAGAAGTAAATTCATTAAAACAGAAACTGCATAGTTGGACTAGTTCTTCACACATAGTCCAACACTGTTGAGAGAAAGGAACAACGGGGAGGGATTGGTTATAAAGTGGTTCCACCACCACCTGAGACTTTGATGAACACTAAGACTAGACCAATAAATATTAATCCCATCAAGGATCATGTAGTGTCTACTCCCTTGTTAGTGATCCAGATTCCTTATGTTCATCTATTGACTCTGAAAACAAACAAAAGGAGGCCACTTCAAAGGCAAAGGGTAAATTGCCTTGTGTTAATCTGAAAAGGATTTGAAAAGGTTAACTTAAAGTCAGGGTCAAATAGAGTCAAATCAGAACCTAAAAGGGCTTCTAAGGATAATCTTTCACATACTTCAAGTCAAAAACCATTAACCAAAGAAAAGATGTTAAACAGGTTAAAACAGTTAACTTGTTAAACCAGTGAAAACATCAAAAGAACCACAGTCAAAACCTAAAGTGAGTGATGTTACTAGAGTGTCACACACGTCTTCACAAAGAAAGTTTAATCATAAAGTTGATAGCAGGGCGTGCTACAACTGTGGAGAATGTGGACACATTGCTTCCTATTGTCCTTATTATCAGACACCTAGGAAAATTGAACTTCAGGACTCAAAACCTAGGTCTTCTAAGAGGAGCTCTTTAACTCCACCTAGAAGAACTAGTGAACAGAAAGTTCAACTCGTTAGCTAGTCGACTGTTTATCACAAACAGGCATTGCACAATCTGGCTTATGGAAAGAGAAGTCAACCTCTGTGTCTGATAATGATGACAGAAGGAACCTGAGATACCCTCACCTTCTAAGGGTCAATGGGTTGAATTTCTGATGTGTGATGCCTCTGGGAAACCCAAGGCAGTAAAGGCTTGGGTTCCTAACCCAAACTAATCCTTTACTTGGTGTTGCAGGGTGTTCGATACAGTGCTGAAACTAACACGTGGATAGTAGACAGCGGAGCATCCAGGCACATGACAGGAAACAGAGCTCTTTTATCAAACGCCAAGCAAATAAAAGGAGGGCATGTTCGTTTGCTGGAACAAGGGTGGCTATATCACAGCAGGGAGAAGTGGGGAATCAGAAAGTTAATTTTGATAAGTGAAAATACGTTCAACAACTACAAAATAACTTACTTTCTGTTTCCCAATATGTGATAAGGGATTTAAAGTCATCTTCGACAACAAGAAGTGTTACGTACTAAGAAAGACTACGTGATCCCAGAGGACCAAGTTTTGATGACTGCTCAAGATATAAAGATCTTTATGTCTTGGATCTGTCAACAGCTTCTACAATGGATCATGAGGTTCAGTGTTTCTATCTAAAGCTACTGAAAGGACTCCATCTCCTGGCATTGGAGAATGGGACACATCAGTCAAAGGAAGATGAATCACTTGATTAAGAAGGATCTGGTGAAAGGTGTTAATGTTAAGAACTTTCAGCTTCCTGACTTTTGTGTAGCTTGCAAGAAAGGCAACAGACAAAGAAGTCCCATATGGAAAAGAAAGTTAATTCAATAGAACTTCTTCTTGAACTTCTTCACATGGATCTGTTTGGTCCAGTCAGTACAAAGAGCATTGCAGGCGACTTGTACTGTTTTGTAGTCACTGATGACTACTCAAGGTTCACTTGGGTAATGTTTCTGAAATCCAAATCAGAAACATTTGAATCATTCAAGGAGTTGGTAACCACACTGGAATCTCTCTGCAAGCTGAAAGTTAGACAAGTACGCTCATACAACCGAACGGAATTCAAGAACCAATGGATGGAGGCATACTGCAAGGAAAAGGGAATTGTGCATCAATTCACTTCTGCCTACATACCTCAGATGAATGGCGTTGCTGAGAGAAAGAACATAAGCTTGATAGAGACAAGCGGACTATGCTGGCAGACTCGAAACTGCCTATCCAATTCTGGATGAGGCAGTGGCGAATGCCTGTTATACACTGAACCGAGTCCTGATAGTCAAGCGCCACGGAAAAACATGCTACGAGCTCCTACAAAGACGCAAACCGAACTTGGAGTATCTTGAACCATTTAGGGCGCCGTGCACACTTCTGAAGAAGACACAAGAGGGTAAATTTAGCGAGAAGGCAGATGAAGGCATCTTTCTAGGATACAACATACCGAACAAGCGAGTTTACAACAACTCAACGGGTCTAGTAGAATTTTGGTGTAATGTTGACGTTCAGCGATCACCACACCACCTACTGGAAAAGGACCCACCTACTTCTTTGACTATGATGGATTCTTCAAGTCGTTCAACATTCCTCTCTCTCCCTCGGATGACGAATTAGCTACACGAATGATGTATGATAGCTTGAATCCACCAACATCTAGCTCACAGGGAGAATCATCTACTCAGTCAGGGGGAGTAGTCGACGACAGTGACTCCTCCTTTGAAGATGAAGCTGAAAAAGATAACCAGAACAGTCAGGAGGAATAGGTTCCAGTTCCTGAAAGCCCACAAGCATCTATCAGTGATGCACCTTCGACTTCAGAGCCTCAAACTCCAACCACCTCAGATGCAGATCCAAATGTTCATAATCTTGGCTCTGAGGTAGCTGTTCCTACTACTCCAGGATCACGACTAAACATCTATCATCCCCTAAACAATGTCATTGGGGATGTCAGATCGGGGGTGCAAACCCGAAATCAGCTATACTCAGTTGCTTACGCCTCAGTTATGGAAAAGGGATATATTCATGATGGTGCTTATCGGTGTTTTGTCTCATAGTTTGAGCCAAAATACGTCAGTGATGCCCTAAATGATGAGGTGTGGGTAAGTGCCATGCAAGAAGAACTTCTTCAGTTCAAGAAGTTAGATGTATGGACTCTGGTTGATAGACTAAAGGTGCTAAGGTCATTGGCACCAAATGGGTTTGAAATGCAAGAAAGATGACCAAGGGGTCATTATCAGGAACAAAGCTCGACTGTGGTTCAGGTTTTCGCCAAGTCGAGGGAATGATTACAATGAGGTTTTTGCACCCGTGGCAAAGATGGAAGCCATTCGTATCTTCCTTGCCTATGCATCGTACATGAAGATTAAAGTCTATCAATTAGATGTGAAGAGTGCATTTCTTCATGGGGAAATCAGAGAAACAGTCTATGTCAGTCAACCGAGGGATTTGAAGATCCTTATCATCGGGATAGAGTCTACAAGCTCGACAAGGCTTATACGGGCTTCATCAAGCTCCAAGAGCTTGGTATGAGAAACTCTCGACTCATCTTGTGAAACACGGCTTTCGCAGGGGAGTCATTGACTGCACGCTGTTCATTAAAGAAAAAGATGGCGGCCTACTGCTCGTACAATCTATGTTGATGACATAATTTTCGGCTCAAAGAACGAAGAGTTATGCAAAGAGTTTGAAGCAGTTATGAAGAAAGAGTTTGAGATGAGTGCTATGGGGGAGATGAAGTTTTTTCGGGCTACAGGTGGATCAAACACCAAATGGGATCTTTCTACATTAGACCAAGTACGTAGGAGACATTCTCAATCGCTTTGACATGGAGAATGCATCTGCTTCCGGTACTCCACTTGCTACGAATCATGACATAGCACCTGATGAAAATGGAGATCTTGTAGATGCCACGATGTACCGAGGAATGATTGGATCCTCATGTATCTCACTGCCTCAAGACCTGATATCATGTATGCGACATGTTTATGTTCTAGATATCAGGCTAAACCTAAGGTCAATCATCTGATCGGGGTCAAAAGGATTTTTCGCTATCTAAAGGGTACCCCACACTTGGGTTGTGGTATCCTCATGATGATGATTTTGAGCTCACGGCGTATAGTGACTCGGATTACGGAGGCTGCAAGATGAACTACAAGTCTACATCAGCAGGGTGTCAATTCTTTGGAGAAGATTAATTACCTGGCAGTGTAAGAAGCAGACATCGGTTGCATTGTCAACCTGTGAAGCCGAATATGTTGTTGCTGCAAGTTGCTGTTCACAAATCATCTGGATTCAACAGCAAATGCGGGATTACGTTTAACGTTCTATTCTACTCCTATTTTTGTAGATAACTCTGCTGCAATTATGGTAACTAAAAATCCGGTCCAACATCCTAAGACCAAACATATCGGTATAAATATCATTTCATAAGAGATTTTTTTGAAAAGAACTTAATTGATGTGGTAAAAATTAATACTGATTTTCAACGCGCTGACCTCTATACTAAGCCTTTGATAAACCACGTTTTCAATATTTGCTAGAGGTCAACGGCGTAAAAAGAAAGTGAGGTTATTCCTGATGATGATCATGTGTAGTCCGATGTAGCTTCGTTAATTCTTCATTTTATTTTTGTTTATTTGGTTAAATTAGTCTGTTTAAAATTAAACTTATGTTATTCTGCTGTTATTAAAATCCTAAAATAATGAAACCAGTTATGATTTTAGTATTTTAGGGGGAGAATAAGTCAGCAAGCAACAGTAAAAGAAAAAAAAACGAGGGAGAAGGAGTGGAAAGCTGATATAAGTAGATCGTATCTCTGATACCGATTCAAACCCTTGGAATATGATAGTACACAGGAACAAATCAAGAGGGACTTTGAAATTTAATTTAGAAAAGGTGCAAAAATTCAAAGTATAAGTCTGTGTAGTCTAAGCAATATAAAAGGGAAGATGATAGAAAAAAACTGGTAACTCTAAGGTAACACAATGAGAGTAGACCTAGAGGTTGCTAGACCACAATTGATATGTCGGTAGATTCAACACAATAGATGATTAGACCTGACTGGTGATCTCAAGATCAAACTAAGTGGTTCAACTGACTGTGGGCTCCCATCTTATCGCTCGTTAACACAATCAACAATATTCCAATAAGGGGTAATGAGCATGTAAACGCCACAAATGTGTGCGGATGACCATAAATAGAGCAAAGCACCAGAAAAAATGAAATAAAATGTTATCAAGCTAATGACTTATGTTGTTGGTGCATTTGGTGCAAAATAAAATTAAGCTGCTCTAACAAGGAGATAGGTTGTGCGCCTCTCTGCTGTGCGATGGCACTGACCTGAGGATAAGCATACCTAGATATTCTAGAATTCATTGTTGTTTGCCGCCTCTCTGCTGTGCGATGGCACTGACCTGAGGATTGGCTTCTCCTTGAAAGCTCTAAGAATAGTCTCTTCTTGTAAGAATAACAGTAGACCGCTCAAAAGCTCCTGAGGAATGTTGATTACCATATAAGTGTGGGATTCACAATGTTAGTTGAAATAATTAAACCTAAATCTATCACCAGCTTGGGTCAAAAGTCTTGTATGGATTTAAGTGGACAACATATTAACAATCATTGTGGGTGCAATTCTTGAAAGTTTGAATCAATGTGGTAATCTAAGAGTTTTAGTTTGATTTCCTAAAGTTGCAAATGACTCTGGATGAACACCAAGATTGAGCATCAAAAGATTTTGATAACAAGTCCAAACTGATTTGAACTGCCTGTATGATTCCAAAATTGAATTGGTCCAGGCATGGTAAATCTGAGTTAAGCTGTCTATTCCAGAACCAAATCCAGTAGATTTCCTCTTTATTTATCTCTCACAAAAAGCCAAAAACAAGATTTATTTTCTGTATTTACTCCTTTAGTTTCGTTTGGTTGCCGACTACATCATGAAAATCGGTAAGGGATCAACTCACTAAAAGGGTCATGTCTGAGATGACCACATATGTGTTAAAAGCTTAAATCAGTCACGTCTGAGGTGATAAAAGGGTTATCAAGTCAAAACGATCATGTCTAATATGATCAACTGCTCATACGTAAATTTCTGCATTTCTGCATTAAGGGATTTTAACGTTAAATATTCAAACTGGCAGAAAAGTTAATAATATGACCTATTCGCACGAATGGACCATCCGTATGGACCAATCATACGAATGGAAGCTATTCGTGCGAATGGACCATGAATATGGACTATTCAACCGAATGGCCCATACGATTGGCCCAGTCGGATGATTAAAGGGGAATGAGTGAGTCAGTCGCACGACTGAGATTCAGTCGGACGACTGAAGAAGGACGATTGAACCAATCACACGATGAGTCCCACTCGCACGACTGAAAGGTGCGTATGAGCTCAGTCGCACGATTGAATCTAGGGTTGATATAAATAGAAGGGGAGTCGGTCGCAGAGACTCACCACCTTCAAAAATCACCCTGAATCGCACATATTAATCCAACACTGCAAAAATTTCAATCGATCGCAAAACCCCTGTTCTTGATTGCTGACCAATCTACATCGACTCTACAGGTAATTTACTGTACATGCACTCCCATAACGTTCGTTTGATGAAAACACGGTAGATTCGGACTCACAAAGTACCCGATTAAGTGACTAAATAACCTACCTAAATGACTCAAACAAACGAAAGTAACGATGTTAGGTGGTTTAAGAATGATTGCGAGTCAAATGAACCAGATAAAGATGTCTAAAACTCAAAAATGGTGAAAAAGTAAATTTGAATCGAACAGTCTGTTCTTCATGCGAATGGACAGCATGATGAACTTCAGTCGCATGACTGAAGGGCTCAAACTGCCTATACGCATGGCTGAACCATGCGTATGAAGTTCAGTCGCACGACTGATGTAACCGCATGAGGGTATATACGTAGGAGCCCAATTGAACACTCCGAGATACGTATGGGTTCAATCGCACGACTGAATCCCATTCGTACGGTTCAATCATACGACTGAACCCCTTTCGCACGGTTCAATAGCACGCCTGAACTCAGTCGCACAATCTCAATCGCATGACAGAAAGATGTCTTCAAGCTTAGCATTTCATGACTTTCTTAGTCAATGGTACTAATGTTTACTATCTTTGTGTAACAGATGGCGAGTAGATGGATTATGAGCACAAAGCACAATATATGTGCTCATCTGGACTTAATCCAGAAATGCTGCAGAATTCTCTGGCATAATCACATTTCTATTGAGATCATGGATTGCACATGCCATATCTACCCCTTGCACTCCATATCGATCCATTCAACAAGCCTTCTGGGAAGGCGCTACAGTTGATAGATCATCTGAACCTCACTGCATGAGAAGTACCATATTTGGCGAGGCTATTACCGTTTCAGAGGAGGATCTAAGGATTGTACTACAATTGGGGGATGACGCTGGCTGTCCAACTCGTTTACACCCCCTCACTGTAAGTGGATGCTTTCTCAGAGCCAAATATTCTGGGGACATCAATTCTGGGGTACTCAACAAGAGTAACCTCTGTCCCCAGTTTAAATATCTTGCACACGTGCTGCTCAAGTGCATGGCATCAAGAAAAGGTGGTTTTGATGAGCTGTCGGACCAGATGCAGAACGCATACGTTGCATTTGTGCTGAACCATCCGTTCAGCTTCTCGAAGATGATCTTCACCTATCTGGTGGAGAACATCGAGGGGAAAGGGAAGGAAGCCTTCTGTATGTACCCGAGGTTTATGCAAATGATCATAGATCAAAAGCTTCCTCCCTGCCAAAAGAAAAGGAGGATTCGGTAGTCTTGGAGGTAATGGACGACACTACCTGGGAAGGATGAAAGTATACCGGGGAAAGCAAATGAAGCCTCCTGTCAAGAGGTTGTTTGGTCATCTTGCCAGGGAGGACTTTGTTGTGCCGGAAAAGAGAAAATGGCGTCACGAGGACAGTGACTCTGATGTGGAACAGATAGCCTACCCACTCATGGCTCAGATGAGGATGACAATGGAGATGCTGCTATTCCACTCAGAGGCACTGTGTCTGATTCTGTACCTCCAGTGTCCGTCACATCTGGAGAAGTAACTGAGTCAGTGGGATTTCATCAAGATTTTGTTCTTGACGCGGAGGAGGAGGATGAATCGGATGAGGAGCCACTTACATGAACTGTGGGAAGGAAAGTTGTTCCCACAGAACATGGGTTAAGGGTGGTTGGTGAACACCCGAGAGACTCCGGAGATACAGATACTGACCCAACTATGCTCCGGGGTCCTCAGGCGGGGTTGTAGGGGGAGCTTCCTCCTCAACTGGAACATGGAGGAAGAGAATGGCCAAACCCCATGGCCAGAAGAAGAAGCGTAGGGTGACCTTCATCACCACCACATCCACCACATCCACCACATCCACCACATCCACCACATCCACCACAGCCACCACATCCACCACATCCACCACATCCACCACATCTACCATAGCCCCCTCCATACCTCCCACCACAGCACAGTTTCCCTCCACCACCACATCCTTTACTCCCTCATCACCTCCACCACTATACAGACCTATCCTCACTACCGCACCTCCACCACCACGTCACACCAATCAATACCCTCAGCCCATCCCTCACACACTTATAGATCTCCTCTACCTCCAATGAGGGTAGAGGAACAGTTGTCAGCGCTTAACAGAATGGTGATGTGCTTACTGCCGGCTGATGAGGAAAAGACAACTCAGATCCGCCAGCTTACTGACCTGACTGCTGCACAATCTCATAAAATTGCAGAGCAGGCTCGAGTAATTGAGGAGCAGGCCCAGCAGTTGGCTGCTCAGAGCACCAAGATGGACCAACTCCAAGCTCAAAGTGTCGCATCAAGCAAGCAAATAGAGGAGCTGGAGAAGGCAAGGAAGGTTATCCTGTTAAAACTAAAAGGATCTAAAGAGGAGCCATTGAAGATCAGGGAAGGAGACAGAGATGAAGATGATGAAGATAGTGATGAGGATGATGAGAGTGATACTGAGGATGATGAAGAAGCAGAAGGAGGGGATGCACCTGCATCGGCCACTACTACAGGTCAGGAGAAAAGGACAAAGAACAGACAAGATCAATCAGCTTCTACCTCTGCTCCTCCAAGTGATGAAACCATGATCCAAGATAAAAGTAACGATTAGATGTTTATGTATTTATCTTCTTTTGTATTTGAATCATGTAATTGAACACAATGTATTTAATGTTTATATTACTTTAATGCCTTTCTGTTTGATTAACTACTAATGATTTATGTGTGGAATGTTTAAACCAAACAGATCAATATTACCAAAGAGATGAGTTTGATGTTGCTCCCCTTCAGCAGGTTAAGTCTCAGCTAACAATGATACTTGATCTGCAAGGGATTGTCAGGAGGTCAGTGAATTACACCCCTGAAGAAGGGGAAATAATTCATGATCTAACTAATGAGCAACTCGCAGAGCTTTTTGAGCTAAATCCAGATGAAATAGTAAAAGATGCTCCGACATGCGATTCGACTAGTGACGAAGAGTTCAACGATGTTGATGATGTAGAGATCGAAGATGTCACTGCCGTGGAGTACCCTCAGTATGCTGACAATGAGGGTAATGTGGTCCCCAATCTGGGTGAATCCCTTGTCAGCAATACTATTGAGGTGTTGAACAATATGGA
The DNA here is from genome assembly GCA_025506515.1 of Flaveria trinervia. NCBI lineage: Eukaryota > Viridiplantae > Streptophyta > Magnoliopsida > Asterales > Asteraceae > Flaveria > Flaveria trinervia. The sequence continues at coordinate 27,032,271 of CM046448.1, forward strand.
GCAAGAAACAGAGAAAGCAGAAGACACAACCCAAGCTTCAAATGATGATGTTGACATTCGAAAGGCTGAGTGGGCTGCATGTTTTGAAGAAGTTAGAGCCCAACGTAGTGCACCAAAGAAGGATTCCTACATGAAACTCTATAGAGTCAAGAAACATCACAAGGTGTCAGGAAGGATCATAGCATGGGCGTACTTTGAAGATCTCAATGCGTATGCAGTTAAGAGAGAACAGGGAATAAAGTACTTCAGATTCCCACATGATCTGAAGACTCTACCAGGTTTTGAGCTCAACCAGCTGGCCAAACTAAAGCTTTTGTATGCTGACCCGAGGAAGATGTCAGGCTGGTTTGAGGCTGCCCTAAAGAAGGAGTACCACACTAGATGGGTTAACTTCAGACCTCAACAGCCTACTAGGTATATCAGAAGGTCTGAGGTTGATGCCATTACTGGCAAGCCTAAGATAGTGTTGAAGTGGAATCCTCCGCGCACAATGTCAAGAATCCCACTCAGGGAAATGCCACAGGATTTCACTCCACACTTTAAGTGGTGGTACTATATTGGAGAACAGCTGAAGCGGTCATAGTCTTAAGCAAAGAGGGACAAATGGATACTATCAGGGTATTCGACCCGATGTGGCTTACAAACTTGTCGGAAAGTGATATTTATACGCTATACAAGTGGCCACTGTTCTATGATACACAAGATATTGTACAAGCCCTCCAGTTCCAGAAAGTTATACGACTCTGCTTCGCGTTTAAGATTCACACGGGAGTTACAAAAGAGGAGAAGTACAAGAAATACAAAGAGGTTATGCAGAAAACATAAGATTAGAGAGATCTAGGTCCAAAGGGGAGTTTGTTGATACATATATGTCCCTAGATCATGATATGAAATGTAATAGATCTTGTTTATCTAATTCTGGTGTAATTTGATATGATTAATGAAATGATATTGGTTGATTGTGATTTGTAATGATTAATATTTCATTAATGAGTTGATATAAAATTGGTTAATTAGGTTAGTGATTGGTTGAATGTCTACATATAACGTTTACTAATTAATACATTCAAACTTAACATAATGAAGTTCTCATGCGAATGGCCCATGCGAATGGACCATAAGCATGAACAACTTCATACGAATGTTTCAGTCGCACGACTGAACCGGGTGACTGGATTAGTCGTATGATTGACACATAAGATTGGCTCAGTCGCACGACTGAACACTCAGTCGTGCAGATGAATCAACCGCATGGTTCAATCGCACGACTGAACCATACTAATGGTTCAGTCGCACAATTGAATAATACCAACCTATAAATACAACCCAATTCATGAAAAATAAGAACTCTCGATTATTACGATTCCAGACGTACCCTAGCCGTCCAGAAGCCTCCCAATTCGTTCTCCAAGTTCATAGAACACATTAGATCGATTCCCAATCGATTTCTAACGTTAGTTTCAATTCTGATTGATTCTTCGTGTGTTCTCACTGATTGGATCGCCAATCAAATAGGATTCGCACTATTTGATCTGGTTTACACGCTAATCTCCAGGTATTTCGTTCAAATACCAGGTCCTAACATAATTTCCAACTCATCCCAGCAATAAGAAGAAGGTTGATCAATTGTGTACCAGTGCTACACAACCTTAACCATCCATCTTTTAACGTAGTTCTTACCCGAAAGGAACTTCCACAACATCTGCAAAGATGAAGTTGGAGAAGGAAAGTGATCAAGTTCAGCCTTGTTCACAAAAGAAGGCTCTTAGGAAGAAGAAAACAGACTGTGTCATGTGTGGAAGTACCTCTCATCTTGCTAAGGATTGTCTCTACAATCAAAAAGGTATTGTCCACATGGCTAAGGAAGATACTTCTAAGATTCCAAGAAGAAGCAAGGTTTGGAAGGAAAATCTTTTCCTTTCGGAAGCTGCAAAATGAAGATGAAGACAAGTGGAAAATTTCCTTCGGAAGAAAATTGGTCTCAGAAGAAAAGAATACTTCCAAAGCACTAAAGCCTGCTGCAGTGATAGCATGATCTTCCGAAGGTTCAGTCATCAAAACTTCCGAAGTCATCAAAACATCAAAAGTCATTAAAACATCCGAAGTGTTGAAGGTCAAGTCTAAGCTTCCAAAGGCGGTGTGGAAGACAAAGAAAGACCAATTGATTGAAAGTTCTCCATCAACATCAGGAAATGATCCTAAAAACATGACTATAGCATCTATTACTATTGCATTGTATTCAACTTCATTTGTGAGCCCAAGACCAATAAGCTTGGGTTTCCAAATGTAACTAGCCATCTCTTTTATGCAGGAACATCTCAAGACAAACAAAAATCTATGGATCATTGATAGTGGATGTTCCAGCCACAAGACAAGCAATAGGTCACTACTTCAGAAATTTGAGAAAATTGATAGAGGACCAATTGCTTTTGGAGGAGATATTGGTGGTTACATTACAGGAAGGGACAAGGTCACAAATGGTAAACTCAACATTGAGAAGGTAAACTTTGTCAAGGAGTTTGGATACTATCTTTTGAGTGTATCTCAATTTTGTGATCAGAGTCAAAACATACTCTTTACTAAGCATGAGTGCATTGTTCTCAAGACCAGGTGGTCATTCCTTATGAGCATATTCTACTCAGAGCCCCAAGGAAAGGAACATGTATAAGATGGATTTGCAAGAAACATCTCCTTTAGGAGAAGTTTCATGCTTTCTATCTAGAGCAAATAGTGACGAGTCTTTCCTTTGGCATAAAAGAATGTTCCATGTAAACTTTAAAAACATGAATAAACATATTAAGAGTGATTTGATAACTGGAATGCCAAAGAAAGAGTTTACAAGTGATGATCATTGTGTTGCATGCCTGAAAGGAAAGCAACACAAGGTATCTTATTAGCCAAAAGAAAAGAAACTCCATCACTACTCCCCTACACTTATTACATATGGATCTTTTTGGCCCCACCAGTGTAATGAGTCTAGAAAGGACCTCTTATTGTTTGGTGATCACAAATGACTTTACAAGATTCACTTATGTCTTCTTTCTTAGAACTAAGGATGAGACCCCTGAGATTCTAATAATTTCATACTAAAGATTGAGAATCAATGTGATCACAAGGTCAATACCATAAGATATGATCAAGGAACTGAATTGAAGAACAAAATCCTTGATATATTTTGTGATAAAAAGGGTATTACAAGACAATATAATGCTCCTATTACTCCTTAGCAAAAGGGTGTTGCTGAGAGGAGAAACATGACACTTATTGAAGCTGTAAGAGCTATATTGTCTCACTCTATACTGCCCGTCACCTTCTGGGCAGAGGCAGTTAACGTTGTTTGCTATGTGCAGAACAAAGTTTTAGTATTTAAGACACATGGTATGACTCTTTATGAAGTTTGGCATAAGAGGAAACCTTTCATTGGTTTTCTCAGGTCATTTGGATGTCCTTACACCATCTTAAATATGAAAGATAAAATTGCCAAGTTTGATGAGAAATCAGATGATGGACATTTTATTGGATACTGTTCTCAAGCCAAGGCTTATAGAGTATACAATTTCAAAACTAGAATAGTTGAGGAGTCAGCCAATAAGGCTTTCAATGAGCCCACTTCTAGTGTGAATGGTTTTGGTGCTAATTGGCTATTTGATCTTGATTTAGTTACCAATTTTTTAACAAATCTTAAGAGCATGTTTTAGGGTCCACATATATATTACCTGCAGGTGACCCTGATCCAAGATTTGAGCTGAGAAGACCTTTAAGCTACACATCTTCAGCCCCAGTTGTAACTAATCTTGTAGATGGAGTACCTATCAGTACAATAATGACAAATTCAGCTGATACCTCTGAGGTGCCTTCAAATTCCAGCTTAGAGGCATAAAACTCAGATGTAGGAGGTTCAAATGTAGAATAAAATAGTGGTGGTGATAGTAATGAGGAATTTTTTTGATGGATTTCATTAAAGACAACAACAATGATGTCACACACTCATTGGATCAAGTTTCTCTTGATAAGTGTGCTAATGTAGTGGGAGAAACCTCAATGTCAGATCTCAATTTCTCTAATTTAGATCTCTTTAAGCACTTCTTGTGATCCCTCAGCTAAGGATCCACAAGTCTCATCCTACCACAAACATCATTGGAGATGTTGAATCATGGGTAAAAACAAGAGTACAAACCCATGATGCAAATGTTTATCTCCATTCTTTTTCTTATCCAGATAGAGCCTAAGAAAATTGATAAGGTTTTAAGGGATGGAAGTTGGGTTGAAGCTATGCAGAAGGAGCTGCTTCAATTCAAAAGGAAAAAGGTTTGGAACCTATGTCTTCTTCCTCAAGGGAAGACTACTATAGGAACCAAATGGGTGTTTAGGAATAAAAAGGATGATAGAGGACTTGTCATCAAAACCAAGGCTAGAATAGTTTTTCAAGGAGACACACAAGAAGAAGGAACTGACTACACATATGTCTTTGCTCCTGTTTCAAGGCTGAAAGCTGTCAGGATATTCTTAGCTTTTGTTGTATCCAAGAATTTCAAGGTCTATCAACTTGATGTCAAGTGTGCTTTTCTTTATTGGGTGATTGATGAAGAGGTGTATGTCAATCAACCACCTGGGTTTGCAAATTCTAATCATCCTGATTATGTATGTAGGCTTGATAAAGCTCTTTATGGGATGCACTAAGCACCAAGAAAGTGGTATGAGACTCTCTCTCAGTATCTTTATCAGCATGGATACATAAGGGGTACTATAGATAGAACTCTCTTAACCAAAAGAGCAGGAAATGAATTAATGTTAGTTCAAGTATATATAGATGAAATTATATTAGATTCAACTGATCCAAAGCTTTGTAAAGACTTTGATAAATTGATGAAAGTAAGATTTGAAATGAGTGCCATAGGGGAACTGTAAGGCCCCGTTCCCTGGACGCTTACAGCTGGTGATTCATCGCACGTAAAACGTATACTTTATATTTATTCATCAAAGCATTGCAGCGGAAAACATAAAACACATGGCATTTCATTTCATCCTAAAAACTTTAGCAAAATAATGCATCATTTGTCGTTTACAAAATTATATCGTTGTATTACATCACAAAAGCCTTAATTAAATGGATGCCATCCAAAAGAGCTGAGTAGCCACCTCGTGCCATCCTCAGCAACGCTTACCTGCCAACTGAAAACGTATAAAAGTCAGCGTCGCTGAGTGAGTTGTAGTTTTATAATAAAACATACATAAAATCGTTATTTATTTCTTTACAGAGACCATACTATACGTTTCTTTCGTTCGTGATCATACATCATACGTACATACAGGTAACATCGTTATTATCTTTCATTATGTTCGTTAACCTTCGTTCATTCATTACATCTTGTGACATGTACAATACCCCGAACATTATGCACAAAGCTAGTTACCGGGCCTGAGGTATATCATAGACCCCGAACATTATGCACGAAGCTACTCCAGTACCTGAGGTAAGTACATTCACCGTTCATCTTTTCGTTTCTTTCCGGATCAATGCCACATGCTATACCCTGAACATTGTGCACGAAGCTAGTTACTAGGACTGAGGTCTTTCATAGACCCCGAACATTATGCACGAAGCTGACTCCAGTACCTGGGGCAAGCGGCAAGGATCCAATACGTGTGGTCAATCACAAAGATTGGACCCCAGTGTGCATCCTTCCGGGGTAGCTAACCCGCACACAGTTGAGCTAACACCCTTCATTGGGTGTGAACCTCCATACATTTTCTTGCAAGACTTTTTACATTCATTCATTCGTTAATGCATGCATTCATTCATCATGTTCCTCATTCCTTATCTTTCACTTTACGTTACATAATACTTTCGGTTCATTCATTAACATAACAAGTAAAGCCATGGAAAGATAAAAATTCATCATCATAGGAACATAACATAACATACCATACATACATCATCACAAGGCATCACACATACATTACATACGTCATGCATATTCATGCAACATCATCATCATCATCATCATACATGCCTATCATACCATCTATGACCCCAAAAGTCAACTTATAGTCCCCCGGGAATTTCCCAAGTCAAAGCCTACTTTACACATTTTCCCCAAAAATCAGAAAAATAATCTAAGTCCTAGGCGCATGGACACTATGCAGGCGCATGGACACTATTCAGGCGCACGGGGAACACTTAGGCGCATGGGCCACTTTCAGGCGCATGGGGACTTCTGGATGTCTGAACACTTAGTAAATTCCAGCCCAATCTAGGCGCATGGGTACTACTCAGACGCATGAACACTTGGCGCATGGGCCACTTGGGCGCATGGGCACTATTGGGGCGCATGGCCCTACCCTTAGTCATCCGACTAACATTTCTAGGCGCATGGGCCACTGTTCAGGCACATGAGCATAACTTAAACATTTCTAAGGTAAATTTTGGGCGCATGAGTTACTATTTAGGCGCATGGCTTACACTTAATTCTTTCTAATGCACTTTCAGACGTATGAACGCTTATCTAGGCGCATGAGCATTCTGTAAAATATGTTTCTAGGATATTTTCCATCCTAATCATCGAACCCATCTGTTCTAAGCATAATGTGCTATTCTAAACATGAGTAGCCTACAACCATCTAGAACTGACATCCAACCCACATATTACATACGGGTAATCACATAAACTTTGTAAAATCATTTTAATACGTTTTTAGCCCCAAAGATAGTTTAAAACATGTAAAAACTGGGGTCTAGAAATCACCTGGTGCAACTTGGGTGTTCTTCCTTTTAACCCGCTTGCAAAGAGTTCAAAACACCTAGAAACAACACCAAAAACACACACACCCGAGCACAAACACAACCCATAAGCATACAAGCACATAACCGGATAAAACCCGACATAAAAGCATAAAAACCCTGAATTCTTACCTTGAATTCGACTTCTCTTGTTCTTCCTATCTTCAACCGAGAGTTTTTCTCTGCTATCTCTCTCTAAAACCGAGACAAATGGTGAAGTGAGGTGAGGGTGGGTGGCCATACTCCCTTTACACCAACTTTTGAAAGTTTTGTCCTTTTTGGACACTTTTAGTCCATCCACTTGGACTTTATTGCCTTTCTTGCTTTTATTATTTATATCTTGATTTGTAAAGATAGCCGGGTGTTACAGGTCCACCCCCCTTATATAGGTTTCATCCCCGAAACCTGTTATTCCTTGAACATATAAGGATAATGCTGCCTCATCTCCTCCTCAGTCTCCTATGTAGACTCGGATCCTTTCCTGTGCTTCCACTGTACACACACAAGAGGAACCACTTTATTCCTCAGACTCTTCTCTTTACGATCAATGATTGCCACTGGTTGCTCTACATAATTGAGCCTTTTATCAGCTTCAATTTCCTCCAGTGGAACAATCATGTCTTCATCAGCTATACACTTTCTCAAATGAGATACATGGAATGTTGGGTGAATTCACTTAACTCATCTGGCAACTCCAATCTATAGGCCATCTCTCCCACTCGAGCAATGATTCGAAAAGGGCCTACATACCTTGGGCTTAACTTTCCCCGCTTCCTAAATAGGATAATACCCTTCCAAGGTGAGACCTTCAACATGACCCGGTCACCCACCTGGAACTCAATCGGTCTGCGTCGTTTATCGGCATACGACTTCTATCTATCTTTAGCTGCCTTCATGAAGGCTCTGATCCTCTCCAGCTTCTCGGTCCTAGCCTCGATTACCTCAACGCTTCCCAACTCTTTTTGACCAATGTCACCCCAACAAACGGGTGTTCTGCATCTCCTACCGTATAGCATCTCGTATGGCGGCATACCAATGTTGGCATGATAACTATTGGTGTACGAGAATTCAGCTAACGGTAAGTGTCATCCCAACTTCCCCAAAATCAATCACACATGCCCGAAGCATGTCTTCCAATGTCTGAATGGTCCTTTCTGACTGACCATCAGTTTGGGGATGATAAGCCGTACTAATATGTAACCTCGTCCCCATGGAATCGTGGAATTTCTTCCAGAATTTAGATGTAAACTGGGTGTCACGATCCGACACAATAGACACCGGCACACCATGATGAGTTACAATCTCTTTGATGAACAGGTCAGCCAACCTCTCGAATATGTCTCCTGGATCGGTAGGAAGTGAGCACTCTTCGTCAAGCGGTCAACAATCACCCATATGCATCGTATCGTTTCGGAGTACGCGGCAGCTTCGTAATGAAATCCATGGTGATGTGCTCCCACTTCCATTCCGGTATATCCAAAGGTTGGATCTTCCCATACGGCTTTTGATGTTCCACCTTCACTTGCAAACAAGTAAGGCATTTGCTCACATACTCCACCACGTCACGATTCTTACCCGGCCACCAATAATCCTTCTTCATGTCTTGGTACATCTTTGTGGCACCGGGATGGATAGAGTATCGGGTCTTGTGAGCTTCTGCCATAATCTTCACACGTAGATTCCCGAAACGAGGAATCCACACCCGTCCAAATTGAGTTTTAACACCAAGTGTTTTTCACTCAATTCCCCAACTAGACCTCTCATTCTTTCAGAGTTTAGATGATCTTCTTTTAATTCCTCATCTTGAAACTCCTTGACTTGCTTCATTACGTCAGAGTTCATGATTAGTTGGTATGCTTTCACCCGAATCGGCTCGGGCCTCTCCTTCCGGCTAAGAGCATCGGGATGCGTAAAACATATACTTTACATTTATTCATCAAAGCATTGCAGCGGAAAACATAAAACACATGGCATTTCATTTCATCCTAAAAACTTTAGCAAAATAATGCATCATTTGTTGGTTACAAAATTATATCATTTTATTACATCACAAAAGCCTTAATTAAATGGATGCCATCCAAAAGAGCTGAGTAGCTGCCTCGTGCCATCCTCAGCAACGCTTACCTGCCAACTGAAAACGTATAAAAGTCAGCGTTGCTGAGTAAGTTCTAGTTTTATAATAAAACATACATAAAATTGTTATTTATTTCTTTTACAGAGACCATACTATACGTTTCGTTCGTTTGTGATCATACATCATACGTACATACAGATAACATCGTTATTATCTTTCATTACGTTCGTTAACCTTCGTTCATTCATTACATCTTGTGACATGTACAATACCCCGAACATTATGCACGAAGCTGGTTACTGGGCCTGAGGTCTGTCATAGACCCTGAACATTGTGCACGAAGCTGACTCCAGTACATGAGGCAAGTACATTCACCGTTCATCTTTTCGTTTCATTCTGGATCAATGCCATATGCTATACCCCGAACATTGTGCACGAAGCTGGTTACTGGGCCTGAGGTCTTTCATAGACCCCGAACATTGTGCACGAAGCTGACTCCAGTACCTGGGGCAAGCGGCAAGGATCCAATACGTGTGGTCAATCACAAGGATTGGACCCCAGTGTGCATCCTTCTGGGGTTGCTAACCCGCACACAGTTGAGCTAACATCGTTCATTGGGTGTGAACCTCCATACATTTGCTTGCAAGACTTTTTACGTTCATTCATTCGTTAATGCATGCATTCATTCATCATGTTCCCGATTCCTTATCTTTCACTTTACGTTACATAATACTTTCAGTTCATTCATTAACATAACACGAAAAGCCATGGAAAGATAAACATTCATCATCATAGGAACATAACATAACGACCATACATACATCATCACAGGGCATCATACATACATAACATACATCATGCATATTCATGCAACATCATCATCATCATCATACATGCCTATCATACCATCTATGACCCCAAAAGTCAACTTATAGTCCCCTAGGAATTTCCCAAGTCAAAGCCTACTTTACACATTTTCCCCAAAAATCAGAAAATAATCTATGTCCTAGGCGCATGGACACTATGCAGGCGCATTGACACTATGCAGGCGCATGGGGAACACTTAGGCGCATGGGCCACTTTCAGGCGCATGGGAACTTCTGGACGTGTGAACACTTAGTAATTTCCAGCCCAATCTAGGCGCATGGGTACTATTCAGACGCATGAACACTTGGGCGAATGAGCCACTTGGGCGTATGGGCACTATTGGGGCGCATGGCCCTACCCTTAGTCATTCGACTAACATTTCTAGGCGCATGGGCCACTATTTAGGCATATTAGCAGAACTTAAACATTTCTAAGTAAAATTTTGGGCGCATGAGTTACTGTTTAGGCGCATGGCTTACACTTAATTCTTTCTAAGGCACTTTAAGACGTATGAACGCTTATCTAGGCTCATGAGCATTCTGTAAAACATGTTTCTAGGATATTTTCCATCCTAATCATCGAACCCATCTGTTCTAAGCATAATGTGGCTATTCTAAACATGAGTAGCCTACAAACCATCTAGAACTGACATCCAACACACATATTACATACGGGTAATCACATAAATTTTGTAAAATCATTTTAATACGTTTTCAACCCTAAAGATAGTTTAAAACATGTAAAACCCAGGGTCTAGAACTCACCTGGTGCAACTTGGGTGTTCTTCCTTTTAAACCGCTTGCAAAGAATTCAAAACACCTAGAAACAACACCAAAAACACACACACACACCCTAGCACAAACACAACCCATAAGCATACAAGCACATAATCGGGATAAAACCCGACATAAAAGCATAAAACCTTGAATTCTTACCTTGAATTCGACTTCTCTTCTTCTTCCTATCTTCAACCCAGAGTTTTTCTCTGCTCTCTCTCTAAAACCAAGACAAATGGTGAAGTGAGGTGAGGGTGGGCGGCCATACTCCCTTTACACCAACTTTTGAAAGTTTTGTCCTTTTTGGACACTTTTAGTCCCTCCACTTGGACTTTATTGCCTTTCTTGCTTTTATTCTTTATATCTTGATTTGTAAAAATTGCCGGGTGTTACAGGAACTCAATTTCTTTCTAGTAATTTAAGTGAAACAAGTTGAAGATGGCATCTTCATAAGACAATCAATGTATGTTCACGACATACTTAAAAGATTCAACATGATTGATTGTAAGGTTTCTATGACACCCATTGCAAGAAACCACTCCCTTGGACCTGATCTTGATGGGGAGTGTGTGGATGAACATCTCTATAGGGCTATGATTGGGTTTGTTATGTACCTCATAGCTAGCAGGCATGAAATCATGTTTGCCACATGTATTTGTTCAAGATATCAAGCCAACCCCAAGATGTCACACCTAATCACTATCAAGAGAATTTTAAGATATCTCAAAGGTGCCATAACTCTTGACCATGGGTATCCAAATTATTCTAACTTCAATTTGTATGCATATACAAATAGTGACTATGGTGGCCACAACATAACTACAAAGTCTACATCAGGGGGATGTCATTTCCTTGGTGGAAGGGTAGTCTTATGGCAATGTAAGAAGCAATCATATGTCTCTGCATCAACTGCTGAAGCTTAATACATTGTTGCTGCAAGCTGCTGTGCTCAAGTGCTTCGGATTCGGAATCATATGCTAGATTATGGATTCGAATTCAAGGAGACTCCTATCCATATAGACAACAAGAGTGCTATCTCTATCATAGAAAATCCTATGCAGTACTCAGGGACAAAACAAATCAATATCAGCTAACCTTTGATTAGAGATAACTTTGAGAAAGGATTAAACAAACTAGTCAAAGTTAAAACAAATGAACAATATATTAATGTGTTCACCAAAGCTTTTGATGAGAAAAGATTTAAATATCTTGTTTCAGCTATTGGGATGATTAACTTTGAGTAGCTTTTCTTTAAACGTAATCATATTATTCCTAAAATTTGTGTGTCCTAAGTTGTCTACTTTTTCACCTTCATAAGCCTTGTTTACTTTGAAAAAAAATATTTTTAGAAGACATTCCTTAGATTTTTGAAAATTTTGATCTTTGATCCTTCGAAAGATATGAAATTACATTTGAAAGAAATTTAAGCCTTTAAAACAAACAACTACTTAAGAAAATTTGTCTTCGGAAGAAATTTCCAAAATATCTTTTGAAGCTTAATTTTATTTTGAAATACTTGTATGTTTTAAAAAACAATTTTCTTCCGAAAGCAATTAACTCTCGAAAGCTTTATTAAAACTTTCAAGTTTTAATTTCTTTCGAAGCAAAATTTTCTAAACTCTTTGGAATATCTTCCGAGCCATTTTGGGTTCGAAAGATTTTCATCAAAACTTCCAAAGTAAAATTACCTTCGGAAGATTTTAGTCTTCCAGGAAGCTAACTTTTGGGCAAAAGAAAATTGCTTTTTCAAAGGTGGGACCGACATCCGATTTCAAACTTTATCCTCTTTCATTAACTTTGTCTAAGATCCATTTCATATATATACCAAACGGTTCTCCCCTCTTCACTCTTTTCTTCCTCTATACTATTGCAAAACCTAAATTCACCCACAAACCGCCTTTGTCCGTCATTTTCTTCAGCCTTAAGCTTTCTCAAATCGCCAACCTAAACCGTAAAAACAACCCTAATTTCTCCATGCAACTTTGCAGACAACATATTCAGGTCGCTTTACTAAACTCTAAGAAAGGTTCTAGTTTCTTAGAGGTTTGACGTTTCTGGAGCTATCAAATTACTTCACCCCCTCACCATTGATCCTATTCTTTTTGAGGATCATATGCTTGATTTTTGGAAGACTTGTCAAGAGGTCATCCTGGATGGGGGGAAGACACTGTCTTCTATAGTGCAGGGTAGAACAATATTCATCACTCCATCTATCATCAACAATCATCTTCAGCTAGATGATAAGGAAGGTGAATTGTTCTTCCCAAAGGAAGCTATCAACTACTCCTTTCAGCAGATGGGATATAAAGTAGATTTCTCTGTAAAGACTTTCAGGAAGGGAAGGCCTCATTGTAGTGGAAGTACCTACTACATGTGTTCATCCACAACTTGTCCAGTAAGCATGGGGGTGGGACTAGATTCCTGAGGATCTCTCCTTCATAGTGAATAGAATGGTTCAAGGGGTCAAGTTCAGGTACTCTCAATTTTCCTATACAAATTTACTTCAAAACTTGGACTCCTTAGAGTATTGTATGTTTTTAGATATGTTCAGTTCTTCACTATGAACTTGGCTCACAGTTGAGGGAAACAGGTAATTTTCTTAAATTGGGATAGATGAAGCCCGACATCTTTAAGATCATAAATAAACCAACTGTTGGCTTCTCTGGAGTAGAAACAGCCCTTGTCCCCAAAATGCTAGAGCTTATTGGTCAATTTGACAACCTAGCAACACAAGCTAGTGTTGAACCCACACCTTCTACCTCTCAACCATCTAAACAACCTCAAATTATCCTCACCTACCAAACAAAATCCAAACGAACCTCTGCACTAGCTATTCAGCTTGTGCAGGCCCCCATATCACTACCGACACAAGAGGAAGTGGATACTGCAGCTGCGTCTTCTCCTGAGGAGCAAACCACTCCTATCTCATCAAGAGTCAGTGTTGAGTTTCTTCATGCTCAGCCTGATGAGTTCATTAGCCAACAACTTTAAACCTTCACTCTGAGTCTCAAAACTTAAGTGAACACCTTCAAGGGAAAGTTATCATCCCCAACCTCTAGATCACAACCAACCTATTCCTAACCTTGAATTCTATGATGATCAAGACATGGGATTCAATGAGTACTTTGAATCTCTCTATTCCTCCTATACTCAAAGAGAGATGAGTGCTCCATCCTTTACCCTGTCTAGCCTATATCATCCACCTAACACTAAGGTGGATATCCCTGAACTTGTTCAGGAGATCCATATGGAAGAGGATCTTACTTCTGCAAGTGATTTCATCATTAAGACCACAATCATGGAAACTCAGCCCATTGACGCTTCACTTTAAGCTATCAGTGAGCAGAGGAAATCCAGCAACCAAGAACATGATGTTGGCGGTGAGAGTGACATTGGTCCAATTCTCTCAACCTTAATGATTCTTCTAATGAAGATGAGAGGAATTTGAGACTAAAGGTGCAAAAACTATCACAAACATGCACCTATCTAGTCTTTAAGGTTAGTCATTGTGAATCTCAGGTGACTACCTTACAAAACAGTCTCTTCAATGAGTTTAAGGGCAACAAGAAGCCTTCAACTTCTAGACATTGAACTACTATGAAGGTCTTTACCTGATCAATATGTCACTTGTCAATCCAAGCCAATCTAGGAAAACTGACAGGCTGGCTCAAAGTATTCAGCCAAAGAAGAAGACAAAGGAATTAGGTAATGTCATTGGTCAACTTGATGCCGAGGTAGACCCTGAGATTAGCTTCAAAGGAAAACCTTGACTGAAGGCCCAGTGATAGAGCTTGAGAGCCTTGTCACACCTATAACTACTTCAGCAGTTCATTCCCTCAATGAGACACTTGCTGGTGAAGGTGTATCACAACCTCTCTTTGACCAGAGCATGGATGCTATTTCAAACAATAAAGTCCAAAGCCCTCTAAACCCTGAGTCACAAAGGTTTGAGGGTGATAAAAGGGAAAAGGAAATTGACTCCTAAGGAGATTGAGGTGGAGGGAGAGAGAGAGAGAGAGAGGAAGAGGAAGCTAAGGGGAGATAGTTCCATTGGATCTTCAGGATTCATGCAAGCTACCATCAGGGCTTCCGCCAGACCAAATACTCAAAATGATTAGTTAATGGCAGTTAGGATTACTACTTACATACCAGTAACAATGATATTGATCAAATCATCTCTCTCCCTTTAGAGGAACTAACTGAACTGGTAGACATGAAAATATCTTAAGAGAGGAAGGAAGCAGAGGATGCAAGAATGCTCCTTTAGATTAAAGAAGAAAAGTGATAGAAGAGACTCTACAAACATGTTTCTACTCTCTCTCCAGTTCAAGAAAGCCCTATTCAAGAGACCGTGGCTACATAAGAACCTCAAATAGATAAATAAACTGACAAACAAAATATGATCAACTACTTAAGTGCCACAGGTCTCTACCAGGCAGCTGCGCTTCTTCCCTTGCCCTTTGAGTACATTGAGTCTGATCAAGCAGAAGATTAAAAGAGAGAGCTTATTGATTTACACTCCCGACCAAGTCAAGCCCCTCAAGAAGTAGAGGTTAAGGTTGAACCTTTGAGACAACACAACCTGGACCTCCTGCTGAGTCTTAGCAAGCTTCATTTTCTAATGCATAGTAGGGTCAAACTCCCTCTCCTTCTGAACATGTGAGGGAGGTAGACCCAACTGAGAAAGACAAGACAAAACAACAAGGTGCTGTAGGCCAGTCTTCTTAATTGAAGAGTTCAAAGAGGAGGAAAACGATTGCCTCTAAACCTAAGTCAAAGAAGAAGAAAAAGAAGAAGAAGAAAACATGGTCATCCACCTCTAGACCTCAGGATGAGTCAAAACATCCTGAGGAAGTGCAACAAGAGGAAGCTTAAACAACTCCAATTCAAACAACTCCTCTTGAATCAGGAAGACCCATCTTGTCCAGGACTTACTCCACTTATCCTAAAAGATGGAATTTAATCAGAGATCAAGATATTGAATATGTTTATGCCTGGAAAGACATGTTCAATCTATCTTTGCATAATTTCTTTGAGATGAGAAGATATTATGATAGTCTGATTGATCCTGGCCATCTAATGAAGAAGGATATGGTAATCATCATAATAAGGACTATCAACCTTTAAGATCTTCCTATGTTTTGGTAGCATCAACCTAGGGGAAGTTTGTAAGGTTTTATGTAAGGCTGATACACCAAAAACATCCAAAGTCTTCCTGCATGCATGCACTGAAGCACATAAGTAGAGATGCTTCAGAAATTTTACACCATGCACTAGAAAAGATTCTAAGTGCAAAATCTTCCGAAACCAAAACCAACATCTTTCGAAGCCAAAAGTGAAGTCTTTTGAAGCTTCAAAGACAAAGTCTTCCGAAGCCAAGAACTAAAAACAAAGTATCTTCGCAGACTTTTGAATACATGCTTTATCTGATGTACTTTATCATAAAGCTGGACCACTTTTCGCTGCAACTTGTTGACTCACCAACTTTCACAAATTGGTGAAAAGGTCCATGGGTATGGTAAACTATACATTGAGATCTTGAGTTTATGCTTTCTACTTTATGTACCTTTATCCTTTTTATAATATTAGGATGCGAGCTATGGCATATTGTAGTCACAAGTCGAAAGGCAATCTGCCTTTTAACTCTACATTTGATTTTGTTGTCTTGTTCAAACGTTTTCACCTGGCCTTCAAAGTATAGCCAGTTGTAGGATGTAGTATAAAGTATCTCAGGTCGTTGTAACTTTTATTTTATGCTTTAACACTTGTAAAATACTTGAGAGCAATATACAACATTCTTGAAAACCATTTACTTGTGTTGTTTGTTCTTAGTTCTGTCTCATTTTTTGCTTGTGTCCTATGTAATCAATCTAGTGTGTTACCAGTTCCCTATTTCATTTGTTAAGTGTTTTAATAACACTCTCCTTATTGTGTGTTTGTGTTGTAAGTGACCAACCCCTCTAAACGGCCTTGTAGTGTAGCTACTTGTCAAGTTTGGATGACATCCATTTTATGAAATAAAGATGTTTTTGTTTTATAATGCAACCAAACCATGTTTTGTAATGTTAACAATGTTGTCATATTTGGTAAAAGTAGTTATTAATATATGAAATAGTTTTTGTTAATTATTCCGCTTCGATGTTTAAATGAGAGTTTATGTATTTTAATTATGATGTGCAATAACTATCTGACTATAAGCGTTCCGAAAATGGGGCCTTATAATTTGGTATCAGAGCTCAAATATAAGAGAATTGGGTAAAATATTTTGAAAAGGCTACACTTAAACTGAGAATGGGACAAAATGGAAGGATGCCAGCCCAAGTAGTTACGTGCCATGAGGTATTTTCTTTAATGTTAACCGGTTTTTATGTGCACATGGTATCTGATTTATGTGCTCTTAGTAGTTTTGGATACTAATGTAGTCTGGATAGGAAATGCTTGGGGTATGAAGAGAAAAGTAGGTGGCTAATCATAACTTGCCACTATAATTAGGGACTTATTATACTTGACATAAACTGAGCTATTACCTTGAATGACCATGTTGGTGTTTGAATCTTATAGCGTGTGTAGAGGATGGTAGGAGGTAGATCTTCAATGGCTTCTCAATGTGGAGGTCATGGTGGACAAGATGCTGGACCACGGGTCACAGGAAGTAGAGCTAAGACTGGCGAGACGTCTCATGAAGAGCCCGAGACCGTCACTAGGAAGGGGGTGATAAGAGTGCTAATTTGAGGGCATCAGCGAAGGAGTCCATCATTGAGGAAGTTCATCAAGTCATGCAGACGATGCTATCATCTATGGTGAATGGAGTGATTAGAGTTGTGTGGGATGATGAGAAGAAGAAAAAGAAGAAGGCCTCTAAGAGAGGAGAAAGCGAGCAAACAGAAACCGAAATGGTTGTCTCTAGTGATGAGGAGGAGGAAAAGCCTGTACAAGAAACAAAACGACGTTGTAATTATGGGGCATTCCGAGGTGCAAGCCCCAGACTTTTGATGGCAATGGTAACGCTGCCGCTACTCATCAATGTGTGAGAGAGATGGAAGCTAGACATGATATCAGTGAATTTAAAGAGGATCATAAGGTGAAGTTTACCACTCACTCACTCGTGGACTCGGCCTTATGCTGGTGGAATAATATTTTCCAGGTTGAGGGCAGTAGGGCTATCAGAAAAATGAGGTGGCGTGAGCTGAAAGAGTTGGTGATTGTGGAGTTATGTCCTCATAAGGACTTGGAAAAGGTTGAGAGGGAGTTCTTGCAGCTAGAGGCAGGAACTATGACACACCAGCAGTACACAACTAAGTTCAACGAGAGAGCAAGGCTGGTGCCAGATCAAGTGACATATATGTCATGAAGATAATGCTAGAACGTTTAAGGGAGTTTCAACACATCACACAATGAGGAGAGTTTGTTTAAAACACTTAACAAATCAAATAGGGAACTGGTACACTAGATTGAGACTTGGAACACAAGTAAATCTGAGACAGAACAAGAACAGAACAACACAAGTAAATGGTTTTCAAGGATGTTGTATATTGCTCTCAAGTTCTTTACAAGTTGTTGGATCAAGAAGAAGGCTGGTGCAACCAAAACCAAATTACTTAGTCAACTTTACAAAAGCTTTCGAAGCCAAGTGTGGAGCTTCCGAAGGAAGTAGAGTTCTTCCGAAGATAAAGTGAAAGACCAACTTCCGAAGACAAACTCTACTTCAGAAGTCAAAGAACTTACTTCCAAAGATCAAGTCTAAAAAGAAGAAATCAAAAGACTGTTTCCGGACTATGAAGAAAGAAGAAGTTCTCAAACCTCAGAAGAAGTAGCCTCTTCCGAAGTATAAGTGGCTTCGAAAGTACTTGTTCTTTCGAAACCATTTAACCTTCGAAAGACACTGCTATGAACCAGTGGACATAAGTATGGTCTCTGACAATCTGCTACAGACCTCTGATATACTGCATGGCGTCTTCTCAAAAGCCATGTAGTTGACCATACTTTATTCCACCTTTCACCTTTTGTTAGATAGCACAGTTGCCAACTTTAGTTGGTGACAAAAGGTAAGTCATGGACCTGTCATGACTACCATATCTTGGATAAGACTTTATCTAAGATACCTTAACTCTAGCATTGTAGTATTTGCTTTAGTTATAGGATCCCAGCTGGAATCAATGTATATCTGGCTGTAGGTAATAGTTTCTCATTATAACTCATAGACCATGCTTGTAAGAGTCTTGTAACATTTGTGTTGGGAAGCAATATATGCAAGTACGTTGAAATTATCTTTCTGTGTTTGTTTATTACTTATTATATTGTTATCAACTCTTATAGACTCTGCCTTCATCCGAGTGTAGTTCAAGTGAGTTCAACCAGTTTTTCACTCCTCCCTACAACTCACTCAAAATGGCCCTTAACAAATCCGAAGTAGAGATGGGAACTATGACCAAAGCTCCCATAATTACTCCTGAAAACTTCAGGTCTTGGAGTAGAAGAATGGAGAGCTTCATCAGATACCAAGACAACAGAATGTGGTACTCCATTGTTAACGACCCGTATAAACCCAAGGTAGCAACACCTGGTGGAAACGGTGCCATGATAGAAAAGGCTATTGAAGATTATTCTAACAAAGACCAAAAGAAGATGGACATCAACAGCAATTCTATGACCATTCTTATGACTGCAATACCCAACTCTATCAAGGTGGGATTGGAGCATTGTAAGTCTGCCAAAGAATTGTTTGATGCACTTGCTCAGATGTGTTCAAGCTCCAACGACTCCAAGAAGGACTCACTAAAGCAGCAGTTCGAGAACTTCACTCATATTGCTGGAGAGACCCTCAGCTAGTAGTATTTCAGGTACATGGATCTTATTTCTTCTCTTCAGTTTGTGAAGATCACTCCTGAACTTAGAGATGTCACAAGAAAGTTCATGAGAGCTCTTCAAAATGAGTGGAAATTTTATTGTGTCTCTATCAAGAGGACAAAGAACTTGAACACTCTTACTATGACTGAACTATATGGCATCCTTGATGTATACCGTTTAGAGATGGAGAGTAAGAAGGGCCACCAAACAAGCAGATCTCTGAGTCTTCCTGCTAGCAATGCTTTAATGGTTATTGAAGGCTCAGTACCCCCACAACCTCATCACTACCCGACATACAATCAGCAGCCATCCTGCTCCTCTGGACAATATATCACTTTCCCTGAGACCCCAAGGTCTAAAAAGGTTCAACACAGTTCCTTTCAGGACAGCTATGCCTTTGTCTCAGGAAGTGGACACTCTGGTGATTTTCAATACTGTTTTGATGATCTAGAGTGTTTCAGTCCAAATGATGTAGAGTATGTGGACATAGTCCAATAGATGGCTCTTTTAACCTACAGAGCGAAGAAGATCTTTAAAAGAACTGGAAGGCATTTCCCTCAAAGCCCAACTACCAACAAGTTGGCTTTGACAAAACCAAGGCCAAATGTTACAAATGTAACCCACTTGGTCACTTTGAAAGGGAATGCGCGGCTCCCAAGAGAAATCCGGGAACCCCACAGGCCTCCACACATCCCTCAACATCAAAGCCCACTAGAAAGTCAACTGAAACAACTGCAATGGCTCAAGAAGTTGACTGGAGCTTTATGGTACAGGATGTGACTCCTACTCAAGCTCTCATGGCCGGAACAAATGATAACCAAGTATATGAACATCTCTATACTCTTGCCTGTATAGCTAAGGTTAAACTTTATCAGGACTACAATATGGAAATAGATCTGATACTGAGTCTTTAAATATCTTAATATCTGATTTTAAAAGGGATAAATCTGACTACCAAAAGAAAATTAAAGAGTTAGAGAAAACTGTGTCCCTACTAAAACATGAACACACCAACTACAAGAAACAAATAAGTATCTAATATCCAAATTGTCTGAGGCTCAAGCCCAGCTTGTCACTATTGAGGCTCAAGCCCAGCTTGTCACTGCTGAGGCTCAAGCAAGGAAGTATGCTATTTTTAGCAGAACTTCCAAGCTATTCTTGCATCATCCTCCCACTCCAAACTCTGTTATCAGAACAAAGGAGGGTTGGGGACCAATGAAATTGCTCCACCACACTCTTATGAGTCTATAAGACAACCTAGATGTGGTACTGAAGAGCAAGAGGTCCCAACTGCTGACCCATCTTCACATGAGTTGAAGAATGATGCAACAATATTGGCCACCACAAGGAAGGAATAGGTAAATGTACCCACCTCTCCCAATGAAGATCAAATCCTAACCACCAAAGCCAGAAGAAGCAAAGCTAAAGCTGCAAGAAGAACTGCCAAGAAAATGGCTGAGTCTAAGCTAAAGATTGACCCAAAACAAAAAGGTGTCTTTATCTCAGCTGGATTCCAAGTGGTAGGTACTTCTGATCCTGGAAAGGAGTGTAGTACCAACAATCCTATCCTACCAAAGGATCAAAAGTTGAAGGGAAAGGTTGGTGATGAGGAGAAAAAGCCCAAGAAACAACAATCCTCACATTCCCAAAAGACTAACATTGCATGCATAATTTATGGTCTGCAAAACCACATGGCTGAAGATTGTTACTACAATCCTACAAGCACACATTATGCAAATAATGTTAGAAAAGAAGGAGTCAGGGAAGGTTTCACATTTGGACCTTATCAAACGGTTCAAGTGATGAGAAAGGGAAAGTTGGTTTCCGAAGCAAGGTTGCTTTCGAAAGAAAACTCTTCTTCCGAAGGGAAAATGGTTTCGGAAGCAAAAGTTACTAAAGTTCGGAAGAACAAGAAAGTACCCTTGAAACTATCCCAGAAGAAGAATGCTTTAGAAGAAAAGGTGGTGAAGGCTTCTTTCGAAAAGAATGAAGCTTCGGAAGAATGCCATGCTGCAAAATCATCAACAAGCTCATCCTATTTGATCTACCAAAGGATGGATTAGAAGATCAAGAAAGATTTTGCAGCCCAAACCTCTTCTTCAAAGACATCCATTGAACCCCCCATGCTTAACATTTGGTTCAATTATGTCACCATCATTGGAAGAACCCATGACCAACAAGGCTTGGGTTTCCAATCAAAACTAACAATCTCATCTTGTGTACAGAGACATCCATATGATAAGAATAACAATGTCTGGATTGTGGACAGTGGATGCTCCAGGCACATGATAGGGAACAAATCTCTCCTTCAACAGTTTCAAAACTATGATGGAGGTCTTGTCCAATTTGGAGGTGAGGCCGGAGGATATATTTCTGGCAGAGGGAGTATATCCAATGGGAAGTTAAAAGATGACAAAGTTCATTTTGTCAGACAGCTAGAACATAAACTATTAAGTGTTTCTCAGTTTTGTGATCAAAAGCAACAAATGCTTTTCACAGAACATGAGTGCATTATCCTCAAACCAGGGATGACAATTCCTCTGGAATTGGTGCTTCTTAGATCTCCCAAGAAAGGGATATGTACAAGCTGGATATGAACAATGCTTCCCAAATGGGTGAAGTATCATGCTTTCTTTCCAAAGCAGATAGTGATGAGTCAACAATTTGGCATAAACATATGTGTCATGTAAATTTTAAAACAATGAATAAATTGGCTAAAAATAACTTGGTACATGGTTTGCCTAAAAAGGATTTTTTTTGCAAAGATAACTGTGTTGCATGCCTGAAAGGGAAGCAACACAGGGCATCTTATAAATCCCAAGTTGCTAACTCTATCACCACTCCATTACACTATTGCAAATGGATTTATTTGGTCGCGCAAGTATAATGAGCATTGGAAGGAAATCATACTGCCTTGTGATTATTGATGATTTTACAGGATTTACATGGGTATTCTTTCTAAGAGCTAAAGATGAAACTGCTGAAATGTTAAAATCTTTTATTCTTTAAATAGAAAATCAAATTGATCACAAGGTTAAAATAATTAGAAGTGATCAAGGGACTGAGTTTAAGAACTTTGTTCTTGACTCATTCTGTAACTCAAAAGGGATTCCCAGACATTATAGTGCTCTTAGAACTCCTCAACAAAATGGTGTTGCTGAGAGGAGGAACATGACACTTGTTAAGGCTGCTAGAACTATGTTAGCTAATTCCAAACTACCTCTAACATTCTGGGCAGAGGCAGTCAACACTGCATGTTATGTGTAGAATAGAGTTCTTGTAGTTAAGCCACATGGAAAAACCCCTTATGAGCTATGGAACAAGAGGCCATCGTTCATTGGCTTTCTATGGTCCTTTGGCTGCATGAGTACCATACTTAACACAAAAGACAATTTGGCAAAGTTTGTTGAAAAGTTAGATGATGCTATCTTTGTTGGATACTCTTCTAGCTCTAAAGCTTATAGAGTATACAACATCAAGAATCAACAATTTGGGGGAATGGCCCTGATCATATCTTTGATTTAGAATTGTTTCCCAACTATTCTAAACTTTCTTGTGAGAATGTTTTAGTTGGAACAGGTGCTCAAAATGATACTGATGTTGCTGCTGATGCTCATCAACTGTTTGAGCCACCCAGACCTCTTCCAAGTTCTCCAAGAGCTAACAAATCAAGCTTCCACTATTCACAGATCTGATAGTGTAACATATCAAGGAATAGTGAAGCTTCAACTAGTGAATCACTTGCTGAGCCTCAAAACTCATCTGGTGATCCAACACAACACCTGGTTGAAGGAAGTAGTATATAAAGGAACAAGCAACTGTTAATACTGCTTCACAGCCAACAATTGATGATGTTTCTCATTCATTCAATCAGTCCTCATTGAATGACAACCAGACAAAGTGTT
Source organism: Flaveria trinervia (assembly GCA_025506515.1). Taxonomy (NCBI): domain Eukaryota; kingdom Viridiplantae; phylum Streptophyta; class Magnoliopsida; order Asterales; family Asteraceae; genus Flaveria; species Flaveria trinervia. The sequence continues at coordinate 27,055,521 of CM046448.1, forward strand.
CAAGTTCCTGAACAGAATATGTCCAATCTGGATCTATCTCTGCAACTGGAAGTGATTCCTCGTCTTAGGATTCATAACACACATCCAACTGAGAACATCATAGGGGATGTCTCTGAGGGTGTGAGAACAAGAGGGCAGAATCATCATGGGAATGTTTGCTTGTACTCATACTTTCTATCCTAGATGGAAACCGAGAAGGTGGAAGATTCCTTGAAAGATAGTAGTTGGATTGAATCAATGCAAGAGGAGTTGCTTCAATTCAAAAGACAAAAGGTATGGAACTTATGTCCACTACAATCTGGTCAAGTACCTATAGGCACTGAATGGGTTTTCAGAAACAAGAGAGATGATAGAGGCTTGATCATCAAGAACAAGGCAAGATTAGTGGTTCAACGATACACCCAAGAGGAAGGAATCGATTGTACTGATGTCTTTGCACCTATTTCAAGACTTAAGGCAATTAGGATCTTCCTTGCTTATGTTGCATCCAAGAATTTCACTGTCTATCAACTTGATGTCAAGTGTGCCTTTCTATATGGGGATATAGATAGGGAAGTCTATGTGTGCTAGCCTCCAGGATTTAAAGAACCATAACACCCCATAGCCTCCAGCTATGTGTGCAAATTGGGTAAAGCTCTATATGGGCTACACTAAGCACCTAGGCTATGGTATGAGACTCTGTCTTAGTTTTTCTGAAGAATGGATACACTAGAGGTACCATTGACAAGATTATCTTCATCAGGAAGTCTGGAAAGGATATTTTGCTTGTTCAAGTCTATGTTGATGACATCATACTTGGTTCTTCAAATGACCAAATGTGCAAAGACTTTGAAAGCATTATGATGAAGAAGTTTGAGATGAGTTCCATAGGAAAAAATGGACTTTTTCCTTGGAATTCAGGTGAAGCAATTAAAGGAAGGATTCTTCATTAATCAATACAAGTATGGCAATGACATCTTAGAAAGATTTGAGATGAAGGATTGTAAACCAACCAAGACACCCATACCCAGAAACCATAATCTTTCTCCTGACCTTGAGGGGGAGGATGCTGATTAACATCAGTATAGGGCAGTTATTGGTTCTCTGATGCATTTCACAACTAGTAGACCTGATATCATGTTTGCTACTTGCATCTGTGCAAGATATCAGGCTACTCCAAAGGTGTCTCACCTAGTTGCTGCAAAGAGAATCCTTAGATACCTCAAAGGAGCACCTAAACTAGGTCTCTGGTATCCAAGAAATAGTGATTTCAGTCTCTATGGATACCTAACAGTGACTATGGTGGCTACAACATTGAGAAGAAATCAACATCAGAAGGATGTCAATTTCTTGGTGGAAGGATCATCTCATGGCAATGCAAGAAACAATCATGTGTCTCTACATCAATTGCTGAAACTGAATACATTGCTACTGCTAGTTGCTGTGCTCAGCTGCTGTGGATTCAGAATCAGATGCTAGATTATGATTCAACTTTATGAGTACTCCTATCCATATTGACAACAACAGTGCTATCTCCATCATTGAAAATCCAGTGAAGCACTCCAAGACAAAGCATATTGATATAAGGTATCATTTCATTAGAGATATTCATGAGAAAAATCTAATCAAGCTAATCAAAGTTGACCCAAATGAACAATATGCTGATTTGTTCACCAAAGCTTTTGATGAACAAAATTTAGGTATCTCATAACAACTACTGGGATGATAAACATTGATTAGACTACCTCTTTTGAAAGCCTTTTAATATGTACTGTCTTATGTAAATACAATCTAAGCCCTGTTCAAAAGGTCTCTCTGAAATTTTCTAAGTGTAAATTTATTTCGAAGAGAAATTAACCCTCAAAATTTATTTTCATATCTTCCGAAGCAAAATTTCTCCAAGGATAATTTTCTTCTCGAAAGAGTTTTTAGTCTCAGAAGAAGAGATTCATTTCATATCCGATCTACTTCCAAAGTTTATACAAACACTCCATTTGGAAAGCAATATTTACCTTCGGAAGCAAAGTTTTTGCTTCGGAAGTAAGAATTGACTTCGGAATACAAATTACCTTCGGAAATGTTTTACACTCTGAAGAGAGATTTTACTGTGTACAGATATCTTTAGGGCCCCACACTATAAAAATCAAAAAATTGTCAATGATGTCGGATTATTTAACTGAGCTTAAACCTTACCGCCACGGTCAATTCATCCACTAAAATATCACATCACCTTATCCTAACCCCCATTACCACCATTCCACCCTCTTTTAAATAATCCTGACCATTCACTTTCATTTTCTTACCTAAATTTTTACTGCCCTAAAAGCTTCCTTCACTCTCAATTCACCCATGCTCAAACTCATCCACTTTTACCTTTAACAAATGGCACTTAACCCTCAACACAACCAAGTCGCATTTCTTGATTCTTCAAGAGATGCTGACTTCTCTAAAATCATCTCATTTCTAACCCAATCATCCTATTACACAACCTTAACTATTAATCCCACTGTTTATTCTAATCAAATGGCTAAATTTTAGGATAATAGTCAAGTTAAAAACCTAAATGGGGTTTGTGTGATAAGGTCCCGCATTTGTGGACAAGAGTTGATCATCACTGAACAACTTATGAGGAAGCATCTCGAGCTTCATGATGAGGGAGCTTCTACATAATTCCCTAAAACAGATTTAGACAATACTTACATCCTCATGGGATATGGTGGAGATGTGAGCAGGTCGACTGTCTACAAATTAACTTCTCCTACAACTGGAAGTTCCTCCTGCATGTTGTTCTTCACTATTTGTCAAATAAATCTGGGGGATGGGACCAAATCCTGTATGAACTAGGATGCTTAGTTCATGGACTGGTGAGAGGCCTCCGCTTTAATTACTCGAGATTTATGCTGACCAATCTTATTTGGAATCTTCAGAGGAAAACATTCTTTATGTATCCCAGATTCCTTCAGCACATCATCACTGCGAGGTCCACCATTTGTGCAGCTACTCTGACTGTCCCTCAAATGAGGCCTACCATCTTCAAGACCTTGAAGAAGGTATCCACCAACTTCACTAGAAGGTACACTTCTTTACTTCTAGGTATGATTGAGCATATCACTCCTAGTGACATCCCTGTTCACCCACAGGTGATGAACCCACACCAGCAACTGCCCCCATAATGCCAACACTGCATTCTCATCCCATCACCATCACATACCAGAAACGCCCTAAGCAAACCCTTGTTCAATCTTCTCTGATTGAACAAGATCCTCCTATTCAATCAAAAAAGTCTAGAGTGGAACAATGGGCTCCCACTCAGTCTGAGGTCTCACCATCCTTCTCTTTTAACCTAATATGGGTTCTGAGTCTCCTCAGTCTCAAACCCATGAGCCCGAAACCCTAGCCCCCTTAGAGTGAGTGTTTACACTCTTCTGAGCACCCAACAAGGGACAGGCCCAGTAGAGGCTCAATGCCTGTAGACATTGACCAAGGTCCCAAGTCAGTAGGCTTAACCTCTTTATCTTTCACTGACCTTCTCTTTAAAATTGATGAAGAGATAACATCCCTCCATGGCAATGAAGTTGATCTACAACACCATCTACCAGATTAATAGAGCCTAGAGAGATCTCTTATCTCTAGCCCCCATCAGCAACCCATAACTAAGGTGAGTCCCAGTGATGTGGAGGGGACTCATGCAGATTCAACTGCCACTACAGAAGGTGCCTTAATGGACCTTATGGATAGTGGTAATATCTTTGAGACTGAATCAATGGCAACCATACATTTTTATGACTCTGAAAGAGACATCATTAAGCAAGGGAAACCAGGGTGCCAAGAAACGACATCTGGTGGTGAGGCTAAGCATACTAGGTATGTTACCTCATTTCCCCATGATTCTTCAAAAGAAGATGAGGGAAGCATGAAACTCCTCATTCATGACCTTCTTTCTAAAGTCTTAAACCTTGAATAATTGGTTAGGAATTTAGAAGAAAGGCCTGCCACTCAGCAACTTTAGATTGACAATCTCAAGGCTAAACTAGCTGAGAAACAGATTGAGAGATCTGTTAGGCATGTACCTATTCAGGTCTCCTTGACCTCTTCCTCCAGCTCATCTAGCTCTCAAGATAATTCTACCAAAAAGGGGGAGAGTGTTCAGAGACAAACACCCGAGGACCCACAGAGCCAAACTTCAACTTCAACACTTTCGGCTCCCTTCACAGCTTTGTCTGAGCCATCCTAAGTTGTAATCCAAATCGACCCAAGGATGCTCAAAGATCTCTACAGACTCTTCTCCAAGTTTCTATTGAGATCCCCTATTGATCAGCCAAGCCCTGATGTTGCCATGATGTACTTTGGAGCAGAAGAGCATCAGAGGCTAAGTGCACCTTCTACCATTATAGAAGAAGTTGGTCAACCTATGGTCCAAATGAAACCAAAGATTCAATTCGAATGGGAAATGAGGACTCATGGCCCAACAACTAAAATAGTTGGGATAGAAATTGCACTCCCTTAATCTTCCGAAGCTGAAGTCAAAGCCTCGGAAGAACAAGCTCAATCTTCCAAAGCTGAAATGGAAGCTGCGGAAGGATGGTTCTCACTATCCGAGGATCTAATCATCACAGATGCAATCCTAGAACTAGCATCTGAGGTCAATAGTGAGGACTTTCTGAATCAACCTCTAGCCTAGATACCCTCTCTACCTCTCTCACAATCAGAATCCACTCTCCAAGAACCACCAAAGTCAAACTCTTCAAAGGATAACAAAGGAAAGAAGAAAATGATTGCGGAAGAGATTCAAGAAGAGGAGAAGATTGAAAAGCTAAATACAAAAGGAAGACTTCCAACTAGGAAGCTGTTAGCTGCTAGTACAAAAGCAGCTGTAGCCAACCAGGAGGCAGTAAATAACAAAAGGAGAGCAGAGATCATTGACCAGCTCATCAAGCTTGGAGCTACCAATGAAGAAACACTCCTACTACCACTAGAGGAGTTGGTGGAATTGGAAAAGGAAACAAGGCTGCAACATGGACAACAAAAGGAAGAAGCTAGGTTGGCCTTAGAGGAAGAAAAGGAAAAAAGAACAGAGGGAGGCTGACATGCAGCTTAGGAGGAAAGGATAAAGTTCCTAACCTCCAGAGGCTTCTCTCTTCTAGAACTGTCTCCACACAACAGTGAAAGGATTCTTTGGCTCTACAACAAGGAGCAAGATCAAATGGAGAAAGAGAGAAGAAGAGCTGCAAGAGAAAACATGAAGGAGAAAAAGAAGAAGGAAGAAGAAGGAAGGGTCACTGCAACCAAGAAGCTTAGTGAGAAAGCCTGGATGAAAGACTATCTTTGGGCTGACAGCTTCTCTGGAAGGCAGGGGGGTCCCATGTCAGAAAGGACACTCTAACGGATTGTGGTGAAATCAAGGCTGACATCCATTTGGGAAAAAGGAGAGAGATGTACAGAAGGGTACATGGGAAGTCTTTCACTGCAACCACTCAACCCCAACCTGAACCAATTCCATCTCCATTCACCACCAAGACTAAACTTTCACCTCCGAACCCACACCTTTACCCACATCCACTTCCTCACCTCAACCACCTAAACTTCCCATCCTTCAACTGAAAACACTTCCTAGAACCTCTACACCACAACCTACCTAACAACCTTCTAAACCATCCCCTCAGCCTTCCAAATATCTCTCTCTAGAGGAGTTCATGGCAATCAAGACAAAGCTCACCAACTGCACAACCTTGACCGACATCTCTTGTGGAAGACTCTGTCAAACTGACCTATGTTGATGGATCATCATGTTCCCTCACAAGAGATCAATTTCTTGATTTGCCCAGAGGAACACTAGACTAGGCTGCTAGACTTCTAGGCCTCAACTCAGATTCATTAAATGATGAAGAAGAGACTAAGAAGGAAACTGGCGACTCTACTAGATACAAAGAAAGAGGACAAGATTACTAGTTAGCTTCTTGTGCCTAGAAAGAAAATAATCCAGTGTAGGTTCAATGAAACTTCTCATAACTTTATGGTGGAAAGAGAGAATGGTGAAGTCAACAGACTGAATGCCACCTCTGTACTACACTCTAGCAGGTTTGACCTTACCGAGTTAGCAGAGAAACCATTCTCTAATCCCTCCAACTCTGAAACTACTACTCACATAAGAAATCATCTCAGCAATCTTCATCTTGCTGAGTTAACTGCAAAATCTGAGATTGAAGAAGAGTTGAAACTAAAAAGAAAGAAAGACAAGGATAGATCTCTCACCAAAGGCACAACCTTTCTACAGATGGTGGAGGGTCCTAAATTAGAACCTATAGTTCGATGGGAATATGATTATAGCTCCCATCAACTTCCTCTTTTCAGAGGGCCAAAAAAAAGGGTACATATCATTTAGGGTGACAGACTGGAGTTCCTGTCAACTAAAGATTTGTACAAACTTCTTAGCACCATATTAGGGAAGAACAAGGAAATTGACAAATATTTACTCTCCTTGGTGCTGAAGGTTTTGAGAAGTAGAAACAAGTGACGTTTTGGTAGCATCAGCTTAGGGGGAGTTTGTTGGATCAAGAAGAAGGCTGGTGCAACCAAAATAAAATTACTTAGTTAAATTTTGGTGCTACTTACAAAGGCTTCCAAAGCCAAGTGTGGAGCTTCTGAAGGAAGTAGAGTTCTTCCGAAGATAAAGTGAAAGACCAACTTCTGAAGACAAACTCTACTTCCGAAGACAAACTCTACTTCCGAAGACAAACTCTACTTCCGAAGTCAAAGAACTTAGTTCCAAAGATCATGTCTAAGAAGAAGAAATCAGAAGACTGTTTCCGAAGTATGAAGAAAAAAGAAGTTCTCAAGCCTTGGAAGAAGTAGCCTCTTCCGAAGTATAAGTGGCTTTGGAAGTACTTGTTCTTCTGAATCCATTTAACCTTCGATAGACACTGCTATGAACTAGAGGACATAAGTATGGTCTCTGACAATCCGCTACAGACCTCTGAGATACTGCATGGCGTCTTCTCAAAAGCCATGTAGTTGACCATAATTTATTCCACTATTCACCTTTTGTTAGATAGCACAGTAGCCAACTTTAGTTAGTGATAAAAGGTAAGTCATGGACCTATCATGACTACCATATCTTGGATAAGACTTTATCTAAGACACTTTAACTCTAGCATTGTAGTATTTGCTTTAGTTATAGGATCCTAGCTGGAATCAAAGTATATCTAGCTGTAGGTAATAGTTTCTCATTGTAACTCATAAACCATGCTTGTAAGAGTCTTATAACATTTGAGTTGAGAAGCAATATATGCAACTACCTTGAAATTATCTTTCTTTGTTTGTTCATTACTTATTATATTATTATCAACTCTTATAGACTCTGCCTTCATCCGAGTGTAGTTCAAGTAAGTTTGAGAGAAAAACAAAGTGTTAGTGACATAAACCGGTCCTGCACAAGTGTACAAGCATAAGATAAGTTACAAAGACCTGAGATACTTATACTACATCCTACACCGGCCATACCTTGAAGGCCAGCTGGATACATGATCTGGACAACAACAAAATCAATGTAGAGTCAAAAGGAATTTTCCTTTTGACTAGTGATTATGACATGCCATAGCTCACATCCTAATATATTACTATAAAGATTAAATGTAAAGGCTGATGCAACCCAAACACACAAAGTCTCTCCTTCATGCACGCACAAGTGCACTGAAGTAGAATGTTTTGGAAGTTTCACACCAGCATCAGTATTATTCTAAGGGTGAAATCTTCCGAAGCCAAGACCAATATCTTCCGAATCCAAAGATGAAGTCTTCTAAAGCGAACTCCTGAAGACAGATTTCTTCTGAATACTTTTGAACACATGCTTTATTTGATGTACTTTTCCATAAAGTTGGAACCCTTTCCGCTACAACTCTATAAAGTCACCAACTTTCATAAGTTGGTGAAAAGGTCCATGCTTTTGATAACTGTACATTGTTGGTCTTGAGTCTGTAACTTTCTACTTTATGTACTTTATCCTTTTTGTAATATATTAGGATGTGAGCTATGGCATGTCATAGTCATTAGTCAAAAGGCAATCAACCTTTTGACTCTATATTTGATTTTGTTTGTTGTCTAGTCAATTATATCTAGCTGGCCTTCAAGGTATAGCCAATTGTAGGATGTAGTATATGTATCTCAAGTACTTGTAACTTTCTACTATGCTTTGTAACATTGTAATAGAACTTGAGAAAGCAATATATTGCAATCTTGAAAACCAACTCGTTGTGTTTTTTGCTATCTTGTTCTATCTCATATTTACTTGTGTTCTAAGTATCAATTACAAAGGTTAACCAGTTCCCTATTTGATATATTAAGTATTCTTAGCAACTCTCCTCATTGTGTTGTTGTGTTGTAATTGCATACCCTTCACCCGTCCTGCAATTGGTATCAGAGCTTTCCAGGCTCTTTATATTAGATCTCACCATCTTAAGATCCCTAACACACACAAAATACTTAACATCTCAAATGGCAGCCATTTCCAAATCTGATATGGAAACTTGAACCATGACAAAGTCCCCACTGATCACTCTTGATGACTTGACATCTGAATGTGGGAGTTTGTTGAAACTGGACCTTAATACCAAGTACCTCTTCTAAAACTGGAGGTGGTATGATCCCCAAGGTTGTGGCTGACTACTCAGATGAAGATAGAAAGAGAGTAGAGATTGACCAGAAGACCATGACAACCCTTCAGTTTGCTCTTCCAAACTCTGTATATACAGAGGTTTCAAGAAAGTAAAACAGGTAAGAAGCTGTGGTATGCATTAAAACTGATGTATGAGGGTTCCTCTAAAGCCAAGGAGAACAAGAAGGATCTCCTAAAGCAGCAGTTTGAAAATTTCACCTTCAAAGCAGGTGAAACCATGACTTAACAATACTTCAGGTATGTTGAGATTGTGGATACCTTAGTGGATGGCAGAGTAGCTCTTGAGAACAGAGATATTGTAAGGAAGTTCATGTCCTCACTTTCTAGGAAATGGAAACACTACTATGTGGTTATAAAGAGAACTGAGAACTTGAAAACTCTCACTCTGATAGAGTTGTATGGGATTCTTAGTGGCTACCAGATGGAGATGAACATGCAAAGTTCATCTAGAAACTCCAACAATGAAAAGGGTTCAGCCCTACATGTGGTTGAAAGAGATACAATAGAACCCTAACATCATCTCATATGTTACTTGATAACTCAAAAAAGGGTCCTTTCATCACCATCCCCGAGACACCAAGGGAGAACTATACTCAAGGAAGCCCATTCCAAGAGACAAGTTCTTCTCAAGCCTTTTTGTCTTTGATGAAAGTAGTGGCAGCTTTCTATTCACCCTTGAAGACCTGGATTGTATTCATCCTGATGATCTAGAGTATATGGAGATAGTCCAATAAATGGCTCTTCTCACTCATAGAGCCAAGAAGTTCTACAAGCGGATAGGAAGAAAGTTCCTAGTAAGACAACCAGTGGAAAGTTTGGACTGGACAAAAGCAAAGTCAAATGTTACAATTGTAACGTGATAGGCCACTTTGCCAGGGAAAGAAAGTCACCAAGAACAAATGGTGGCCAAGCACAGTCCAGACCAAACTATACTCATAAAGCTACCTAGAATGACAAGCCAAAGCAGCAAGTTGTAGTTGCTGTTGAAGAAGGAGGCTTTGACTGGAGCTTTTCAGGTGGAAGATACTTCTCCAACCAAGCACCGATGGCAGATCATGATAAAACCAAGGTATTGGAACATCTATGTACCCCTGAATGTATTGCTAAGTAAACAGATACAGGTCCTACAACTTAGAAATGAGATATGAATTTGAGTCCTTAAACATCTTAAAATTGATTTTAGAAAGACTAAAAGTGATTATAAACTAAAGATAGAAAACTTAGAGAAAACCATTTTAGTTCTAAAACATGAGCACACCAACTATAGGACTCAGATTAAGGATCTCATAACTAAGCTCACTGAGTGCCAGGCTGAGCTTGTGATCAGCAAAGCCAGGCAGAAAAGTGTTTCTTGAAGAAGAGACCTTCAAGAGCATGATATCCTCATCCCTACACAACAAGGTCTGTTATCAAACAAGCAGGGACGGGATCTAATTAGATAACTCCTCCAGACACAATCTTGTCTGTATGATCACCTAGGTGTGGAACTTGTGATGATGAGCTTCCTCTCATAAACCCCTTGAGTGAAAGGGATGAAGAAGTGATAGTGAAGAATTCCTCTGAGAAGTGTGAAGAAGAGGATTCTAAGAAGGGTCGCTATCCTTCTGAGGAGAAGAAGAAAACTGTGATGACCAAGTCTATGAGGAAGAACTTGATCAGAAAGAGCAAGAGAAAAGCTAAGAGGCTCAGGAGATCAATGCCCTTTTGATTCGAGGCAGAAACAAGTTTTTTTTATCTTTGCAGGGTTTGAAGTAGTGAAGATTGAAGACATCAACCTAAACTCTTCTTCAAGAGTTCTGGTTTATGTTCAAATCATCTCAGCACTAAGAAGAAGGTTGATCTGTTGTGTACCACTGCTACACGACCTGAACTATCTAACTCCAAGAATAGTTCTCAGCCTAAAAAGACTGTCTCAGCATCTGCAAAGATGAAGGTGGAGAAGGGATATGATCAAGATTTGTTGGACCAAAAGAACCAATGAGCCAAGATCAGAAACGTCTAAGTCCCACATGGTATCACAACAACTGCTGAACTTCATCAGCAGTTTGACAAGTGCTGAAGACTTCAACAGCTGAAGATCAAGTGCTGAAGACTTCAACAACTGAAGAACTAAAGTGCTGAAGTACACAGCTGAAGAACACAAGTACTGAAGCTGAACAGCTGAAGAACACAAGTACTAAAGCTGAACAGCTGAAGAACACAAGTGCTGAAGCTGAAAGACCAAAGTACTGAAGTACAACAGCTGAAGAGTTTACAAGTGCTGAAGATCAACAACTGATGTACAAAGTCCGAAGACAAAGACTGAAGACATCAGCTGATGATATCTACTGAAGTCATCAGCTGATGAAACATCTGAAGGTCAAAGTCTGAAGATCAAGTACTGAAGCCTTAGTAGTTTGTCACAACTGCTGAAGAGTACTTCTTCAGTAGTTGTGATATCAGTATGTTTATATTTCTAGTTTCAGTAGTTTTGTAAAACGACTGAAGAGCTTGTTCTTCAGTCGTTGTAGTTTCAGTAGTTTCTAATCAGTAGTTTTATATTCTGTACTTAACACTCTGATATGTTCTCAGTAGTTGTGAACATTTCAGCAGTTTGTTAAGATTTAGTTATTTTGTAATTGATCTGCCAGTGTCACTTTCCGTGATAACAGCAGTGGTTGTTGCACTCTATATAAGGAGTGGCAACCTATTGTAATAATATGAATGATTTGAATGATTTGATTAGAATTATTCCATATCTATAAACATTCCATGAATCAGAAATATATTCTCTCACTATAATCGTGTGTGCTCTTAATGCATACAAGTATCGATCTCTTGCTACAATTTGTCTAATTTCTGTTCTTGTTCCGCTGCTTTGAACTCTAATACATCAAACTTGTGATCGTTGATCCTGTCAAATGGTATCAGAGCCGGTTAATCATTGATCGATCTAATAATTGATCATTGAAACTGCTATTCAAGATCTAAGTTGATTGAATTAGCTTTTGTTTTTGCAAGAAACAGTTATAGAGATTGAATTTTCAGTATTTCTGGTCATTCATCCTGAGATCTTTTCTTGGTTTTCATTGAGTTGTTGTGGTCTGTGTAAAACTTTTAAAAGCTTGAATTAAATTGTTTCTTGGTTTTCTTGGTTTTCATTGATAAGGCTCTTTATGGGTTAAAACAAGCTCCTAGAGCCTGGTATGAGACATTATCAAACTTTCTTCTGGAAAATAATTTCACTAGAGGCTCCATAGATAAGACTTTATTCATTAAGAAAGCTGGGCAGCATAATCTACTTGTTCAAATTTATGTAGATGACATCATTTTTGCATCCTCTGATCCAAAGTTTGTGATGCCTTTACAAAGTTGATGCAACAGAAGTTTGAAATGAGTGCCAGGGAGAGTTACAGTTCTTTCTGGGTTGCAATCAAACAAAAGGCTGATGGAATTTTCATTCATCAGTCCAAATACACAAAAGATCTTTTGCAAAAGTTTGATTTACAAAACTGTAAGCCTTGTTCTACCCCCATGTGCAGCACCACACAACTGGATACAGATCAGAAAGGTAAGTGGTTGATGAAACACTTTACAGATGTATGATTGGGTCCTTGATGTATTTAACAGCTTCTAGACCAGATATTATGTTTGCTACATGTGTCTGTGCTAGATTTCAGGCTGCACCTAAAGAGTCTCATCTGATTGCAGTCAAGAGGATCTTTAGATATCTGCAAGGCACTCCATCTCTAGGTTTATGGTATTCTACTGGACATTCTGGTAAATTAGTTGCTTTTTCTGACAGTGACTATGCAGGGTGTAAGTTGACCAGGAAATCACTTCTGGTGGATGTCAATTCTAGGCAACTACTTTGATTTCTTGCAGAGCAAGAAACAGACATCTGTTGCTACATCAACTGCTGAGGCCGAGTACATTGCTGCTGCAAGTTGCACCTCTCAGGTACTCTGGCTTCAGAACCACTTCTGGATTATGGCATTACAGAGACTAAGACTCCATTGTTAATGGATAGTGCTTCAGCTCTGTGTATTGTCAAAAATCCAGTCCAGCACTCTAGGACCAAACATAAGAGATCAGACATCATTTTATAAGGGATTGTTTTGAAAAAGGTCTGATTGATCCTAAGTTGTGCCTAGTGCTGATGAGCTTGCAGACATTTTTACTAAGCCTTGGATAGTTCAACTTTCCAAACCTGTTGTTAAGGCTTGGTATGCTGCAGCTAGAATAAGTGACAACTACTGATGATTTCAGTAGTATTACTGGTGATCATTGGTACTCATGTCACATATAAGTACTGATGATTCCTTTTCCCTTCAGTAGTTTTTATAACTACTGAAGGCTAAAATGCCTCATAAGTACTGAAGTACTTCATCTGTTCTAAACTACTGATGTCGTTACAACTACTGATGCAGTTACAACTACTGAAATCAGTAAAAACAGATAAGTACTGATGTCCTATGAAACAACTGAATCCGCCAAAAAGGCTAGTGAATGTGTTGAGGACAGTATGAAACAGCTGAAAAGCTAAGAATTGACGAAAAACAGCTGAGAGAAATTTCTCTTCAGTCGTTTGTACACCTACTGTTTCATTCTAAACAACTGAAGCAATACCATGTCTTCAGTAGTTTTTATAACTACTGATGACTAATACCAAGTCTTCAGTCGTTTACAATAGCTGATGACAAAACCACTGTCTTCAGTAGTTTCACAACTACTGATGACAACCACCATGTCCTCAGTTGTTTCAATCATCTGAAGTCAAAACCATGGTCTTCAGTAGTTTTCTAACTTCTGATGCCTAACACCACGACTTCAGCTTTTCAACGTCTGAAGGGATAATACCATGTCAACAGTCGTTTAAAACTACTGATGACTACACCATATCCTTCAGTCGTTTTCTTACCCGTATCCTATAAATATCCCTGACCTAAGCCTTCAATGCTTCATCTTCTTCAAACCTAACGTCCTCTCCAAACTTCTCTCTTCTCAATGGCGTCCATGCAAATTAAACCGCGACACAACTGTGTTGCCTACCTTACTAAATCGCCTGTCTGGGCTAAGTTCGATACTGCTATCGATCTTATGGTTCAGTCCCAATACAAAACGCATTTCTTCTGATCCCATACTACATGCCGAATCCCTGCAACAATTTTGGATGAACGTTACTATTACCACTGGGGAGAACAACACACCATCTCTCCAGTCGGTCGTTAACAACAAAGAAGTAGTCATCACTCCTGCAATAATCCGCCAAATTCTTCATCTGGATGATGCTATTTCTCCTGCTGGATATCCGAAGGGCACCACAGATCTATCCTTTGCCCAACATGGATATCAAGGCAATCTCAGTGCCTCACTAAATGAAGAAACACTTCCATGACGCCGAACGTCCTAATTTTTTCACATGGTGAATGTATGTTTGGCTCCTAAGACGTCGTCTTGGGATCAAATGTCGTCAAAGTGGCAGCAGGTATGTACTCTATTCTTGAGCAACAACTGTTAAACTTTTCAGAAATAATATTTTCGGAGCTCAAGGATATGGCTCAAAAAAGTAACTGTTACCGTGGGATACTATATCCACGGTTCATAATGGCCATCATTACAACCAGCTTAATGCTGAGGGACTTGTTGGCTTGGGAGTCCCTGCTACGGCTTTCTGCCAGAAGTATACTCCCGGCACAACTCTGACCAAACTTCAAATTGGCTGCCAAGCTGCGCAAACCACGCAGCTGGAACCCACAGCCACCACCTCCAAATCAAAAGTCCCCACCAAACCCACCAAAAAGAAACCCAAACGGCTACTCAGGAATTGAGTCCCCTGAGGATGCCCCTGCAACACAAACGCAGGATATATCCACTAGTCCAAACCCCTAGTGGATACAATGACTCTTCCAGCCATAGCCGCTCAGGCTTCCTCTCAACAGGAGCCTGCAAGCACCCACAACAGGGGTACCTACATATCTGGGATCTTCCTCACTTGAGGGATTGCCATTGAAGAGCACCAACCTCCCCAGGTGCACACTGCTTCTATCCTTCACCCCATAACCGCCCCTCACAGCCTAACTTTAATAGTTGCACAAGTGCTGACTCACTGCACTCCTCACCCCCTCCCCAGAAACCACTTACTACTGGGAACCCCTCTACAATTAGGGGGAGGAACACAGTGCACTTGAGAACCAACAGCACAGGGGTTTCCCACTTCTATCTCCTGGTGTAGATAAGAAGCTTAGAATATCTAGTGAGGCTGCCCCTCTTCTGAATCAGCACATGATCAGAATGAGGCTGGTACATTGCTAAGACCTCACTAGAGGCAACAGCTGATGATGGACATTGTCCTGAGGCTGGAAGTCCCCAGTACCAAGCACAAGGGGCACATGCAACAACTGGTCTACACCCAGTGCATGTAAATCCTGCTCTAAGCAGGAGGTCAGATGATTCAGCTTCGGCTGATGATGACCTGGGCTTTTTCTACGATGTTCTTGCCCAGAACACAATCCTTGAAGAGAAAGTCAGTAGGCTTCAAAACCTACTTGACCACTTTCACAAGGAGAACGACCATCTGCCTCCATCAACCCCAGATGGCACCTTCAGTTGAAGGTTCCCCAAACTGAGCCACTCCAACTCAACCACCACCCACCTGCCTCTTCTTCAGGCCTATTTCTCAGGAACAGAACCCTCCTGAGCAAATAGGTGCTGTACTTCAAAAACCCTCCCTCTCATCACACCCATAATCACTGATATGTGACTAAAGCCATTGATGAGAGGCTTTCCTCTACTTTACAACCTTGATTGATGCTGCTGTGCAAAAGACACTTTCTGCGGTACAAACCCCTTCCACCATGCATCCAAAAAGGGGGAGAGTACTGCAGTGAAAGAAAAGAAGAGGAAAAGAAAAGAGGAAGAGAAGGAAGCGAAGCAAGCCCAAGAGGAGGAGAAAGAACAACAACCACTGCTCACTACAAGTGAAGAAAGGTGCGCTGATCATATTGCTGAAGATAAAGCCTTGGAGCTACTGATAAAAGAGGCTGATGCCGAACACAGCAGATCAATGGACAACATCATTGATCAGCTGTTTAGGCAAGCCATGACACCAATAAACTTGACTCTGAGATTCGACGATTAGAGATTGAAGAAATCCAGAATAGATGGGCAAGTTATGAAGTGTTAGAAAGAGAAAGGCTTAGATCATGATTATTGATTGCAAAATATCTTGGAAGATCAATGATCGAAATCAAAGCTTGATCCAGGGACAGTATCTTGGCAATCACCACCAAGATCTGTTCGTCTGAAGTATATACTAAGGGGCTTGTTATTGAAGCTTTAAATGAAGCGGTGCTGGGAGCAGGACTGAGCTAGCCAAGAATCAAAAGCCACACTCACCTCAAGAATGCTAGAATAGCCTGTCAACATTCCCACACCAAACCACCCAAATCACAACCCACCAACCAACTCCCTTACCCTCAAAACCCATAGCCGATGATATACCCTTGAAGAAGAAGAGAAGGGTATTGAGGCTAGAAGATGATGAAGAAGATGATGAAGATAGGCTACCACTCTCAGCTGTGATTCAGTTGCCTAAGGCCACAAGTCACTCCTCAGCAATTACTCCTGAATTCCAAAGACAAATGGTTAAAGTGAAGCTAGAAGAAGAAGAGCTTCATAAATAGCATGATGAGGAATTGCTGAAGAGAGTTGACAAAGCTTATGCAGCCACATCTTCTATCATCAATATGAAGAAGTAAGCCCTCAGACTTTACACTCTCAGGCATACCTTTCAATATCAAAAGGAAGAGTGAGGATTTGGCCTGATCCCAGGGTCTCTCAAGAATTCATAAGAAAAACATACCTCAGAGATACATTGGCCAGGTGAAAAAGATTGTAGATGAAGTGATCTCTCTGGTCTTTGTAGTTTCACCCTGGGAAATCCTAGAGGACTTCAAGAAGCCTACAAAGCTAATCTAACCCCTCAGAAGATGCTGGAAAACAAAATAGTGAAAAAGGGGTTAGTTTACAAGAGGCTTGAGGAAGTCAGGAAAAATGAGCTCCAGTTGTTCCTAGAGGGTAATCACCCGGATGAGTTTGCTTACAGAATAATAACAACTGTGGAGCTAAAGAATAGGAAACAGGCCAAATACTTGTTTGAGTATTATGGGCCTGAATCATTGTTTGAAGGAGGTGCTGAAGAGCTAACCATGGAGGAACAAATCACCTTCCTTGAGGCCTACACAAGAGAGTCGTACAGACTCATTATGGGGAAGTAAATCTCATGAATGGGATAACAACTCTGTGTCCAGTTCCCAAAAACAGAGTTCCCATTCATACCCTGCCAAACAAATATCTGAGATTTCTTCCCAGGCCGGAGCTTACATGGGTCATCTTCTCTACTGATCAAGAAGGAAAAAGACCAACATTTTGCCAACAATAAGTGGGATAATAAATAATTTAGAGGTTTTGGCTGCATTGGTTCAGGGGGAGTTTGTTGGACCAAAAGAACCAATGAGCCAAGATCAGAAAACCTCTAAGTCCCACATGGTATCACAATAACTGCTGAAAGCTTCATCAGCAGTTTGACAAGTGCTAAGACTTCAATAGCTGAAGATCAAGTGCTGAAGACTTCAATAGCTGAAGAACTAAAGTGCTGAAGTACAACAGCTGAAGAACACAAGTACTGAAGCTGAACAGCTGAAGAACGCAAGTACTGAAGCTGACAGCTGAAGACACAAGTGCTGAAGCTGAAAGACCAAAGTACTGAAGTACAACAGCTGAAGAGTTTACAAGTGCTGAAGATCAACAACTGATGTACAAAGTCCGAAGACAAAGACTAAAGACATCAGCTGATGATATCTACTGAAGTCATCAGCTGATGAAACATCTGAAGGTCAAAGTCTGAAGATCAAGTACTGAAGCCTTAGTAGTTTGTCACAACTGCTGAAGAGTACTTCTTCAGTAGTTGTGATATCAGTAGTTTTATATTTCTAGTTTTAGTAGTTTTGTAAAACGATTGAAGAGCTTGTTCTTCAGTCGTTGTAGTTTCAGTAGTTTCCAATCAGTAGTTTTATATTCTGTACTTAACACTCTGATATGTTCTCAGTAGTTGTGAACATTTCAGCAGTTTGTTAAGATTAGTTATTTTTGTAATTGATCTGCCAGTTGTCACTTTCCGTGATAACAGCAGTGGTTGTTGCACTCTATATAAGGAGTGGCAACCTATTGTAATAATATGAATGATTTGAATGATTTGATTAGAATTATTCCATATCTATAAACATTCCATGAATCAGAAATATATTCTCTCACTATAATCGTGTGTGCTCTTAATGCATACAAGTATCGATCTCTTGCTACAATTTGTCTAATTTCTGTTCTTATTCCGCTGCTTTGAACTCTAATACATCAAACTTGTGATCGCTGATCCTGTCAAGATTAGTCTTGTTCTCCGTAGAAGGCTATTGGGAAAAAGAAAATGGAATGTGTTATGTGTGAAAGTATCTCTCATCTTGCTAAGGATTGTCTATACAATCCAAGAGGTACTCTCAATATGACTAAGAAAAAGATTTCCAAGAGTTCCAAGAAAATTTCAGCTTTGGAAGGAAAATCTGTTTCCTTTGGAAGCGCTAAATCAAAGAAGAAGGAAAGTGGAAAATTGCCTTCGGAAGAAAATTTGGTCCCGGAAGAAAGGAATACTTCCGAAGCACTGAAGTCTGCTGCAGTGTTTGCGGAATCTTCCGAAGGTCCAGTCATCAAAACTTCCGAAGTCTCAAAAGATTCCAAAGTGTTGAAGGTCAAGTCCAAACTTCCAAAGGTGGTGTGGAAGTCGAAGAAAGACAAAGTGACTGAATGTTCTTCATCAACAACAACACAAAATTCTCAAATCACAACTATAGGATCTATTACTGTTGCATTACCTTCTACTTCTTTTGTTGAGCCCAAGACTAATAAAGCTAGGGTTTCCAAATGTAACTAATCATTTTATTTGTGCAGGAATAACTCAAGACAAACAAGTATGTCCGGATCATTGATGGCGGCTGTCCTAGCACATGACAGGCAATAAGTCACTACTCCAGAACTTTGAAAGGATTAATGGAGGGCCAGTTGCTTTTGGAGGATATAAAGGTGTTTACATATCTAGAAGGGGCAAGGTCATAAATGGTAAGCTCAGCATTGAAAAGGTAAACTTTGTCAAGGAGCTTGGGTACAATCTTCTAAGCATATCCAAATTTTGTGATCAGAGTCATAACATGCTTTTTACTAAGCATGAGTGCATTGTTCTCAAGCCTGGGGTGGTCATTCCTCATAAGCATATCTTGCTCAGAGCCACAGAAAGGGAACATATACAAGATGGACTTGTAAGAGACATCTCCCTCTAGAGAAGTTTCATTCTTCTATCTAAAGCAAATAGCGATGAGTCTTTCCTATGGCATAAAATAATGTGCCATGCAAACTTTAAGAACATGAATAAACTAATTAAGAATGATTTGATAATTGGAATGCCAATAAAGAGTTTACAAGTGCTAATCATTGTGTTGCATGCCTGAAGGGAAGCAACATAAGGTATCTCACAAGCCTAAGGAAAGAAACTCCATCACTATACCCCTACACTTATTACATATAGATCTCTTTGGCCCTACCAATGTAATGAGTCTAAGAAGGACCTCTTATTGTTTAGTGATCACAGATGACTTTACAAGATTCACTTGGGTCTTTTTCCTTAGATCTAAGGGTGAGACTCCTAAGCACCTAAATAATTTCATCTTAAATATTGAGAATCAATGTGATCACAAGGTCAAAACTGTTAGGATCTAGTATTTGAACGAAACACCAACTGATTAATGTGTTAAACCAACCCAATAGTGCGGAATCCTATTTGATTAGCTATCCAATCAGTGAGAACGCACGTAGAAACAATAACGTATTGAATCTAACAACAAGAATCGATTAGGAATCGATCTACTCGTTCTATGAACTTGGAGTACGAACTTAGAGGCTTCTGGACGGCTAGGGTACATCTGGAGTTGAAGTGGATTGAATGCTTTTGTTTTTCTACGAATTAGGTGGTATTTATAGGTTAGGATTGCTCAGTTGGGCGACTGAACCATTAGCATTGTTCATTCGTACGATTGAGCCATGCGGTTGATCCATTCGCACGACTGAGTGTTCAGTCGTGCGACTTAGTCAGTCGCATGAAGTTGTTCAGGCGTATGGACTATCTAGCGCATGGACACTCAGTCGCATGGCCATTCGGACGCATGACCACTGTTGGGGCGCATGGTCCAGTCGAACGCATGAAAACTTCACTTCACCAAGTTTGACTGCATTCAATATTATAACATTATGCATAACAATTCAAACAATCACAAACCTATTTAATCAAATCAATATGCGTTAAACAACTCATTAATGAAATATTAAACATTATAAACACGATTACATAAGTGTAAGACAATAAAGACATATTATATTCAGATCAGAATCTAGGTACATATGTATCAACAAACTCCCCCTTGGACCTAGATTCATCTATTGTCTTACCTTCTTCATAATCTCTTCGTACTTCTTGTACTTCTCCTCTCTTGTGACTCCTGCGTGTATCTCAAACGCAAAGCAGAGTCGTATCATATTTTGGAATTTGAGCGCTTGTACAATATCTTGCGTGTCATAGAACAGTGGTCACTTGTATAATGTGTATACATCATAAACAACATGTTTGTAAGCCATAATGGGTCAATACCCTGATAGTATCCATTTTGCCCTCTTTGCTCAGAACTATGACCACCTCCCTTGTTCTCCAATCATAGTACAACCATTTAAAGTGTGGAGTGAAGTCATGTGGCATTTCCTTGAGAGGGATTCTTGACATTGTTCTTGGGGGACTCCACTTCAGCACTATCTTGGGCTTTCCAGTTATGGGATCAACTTCAGAACGTCTGATATACCTCGTAGGTTGTTGAGGTTTGAAGTTGACCCACCTGGTGGTACTTTTCTTTAGGGTAGCCTCAAACCAGCCTGACATCTTTTTCGGGTCAGCACATAGTAGCTTGAGTTTCGTCAGCTGGTTTAGCTCAAAACCAGGTAAAGACTTTAGATCATGCGGGAATCTAAAGTACTCGATACCCATATCTCTCTTTACCGCATATACATTAAGATCATCAAAATGAGCCCACGCGATAATCTTGCCTGACACCTTGTGATGTTTCTTCACTTTGTAGAGCTTGGTGTAGACATTCGGTTTAGGAGCAGAGCGTTGTGATATCTATCAAAGCAACACAGCCCATTCAACCATTTTGATATCAACATCGGAATTTGAGGCTTGGGCTTATTCTTCAACCTTCTCAGTCTCTTGCTCCATCTGATCCAATATATCAAATGTATCACTGACTAGGGAATCACCTAGATTGGGGACCATATTTCTCTCTTTGTCAGCATACTCTGGATAGTGAGCTTTCGTGACATCCTCGATCTCTATCTCATCGATTTCTTTCAGGTCGTCATCACTGTCTCCTTCAACAGTTGGAGCGTCTTTTACAATCTCATCAGGATTGAGCTTGAACATTTTTGCCAGTTGCTCATCAGTAAGATCATGAATTATTTCCCTTTCATCAGGGGTGTAACTCACTGATCTTCTGACAATCCCTTGCAGATCAAGAATCATGGTTAGTTGAGTCTTGATCTGTTGAAGGGGAGCAATATCGTGTTCATCCCTTTGATAATTTGGATCAGCTTGATTTAAACATTCAATAATCAATCAGTAGTTAACAATCAAGACATAACCATAATAATCGAAAACATAACTATTTACATTACATATAAACATGATTTCATTAATTTCATACATAATCCAAATACAAAAGATTTTAAATAACAGTAAAACATCTAAGCATTACCCTTGTCCTGGATCATCGGCTCTTCTGCTGCCGGGTTGGATGTGGAGGCACTCAGATCTTGAGTACGTTTGGTCCTCCTTTTGCTTGCTGATGTAGCACCTGCAGCTGAAGAGTCATCATCATCATTATCAGCATCTGTAACCAAGTGATCATCACCACCATCATCATCATCACTCTATCATCATCCGTCTTCTTCTCCATCCCCTTCTCCGATCTTTAATGGCTCGTCTCTAGATCCTTTGAGCTTTAAGAGGATGGCCTGTTTGCAGCCTCCAGCACTTCTATCTTCTGTTGTGTTGCTCCTGGAGCTGAGACATCTGATGAGCCTGCTCATCGAGCAATCGAGCCTGATGCGATAGCTGTTGAGATTGGGCAGTGGTCAGGTCTATCAGCTGTCGTATCTGAGTGCTCTTCTCCTTATCTGCAGCTAATAGCCTCAGCACCATATGGTTGAGTGCTGAGAGCTGTTCTTCTACCCCACTGGGAGGCAGAGGTGATCCTGATGAATATGGGTGGAAGAAGATGGTGCTGCAGGATGGCTAGTGGGTGGTGACTGTGGTGAAGATTGGGGTAATATAGGTGAAGGTGTGGTGGTATGGAGTGGAAGATGTGGTGACAGATGGTGTGCTGTAGAGGTGGTAGGTGGAGTAGTGGTGGTGGCTGTGGTGGTGTGGTGGTGGCTGTGGTGGTGCTGTAGTGGTGATGAAGGTGATTCTGCACTTCTTCTTTTTCAAGCCGTGGGGCTGAGCCATCCTCTTCTTCCTCGATCCAGTCGAGGAGGATGCTCCCCCTAAAACACGGCCTGGCAAATCAGGAGTATATGTAGGGTTAGCAGTAGTCTCTCCCAATCCGCCGGGGCGTCCACCAACCGCCCGGAACCCCTATTTGTGGGAACAACTTTACTTCCCACAGTTCGGGTTAGTGGCTCCTCATCTGACTCCACTTCCTCCTCACAAGGTATAAATTCCCGATGGAAGCCAGCGGACTCTACTAATCTCCAGTGGGGGCAGATACAGGAGATGCACTATCAGTAGTGGGGCCCCTTGGTCGAGTGGCCAATGTATATCCTGCATCCCTGCTATCATCATCATCAGAGTCATGCTCTAGGAGCTGTAGCTGCTCATCATCAGAGTCGCTGTCTGCGTGACGCCACTTACGTCTGCCTGGCGCTGCATAACTCTCATTGGCTAGATGGCCTATCAGTGTCTTCACTTGGGGCTTTACCTGCTTACCCCATAAACTCTCATACGACCCAGGGTCATATCGTCCATGATCTCAAGAGCCATTGCATCGTGGCGCTCCTTTGGAAGTGATGGCAGCTTCTTATTGAAGATCAGCTGCAAGAATCTAGGGTACATACAACATTCCTCCTTTCTCTTTGCCTCCAGATTCTCCACAAGGTAAGAAAAAATCATGCTCGAGAAGCTGAAGGGGTAGTTCAGCACCAGTGCCACATAGGCATTCTGAATCTAGTCTGAAAGATCATCAAACCCACCCTTTCTGGAAGCAATGCACTTCAGTATGACATGTGCCAGTACTTGTACTGGGGACACAGGTTGCTCTTGTTGAGCACACCTGAGTTGATGTCCCCAGTATACTTAATCCTCAGAAAGCAGCCTCTCACTGTCAGCGGGTGTTGCTTGGTGGGGTATCCAGCATGATCTCCCAACCCAAGTACATGCTGAATGTCTTCAGCCGTAATCTCTATTTCCATAACAAAGATGGAGCTCCTAATGCTGTATGGCTCTTGTGATCTATCCACAGAGGCATTCTCCTAGAAGGTCTGGTGTATAGACCTATAGGGAGTGCATGGGGTAGAGATGGGTTTGTGTATCCTCGATCGCTTGAGAAACGACGATCTCTGTAAACTCGGCACCATTCCGAGTTGTGTGGTCTAAATGAGCATAGATGTTGTGCTTGGGATTAATAGACCATCTCTCAGCCATCGATCTGTAACACAAGATACATAAACATTAGATACTCATATAACACATACCAGTTCTAAGTAACTTGATAGAATTCATTCTGATTCATTCATGCGAACGAATCATGCGAGTGTGTTCAGTCAGTTGTCCCATCATGCGACTGGACTCATTCGGGTGAATGAATAGGCGACTGAGTTCAGTCGGTTGACTGATCTTGCGATTGGTTTAGTCGGCCGACTGAGCTCATTCGTATGATTCATTCGGCCGATTGAGCTATTCGGCCAGCTCAATCGTGCGATTCGGGTTCAACCAGACGACCAGTCGCATGACCTACTGTTCGGTCGACTAAGGTTTGAATCTTGACCAATTAATGTAATTAAACGTGGTTTAATGGTTCTTTAGACTCGCAATCTCATAACTAATAACCAATTAAACTTATTTAACATTTTACTTAGTTTGAGTAGGTTATTAGATCATTTAAAGATTCGGTTCTTGTTTCAATCGACCATCACAAATTAGGGCACCATTTCTCCTTATTTCTGTGAGATTTCATTTCATTATACATGTATAAAGCAAACACACGTCAGAAGATCAAGAAGGAAGTATAATCGAGGTCTAAAGAAATTTGGGCAGAGTAACGGTATGAAGTGCGATTTAAGGACGATTGGGAGTGGTGAGAAGATGCAATCGACTGTCGCCCTTATATACTGAATCTGAGTTCAATCGACCGACTGGACTCATTCGCTCAATTCATTCGGGCGATTGACTCAGTCGATCACCTTCAGTCGGCCGATTGAAGCTCAGTCGGTCGACTGACTCATTTGCATACTCCCATTCGGTCGAATGGCTCATTCTGATAAGCCATTCGGGTGAACGGTTCATACTCATGTCCATTCGGCTGTTTAATGCATGAGTGTGGTCCATTCGCATGATTGTTCCATACTCATGGTCTAGTCGTGAGAATGGGTCATACCCTTGACATTTTTTTGACTTTATGACCATTTGACATTTAGACCCTTTTAAACTGTTGATTAACATTATGAATGTTTGATCATCTCAGAAATGATCATTTTAACTTAAAACCTTTTGATCACCTCAGACGTGACCTTTTAGATGATAACGTCCCTTATCAACTGCCATGACATAGTCCGACACTACACAAAACTAAAATAGCCTGACTTGGTACTTACATAAAAGACATAACACTGAAAATTACACTAAGACATGTTTTGTGTTTTATGAGGGTTAATTCCTAAGATGTAACTCTAAGGAATAATTCTTCAAAAAGGGCAGCCTCAATCTTTTAAACCATACATGGACCAATTCAAGCTGGAATCATACAGGATATTCCAATCATTTGAGACAAGTTAGCTAAAACCTTTGATGCTCTATTCGTGTTTTTCATCTAGAGCCATTTAGCAAATTTAGGAAATCATACTAGTACTATTAGGTCCCCACACTGATTTGAACTTTCAATAATTGTAGCCACAGTGATTGTCAGTATACTTATCCTCTTAAATCCATACACAGACTTTCAACTCAGTTGGGTGATCGTTTTAAGGTTTGTTTATTTCAACAAGCATTTGTGGATCCCACACTTATATGGTAATCAACATTCCTCAGGAGATTTTTGAGCGTTTTAGGGTAGAGTTCAAGAAGAGACTATTCTTAGAATTTTCAAAGAGAAGCCAAACCTTAGGTCAATGCCATCACACAGCAGAGAGGCGGCAAACAACAATGAGTTCTAGAATATATAGGTTATGCTTATCCTCAGGTCAGTGCCACCACACAACAGAGAGGCACATAACCTATCTTCTTGTTTGAGCAATTTTTCTTCTTTTTGCACAGATCTCACCAACACCATAGGTTATCAGTTTGATTGTATTTGCATTTTTCATGTGCTTTTGCTCATGCTTTGGTGTAACGCACACTTTTGTGGCGTCTATTTTGCTCGTCACCCCTTATTGGAATCTTGTTGATTGTGTTAATCAAGGATAAGGCATTACCCACAGCTAGTCAAACATTTTAGTTTAATCTTAAGATCACCAAAAAGGTCTACTCATCTATTGTGTTGAATCTACTGACATATCATCTGTGGTCTAGCAACCTCTAGGTCTACTTTCTTTGTGTTTACTTAGTAGTAGCTAGCTTATCTATCATATTTCCTTTTATATTGCTCAGACTACATAGACTTATACTTGAACTTTGCATCTTTTTCAATTTTGAATTTTAAAGTCCCAAATGGTTTGTACCTGTGTACTATCACATTCCAAACATTGAATCAGTATCACACATATTATCTTATTTATTTTCAGCTTGCCTCTCCTTTTCCCTCATTTTTTTTCCTAGACCTATTCTCCCCCTAAAATTATAAAACCACTATGGTTTGCGTTTTAGGATTTTAATAGGAAAGGAAAGAAACTAATTGTAATTAAACGAATTAAATTAAACAAAAACAAGAGAATAAACTACAAGAAAATTAAAATTTAAAAATTTAAAGAACCTAGACACGACGCATCGGACTATACATGGTCATCTTCAGGAATGACCATACTTTTCTTTTTAACGCCATTGACCTCTAACAGATATAGAAAACATGGTTTGTCAAAAGCCTTTGTATAGAGGTCAGCGCGTTGAAAATCAATGTTTATTTTTATCACATCGATTAAATTTTTTTCCAAACAATCACATATGAAGTGATATTTGATTCTGATATGTTTGGTCTTAGGATGTTGGACCGGGTTTTTAGTGACTGAAATCACAGCAGAGTTATCAACAAAGGTAGGAGTGGAAGTGAAATGCAAACTGTAATCCCGCATTTGCTGTTGAATCCATATGATTTGGGAACAGTAGCTTGCAGCAGCAATGTATTTGGCTTCACAGGTTGACAATGCAATCGAGGTCTGCTTCTTACGCTGCCAGGTTACTAATCTTCTCCCAAAGAACTGACACCCTGCTGATGTAGACTTGTAGTTCATCTTGCAGTCGCCGTAATCCGAGTCACTATACGTTGTAATTTCAAAGTCATCATCATGAGGATACCACAACCCAAGTGTGGATGTGCCCTTCAGATAACAAAATATCCTTTTGACCCCAATTAGATGGTTCACCTTAGGCTTTGCCTGATATCGTTAGCATAAACATGTAGCATACATGATATCAGGTTGTGAGGCAGTGAGATACATGAGAGATCCAATCATCCCTCGGTACATAGTGGCATCTACCAGATCACCATTCTCATCGGGTGCTACATCATGTTTGTAGCTAGTGGAGTGCCGTATGTGTAAGCATTCTCCATGTCAAACCGACTGAGAATATCCACTACATACTTGGTGTGATGTAAGAAGATTCCATTTGGTGTTTGATCCACCTGTAGCCCGAGAAAGAACTTCCTCTCCCCCATTGCACTCATCTCAATTCCGCCTTCATTACTGCTTCAAATTCTTTGCATAATTCTTCGCTCTTTGAACCGAAGATTATGTCATCCACATATATCGGTACTAGCAGTAAATCTCCATCTTTTTCTTTGATAAACAGTGTACAGTCAATGACTCCCCTGCGAAAGCCGTGTTTCACAAGATGAATTGAGAGTTTCTCATACCAAGCCCGTGGAGCTTGATGAAGCCCGTATAGAGCTTTGTCGAGTTTGTAAACTCTATCCCGATGATATGGATCCTCAAATCCCTCGGGTTGACTGACATACACTGTTTCTCAGATCTCACCATGAAGGAATGCACTCTTAACATCTAGTTGATAAACTTTGATTTTCATATAAGATGCATAGGAAAGGAGATGCGAATGGCTTCCATCCTTGCCACTGGTGCAAATACTTCATTGTAGTCGATACCTTCAACTTGTCGAAAACCCTGAACAACAAGACGAGCCTTGTTTCTGATGATCACTCCTTGATCATCTTTCTTGCATTTCAAGACCCATTTGGTGCCAATGACTTTAGCACCTATAGGTCTATCAACTAGTTTCCATACACCTAACTTCTTAAACGGAAGGAGTTCTTCCTTCATGGCACTAACCCAAGCCTCATCATTTAGTGGTTCACTAACATACTTTGGTTCAAACTGAGACACAAAGCAACGGTATGCACCGTCGTGAAGATATCCTTTTTCCATCACGGAGGCATAATCAGCTGAGTATAGCTAATTTCAAGTCTGAACCCCTGATCTCACATCTCCTATAATATTATCCAATGGATGATAGACGTTTAGATGTGAGCCAGGAGTTTTCGAAACAACCACCTCAGAGTCAAGATTATGAACATTTGGGTCTGGATCTGAGGCAGTTGGAGTCTGAGGTTCTGATGGTTCAGAAGCATCACTAGCCGATGCTTGTGAACTTGTGGTAGTCGGAACCTGTACATCCTGTTGATCTGATCATTTTCTTCATTTTCTTCATCAGAGAAAGAATCACTCATATCAACTGCTCCCCCAGAGTTGGTAGTGTCATGAATTGTTGAGTCTTGAGACGGTGTGTTCAAAACATCGTACATCATCTTGTTTGCCAACTCGTCTTCTGAAGAGGAAAAAGGTATGTTGAAGGACTTGAAGAATCCATCATAGTCGAAGAAGTAGATTGGCCCTTTTCCAGCAGGCGGTGTGATATATCTCTAAACATCAACATTACACCACACCTCTACTTGGCCTGTTGAGTTGTTGTAAACTCTCTTGTTCGGTATGTTGTATCCTAGAAAGATCCCTTCATCACTCTTCTCACTGAATTTTCCCTCCTGAGTCTTCTTCAGTAGGGTGCACGGTGCGCCAAACGGCTTGAGATATTCCAAGTTAGGTTTATGTCGCTGTAATAACTTGTAGCATGTTTTTCCATGCCGTTTTACTACCAAAACTCGATTAAGGTATAACATGCATTTGCCACTGCTTCATTCCAAAATTGGATAGGCAGTTTCGAGTCTGCCAGCATAGTCTGTGCCGTCTCTATCAAGCTGCAGTTCTTCCGTTCAGCAACGCCATTCATCTGAGGGGTATAAGCTAAGGTAAATTGATGCACAATTCCCTTTTCCTTGCAATAGGCCTCCATCTTCTGATTCTTAAACTCGGTTCCGTTGTCTGAGCGCACCTGTCATACCTTCAGCTTGTATACGGATTCCAGTGTAGTTACCAATTCTTTGAAGGATTCAAATGTTTTTGATTTGGATTTCAGAAACATTACCCAAGAGAACCTTGAGTAGTCATCGGTAACTACATAGCAATACAAGTCGCTAGCAATGCTTCTTGTACTGACTGGACCAAACAGATCCATGTGAAGAAGCTCAAGAAGAAGTTCTATAGAATGAACTTTCTTTTCCTTATGATATTTCTTCGTCTGTTTGCCCTTTTTGCATGCAACATAGAAATCCGGGAGTTGAAAGTTTTTGACATTTACTGCTCTCACAAGATCATTATGGATAAAGTGATTCATTTTTCTCGGATTTATATGTCCCATTCTCCTATGCCAGGATATGGAGTCCTTCTCAGTAGCTTTGGACAAGAAGCTTTGGACTTCATGATCCGTTGTGGAGGCCTTTGAGAGATCCAAGACATAAAGATCATTATATCTTGAAGCTGACATTAGGATCTGGTCCTCCGGGATCACGTAGTCCTATTTTAGAATGTAACACCTCTTGTTGTCAAAAACTACCTTGAATCCTTTATCACAGATTTGAGAGACTGAAAGCAAGTTATTTTGTAATTGTTGGACATAGTTTACCTTATCAAACATAACCTTCTTATTTCCCACTTATCCTTGGGCTGTGATGTACCCACCTTTGTTTCCAGCAAATGAAACATGCCCTCCTTTAATTTGTCTGACATTTGATAAGAGATCTCTGTTCCCTGTCATGTGCCTGGATGCTCCGCTATCTATAATCCACATGTTAGTCTCAACACTATAGCGAACACCCTACACATTCAATGAAAACATTAGTTCATGTTAGGAACCCAAGCCTTAACTGGCTTGGGTTTCCCTGAGGCATCACATATCATAAACTCAACCCATTGACCCTTTGAGGTTGAGGGTTGCTCAGATTTCTATTTGTTCTCATTTTCAGGCACTGAGAATGTTTTTTCTTTCCATAATCCAGATTTGTGTAAGGCCTGTTTGTGATAAACAGACGACTGGCTGATGGATTGAACTTTGGGTTCACTAGCCCTTTTTGGAGGCGTCATTGAGTTTCTCTTAGAAGAGCTAGTTGTAGTTGCAGAAAGGTCAACCTTCCTCCTCGGTGTCTGGGAATAAGGACAATTAGACACTATGTGACCATAGTCCCCACAGTTATAGTAGGATCTGCTTTTAACTTGATGGTTTATATTTTTTGGTGGAGATGCAGATATCACACAGTTGACCTTATTATGTTTGGATTGAGACACTTCTTTGTTAGATGAATAAATTGGTTTTACAAATTTAATTGCTTTACCTGATTTTACATCTTTGATCTCCTGTTTACCTGGACTGTGACATGATGCACGTGATTGATTAGGTTTTCTAGTCTTTTTAGGTTCTTGTTTGACTTTGTATGACCCTGACTTTAAACTAACCTTTTCAAATTATTTTTCTAGGTTAACACAAGGCATCTTTCCTATTGCCTTTGAAGTGGCCTCCTTCTGTTTAGAGTCAGATTCACTTGATTTACTTATGGAATCTGGATCATTAACAAAAGGAGTGGACACCACGTGATCCTTGATGGGGTTATTGTTAATTGGTTTAGTTTTGGTGTTCATCAAGGTCTCAGGTGGTGGTGGAACCACTTTGTATCCCAGTCCCTCCCCATTATTTCTCTCTCTCACTAAGTGTTGGACAATGTGTGATGAGCTTGTCCAACTATGCAGATTTTGTTTTAACGAGTTGACTTCTACTTCTAAAACTGCTTTTTGCTTCTTAGTGTCCTCTAGGGAGTTTAGATAGTACCTAATGTCTGGTAATCCAACAGCAAAGTTGGTTACCTTATCCTCCATTGATGTACCACTCCATGAGTGTGCATCTCACTTATCAAGTAGTAGAATCTATCAATCACATCATCAAGGCCTTCTTTTCCCATAGAAGAGAAGTTGTCAAACTCCTTCTTCAAGGCTTTTGCCTTGATAGCCTTCAGAGAGGCATTTCCATCATACCTCTTTTCCAACACATCCCAAAGTTTCTTTGCTTGAGTATACTCCGAATACTGATGGAAAATATCCTTTGGAATAGACTGAGTAAGCAAAGCATAGACTTTCTTCTCAGCATTGTGTTTTACTTTCTAAGCATCCGACATGCCATTTAGAGTATGTTTGACTCCGTCAGTTCCTACTGGCATGCTATAACCCGACTCGATGGCCTCCCACAAATTTGTATCTACACCATTTAAGTATATTTCGAAACGTTGCTTCAATTATGGGTAGTCGTCTAATGTAATAAGTTTTGGGGTTTTATTATGAATCCCAACTTCGTTCCCCAACAGCAGTAGATTCTGAATACGTGTGTCTCTACTTGCTGTGTATGCTGAAAACTGGTCCTCCATTAGGTTTAACTTTACCGTTTAACAAACTGCAAATGTATGAGAATGAAGGTATGCGATTGAACTTATTCGTGCGATTGAACAATGCGGATGGTTCAATTGTGCGACTGAGCAAATGCGGATGAGTCAGCCGCCTGAATGAACAAATGCGATTGAGCAGTCCGAATGAGGTTCTTAGTCGTACGATTGAAGGTACGAAAGAGTCCAATCGTCCGGTTGAAGAGTGCGAATCAGCTCAGTCGTGCGATTGATCTAGTCGTGTGACTGAACTTGCTGAAGTTTGATAATTCGTAGATTTAACTTGATTTTTCCGTAAAAACTCGAATTTTATCAAACCCTAATAGCCGTATGCCGGAAAAACTCAACTTTTCGATCAGGAAACGTCTAAGACTCCGTTAGACACAAAAGGATTGCGTTTTTGATGCAAAAACACATTTTTGTATCAAAACTATTGAATCAACACGTAATCAAGAGACAAAGCTCTGATACCACTTGTTAGGATCTGGTATTTGAACCAAACACCAACTGATTAACGTGTTAAACCAAACCAATAGTACGGAATCCTATTAGATTGGTGATCCAATCAGTGAGAACGCACGTAGAAACAATAATGTATTGAATCTAACGTCAAGAATCGATTAGGAATCGATCTACAGCGTTCTATGAACTTGGAGTACGAACTTAGAGGCTTGTGGACGGCTAGGGTACATCTGGAGTCGAAGTGGATTGAATGCTTTTTTTTCCACGAATTAGGTGGTATTTATAGGTTAGGATTGCTAAGTTCGGCGACTGAACCATTAGCATAGTTCATTCGTACGATTGAGCCATGTGGTTGATCCATTCGCACGACTAAGTGTTCAATCGTGTACTGAGTCAGTCGTATGAAGTTGTTCAGGCGTATGGACTATTTAGGCGCATGGTTCAGTCGGACGCATGAAAAATTCACTTCACCAAGTTTGACTGTATTCAATATTATAACATAAGCATAACAATTCAAACAATCACAAACCTATATATCAAATCAATATGCCTTAAACAACTCATTAATGAAGTATTAAACATTATAAACATAAACAAACATATGTATTTCATTAAGTACCCAACGATTACATAAGTGTAAGACAATAAAGACATATTACATTCAAATCAGAATCTAGGTACATATGTATCAACAAAAACCATAAGATGTGATGAGGGAACTAAATTCAAGAATAAAATCCTTGATACATTTTGTGATGAAAAGGGTATTACAAGACCATACAGTGCTCCTAGGACTCCTTAGCAAAATGGTGTTGCTGAGAGGAGAAACAGGATACTGATTGAAGCTGCAAGAACCATGTTGTCTGACTCTAAACTGTCCATCACCTTCTAGGTAGTGGTAGTCAACACTGCTTTCTATGTGCAAAATAGAGTTTTAGTGGTTAAGACACATGGCAAGACTCCTTATGAACTTTGGCATAAGAGGAAACCTTTCATTGGTTTTGTCAGGTCATTTGGATGTCCTTGCACCATCTTGAATACAAAAGATCAAATTGCTAAATTTGCTGAGAAATCACATGATGGACACTTCATTGGATACTCTTCTCAATCAGTGAGAACGCACGTAGAATGAATTGTAGATTGAATTTAAACGTTAAGAACGATTGGTAATCGATCTAGTGCGATCTATGAACTTGGAACAGGTTCTTAGAAGTCTCTGGACGGCTAGGGTACGAATTAGTATGTATGTATTCAAAGTGTTACGTTTTACGACGAATTAAGTGGTATTTATAGGTTACGGTTTCTCATTCGTGCGACTGAACCATTAGCATGGTTCGGTCGTGCGATTGAGTCATGCGGTTGATCCATTCGCACGACTGAGTGTTTAGTCGTGCGACTGAGTCAATCTCATTTTACAATCATGCGACTGATCCAGTCTCCTGGTTTAGTCGTGTGACTGGTTCATTAGGATGAAGTTGTTCATGTGTATGGTCCATAAGCCTAGGCCATTCACATGAGAACTTCATATGACTAAGTTTGAATATATTTCTTAATCATTACATTACTAAGATTTATTCAAACACCCACAAACCTATATAATTAGTTCATATGCGTTAATAAACAATAAACTTTCATACACTAAAACATTCAACATTAAGATATTCATCACATAATCTGTTTCATTCAACTCATATATTTCATTTACATTAAGGACATGACATACATATTACATTAAGATCATAAACTTGGTACATATGCATCTACAAACTCCCCTTTGGACCTAGTTTCTATCATGGTCTGGCATCCTTCATTAGCTCGTCAAACTTCTTATGCCTCTCCTCACTATGACTCTAGCGTGTATCTCAAAAGCAAAGCAAAGTCTTATCACATTCTGAAATTGGAGCTTGTACTATATCCTGC
Source organism: Flaveria trinervia (assembly GCA_025506515.1). Lineage (NCBI taxonomy): Eukaryota > Viridiplantae > Streptophyta > Magnoliopsida > Asterales > Asteraceae > Flaveria > Flaveria trinervia. The sequence goes on from CM046448.1 coordinate 27,088,875, forward strand.
GGATTATAGAATAATGGCCACTTATATAAAGTATAAACATCATTAGCTGATAGGTTGGTTAGCCACATTAGGTCAAATACCCTGATGATCTTTATTTGGTGCTCTTTCTATAACACTATGACCGCTTCTCCTGTTCGCTAGTCATAATACCACCACTTTAAGTGGGGAGTGAAGTCATGTGGCATTTCCCTCATGGGATCTTTAACATAGTATGAGGAGGACTCCACTTCAACACCACTTTGGGTTTCCCAGTCCTAGGTCCACCTCCGACCTCCAAATGTACTTTATAGGTTGCTGAGGCTTAAAGTTAACCCATTGTGTGTGGTATTCTCTCTTCAAGGCAACTTCAAACCAGCCTGACATCTTCCTGGGATCAGCATACAGCAGGTTCAGGCGTGCCAACTGGTTGAGATAAAAACCAGGAAGAGTCTTCAGATCATGTGGAAATATGAAGTACTCAATTCCCTTCTCCTATTTCATAGTATATACATTTAGATCCTCCAAGTAAGCCCATGCTATAATCTTGCCAGACACCTTCAGATGCTTCTTTACTCTCTAGAGTTTGGTGTAGGCACTCGGTTTTGGCGTTGTGCATTGGTCATGGATCTCTGCAAAAAAGCCGCCCACTCAGCCTTTTTGGTCTCAACATCGGCGTCCGAGGCTTGGGCTAGGCTTTCAGATTTCTCGGTCTCTCTTTCCATCGTATCCAATTTAGCATACAAACCGATGTCGAGTGTGTCCCCAAAATTGGGAACCACATTTCCCTCTCGATTCGTATATTCAGGATAGTGATGTGCTATGATGTCTTCAATATCTATCTCATCAACATCGTGGAGCTTGTCATCACTAGCAACATCGACGGTAGGGGCATCTTTGACCAGTTCATCCAGATTCAACCGGAACATCTCTGCCAGTTGCTCATCAATGAGGTCATGAATGATTTCTCCTTCTTCTGGAGCATAGCTCATTGACCTCCTGACTATCCCTTGCAAATCAAGAATCATAGTGAACTGAGTCTTGATCTGCTACAGGGGAGCAACATCGTATTCATCTCTTTCAAAGTTTGGATCTGCTTGATTTAAAACAAATAATACATCATTCATCAATAAATAATCAAGACAACAAAAATTAAATATATACATAAACATTCACGCACATAAGGTTAATACAATATTCAAGTACACATGATTTAAATTACATAAAAATCTATGCATTACATTTGTCCTGAATCATGTGGTCCTCTTCTGTCGGGGCTGATGTCAAGGCACCCGGATCTTGATATCTTTTGGTCCGCCTCTCATTAGCTTCTTTGGCACCCAAAGCAGATGGATCTCCTACTCCTTCATCGTCTCCTCAATCCACATCATCACCTCCCTCTGTATCATCACCTTCATCATCACTATCATCATCATCATCATCACTATCATCATCATCACCATCTCCCTCTCGAATCTTCAGAGGCTCATCCTTTGTGCCCTTAAGTTTGAGCATGATGGTCCTCTTAGCATCCTCTAACTTCTTATTCTTCTTAGAAGATAACACGTTCTGCTCTTTGAGTGGGGTAATCTCTTGACTCTGAGCAGCCATTTGCTGAGCCTGCTCCTCAATCTGCTATGCTTGCTAAGAGATCTGCAGTGATTGTGCAGCAGTAAGCTCCACTAACTGTCTGAGTTGTGCAGTCTTCTCGTCATCGGCGGCTAACAACTTCAGAACCATACGGTTTAGTACTGAAAGCTGTTCCTCTATCCCACTGGGAGGTAGAGATGATCTGGAAGGGAAAGATGGGTGATAAGATGGTCCTGCCTGGTGGCTAGTGTTGGGGTGGTGGCAGTGGTGAATCTGGGTGGTGGTATATGGTTTGGTGGTGATGGGTGAGCTGTAGTGGTGGTTGATGTAATGTGGGTGGGTGGTGGAGTGGGTGTGGTAGTGGTGTGTGAGGTGGTAGTAGTGGTGGCAGGTGGAATGGTGGTCATGGTGGTGTGGGTGGGGTGGTAGGTGGTGGTGGGTGGAGTGGTGGTAGTGGTGGCTGTGGTGGTGGTAGCGATGAATGTCATCCTCCTCCTCTTCGTCTTCATCCTATGGGGCTGAGCCATCCTTTTTCTCCTCATGCCCCTTGAAGAGGATGCTCCCCCTGGGTTGCTGCTGGGCTGATTGGGTGTATAGCTGGGATCTGCAACAGTCTCCCCAGACTCGCTAGGGCATCCTCCAACCTCCTGAATACCTCGTTCGGTGGCAACCACCCTGCTCCCCACAGTACGAGTCAAAGGCTCCTCATCTGTCCCCTCCTCCTCATCAGGACGAAAGTCCTGATGGAAACCTGCTGCCTCTGTCCCTCCTTGGGTGGATGCTGAAGATGCTATATCAGCAGTGGGGGCCCTCGATTGAGTAGGCCCTTCATCTCCACCATCACCACTATCATCGTCGTCAGAGTCATCATCCGGGAGCACAAGTTGCTCGACATCCGAATCACTATCCTCGTGGCGCCACTTACGCCTTGCCGGCGCCACGTAATCCTCCCGGGCCAGATGCCCAAACAATCTCCTCACAGGGGCCTTACCCTGCTTCCCCCTGTAAACCTTCATACAACCCAATGTGGTGTCGTCCATCACCTCAAGTACTACTGCGTCCCCCTTCTCCTTAGGCAGCGACGGTAGCTTCTGATCATTGATCATCTGAATGAATCAAGGGTACATACAAAACCCATCCTTCCTATTCCCCTCAATGTTCTCCGCTAGATAGGTGAATATCATCCTAGAGAAGTTGAACGGGTGGTTCAACATCAATGCTGCATAAGCATTCTAGATCTAATTGGAAAGCTCGTCAAACCCTCCCTTCCGAGAATCTATGCACTTGAGCAGCACATGGGCGAGGTACTTGAACTGGGGGCACATGTTGCTCTTGTTGAGCACACATGCGTTGATATACCCAGAGTACTTAGCCCTCATGAAACATCCTCGAACAGTAAGTGGGTGTAATCGGGTTGGCCAGTCAGCATCATCTCCAACTCTAAAATAGTCTGGAGATCATCATCTGTGATCTCAATAGCCTCGCCGAATATCGAGCTCCTGATGCAATGGTGCTCAGAGGACCTGTCCACCACAGCGCTTTCCCAGAAAGCCTGTTGGACTGAGCGGTAAGGAGTACATGGTGTCGAGATAGCTCAGAATATCCTCGATCTCCATAGGAATGTGATGATGCCCAAGAACTCGGCAGCATTCCTGGAAGTCAAATCCAAGTGGGCACATATGTTGTGCTTCATGCTCATGGTCTAACGACTCGCCATCTGTCACACAATATAGCTAAACATTAGCGTGTCTAAATGAATAGCCATTTGAATTCCTTAACTTGAATCTTTCTAGTCTGTCGTGTGAATGAACTGTGCCACTGAAGTTTAGTCGTGCGATTGAACTCATACGTACGACTGAGCATGCGACTGGGCTTAGTCGTAGGCTATCCTAAGCGATTTAACTAGTCGTGCGACTGAACTCATTTGCATGGTTCAGTCGTGCGATTGAGCCATATGCTTATCTCAGTCGTGTGATTGAAGTTCATCCGGGTGCCCATTCGCATGACAGACTGTTGTTCCATCCAAATTCGAATTTTGAGCAAATCGTAATGTTAGACGTCGTGGTTTGGCTTATTAGACTCGCGATCACCCGACTTAGCACCTAATAACCATGATTTTAACATTTTACTTAGTTTTATCAATTTATTTGTCACTCTAGTCTCGGTTAAGTTTTAGGGCTTAATTTCGTTCTTTTGAGGACGAAGCGATTGAACATTTGACTGGAAATCGTTGCACATTACCTGTGGAGTTACAAGAAATCGTTAGAATATAATAATCACAGTCCAAAAACAAACAAATGAAATTTGGGCAGAGTATAGGTAAGTCGTGCGAAGAAATGGGCGATTGGGGGTGAATAGGGTTGGCGACCGACTCCCCCTCAATTTATACTAGGGTTTCCTTCAGTCGTGCAAATGGACCTATTCGCACAACTGATTCTTGCAATTGAGTCTTAGTCGTGCGACTGACTCAATCAATCATCATTAGTCGTGCGACTGGGTTTCAGTCGTGCGACAACCCCATTCGGTTGCTTCCATTTGTGCGATTGGTTCATTCTGATGATCCAATCACATGAATTTACCCATGCTGATGGTCCAATCGCACGTTTGGGCCATACGTGAGGCTTAGTCGTGCGATTGGGCTCATTCGTCTGACTCAATCGTATGGCTGGTCTGTACTTATGGTCCAGTCGTGCGAATGGCCCCATTCTAATAAATTTGACTCTATGAACATTATTGTTATCCCCTTTTTACACTTGATAAAACATTATGAGCATTCGATCATCTCAGACATGATCATATTAACTTAGACAACTTATGATCACCTCAGACGTGACTCATTTGCCATTTGAAAACATGTGTGGTCACCTCAGACGTGACCCTTTTAAGTGATTAAATCCTAGATTGAATTCCACGGCATAGTCCGACATATAAACATAAATTGACCAAAAGTTAAACAAAGTAAAAACACTAAAACTAAAAGACACAACTAAATATGTTTTTGTGATTTTGTGTCGGGTGGAAATCCTAAGATAGGAATCTAATAGATTTATTTCTTGAACACGCAGCTTCAAGTTTTTTGACCATAAGTGAAAGATTCATTATGGAATCATACATCAAATCATTTAGGATGTGTTTCCAAAATCATTTGATGCTAGATTCTTGTTTTCGTCGAGAGTCATTTGCAAGTTTAGGAAATCATACTAGTACTATAAGACGCACACATTGATTTGGACTTTCAAGAATTACAGCCACGATGATTGCTAGTATACTTGTCCACTTAAATCCATACATAGAATTTTGACACAGATTGGTGATACATTAGGTTAATTATTTCAACAAGCATTTGTGGATCCCACGCTTATACGGTAATCAACATTTCTCAGCAGATTTTTGAGCGGTCTACGGGTACTTTGACAAAAAGACACTATTCTTAGAGCTTTCAAAGAGAAGCCAAGCTTCAGGTCAGTGCCACTGCACAACAAAGATGTGGCAAACAACAATGAATTCTAGAATATATAGGTTATGCTTATCCTCAGATCAGTGCCACTACACAACAGAGAGGCACATAACCTATCTTCTTGTTTGAGCAATTTTATTCTTTTTGCACAAATCACACCAACAACATAGGTTATTAGTTTGATTGCTTTTTGCATTTTGCATCATGTGCTTTGCTCATATTATGGTCATCTGCACACATTTGTGGCGTTTATTTTGCTCGTCACCCCTTATTGGAACTCTGCTGATTGTGTTAACCAGGGATAAGATGATAACCCACAGCTTGTTGAACAATTTAGTTTGATCTTAAGATCACCAACGAGGTCTACTTATCTATTGTGCTGAATCTACTGACACATCATCTAATGTCTAACAACCTCTAGGTTTACTTTCTTTGTGTTACCTCAATAGCAGCTAGTTTTACTATCATTTTTCCTTTTGTATTGCCCAGACTTCTCAGACTTATACTTTGAATTTCACAACTAATTAAATTTAATCTTTTAAAGTCCCAAATGCTTTGTTCCTCTGTACTATCATTTTCCAAAGTTATTGAATCAGTTTCATAGATCCGATCTCATTTCTATCAGCTAGCCTATCCTCCTCCCTCGTTTATTTTCTTTTGTATTACTAACTTAACCTATTCTCCCCCTAAAATTCTAAAACCGTAAACGGAGTGCGTTTTTAGGGTTTTAATAAGCGAAGAAATAACATCAATATAAGTAATTAAATAAAGTAAACTAAAATAAAGGAAATAAAAGAAAAATGGACTTTACGTATCGGACTAAACGTGTTCATCTTCTAGAATTACATCACTTTTCTTTTTAACGCCGTTGACCTCTAACAAATATAGAAAACGTGGTTTATCAAAAGCTTTTGTATAGAGGTCAGCGCATTGAAAATCCCTATTTATTTTTACAACATCGATTAGATTCTTTTCAAAACAATCACATATAAAGTGTTATTTTATACCGATGTGCTTGGTCTTAATATGTTGGACAGGATTTTTAGTAACCGCTATTGCAGCAGAATTATCAACAAATATGGGGGTGTTAGAATATTTTAAACCGTAGTCCTGCATCTGTTGTTGAATCCAAATGATTTGAGAACAGCAGCTTGCCGCAGCAACATATTCAACTTCACAAGTTGACAACACAACTGATGTCTACTTCTTATACTGCCACGTGACTAATCTTCACCCAAAGAATTGAAAACCTGCTGATGTAGATTTTAGTTCATCTTGCAACCGCAATAATCCGAATCACTGTACGCGATAAGCTCAAAGTCATCGTCATGAGGATACCACCACCCAAGTGTTGGTCTACCCTTCAGGTAATGAAATATCCTCTTGACCCCGATAAGATGGTTAACTTTTGGTTTTGCCTGATATCTTGAACATAGACACGTTGCATACATGATATCAGGTCTTGAGGAAGTGAGGTACATGAGGGATCCTATCATTCCTGAGTACATGGCGGCATCGACCAGATCACCATTCTTGTCGGGTGCGACATCATGGTTTGTAGCAAGTGGAGTCCCAGCTGTGGAGCATTCTCCATGTCAAACTGACTAAGCATATCCGCTACATATTTGGTCTGATGTAGAAATATCCCATTTGGTGTTTGATCCACTGTAGTCCGAGAAAGAACTTCATCTCTCCCATGGCACTCATTTCAAATTCTGCCTTCATAACTGCTTCAAATTCTTTACATAAGTCTTCGTTCTTGGAACCGAAGATTTTGTCATCAACATAAATCTGAACAAGCAGCAGATCACCATCCTTTTCTTTGATGAACAGTGTACAGTCAATTACACCGCTGCGAAATCTGTGTTTCACAAGGTGAGTGGAGAGTTTTTCATACCATGCTCTCGGGGCTTGATGAATCCCCTAGAGAGCCTTATCCAGTTTGTAAACTCTGTCCCGATGATATGGATCTTCAAATCCTTCGGGTTGACTTACATACATGGTTTCCCAGATTTCACCATGAAGAAATGCACTCTTTACATCCAATTGATAGACTTTAATCTTCATGTAAGAGGCATAGGGCTAGGAAGATACGGATGGCTTCCATTCTCGCCACATGTGCAAATACTTCATTATAATCAATTCCCTCGACTTGTCGAAATCCTTGAACTACAAGTCGAGCCTTGTTCCTGATGATGACTCCTTGGTCATCTTTCTTACAATTCAAGACCCATTTGGTACCAATGACCTTAGCACCTTTAGGTTTATCCACCAGTGTCCATACACCTAACTTCTTGAACTGAAGAAGTTCTTCTTGCATGGCACTTACCCATGCCTCATCATTTAGGGCTTCACTGATGTATTTTGGCTTAAACTGAGACACAAAACAATGATATGCACCATCGTAAAGGTATCCTTCTTCCATTACCGAGGCATAATCAGCTGAATATAGCTGATTTCTAGTCTGAACTCCTAATCTGACATCCCTAATGACATTGTCCAGAGGATGATAGACGTTTAGGCATGATCCAGGAGTAGTGGGAACAACTACCTCAGAATCAAGATTATGAACGTTGGTTCTATATCTGAGGAAGGAGTGTGAGGTTTCGAAGACTCAGAGGGATCAATGTCAAATGCTTGTGGACTTGCAGTAACAGGAACCTGTTCCTCCTGATTGTTCTGGTTATCCTCCACGGCTTCATCGTCAGAGGAGGAGTCACTAACATCGAGTTCTCCCCCTGAATGGTTAGGCGATTCACCTTCTGAACTAGATGATGTTGAATCTTGTAATGGTGTGTTTAAGACATCAAACATCATTTTGGCTGCTAACTCATCGTCAGATGAAGAGAGAAGTATGTTGAAGGACTTGAAGAATCCATCATAATTGAAAAAGAATGCAGGTCCTTTTCCAGTAGGCGGGGTGGTGTATCTCTGAACATCCATGTTACACCACACTTCTACTTGACCCGTTGAGTTGTTGTAAACTCTCTTATTCGATATGTTGTATCCTAGAAAGTTTCCCTCTTCAGCCTTCTCACTGAATTTTCACTCCTGATTTTTCTTCAGTAGGGTGCATGGTGCGCCAAACGGTTCGAGATACTCTAGATTTGGTTTACGTCGTTGAAGTAACTCGTAACACGTCTTTCCATGGCGTTTAACTACCAGAACTTGATTTAACGTGTAACACGCATTGGCAACTGCCTCATTCCAAAATTGGATAGGCAGTTTCGAGTCTGCTAGCATTGTCTGTGCTATCTCTATTAAGCCACGATTCTTTCTCTCAGCAAAACCGTTCATCTGAGGAGTGTAGGCGGAAGTGAACTGGTGCACAATTCCCTTTTCTTTGCAGAAAGCCTCCATCCGTTGGTTCTTGAACTCGGTGCCGTTGTCTGAGCGTACTTGTATTACTTTCAGCTTATATAGTGACTCCATGTAGTTACTAACTCCTTAAATGATTCAAATGTTTCTGATTTTGATTTTAGAAACATCACCCAAGAAAATCTTGAGTAGTCATCTGTAACTACATAGCAGTACAAGTCACCTCGATGCTTCTTGTACTGACTGGACCAAAAGTCCATATGAAGAAGATCAAGAGGCAGCTCAATAGAATGAACCTTCTTTGCCTTATGAGAGTTCTTCGTCTGTTTGCCTTTCTTGCAGGCGACACTAAAATCCGGGAGTTGGAAGTTTTTGACGTTTACTCCTCGCACTAGATCATTCTCGATCAAGTGATTCATCTTCCATGGATTGATGTGTCCCATTCTCCTATGCCAAGAGATTGCATCCTTCTCGCTAGCCTTTGACAAAAAGAACTGAACTTGATGATCCGTTGTGGAGGCCTTTGATAGATCCAAGACATAAAGGTGATTATATCTTGAGGCACACATTAATACTTGGTCCTCCGGGATCACATAGTCCTTTTTCAGGACATAGCACTTTTTGTTATCAAAAACTACCTTAAATCCTTTGTCACATATTTGGGATACAGAAAGTAAGTTGTTTTGAAGTTGTTGAACGTAGTTTACCTATCAAACTTTACTTTCTAGTTCCCTACTTCCCCTTGAGCAGTGATATAGCCTCCTTTATTTCCCGCAAAAGAACATGGCCTCCTTTAATTTGTTTGACGTTCGAAAGGAGTGCCCGGTTTCTAGTCATGTGCCTTGATGCTCTGCTATCTACAATCCAAGTGTTAGTATCTGCACTATAGCGAACACCTTGCACATTCAATGGAAATCATTAGTTTAGGTTAGGGACCCAAGCCTTAACTGCTTGGGTGACCCAGAGGCATCACACATCATAAACTCCACCCATTGACCTTTTGAGGGTGAAGGAAGATCTGTCATCTTCTTGTTCTCATTATCAGATTCAAGGATAGACTTTTCTTTCCATAAACTAGTTTTATGTAAGGCCTGTTTGTCATAAACAGACGACTGGTTGATAGATTGAACTTTAGGTTCACTGACTCTTTTTGGTGGAGTCATAGAGCGTCTTTTGGAAGAGCTTACTTTAGTGTCATAAAGTTCAACATTTTTCTTTGGTGTCTGATAATAAGGACAGTAAGACGCGATGTGTCCATACTTTCCATAGTTGTAGCATGATCTCCTTTCAACTTGACGATTTAACTGTTTCTGTGGGGAAATGTGAGACACACGTGTGACTTTATTCTGTTTCGGTTTTGACACTTCGTGTTTAGATGTTTTATCTTGTTTAACAAAATTAATTGTTTGAACATTTCTTAACATCTTTTCCTGTTTGTTTATCTGAGTTTCACATGAAGCATGTGTGTGGTTAACTTGTTTGGTCTTGTTGGATTCAAAAATGGACATGGTTGACCCAGACTTTACTTTAACCTTTTCAAATTTTTCTTCCAAATAACACAAGGCATTTTACCTATTGATTTTAGAGTGGCCTCCTTAGTTTAGTGTCAGATTCATTTGGTTTAGATGTGGAATCTGGATCACGTACAAGAGGAGTTGACACCATATGATCCTTGATTGGGTTTGTTGGACCAAAAGAACCAATGAGCCAAGATCAGAAAATCTCTAAGTCCCACACGGTATCACAACAACTGCTGAAAGCCTCATCAGTAGTTTGACAAGTACTGAAGACTTCAACAGCTGAAGATCAAGTGCTGAAGACCTTAACAGCTGAAGAACCAAAGTGCTGAAGTACAACAGCTGAAGAACACAAGTGCTGAAGCTGAAAGACCAAGTACTGAAGTACAACAGCTGAAGAGTTCACAAGTACTGAAGATCAACAACTGATGTACAAAGTCTGAAGACAAAGACTGAAGACATCAGCTGATGATATCTACTGAAGTCATCAGCTGATGAAACGCCTGAAGGTCAAAGTCTGAAGACCAAGTACTGAAGCCTCAGTAGTTTGTCACAACTACTGAAGAGTACTTCTTCAGTAGTTGTGATATCAGTAGTTTTATGTTTTATGTTTCAGTAGTTTTGTAAAACGACTGAAGAGCTTGTTCTTCAGTCGTTGTAGTTTCAGTAGTTTTATATTTTGTACTTAACCTGCTGATATGTTCTCAGTAGTTGTGAACATTTCAGTAGTTTGTTAAGATTTAGTTATTTCTGTATTGGATCTGCCAGTTGTCACTTTCCGTGATAACAGCAGTGACTGTTGCACTCTATATAGGAGTGACAACCCATTGTAATCATTGAGCGAATGAGCAATTGAATGGAATGTTTGATTGATTAGAAATATTCTCCATCTATAAACATTCCTAGAAATCAGAAATTCATATTCTCTCCCTATAACCGTATGCGATCTTAAAAGCTTACATATATTGTTTGCTTGCTACAATTTGTCTAATTCGTTTGTGTATTCCGCTGCTTTACATTCTGATAACATCAAACTTGTGATCACTGATCCTGTCAAATGGTATCAGAGCAGGTTAATCATTGATCGATCTAATAATTGATCATTGAAACTGCTATTCAAGATCCAAGTTTGATTGAATTAGCTTTTGTTTTTGCAAGAAACGGTTATAGAGATTGAATTTTCTGTATTTCTGCTCATTCATCCTGAGATCTTATTCTTGGTTCTCATTGAGTTTGTTGTGGTTTGTCTAAAACTTTTTAAACTTGAACTAAACTGTTTTTGAACTGAAAATGACCACTCCCTCCAATGATCCTCACAATACTGGTTCCTCACCACCAGCCTCCTATGCTGGTTAGGAATGAGTATAACATATGGCAAAGACGTATGCTCCATCACCTGTCTGTTAACAGCGCAGGTGTTGGACATCAGTGGTACATGGTCCACACAAGCCTATGGTGAATAACCCGAAACCAATCAAATGGTTCCGAAGAGGAGGGAGCAATACTCAGATGAGGATAAAAAGTTGCTTGAGATTGATGCAAAAGCCCATGGAATTCTGGCCATGGCTTTGCCCAATGAAATCTATTCTGGGCTAATGCATCATGAAACTGCCCATGACCTCTGGATTGCTTTGAAAGAACAATTTGGAGGAACAGATGAGGTCTTGGCAAATACAGAGAAATTCTTGCCCAACAATATGAGACATTCTCTCATAGAAAGGGTGAGACACTGACTCAACAATATGAGCGGTTTTCTTGTTTGATCTCTGAACTAAAAATGGTCAAACTTGAATACACCAATATTCAGATGAATAACAGATTTCTCAGATCACTGCCTGAGAGATGGGACATATACTATTGTCCTACGCTCCAGTGCAAGTTTGGACAAACTATCTCTCACCCAACTCCATGGGAAATTGCTCACTTTTGAGAGAGAGATAGAACAGAAGAGAAAGCTGTCTTCATCTGGAAAGCTCACTGAAGACTTTATTCAAGGCAACACTGCCTTGGTGGGTCATGAGTCAGAATATGCTGCATCTGAATGCCAGTATGATGAGCATATTAATTTCTCTTCGAGCACTTCTAATTCTGCATTTGTAAGTGTTGATGGTCAGTTTACTGGTGGTAATAATGACAATTTATGTTTCATCATGGATGATCTCAAGGGGATTGCTGATGATGACTTAGAAGAGATGGATATTTTGAGCCAAATGGCCTTGATAAATATCAGATCTCAGAAGTTCTACAAAAGAACTGGAAGGAAATTCCCAGGACTCTCTGGCAAAACCAAAGTGGTTTTGACAAGTAAGTTGAGGTGCCACAATGCCACAGCTTGGACACTTTGCAAGAGAGTGTAGATCATCTGGATCTAACTCTACTGCACCCTTTGTGACTTTCCCTGGCAATAGTCAACAAAACAGAGGGCAACATCCTGTCACATCTAGCCATCATCCTCAACAACAATCTCCGGCATATTTTGTTCCTCAGGGTCAATGCCTTATCAGTACCCTTGTTATTACATGCCACAGTCAAGTCAAGTTCAAGTTCCTATGACCCACAACCTCATGCATTACCAGAACCTCAGCCTTCCCCATCTCATCAACAACCTTCATCTCAACAACACAGCTTCTTCACCCCAGAGTTGTTGACTGGAGCAGTTTACCAGATGACTTGTCTGGTCATGATCAACTGTTCTCAGGTGCTGGTCAACATGGTGGTGACAGTCCTTTTGGGAATCTAGCTCTTATGGCTTTGGAGTCTGCTGATACTTCATCTTCCAATGCCTCTACACCTCAGGTATCACAGGTATCCTCTGAGGCAAAAGCCAATTATGTTCTGAACAATGCATAGCAGCATTTGCTTCCATTAGAGAAGCAAATGTAGCTTTAATTAATAAGAACATTGAGCTAGAACAAGAAATTTCCAAAAACAAAGCTGAGTTTGAGTTTGTGCTCAAAGATAAAAATGATGATGTTTATAAACTGAATTGCAAAATAATTGATGATAAGGCTAGAGAAGATGTACTTCTAGAGAAGTACAAAGATCTCAAAGAAACCCTTGCAGTTACCCAGGTCGAGTGTGATAGATGGGTACAATCATGCAAAGGTTTTGAAATGCTTCTTAGTAAGCAATCTGCTTCAAATGTGAAGTTTGGAATTGGTTACAATCACACTGCTCCACCTACAGATTTTACCCCAAGAGCAGAGGTAGAATCTGATGGTGAGAGTGATAACCAATCCATCAAGTCATGTGATCTACCTTCTGATACAGCACAATCAGAAGTAGCAGTCAGTATCAAGTCCTCTTTGAACCTATCAGCTGATGTTGATGGTCCAAATGCTGACATTCACATGATCAATAAGTTGATCAACTCAGGAGTCAATCCTGAAGGTCCTGAAAGGACTGGAGAGCAGGATTCAACTCCTGAAGTTCAAACTTCAACTGCTGTCAGTACTGAAGAGAAGAAAACTGGCAGTAGAAAGAGTTTGAAGACTACTAAAGATGCTGTCAAGAAAGCAACCAATGCTTCCAAAGCATTGAAGAACAAGTCTTGTTGCTTCATCATCTTTAGTTAATGATCAACCTAAGATGAAGAAGAAACCATGTGAAGTATGTGGTTTTTCAATCATCTTACAGATGATTGTTGGTACAAAAGAGGTTCCAAACTCAAACAAAAGGAAGAAATTAATGAGAAAATGGTAAAAATGAAAACTGAGTTTGAGACCACATTTGTATCAGCAACATCAAATCCTGTAACCCTTAAGTCCTTAAAGCAATCCCAAAAGGAAGGAGTTAAACAGGTGACAGCTGAGGGTGCTCAAAAGAAGAAGGTGCAACATAGGACCTTATCTAACTCCACTAGCAATGTGTCTGATGAGCTGAAAGCTTTATCACAAAATCAGACACAGCTGGTGATGATGGTACAACATCTGTTGGGTAGAGTTAACCAACTAGATTCTCCTATGTTGAAACCACAGAAAAGGAGGTCTAAGCCAAAGGACTCCTCTTCTGCACCATCTTCTTCCTCTCAGGCTGTTGTTACAAATAAACATGCTAGTTTACCATCTATTGATGAGACCAGGCCCAAAACCAAAAGGTTTGGGTCTCTAAAACTAACTGATTGTTTATTTTGCAGGGTTCTTCAACATGCCAAAATAGCATCTGGTATGTAGACAGTGGGGGATCCATGCACATGACTGGGAACATCTCTCTTCTTCATGACTACTCTCAAGGAAAGAAGGGATTTGTCTCTTTTGGCAATGATGCTAGGGGTTACATCATCGGTAAGGCTTTGTCTCCAATGGAGAAATCAAATTTGATGATGTTAATCATGTGGAAAATCTCAAGTACAACCTCTTGAGTGTCAGTCAAATGTGTGATAAAGGCCATGTTGCCCTTTTCACAAGTCAAAACTGTAGGATTCTGTCATCCAAAGTTTTGCCATTGATTGACAAGGTGTTGGATGATCACACTCTCCTGAAAGCCAACAGGACAGGAAGAGTGTATGCCTTAGATCTCTCTAAGAAGATAGATCTCAAAGGTAATCCTTGCCTATTTTCCAAAGCCTCTTTTCAAGAATCTAAACTATGGCACAGGAGGCTTGGTCATGTTAATCTCAAAAACATGAATCAGCTTAGCCACAATAGTTTAGTCAGAGGCTTACCAATAAAGGAGTTCCACTGTGATGAAACTTGCACTGCTTGTTTAAAAGGAAAACAGCACAAGGTCTCATTTCCTCCTATTGAAGTGTCCAAGTCCACTGCCTGCTTGCAATTACTGCATATGGATCTATTTGGTCCTGTGAGAGTAATGAGCATGGCAAAGAAGAAATACTGTCTGGTAATTGTGGATGATTACTCCAGATTTGTATGGACTTTCTTTCTACATTCAAAGGATGAGGCTGCTCAGAAGATTATCCACTTTGTGCTGTACATTGAGAAGCAGTATTCCCTTCCAGTCAAGTGTATCAGGAGTGATAATGGAACTGAGTTCAGAAATCATACACTTGATGACTTCTATCTCTCAAAGGGAATCAAAAGGCAGTTCAGCATTCCAAGGACTCCGGAACAAAATGGAGTAGTGGAGAGAAAGAACAGGACCCTCATTGAAGCTGCAAGGTCCATGCTGGCTGACTCAGGTTTGCCATTGACCTTTTGGGCTGAAGCTGTCAACACAGCTTGTTATGTGCAAAATAGAGTTTTAGTAAATCAGAGGTTGATGAAGACTCCATATGAAGTTCTCCATCATTTGGCTCCACTGATTTCATTTTTCAAAGCATTTGGGTGTCCCTGTTTTATTCTCAACACAAAGGATCAACTCCACAAATTTGATCCTAAGGTGGATGCAGGATACTTTGTTGGTTATTCATCTACTTGCAAAGCATACAGAGTCTTCAACTGCAGAACAAAGATGGTTGAAGAAACTCTACATGTTAAGTTTAATGAATCTCCAAAGGACAAGATTCCACAAAGTCCTGTGGAGTTATTTGATCTGGACATACTGCAATATGTTCCTTATCAAACTCCTGCTGTTGCTCCTGTCAACAGTTCACCACCTGGTGGTACTGCTGATGATGATGATGATTGCAGTACTCACCTCTTCAGGTTTAGTGATCAGCTGCCTGATTCAACTAGACCTGATGTTCC
Organism: Flaveria trinervia; assembly: GCA_025506515.1. Taxonomy (NCBI): domain Eukaryota; kingdom Viridiplantae; phylum Streptophyta; class Magnoliopsida; order Asterales; family Asteraceae; genus Flaveria; species Flaveria trinervia. Next base: position 27,104,378 of record CM046448.1, read on the forward strand.
TGTAGCGCCAGTAGCACCATCCACAACAAATGCTGATGAGATTTCTTCGAATTCAACTTCCTTTGAATTACCATCCACTGATTGGTTTCAAGGAAATGATTCACCATCACCATCTGTTGCTGCTGAACCGGCTACAAACACTTGCACAGATCTCATTGTGTATCAAGATCTGAAGAATCACCCCATGTCTCAAATCATTGGTGATATCACTGCTGGTGTATCAACAAGAAGTCAATTGTCAAACTTCTGCTTCTATGCTCTCTTCATCAGTCAGCAAGAGCCAAAGAATTATCACATTGCTTTAAAGGACAATGGATGGGTTGATGCCATGCAGCTTGAGCTTCTTCAGTTCAAGAAACAGCAAGTGTGGGAACTGGTTCCTCTACCTCCAGGTAAGTGTGCAATAGGCACTAAATGGGTGTTTAGGAACAAAACTGATGAAAATGGGCTTATTGTTAAGAACAAGGCCAGACTGGTTGTTCAGGGTTTGCACAAGAAGAAGGTATTGATTATGATGAAACCTTTGCCCCTGTAGCCAGACTGGAAGCAATTCGATTGTTTTTAGCTTATGCTGCTTATCAAAACTTAAAGTCTTTCAAATGGATGTCAAAAGTGCATTTTTGTATGGAAAAGTTAAAGAAGAGGTTTATGTATGTCAACCTCCAGGCTTTGAGGACAACAAACATCCTAATTGGGTGTATAAGCTTGATAAAGCTCTTTATGGGTTAAAACAAGCTCCCAGAGCCTGGTATGAGACATTATCAAACTTTCTTCTGGAAAACAATTTCACTAGAGGCTCCATAGACAAGACTTTATTTATTAAGAAAGCTGGGCAGCATAATCTACTTGTTCAAATTTATGTAGATGATATTATTTTTGCATCCTCTGATCCAAAGTTGTGTGATGCCTTTACAAAGTTGATGCAACAGAAGTTTGAAATGAGTGCCATGGGAGAATTACAGTTCTTTCTGGGGTTGCAAATCAAACAAAAGGCTGATGGAATTTTTATTCATCAATCCAAATATACAAAAGATCTTTTGCAAAAGTTTGATTTACAAAACTGTAAGCCCTGTTCTACTCCCATGAGCAGCACCACACAACTGGACTTAGATCAGAAAGGTAAAGTGGTTGATGAAACACTTTACAGATGTATGATTGGGTCCTTGATGTATTTAACAGCTTCTAGACCAGATATTATGTTTGCTACATGTGTTTGTGCTAGATTTCAGGCTGCACCTAAAGAGTCTCATCTGATTGCAGTCAAGAGGATCTTTAGATATCTGCAAGGCACTCCATCTCTAGGTTTATGGTATTCTACCAACCATTCTGGTAAATTAGTTGCTTTTTCTGACAGTGACTATGCAGGGTGTAAGTTGACCAGGAAATCAACTTCTGGTGGATGCCAATTCCTAGGCAACTGCTTGATTTCTTGGCAGAGCAAGAAACAGACCTCAGTTGCTACATCCACTGCGGAAGCAGAGTACATTGCTGCTGCAAGCTGTACATCTCAGGTACTCTGGCTTCAAAACCAACTTTTGGATTATGGCATTACAGAGACTAAGACTCCATTGTTAATGGATAGTGCTTCAGCTCTTTGCATTGTCAAAAATCCAGTCCAGCACTCTAGGACCAACATATAGAGATCAGACACCATTTTATAAGAGACTGTTTTGAAAAAGGTCTGATTGATCCTAAGTTTGTGCCCAGTGCTGATGAGCTTGCAGACATTTTTACTAAGCCTTTGGATAGTTCAACTTTCCAAAACCTGGTGTTAAGGCTTGGTATGCTGCAGCTAGAATAGGTGACAACTACTGATGATCTCAGTAATTACTGATGATCATGAGTGCCTGTCACATATAAGTACTGATGAGTCTTTTACCCTCAGTAGTTTTTATAACTACTGAAGGCTAAATGCTTTAAGTACTGGACTTTATCTGTTCTACACTACTAGTAGTTACAACTACTGAAAATCAGTAAAAACAGATAAGTACTGATGTCCTATGAAACAACTGAAATCAGCTAAAAGCTGATGATTGTGTTGAGGACAGTTTGAAACAGCTGAAAAGCTAAGAATTGACGAAAACAGCTGACGAGAACTTTCTCCTCAGTCGTTTGTACCACTGCTGTTTCATTTTAAACAACTGAAGCAAAACCACGTCTTCAGTAGTTTTTATAACTACTGATGACCAATACCAAGTCTTCAGTTGTTTACAACAGCTGATGACTAAAACCACTGTCTTCAGTAGTTTCATAACTACTGATGACAAACACCATGTCCTCAGTTGTTTCAATCACCTGAAGTCAAAACCACGGTCTTCAGTAGTTTTCTAAACTACTGATGCCTAACACCGCGACTTCAGCTGTTTCAACGTCTGAAAGGATAATACCATGTCAACGGTCGTTTAAAACTACTGATGACTAACACCACATCCTTCAGTCGTATCCTCACCCGTACCCTATAAATACCCTTAACCTGAGCTCTCCATACTTCATCTTCTTCAAACCTAACGTTCCTCTCCAACAAATTTCCATGGCGTCTTTGCAAATTAAACCGCGACACAACTGTGTTGCCTACCTACAAAATCGCCGATCTGGACTAAGTTCGATAATGCTATCGATCTTATGGTTCAGTCCCCATACAACAAGGCATTCCTTCTGAACCCTGTTTTACATGCCGAATCCTTGAACCATTTTTGGATGAACATTACGGTTACAACTGAGGAGAGCAACACACCATCCCTCCGGTCTGTAGTCAACAACAAAGAAGTAGTGATTACTCCTGCAACAATCCGAAAAATTCTTCACCTGAGTGATGCTACCTCTCCTGCTGGATATCCAAAGGGCACCATAGATCTATCATTTGCTCAGCATGGATATCAAGGTGATCTCAGTGCCACAACCATTATGAAGAAACACTTCAATGACGCTGAGCGCCTGATCTTTCACATGGTCAATGTATGTTTGGCCCCTAAGACATCGTCTTGGGATCAAATGTCCACCAAATGGCAGCAGGTATTGTATTCTATCCTTGAGCAACAACCACTGAACTTTTCAGAATTAATATTTTCAGAGCTCAAAGATATGGCTCAAAAACCAACTGCCAACCGTTGGATACTCTATCCACGGTTCATCATGGCCATTATAATAGACCAGCTTAATGCTGAGGGACTTGTTGGCTTGGGAGTCCCTGCTACGGCTGTTTTGCCAGAAGTATACTCCCGGCACAACTCTGACCGGACACTCAAATTGGCTGCCAAGCTGCGAAAACCCACGCAGCTGGAACCCACAGCCACCACCTCCAAATCCAATGTCCCCACCAAACCCACCAAAAGAAACCCAAAAAGGCTACTCAGGGAATTGAGTCCCCTGAGGATGCTCCTGCACAACAAACGCAGGATATATCCACTAGTCCAAACCCCCTAGTGGATACAATGACTCCTCCAGCCACAGCCGCTCAGGCTTCCTCTCAACAGGAACCTGCAGCAACCCAAGGGGCACCTACTTATCTGGGATCTTCCTCACTTGAGGAGATTGCCATTGAAGAGCACCATCCACCCGGTGCACACTGCTTCTTCCCCTGTACCCCAACCAACCGCCCCTCACAGCCCAACTTTAATAGTTGCACAAGTGCTGACTCAATTGCACTCCTCACCCCCCCCCCAGAAACCACTTACCACTGGGAATACCTCTACAATTGAGGGGGAGGAATACAGTGCACCTGAGAACCCACAGCACAGGGGTTTAACTGTTCTATCTCCTGGTGTTGATATGGAGATAAGAACTTCTGGTGAGGCTGCCAACTCTTCTGAATCAGCAAATGATCAGACTGAGGTGGTAAATAACTAAGACCTCACCAGAGGCAACAGCCGATGAAGGACAACGTCCTGAGGCTGGAAGTCCCCAGTTCCAAGACAAAGGGGCACATGCTACATCTGGTCTACACCCAGAGCATGTATATCCTGCTACAAGCAGGAGGTCAGGTGATTCAGCATATGCTGATGATGACCTGGGCTTCTTCTATGATGTTCTTGCCCAGAACACGATCCTAGAGGAGGAAGTCAGTAGCTGCAAAACCTACTTGACCAACTCTCTCAAGGAGTAAGACCATCTGCCACCACATCAACCCAACAGATGGCACCTTCCTCTGAAGGTCTCCTAAACACACAACCACTCACAAAATCTCAGCCACCTGCCTCTGTTTCTGGCACCATTCCTCAGGGACAGAACCCCCCTGAGCAACTGGCTGCTATCCTTCAAAATCCCCTATCTCTCATCACCCCACAGCTAACTGAATTGGTGATCAAAACTGTTGATGAGAGACTTTCTTCTGTCTTACAACCCATGGTGGAGAATGTTCTGAGCAAACAACTTTCTGCTACTCAATTCCCTGCAACCAATGCACCCAAAAAGGGGAGAGTTCAGCAGTGAAAGGTAAAAGAAAGAGGAAAGAGAAGGAGAAAGAAACAGAAGAGACAGTAGTGGAAACTGAGGAGTTGGTTGAGGAGACTGAGAAGAGAAGGAAAAAGAGAAGGAGGAGGCTACCATGGAGAAAGTGACTGAAAGTTCAAAAGACTTTCATGTCACATACAAGAAAAAGAGAAGGATGAAAAAGAGAAAGCCTTGGAGCTGATGGTGAAAGAGGCTGATGCCGACACAGCAGATCAATGGATAACATCATTGATCAGTTGTTTAGGCAAGGCCATGACACTGAAAAACTTGATTCTGAGATCAGAAGACTAGAGATTGAAGAAATCCAATCAAGATGGTCAAGTTATGATGTGTCAGAAAGAGAAAGGCTGGAGATCATGATCAGATTTATAGCAAAACATCTTGGAAGATCATTGATCGAGATCAAAGCTTGGTCCAGGGACAGTATCTTGGCAATAACCACCAAGATCTGTTCGTCTGAAGAATATACAAAAGGTTTAATTGTTGAAGTTTTAAATGAAGCTGTGCTGGGAGCAGGACTGAACTAGCCAAACAGTCAAAAGCCAAACTCACATCCAAAATGCTAGAACAGCCTGTCAACATTCCCACATCAAAACTACCAAAACCACAACCCACAAAACCAATTCCCTCACCCTCTAAACCAACAGCCGATGATGCACCCAAGAAGAAGAAGAGAAGGGTGTTGAGGCTAGAAGAAGTAGAAGAAGAGGATGAAGATGATAGTCTGCCACTCTCTGCTGTTCTGAAGCTACCAAAGCCCCAGAGTCAATCCATGATCACACCGACTCTCAAAGGGAAATGGTCAGAGTAAAGATAGAGAAGAAGAACAGCAGAAACAGCACGATGAGCACTGTTGAAGATGGTTGACAAGGAATTTCCTCAGTCATCATCTATTCAAGCCATGAAAGGGCATGCTCAAAGGCTGTACACTCTCAGACACACCTTTCAGTATCAGAGGGAGAGAGTGAGAGTATGGCCAGACCCCAGGGTGAGTTCTAGAATCCATAAAAGAACTATCCCACACAGACAACGGCCAAGTACGAAAAACAATAGAATCTACCATCATGTTGGCCGTTGTAGTCTCACCTTGGGAAATCATTGATGAATTCAAGAAAGCTCACCAAGCAAAGAAGACACCTCAAGCCTTACTAGAAAACAAGATGATTAAGAAGGGTTGTTATACAAAAAGCTTGAAGACATCCAAAAGAATGAGCTCCAGTTACTCCTTGAAGGCAACCATCCGGATGAATTTGTATACAGGGAGGTAACTACGGTGGAGCTGAAAATGGCAGGACCATGAAGTACTTATCAGAGTACTATGGTCCAGAGTTCTTCTTCGAAGGAGGAGCTGAAGAACTCTCTCAAGAGGAACAAATTGTTCTCCTTGAGGCCTATGTCCGTGAGTCATACAGACTCATTATGGGGAAGTGAATCTCATGAATGGGATAACAACTCTGTGTCCAGTTCCCCAAAACAGAGTTCCCATTCATACTCTGCCAAACAAATATTTGAGATTCTTCCCAGGCCGGAGCGTACATGGGTCATCTTCTCTACTGATCAAGAAGGAAAAAGACCAACATTTTTGCCATCAATAAGTGGGAGTTTAAATAAGTTAAGAGGTTTTGGCTGCATTGGTTCAGGGGGAGTTTGTTGGACCAAAAGAACCAATGAGCCAAGATCAGAAAATCTCTAAGTCCCACACGGTATCACAACAACTGCTGAAAGCCTCATCAGTAGTTTGACAAGTACTGAAGACTTCAACAGCTGAAGATCAAGTGCTGAAGACCTTACAGCTGAAGAACCAAAGTGCTGAAGTACAACAGCTGAAGAACACAAGTGCTGAAGCTGAAAGACCAAAGTACTGAAGTACAACAGCTGAAGAGTTCACAAGTACTGAAGATCAACAACTGATGTACAAAGTCTGAAGACAAAGACTGAAGACATCAGCTGATGATATCTACTGAAGTCATCAGCTGATGAAACGCCTGAAGGTCAAAGTCTGAAGACCAAGTACTGAAGCCTCAGTAGTTTGTCACAACTGCTGAAGAGTACTTCTTCAGTAGTTGTGATATCAGTAGTTTTTGTTTTTATTTCAGTAGTTTTGTAAAACGACTGAAGAGCTTGTTCTTCAGTCGTTGTAGTTTCAGTAGTTTTATATTTTGTACTTAACCTGCTGATATGTTCTCAGTAGTTGTGAACATTTCAGTAGTTTGTTAAGATTTAGTTATTTCTGTATTGGATCTGCCAGTTGTCACTTTCCGTGATAACAGCAGTGACTGTTGCACTCTATATAAGGAGTGACAACCCATTGTAATCATTGAGCGAAATGAGCAATTGAATGGAATGTTTGATTGATTAGAAATATTCTCCATCTATAAACATTCCTAGAAATCAGAAATTCATATTCTCTCCCTATAACCGTATGCGATCTTAAACGCTTACATATATTGTTTGCTTGCTACAATTTGTCTAATTCGTTTGTGTATTCCGCTGCTTTACATTCTGATAACATCAAACTTGTGATCACTGATCCTGTCAGGGTTGTTATGTTTTGGTTTAATTTTGGCATTCATCAAGGTCTTATGTGTGGTGGAACCACTTTATAACCCAAACCCTCCCCATAGTTGCATTCTCACACGAAGTGTTGGACAATGTGAGAGGAATTTGTCCAACTATGCAGTTTTTGCTTTAATGAATGTACTTCTACTTCTAAAACTGTCGTTTGTTTCTTAGTGTCTTCTAGGGAGTTTAGATAGAACATCATGTCATTAGCCTGGTTAAAAGCTACAACTTTTGCTTCCTTAAGTTGTTTATTCAAGAGTTCTATCTTTTCTTTATAACTGTGTTCATTTTGTGTTAAAACTCTATTGGCTTCTATGCACAATTGTAAATCATTTACTAAGCTATCATTGTGATCAAATTTTAAGTCTATATTTTCTCTAAATTTATTACATTCAATGCATGCATGACTATCAAATAATTGATCAGTGGTACTTACCTGAGAGAGTGTGGATGAATCAACCATCAAGGCAGTGTCTAACTTTTCTGGTTCTAGTGATTCTGAACTAGTGGTACTTGTCCCTTCTTCAGGCAGGTGATCAACCAAGGTTGCAGTGTCTTCAACATTTGACATCGCGAGTTCCACTGCAATATCACCTTCACTAGCTGAGTTGTCATCTAGATCTTAAACACTAGTGATGCTGGATTCTCCCGGAGACACAAACCGAAAGCTTCAATCTTGTCCTCGTCATCATGAGCACTCAAGGCTTTAGGATCCTTGCTTGATGAAGTAGGACTACTTGTGGGTTTATCCTGACGATTGAAGGATGAGAATGGATTCCCATTTCTTGTCTTTTTGGGCTTCACGCATTCACGTTTGAAGTGCCCCTTTTCCCCACAGTTGAAGCAGGTAACTTTTGTTGGATCTAGAAAGGCTGGCGCAACCAAAACCAAGTCACTTAGAAGATTTTGGTACAACAAATAAAGGACTTCCGACGCCAAGTGTGGAACTTCCAAAGGAAAAAGGAGATCTTCCGAAGACAAAGTGTAAAGCTTACTTCCGAATGAAAAGTTCCAACTTTCAAAGACAAAGAACCTACTTCCGAAGTCAAGACTTAGAAAGAAAGATCTGAAGTCAACTTCCGAAGTACAGAAGTTCTCAAGCCTCGGAAGTATAGAAGCCTCTTTCGAAGTATAAGTGGATTCGGAAGAACTTGTTCTTCCGAAGCTAACTTACCTTCGGAAAACACTGCTATTGTCCAGTGGACATAAGATGGCCTTCCTGACACTCCGCTGCAAATCTCTGAGATACTGCATGGCGTTTTCTCAAAAGCCATGCAGTTGACCATACTTTAATCCACTGTTTACCTTTTTATGTTAGTACAGTTGCCATCTTTAGTTGGTGACAAAAGGTAAGTCATGGACATGTCATGACTACCATATCTTAGATAATACTTTATCTAAGATACCTTAACTTTAGCATTGTAGTATATGCTTTAGTCTTAGGTTTCCAGCTGGTATCAAAGTATATACGGCTGTAGGATCTAGTATATATAGTCTCTCTTTGTAACTCATATATCATGCTTGTAAGATTCTTGTAACATCTTGAGTTGAGAAGTAATATATACAAGTGCCTTGAAAAAATATTTCTATGTGTTCCTTTACTACTTATTATATTATTATCAACTCTTGTAAAAGACTTTACTTTATCTGAATTGAGTGTTTGTATCATGGTGGGGTTTGAGCATTGCAAGTCTGCCAAAGAACTATTTGATGCGCTTGCTCAAATGTACTCAAGCTCAAATGACTCCAAGAAGGACTCACTGAAGTAGCAGTTCGAGAACTTCACCCATGTTGCTGGAGAGACTCTTAGCCAGCAATATTTTAGGTACATGGATCTCATTTCTTCCCTTCAATCTGTGGGAATTGCTCATGAACTCAGAGACCTTACAAGAAAGTTCATGATTGCATTACCCAATGAGTGGACATTTTACTATTCTCTATCAAGAGAATAGAAAATCTGAATACACTCACCATGACCGAACTCTATGGGATCCTTGATGGTTACCGTTTGGAAATGGAAAGTAAGAGGGGTCATTAGACAAGCAGACCCTTGAGTCTTCCTGCTAGAAACACCTTAATGGTTGCTGAAGGCTCAGGAATCTCCCAGCCATCTTTCTCTTCTGGGCCATACATCACATTTCCTGAGACTCCAAGGTCTCAACAAGCTCAACAAAGCTCCTTTCAGGACAGCTATGCTTTTCTCTCAGGAAGTGGACACTCAAGTGATTATCAATACTGCATTGATGATCTAGAGTGTTTTAGCTAGGATGACGTGGAATACGTGGACATAGTCTAACAAATGGCTCTTCTAACCTACAGAGCAAAGAAGTTCTTTAAGAGAACTGGAAGGCAATTTCCCCAGAACCCATCAACATCAAATTTGGGTTTGACAAAACCAAGGCCAAATGTTATAACTATAACCAACTTGGTCATTTTGCAAGGGAATGCAAGGCTCCCAAGTCCAACCCAGGAACCCCACAGGCCTCCACACATCCCTCTACACCAAAGCCCACCGGAAAGTCAACTGAAATAGCTACAATGGCTCAAGAAGTTGACTGGAGCTTCATGGTACAGGATGCGACTCCTGCTCAAGCACTCATGGCCGGAACAGATGAAAATAAGGTATATGAACATCTCTGTACTCCTGCTTGTATTGCTAAGGTTAAATTGTATTAGGACTACAATATGGAGATTAAATCTGATATGAGTCTTTAAATGTTTTGAAATCTGACTTTAAAAGGGCTGAATCTGACTACCAAAGAAAATTGAGGGTTAGAGAAAACTGTGTCCCTATTAAAACTGAACACACAACTATAAGACTCAGATACGGATTTATATCCAATTGACTGAGGCTCAAGCCACTTGTCACAGCGAGGCTCAAGCTAGGAAGTATGCTATTTCCGAGCAAAACTTCCAAGCCATTCTTGCATCATCCTCTCATTCAACTTTCTACCAAAACAAGAGGGTTTGGAACCAATGAATTGCTCCACCACACACTCTTATGAGTCTATAAGACACCAAGGCGTGGTACTGAAGAGCAAGAGGTCCATCTACTTACCCACCTTCTCAATGAGTCAAGAATGATGCAACTATGGGACCATCACAAACAGGGAAAACCAGGTAATTATGCCATCCCCTACCAATAATGATCAAACCCTGCCCCAAACCGAAGAAGAGAGCTAAGGCAGCCAGAAAAACTACCAAGAAAGTGCAGTCCAAGCTAAGGAAGACCAAAGCAAAAGGGTATATTATTCATCTTAGCTGGATCCAGGTGGTTGGAACTCTGATTGACAGGATCAGTGATCACAAGTTTGATGTATCAGAATATAAAGCAGCGGAATACAAACACGAATTAGACAATTGTAGCAAGCAATCGATATTGTAAGCGTTGAGATCGCATACGGTTATAGGGAGAGAATATGAATTTCTGATTTCTAGGAATGTTTATAGATGTAGAATATTTCTAATCAATCAATCAATCATTCCATTCAATTGCTCATATCGCTCACTGATTACAATGGGTTGTCACTCCTTATATAGAGTGCAACAGTCACTGCTGTTATCACGGAAAGTGACAACTGGCAGATCCAATACAGAAATAACTAATTCTTAACAAACTACTGAAATGTTCACAACTACTGAGAACAATCAGCAAGTTAAGTACAAAATATAAAACTACTGAAACTACAACGACTGAAGAACAAGCTCTTCAGTCGTTTTACAAAACTACTGAAACAGAAAATAAAACTACTGATATCACAACTACTGAAGAAGTACTCTTCAGCAGTTGTGACAAACTACTGAGGCTTCAGTACTTGATCTTCAGACTTTGACCTTCAGGCGTTTCATCAGCTGATGACTTCAGTAGATATCATCAGCTGATGTCTTCAGTCTTTGTCTTCAGACTTTGTACATCAGTTGTTGATCTTCAGCACTTGTGAACTCTTCAGCTGTTGTTCTTCAGTACTTTGGTCTTTCAGCTTCAGCACTTGTGTTCTTCAGCTGTTGTACTTCAGCACTTTGGTTCTTCAGCAGTTAAGGTCTTCAGCACTTGATCTTCAGCTGTTGAAGTCTTCAGCACTTGTCAAACTACTGATGATGAGCTTTCAGCAGTTGTTGTGATACCGTGTGGGACTTAGAGGTTTTCTGATCTTGGCTCATTGGTTCTTTTGGTCCAACAAACTCCCCCTGAACCAATGCAGCCAAAACCTCTAACTTATTTATACTCCCACTTATTGATGGCAAAAATGTTGGTCTTTTTCCTTCTTGATCAGTAGAGAAGATGACCCATGTACGCTCCGGCCTGGGAAGAAATCTCAAATATTTGTTTGGCAGAGTATGAATGGGAACTCTGTTTTGGGGAACTGGACACAGAGTTGTTATCCCATTCATGAGATTTACTTCCCCATAATGAGTCTGTATGACTCACGAACATACATAGGCCTCAAGAGAACAATTTGTTCCTCTTGAGAGAGTTCTTCAGCTCCTCCTTCGAAGAAGAACTCTGGACCATAGTACTCTGATAAGTACTTCATGGTCCTGCCATTTTTCAGCTCCACCGTAGTTACCTCCCTGTATACAAATTCATCAGGATGGTTGCCTTCAAGGAGTAACTGGAGCTCATTCTTTTGGATGTCTTCAAGCTTTTTGTATAACAACCCCTTCTTAATCATCTTGTTTTCTAGTAAGGCTTGAGGTGTCTTCTTTGCTTGGTGAGCTTTCTTGAATTCATCAATGATTTCCCAAGGTGAGACTACAACGGCAACATGATGGTAGATTCTATTGTTTTTCGTACTGGCCGTTGTATCTGTGTGGGATAGTTCTTTTATGGATTCTAGAACTCACCCTGGGGTCTGGCCATACTCTCACTCTCTCCTTCTGATACTGAAAGGTGTGTCTGAGAGTGTACAGCCTTTGAGCATGCCCTTTCATGGCTTGAATAGATGATGACTGAGGAAATTCCTTGTCAACCATCTTCAACAGTTGCTCATCGTGCTGTTTCTGCTGTTCTCTCTTCTATCTTGACTCTGACCATTTCCTTTGAGAGTCAGGTGTGATCATGGATTGACTCTGGGTTTGGTAGCTTCAGAACAGCAGAGAGTGGCAGACTATCATCTTCATCCTCTTCTTCTCTTCTTCTTCTTCCATCCTCAGCACCCTTCTCCTTCTACGGTACATCACTGGATGATGGTTGGGTTGGTGAGGGATTGGTTTTGAAGAGAGAGGATGTTTGGATTTTGGCTTAGAGGTTGGTTGGGAGATTTGAGGGATAGGATCTGTTTGAGTGGGTGGAGGGAAGGTTGATCTAGCATCCTTGTAGTTATTTTGCTTTTGTAAGTTTAGCCATCTCTAACCTTTTGCCAGCCCCAGCCTCATCAAGGGCTTCCACAATGATCCCTTTGTTGAATTGCTCAGACAGACAGATTCTGGTGGCTATAGCCAGAATGCTGTCCCTGGACCATGCGCGGATCTCCATAATGATCTTCCAAGTATTTTGCAATAAAGCGGATCATTATTTCCAACCTCTCTTTCTCAAGAGCATCATACCTGCCATCGGTTTGTATCTCTTGTACCTCTAACCTTCTGATCTCACTGTCCAGTGTGGCTGTGTCAAACCCCTGCCTGAATAGTTGTTCAATTATTTTATCCATGGAGCGGCTGTGTGTGGTGTCAGCTTCTTTGACCAGCTCCTCCAAGGATTTTTCTTCAGCAGTATGATCATCAGCACTTCTCTTTCGCTTGTACGTGAGCAGAGGTTGCTTTTCTTGTTCCTCCTCTTCCTCAGATCTCTTTCCTCTTCTATCTTTCACTGCAGTACTCTCCCCCTTTTTGGTTGCATTGGAGGAAGGGGTTGGTACCGCAGAAAGAGTCTTGTTGACAGCAGCATCAACCAGGGGCTGTAATGTTGAGGAAAGCCTCTCATCAAGGGCTTTGATCACTATATCAGTGATTATGGGGTGATGAGAGGGAGGGAATTTTTGAGGATAGCACCTATTTGCTCAGGAGGGTTCTGTTCCTGAGAAGTAGGGCCTGAAGCAGAGGCGGTGGTTGATTTTGGGGTGGCTCTGTGTTTGGAAACCTTCAAGGGAAGGTGCCATCTGTGGGTGTATGATGGTGGCAGATGGACTTGCATCCTGAGACATCTTGGCCAGCAGCTCTTTGAGTCTGCTAACCTCATCCTCTAGAATGGTGTTTTGAGCAACTACATCGAAGAAGAAGCTCAGGTCATCATCAGTTGATACTGAATCACCTGACCTCCTGCTTAGAGCAGGATTTACATGCACTGGGTGTAGACCAGTTGGTGCATGTGCCCCTTGTGCTTGGTACTGGGGACTTCCAGCCTCAGGACAATGTCCATCATCAGCTGTTGCCTCTAGGGAGGTCTTAGCAATGTTACCAGCCTCACTCTGGTCATGTGCTGAGTCAGAGGAGGTGGCAGCCTCACTAGATATTCTAAGCTCCTTCTCTACACCAGGAGATAGAATTGGGAAACCCTGTGCTGTGGGTTCTCAGATGCACTGTGTTCCTCCCCCTCAATTGTAGAGGTATTCCCAGTATAAGTGGTTTCTGGGGAGGGGGTGAGGAGTGCAATTGAGTCAGCACTTGAGCAACTATTAAAGTTGGGCTGTGAGGGGCGGTTGTTTGGGGTACAGGGGTAGAAGCAGTGTGCACCTGGGGTGGATGGTGCTCTTCAATGGCAATCTCCTCAAGTGAGGAAGATCCCAGATAAGTAGGTGCCCCTTGGGTTGCTGCAGGCTCCTGTTGAGAGGAAGCCTGAGCGGCTGTGGCTGGAGGAGTCATTGTATCCACTAGGGGGTTTGGACTAGTGGATATATCCTGCGTTTGTTGTGCAGGAGCATCCTCAGGGGACTCAATTCCCTGAGTAGCCATTTTGGGTTTCTTTTTGGTGGGTTTGGTGGGGACATTGGATTTGGAGGTGGTGGCTGTGGGTTCCAGCTGCGTGGGTTTTCGCAGCTTGGCAGCCAGTTTGAGTGTCCGGTCGGAGTTGTGCCGGGAGTATACTTCTGGCAAAACAGCCGTAGCAGGGACTCCCAAGCCAACAAGTCCCTCAGCATTAAGCTGGTCTATTATAATGGCCATTATGAACCGTGGATAGAGTATCCAACGGTTGGCAGTTAGTTTTTGAGCCATATCTTTGAGCTCTGAAAATATTAATTCTGAAAAATTCAGTGGTTGTTGCTCAAGGATAGAATACATTACCTGCTGCCATTTGGTGGACATTTGATCCCAAGACGATGTCTTAGGGGCCAAACATACATTGACCATGTGAAAGAATCAGGCGCTCAGCGTCATTAAAGTGTTTCTTCATGATGGTGGTGGCACTGAGATCACCTTGATATCCATGCTGAGCAAATGATAGATCTATGGTGCCCTTCGGATATCCAGCAGGAGAGGTAGCATCACTCAGTTGAAGAATTTTACGGATTGTTGCAGGAGTAATCACTACTTCTTTGTTGTTGACGACTGACCGGAGGGATTGTGTGTGGCTCTCCTCAGTTGTAACAGTAATGTTCATCCAAAATTGGTTCAAGGATTCGGCATGTAAAACGGGGTTCAGAAGGAATGCCTTGTTGTATGGGGACTGAACCATAAGATCGATAGCAGTATCGAACTTAGTCCAGATCGGCGATTTTGTGAGGTAGGCAACACAGTTGTGTCGCGGTTTAATTTGCATAGACGCCATGGAAGTGTTTTGGAGAGGAACGTTAGGTTTGAAGAAGATAAGCATGGAGAGCTCAGGTTAAGGGTATTTATAGGGTACGGGTGAGGAAACGACTGAAGGATGTGGTGTTAGTCATCAGTAGTTTTAAACGACCGTTGACATGGTATTATCCTTTCAGACGTTGAAACAGCTGAAGTCGCGGTGTTAGGCATCAGTAGTTTAGAAAACTACTGAAGACCGTGGTTTTGACTTCAGGTGATTGAAACAACTGAGGACATGGTGTTTGTCATCAGTAGTTATGAAACTACTGAAGACAGTGGTTTTGTCATCAGCTGTTGTAAACAACTGAAGACTTGGTATTGGTCATCAGTAGTTATAAAACTGCTGAAGACGTGGTTTTGCTTCAGTTGTTTAAAATGAAACAGCAGTGGTACAAACGACTGAAGGAAAGTTCTCTTCAGCTGTTTTCGTCAATTCTTAGCTTTTCAGCTGTTTCAAACTGTCCTCAACACATTCATCAGTCTTTATGGCTGATTTCAGTTGTTTCATAGGACATCAGTACTTATCTGTTTTTACTGATTTCAGTAGTTATGACTACATCAGTAGTTGTAACTACTTCAGTAGTTTAGAGCAGATGAAGTACTTCAGTACTTGTGAGAACTTTTAGCCTTCAGTAGTTATAAAAAGTACTGAGGTTAAAAGAGCTCATCTACTTATATGTGACAGGCACTCATGATCATCAATATGAATTACTGAGATCATCAGTAGTTGTCACCTATTCTAGCTGCAGCATACCAAGCCTTAACACCAGGTTTTGGAAAGTTGAACTATCCAAAGGCTTAGTAAAATGTCTGCAAGCTCATCAGCACTGGGCACAAACTTAGGATCAATCAGACCTTTTTCAAAACAATCCTCTTAAAATGATGTCTGATCTCTATATGTTTGGTCCTAGAGTGCTGGACTGGATTTTTGACAATGCAAAGAGCTGAAGCACTATCCATTAACAATGGAGTCTTAGTCTCTGTAATGCCATAATCCAAAAGTTGGTTTTGAAGCCAGAGTACCTGAGATGTACAGCTTGCAGCAGCAATGTACTCTGCTTCCGCAGTGGATGTAGCAACTGAGGTCTGTTTCTTGCTCTGCCAAGAAATCAAGCAGTTGCCTAGGAATGACATCCACCAGAAGTTGATTTCCTGGTCAACTTACACCCTGCATAGTCACTGTCAGAAAAAGCAACTAATTTACCAGAATGTCTGGTAGAATACCATAAACCTAGAGATGGAGTGCCTTGCAGATATCTAAAGATCCTCTTGACTGCAATCAGATGAGACTCTTTAGGTGCAGCCTGAAATCTAGCACAAACACATGTAGCAAACATAATATCTGGTCTAGAAGCTGTTAAATACATCAAGGACCCAATCATACATCTGTAAAGTGTTTCATCAACCACTTTACCTTTCTGATCTGAGTCCAGTTGTGTGGTGCTGCTCATGGGAGTAGAACAGGGCTTACAGTGTTGTAAATCAAACTTTTGCAAAAGATCTTTTGTATATTTGGATTGATGAATAAAATTCCATCAGCCTTTTGTTTGATTTGCAACCCCAGAAAGAACTGTAATTCTCCCATGGCACTCATTTCAAACTTCTGTTGCATCAACTTTGTAAAGGCATCACACAACTTTGGATCAGAGGATGCAAAAAATATCATCTACATAAATTTGAACAAGTAGATTATGCTGCCCAGCTTTCTTAATAATAAAGTCTTGTCTATGGAGCCTCTAGTGAAATTGTTTTCCAGAAGAAAGTTTGATAATGTCTCATACCAGGCTCTGGGAGCTTGTTTTAACCCATAAAGAGCTTTATCAAGCTTATACACCCAATTAGGATGTTTGTTGTCCTCAAAGCCTGGAGGTTGACATACATAAACCTCTTCTTTAACTTTTCCATACAAAAATGCACTTTTGACATCCATTTGAAAGACTTTAAGTTTTTGATAAGCAGCATAAGCTAAAAACAATCGAATTGCTTCCAGTCTGGCTACAGGGGCAAAGGTTTCATCATAATCAATACCTTCTTCTTGTGCAACCCCTGAACAACCAGTCTGGCCTTGTTCTTAACAATAAGCCCATTTTCATCAGTTTTGTTCCTAAACACCCATTTAGTGCCTATTGCACACTTACCTGGAGGTAGAGGAACCAGTTCCCACACTTGCTGTTTCTTGAACTGAAGAAGCTCAAGCTGCATGGCATCAACCCATCCATTGTCCTTTAAAGCAATGTGATAATTCTTTGGCTCTTGCTGACTGATGAAGAGAGCATAGAAGCAGAAATTTGACAATTGACTTCTTGTTGATACTCCAGCAGTGATATCACCAATGATTTGAGACATGGGGTGATTCTTCAGATCTTGATACACAATGAGATCTGTGCAAGTGTTTGTAGCCGGTTCAGCAGCAACAGATGGTGATGGTGAATCATTTCCTTGAAACCAATCAGTGGATGGTAATTCAAAGGAAGTTGAATTCGAAGAAATCTCATCAGCATTTGTTGTGGATGGTGCTACTGGCGCTACAGGAACATCAGGTCTAGTTGAATCAGGCAGCTGATCACTAAACCTGAAGAGGTGAGTACTGCAATCATCATCATCATCAGCAGTACCACCAGGTGGTGAACTGTTGACAGGAGCAACAGCAGGAGTTTGATAAGGAACATATTGCAGTATGTCCAGATCAAATAACTCCACAGGACTTTGTGGAATCTTGTCCTTTGGAGATTCATTAAACTTAACATGTAGAGTTTCTTCAACCATCTTTGTTCTGCAGTTGAAGACTCTGTATGCTTTGCAAGTAGATGAATAACCAACAAAGTATCCTGCATCCACCTTAGGATCAAATTTGTGGAGTTGATCCTTTGTGTTGAGAATAAAACAGGGACACCCAAATGCTTTGAAAAATGAAATCAGTGGAGCCAAATGATGGAGAACTTCATATGGAGTCTTCATCAACCTCTGATTTACTAAAACTCTATTTTGCACATAACAAGCTGTGTTGACAGCTTCGGCCCAAAAGGTCAATGGCAAACCTGAGTCAGCCAGCATGGACCTTGCAGCTTCAATGAGGGTCCTGTTCTTTCTCTCCACTACTCCATTTTGTTCCGGAGTCCTTGGAATGCTGAACTGCCTTTTGATTCCTTTGAGAGATAGAAGTCATCAAGTGTATGATTTCTGAACTCAGTTCCATTATCACTCCTAATACACTTGACTGGAAGGGAATACTGCTTCTCAATGTACAGCACAAAGTGGATAATCTTCTGAGCAGCCTCATCCTTTGAATGTAGAAAGAAAGTCCATACAAATCTGGAGTAATCATCCACAATTACCAGACAGTATTTCTTCTTTGCCATGCTCATTACTCTCACAGGACCAAATAGATCCATATGCAGTAATTGCAAGCAGGCAGTGGACTTGGACACTTCAATAGGAGGAAATGAGACCTTGTGCTGTTTTCCTTTTAAACAAGCAGTGCAAGTTTCATCACAGTGGAACTCCTTTATTGGTAAGCCTCTGACTAAACTATTGTGGCTAAGCTGATTCATGTTTTTGAGATTAACATGACCAAGCCTCCTGTGCCATAGTTTAGATTCTTGAAAAGAGGCTTTGGAAAATAGGCAAGGATTACCTTTGAGATCTATCTTCTTAGAGAGATCTAAGGCATACACTCTTCCTGTCCTGTTGGCTTTCAGGAGAGTGTGATCATCCAACACCTTGTCAATCAAGGGCAAAACTTTGGATGACAGAATCCTACAGTTTTGACTTGTGAAAAGGGCAACATGGCCTTTATCACACATTTGACTGACACTCAAGAGGTTGTACTTGAGATTTTCCACATGATTAACATCATCAAATTTGATTTCTCCATTGGAGACAAAGCCCTTACCGATGATGTAACCCCTAGCATCATTGCCAAAAGAGACAAATCCCTTCTTTCCTTGAGAGTAGTCATGAAGAAGAGAGATGTTCCCAGTCATGTGCATGGATCCCCCACTGTCTACATACCAGATGCTATTTTGGCATGTTGAAGAACCCTGCAATAATAAACAATCAGTTAGTTTTAGAGACCCAAACCTTTTTGGTTTTGGGCCTGGTCTCATCAATAGATGGTAAACTAGCATGTTTATTTGTAACAACAGCCTGAGAGGAAGAAGGGTGCAGAAGAGGAGTCCTTTGGCTTAGACCTCCTTTTCTGTGGTTTCAACATAGGAGAATCTAGTTGGTTAACTCTACCCAACAGATGTTGTACCATCATCACCAGCTGTGTCTGATTTTGTGATAAAGCTTTCAGCTCATCAGACACATTGCTAGTGGAGTTAGATAAGGTCCTATGTTGCACCTTCTTCTTTTGAGCACCCTCAGCTGTCACCTGTTTAACTCCTTCCTTTTTGGATTGCTTTAAGGACTTAAGGGTTACAGGATTTGATGTTGCTGATACAAATGTGGTCTCAAACTCAGTTTTCATTTTTACCATTTTCTCATTAATTTCTTCCTTTTGTTTGAGTTTGGAACCTCTTTTGTACCAACAATCATCTGTAAGATGATTGAACAAACCACATACTTCACATGGTTTCTTCTTCATCTTAGGTTGATCATCAACTAAAGATGGTGAAGACTTGTTCTTCAATGCTTTGGAAGCATTGGTTGCTTTCTTGACAGCATCTTTAGTAGTCTTCAAACTCTTTCTACTGCCAGTTTTCTTCTCTTCAGTACTGACAGCAGTTGAAGTTTGAACTTCAGGAGTTAATCCTGCTCTCCAGTCCTTTCAGGACCTTCAGGATTGACTCCTGAGTTGATCAACTTATTGATCATGTGAATGTCAGCATTTGGACCATCAACATCAGCTGATAGGTTCAAAGAGGACTTGATACTGACTGCTACTTCTGATTGTGCTGTATCAGAAGGTAGATCACATGACTTGATGGATTGGTTATCACTCTCACCATCAGATTCTACCTCTGCTCTTGGGGTAAAATCTGTAGGTGGAGCAGTGTGATTGTAACCAATTCCAAACTTCACATTTGAAGCAGATTGCTTACTAAGAAGCATTTCAAAACCTTTGCATGATTGTACCCATCTATCACACTCGACCTGGGTAACTGCAAGGGTTTCTTTGAGATCTTTGTACTTCTCTAAAAGTACATCTTCTCTAGCCTTATCATCAATTATTTTGCAATTCAGTTTATAAACCTCATCATTTTTATCTTTGAGCACAAACTCAAACTCAGCTTTGTTTTTGGAAATTACTTGTTCTAGCTCAATGTTCTTATTAATTAAAGCTACATTTGCTTCTCTAATGGAAGCAAATGCTGCTATGCATTGTTCAGAACATAATTTGGCTTTTGCCTCAGAGGATACCTGTGATACCTGAGGTGTAGAGGCATTGGAAGATGAAGTATCAGCAGACTCCAAAGCCATAAGAGCTAGATTCCCAAAGGGACTGTCACCACCATGTTGACCAGCACCTGAGAACAGTTGATCATGACCAGACAAGTCATCTGGTAAACTGCTCCAGTCAACAACTCCTGGGGTGAAGAAGCTGTGTTGTTGAGATGAAGGTTGTTGATGAGATAGGGAAGGCTGAGGTTCTGGTAATGCATGAGGTTGTGGTGTCATAGGAACTTGAACTTGACTTGACTGTGGCATGTAATAACAAGGGTACTGATAAGGCATTTGACCCTGAGGAACAAAATATGCCGGAGATTGTTGTTGAGGATGATGACTAGATGTGACAGGATGTTGCCCTCTGTTTTGTTGACTGTTGCCAGGAAAAGTCACAAAGGGTGCAGTAGAGTTTGATCCAGTTGATCTACACTCTCTTGCAAAGTGTCCAAGCCGTTGGCATTTGTGACACCTCAACTTGCTCTTGTCAAAACCAACTTTGGTTTTGCCAGAGAGTCCTGGGAATTTTCTTCCAGTTCTTTTGTAGAACTTCTGAGATCTGATATTTATCAAGGCCATTTGGCTCAAAATATCCATCTCTTCTAAGTCATCATCAGCAATCCCCTTGAGATCATCCATAATGAAACATAAATTGTCATTATTACCTCCAGTAAACTGACCATCAACACTTACAAATGCAGAATTAGAAGTGCTCGAAGAGAAATTAATATGCTCATCATACTGGCATTCAGATGCAGCATATTCTGACTCATGACCCACCAAGGCAGTGTTGCCTTGTATAAAGTCTTCAGTGAGCTTTCCAGATGAAGACAGCTTTCTCTTCTGTTCTATCTCTCTCTCAAAAGTGAGCAATTTCCCATGGAGTTGGGTGAGAGATAGTTTGTCCAAACTTGCACTGGAGCGTAGGACAATAGTATATGTGTCCCATCTCTCAGGCAGTGATCTGAGAAATCTGTTATTCATCTGAATATTGGTGTATTCAAGTTTGACCATTTTTAGTTCAGAGATCAAACAAGAAAACCGCTCATATTGTTGAGTCAGTGTCTCACCCTTTCTATGAGAGAATGTCTCATATTGTTGGGCAAGAATTTCTCTATTATTTGCCAAGACCTCATCTGTTCCTCCAAATTGTTCTTTCAAAGCAATCCAGAGGTCATGGGCAGTTTCATGATGCATTAGCCCAGAATAGATTTCATTGGGCAAAGCCATGGCCAGAATTCCATGGGCTTTTGCATCAATCTCAAGCAACTTTTTATCCTCATCTGAGTATTGCTCCCTCCTCTTCGGAACCATTTGATTGGTTTCCGGGTTATCACCATAGGCTTGTGTGGACCATGTACCACAGATGTCCAACACCCTGCGCTGTTAACAGACAGGTGATGGAGCATACGTCTTTGCCATATGTTATACTCATTCCTAACCAGCATAGGAGGCTTGGTTGAGGAACCAGTATTGTGAGGATCATTGGAGGGAGTGGTCATTTTCAGTTCAAAAAAGTTTAGTTCAAGTTTAAAAAGAAGTTTTAGACAAACCACAACAAACTCAATGAGAACCAAGAAAAGATCTCAGGATGAATGAGCAGAAATACAGAAAATTCAATCTCTATAACCGTTTCTTGCAAAAACAAAAGCTAATTCAATCAAACTTGGATCTTGAATAGCAGTTTCAATGATCAATTATTAGATCGATCAATGATTAACCTGCTCTGATACCATTTGACAGGATCAGTGATCACAAGTTTGATGTATCAGAATATAAAGCAGCGGAATACAAACACGAATTAGACAAATTGTAGCAAGCAACGATACTTGTAAGCGTTAAGATCGCATACGGTTATAGGGAGAGAATATGAATTTCTGATTTCTAGGAATGTTTATAGATGTAGAATATTTCTAATCAAATCAATCAATCATTCCATTCAATTGCTCATATCGCTCACTGATTACAATGGGTT
Organism: Flaveria trinervia; assembly: GCA_025506515.1. Classification (NCBI taxonomy): domain Eukaryota; kingdom Viridiplantae; phylum Streptophyta; class Magnoliopsida; order Asterales; family Asteraceae; genus Flaveria; species Flaveria trinervia. The sequence continues at coordinate 27,126,477 of CM046448.1, forward strand.
GTCACTCCTTATATAGAGTGCAACAGTCACTGCTGTTATCACGGAAAGTGACAACTGGCAGATCCAATACAGAAATAACTAATTCTTAACAACTACTGAAATGTTCACAACTACTGAGAACATATCAGCAAGTTAAGTACAAAATATAAAACTACTGAAACTACAACGACTGAAGAACAAGCTCTTCAGTCGTTTTACAAAAAACTACTGAAACAAAGAAATAAAACTACTGATATCACAACTACTGAAGAAGTACTCTTCAGCAGTTGTGACAAACTACTGAGGCTTCAGTACTTGATCTTCAGACTTTGACCTTCAGGCGTTTCATCAGCTGATGACTTCAGTAGATATCATCAGCTGATGTCTTCAGTCTTTGTCTTCAGACTTTGTACATCAGTTGTTGATCTTCAGCACTTGTGAACTCTTCAGCTGTTGTTCTTCAGTACTTTGGTCTTTCAGCTTCAGCACTTGTGTTCTTCAGCTGTTGTACTTCAGCACTTTGGTTCTTCAGCAGTTAAGGTCTTCAGCACTTGATCTTCAGCTGTTGAAGTCTTCAGCACTTGTCAAACTACTGATGAGGCTTTCAGCAGTTGTTGTGATACCGTGTGGGACTTAGAGGTTTTCTGATCTTGGCTCATTGGTTCTTTTGGTCCAACACTGTTCAGGACAAGGGTGTAGTACAGCACTCATGTCCTACCAAAGGGATCAGAAGTTAAAGGGAAAAGTTGCTGAGAAGTAATAGAACAAGAACAGCAATCCTCAATCCCAAAAAGATTAACATTGCATGCATAATTGTGGTCTGCAAAAACCACATGGCCAAAGGTGTTATTACAATCCTTCTAGCACACATATGCAACTATGTTAAAAAGGAAGGAGTTAGGGAAGGTTTCTCATTGGACCATACAATGGTTCAAGTGATGAAAAAAGGAAAGCTTGTTTCCGAAGCAAGGCTTCTTTCGAAGTAGATTCTTCTTCCGAAAGGAAAAGGCTTCGGAAGCTAAGCTGTCAAGACTCAGAAGAACAAAATAGTCCCTTTGAAACATCCCAGAAGAAGACTTGCTTCGGAAGAAAAGGTGGTGAAGGCTTCTTCCCAAAAAGAAAGAAGCTTCGGAAGAATGCAAGTTACAAAAGCTTCAACAAGCTCATCCTCCATGATCCCAGGATGCTATGGAAGATCAAGGAAGATGCTATAGCCCAAACCTCTTCTTCAAAGACATCCATTGAACCCCATGCAAAATTTGGTTCAATATGTCATTATCTTTGGAAGAACCCAGACCAAAAGCTTGGGTTTCGAATCAAAACTAATCATCTCATCTTATGTGCAGGGACATCCATATGACAAGAATACACATTTGGATTGTAGATAGTGGATGCTCCAGGCACATGATAGGGAACAGATCTCTCCTTCAACAATTTCAACTTATGAGGAGACCTGTCCAGTTTGGAGGTGAGGTCGAGGATATATTTCTGGTAGAGGGAGTATATCCAATGGTATGTTAACAGTTGACAAGTTAACTTTGTCAAACCTTGAACACAATCTGTTAAGTGTTTCTCATTCTGTGATCAAAAACACCAAATGCTTTTCACAGAACATGAGTGCATTATCCTCAAACCAGGATGACAATCCTCCAAATTGGTGCTTCTTAGATCTCCAGAAAGGGATATGTACAAGCTTGATATGAACAATGCTTCCCCAACGGGTGAAGTATCAGCTTTCTTTCCAAAGCTGATAGTGATGAGTCAACACTGTGGCATAAACGTATGTGTCATGTATTTTAAGACAATAATAAATTGGCTAAAATAACTTGGTACATGGTTTGCCTAATGGAGTTTTTCTGCAAAGACAACTGTGTTGCATGCCTGAAAGGGAAACAACACAGGACATCTCCTAAATCCAAACTGTTAACTCTATCTACTACCATTGCACTTATTGCACATGGATCTTTTGGTCCTATAAGTATAATAAGCATTGGAAGGAAATCATATTGCTTGTGATAGTTGATGATTTTAAAAATTCACATGGGTATTCTTTTTAAGAACTAAAGATGAACTGCTAAAACATTAAAATCTTTTATTCTTAAAATAGAAAATCAAATTGATCACAAGGTTAAAACTATTAGAAGTGATCAAGGGACTGAGTTTAAGAACTTCGTTCTTGACTCTTCTGTAACTAAAAGGGATTGCCAGACAATATAGTGCTCCCAGAACTCCTCAACAAAACGGTGTTGCTACAGGAGGAATAGAACACTTATTGAGGCTGCTCGAACTATGTTTGCTGATTCAAAGCTACCTCTAACATTCTGGGCAGAGGCAGTCAGCACTGCATGCTATGTGCAGAATAGAGTTCTTTAGTTAACCCCAGGAAAACCCCTTATGCGCTATGGAACAAGAGGCCCCACATTCATTGGCTTTCTAAGGTTCTTAACACGAAGGACAATTAGCAAAATTTGCTGAAAATTGGATGATGTTATCTTTGTTGGATACTCTTCTAGCTCCAAAGCTTACAGAGTATAGAACATTAAGAATCAACAATTTGAGGAGTCATCCAATATAGTTGTTAATGAGCACACTCCTTGTGTTAGGGGGAATGGACCTGATCACATCTTTGATTTAGAATTGTTCCAAACTATTCTAAACCCTCTTGTGAGAATGTTTCAGTTGGAATAGGTGCTCAAAATGATGTTGATGCTACTGCTAATGATCAACTGTTTGAGCTTCCCAGGCCTAGACCAAATTCTCCAAATACTACAATACATCAAGCTTCCACTATTCACAGATCTGATAGTTTAACTATATCAAGGAATAGTGAAGCTTCAACAAGTGAGTCACCTACTGAGCCTCAAAACTCATCAGGTGTTCCATTACAACACCAGGCAGAAGGAGGTAGTATTTTGAAGGAACAGACAACTGTTAATACTACTTCACAGCCAACTATTGATGATGTTTCTCATTCATTCAATCAGTCCTCATTGAATGACTTTGAAACAGCAGCTGGACAGAGTGTTCTAGTTCCTGAGCATAATATGTCTAACCTGGATCTATCTCTGCAACTGGAAGTGATTCCTCGTCTTAGGATTCACAACACTCATCCAACTGAGAACATCATAGGGAATGTCTCTGAGGGTGTGAGAACAAGAGGATAGACTCATCAACGGAATGTCTGTTTGTACTCATGCTTTCTATCTCAGATAGAACCCAAGAAGGTAGAAGATGCCTTGAAAGACAGTAGCTAGATTGAATTGATGCAAGAAGAGCTGCTTCAACTCAAAAGACAGAAGGTATGGAACCTATGTCCGCTACCATCTGGTCAAGTACCTATAGGCACTAATGGGTTTTCAAAAACAAGAGAGATGATAGAGGCTTGATCATCAAAAATAAGGCAAGACTTGTGGTTCAAGGATACACTCAAGAGGAAGGAATCGATTATACTGATGTCTTTGCACCAGTTGCAAGACTTGAGGCAGCTAGGATCTTCCTTGCTTATGCTGCATCCAAGGACTTCACAGTATACCAACTTGATGTCAAGTGTGCTTTTCTATATGGGGATATAGATAGGGAAGTCTATGTATGCCAACCTCCAGGATTTGAAGATCCACAGCACCCTAACTATGTGTGCTAATTGGATAAAGCTCTATATGGGTTGCACCAAGCACCTAGGCTGTGGTATGAGACTCTGTCTCAGTTTCTTCTGAAGAATGGCTATATAGAGGTACCATTGACAAGACTCTCTTCATCAAAAAGTCTGGAAAGGACATTTTGCTCGTACAATCTATGTTGATGACATATATTTGTTCCTCAAATGACCAAATGTGCAAGGACTTTGAGAGCATTATGAAGAAGAAGTTTGAGATGAGCTCCATGGGAAAAAATGGACTTTTTCCTTGGAATTCAGGTAAAGCAACTGAAGGAAGGGTTCTTCATTAATAATCTAAATATGTCTCTGACATCTTAGAAAGATTTGAGATGAAGGATTGTAAGCCTGCGAAGACACCCATACCCAGAAACCATAATCTTGTCCTGACCTTGAGGGGGAGGATACTGATCGACATCAGTATAGGGCAATTATGGTTCTCTGATGTATCTAACAGCTAGTAGACCTGATATCATGTTTGCTACTTGCATTTGTGCAAGATATCAGGCTGCTCCTAAGGTGTCTCACCTAGCTACTGTTAAGAGAATCCTCAGATACCTCAAAGGAGCACCTAAACTAGGTCTCTGGTATCCCAGAAACAAGGATTTCAATCTTTATGGATACTCTGACAGTGACTATGGAGGCTGCAATATTGAAAAAATCAACATCAGGAGGATGTCAATTTCTTGGTGGAAGGATCATCTCATGGCAATGCAAGAAACAATCTTGTGTCTCCACATCAACTGCTGAAGCTAAATACATTGCTGCTGCTAGCTGCTGTGCTCAACTGCTATGGATTCAAAATCAGATGTTAGACTATGGATTTAACTTTATGAGTACTCCTATCCATATTGACAACAAGTGCTATCTCCATTACTGAAAATCCGGTGAAGCACTCCAAGACTAAGCACATTGACATCAGGTATCATTTCATTAGAGACATTCATGAGAAAAATCTAATCAGGTTAATCAAAGTTGATTCAAATGAACAATATTCTGATCTGTTTACCAAAGCTTTTGATGAAAAAAGGTTTAAGTATCTCATAGCAGCTATTGGGATGATAAACATTGATTAATCTGATCTCTTTTGAAAACTTTTTTTAATATGTAAGTCTTGTGTCAATACAATTTAAGCCCTGTTACAAGAAATTCTCTCTAAAATTTTCTAAGTGTAAATTCCTTCCGAAGAGAAATTAACCTTCGGAAGACATTCTCATATCTTCCGAAGCAAAACTTCTCAAAGGATAACTTTCTTCTCGGAAGAATTTTTGGCCTCAGAAGAAGTGATTGATTGTACATCAGATCTACTTCCGAAACTTACAAATTCTCTATTCGGAAGCAATTCTAACCTTTGGAAGCAAAGATTTTGCTTCAGAAGTAAGAATTGCCTTCGGAAGACGAGTTACCTTCGGAAATGTTTTACATTCGGAAGAGAGATTTCACTGTGTAACGTAAATTTCTTGGGCCCCACACTGTAAAAAGCAAAGATTTCGTTAATGATGTCAGATTATTTAACTAATCTTAACCCTACCGCCGCTGTCATTTCATCCACTAAACCATCACATCACTTATCCTTACCCCCATTACCGCCTTTCACAATCTTTTAAATAATCTCGACTATTCACTTTCACTCTCTTACTTGCAATTTTACTGCCCTAGAAATTTCTCCTACTCAACTTTACCCAGCTCAAATCATCCCCATTCATTTTTCCAAATGGCCTTCAACCCTCAGCACAACCAAGTCGTATTTCTTGATTCTTCACAAGATGCTGACTTCTCAGATATCATTTCCTTTCTAACCCAATCTTCCTACTACACCGCTCTAACTGTAAACCCCACAATATACTCAAACCATATGTCTAAATTTTGGGCAAATAGTCAAATTGAAACCCTAAATGGGGTTTGTGTCATTCGATCGAGCATCTGTGGCCAAGAGTTGGTCATTTCTGAACAGATCATCAGGGAGCATCTAGAGCTTCATGATGAGGGCGGTCCAACGGAATTCCCCAAAGCAGATTTGGACAATTCTTAGCTCCAAATGGGATATGGTGGAGATGTTAGTAGGTCAACTATCTACAAATTTAACTTCTCATACAAATGGAAGTTCCTGCTACACGTGGTTCTTCACTGCTTGTCGAATAAATCTGGGGGATGGGATCAAATCCCATATGAACTTGGGTGCCTAGTTCATGGGTTGGTGAAAAGCCTCCGCTTTAACTATTCAGATTTGTGCTGACTAACTTCATGGGAAATATTCATAAGGACACATTCTTCATGTATCCCAGGTTTCTCTAGCACATAATCAACTGCGAGCTGGACCAAAGCAAGCTTGTCTATGCAACTGCTCTGTCTGCTCCTCAATGAGGTCAACTATCTTCAAGACTTGGAGAGAGTGTCCACCAACTTCACCAAAAGAGATACTGCACTTCTTCCAGCTATGATTGACCCAATTGCTCCTGGTGACATCCCTGTTAACCCCACAGGTGATGAACCCACACCAGCAACTAACCCCACTTTGCCAAATTTACCTTCTCCAACCATTACCTTTACTAATCAGAGACGTCCCAAACGAACCCTTGTTCAATCTTCTCTGATTGAACAAGCTCCTCATGTTCTACCCAAAAAGGCTAGAGTGGAACAAAGGGCTCCCACTCAGCTTGAGGTCCAACCATCCTTCACAATTGACCTTAATATGGGTCTTGAGTCTCCTCAGTCTCAGACCCATGATCCCATAACCCAAGCTGAAAGCCCTCAGGGTGAGTCTCTATACTCCCCTGAGCATACAAAAAGGGACAGCCCTATCACAGGCTCAATACCTTTATATTGATCAAAGTCCCGGGTCATTAGGTTTCCTTCCATATCCTTTACTAACTTTTTAATTGGAACTGATGAAGAGATTATGTCTCCTAAGGGCAATGAAGTTGATCCACAACACCCTCTCAAGGATCAATAGAGCCCAGAGAGACCTCTTGTCTCTAGCCCCCATCAGCAAAACTTTACTGAGGTGAGTCCCACTGATGTGGAGGGGACTCATGTAGATTCAGCTGCCACTACTAGAGGATTCTCAGTGGATCCTCAGGACAGTGGTAACATCACTGAGACTGAATCTACGGCAACCATGCCCTTTGATGACTCTGAAAGAGACATCTTTGAGCAAGGGAAACCAGGGTGCCCAGAAACCATATCTGGTGGTGAGGATGAACATACAAGGTATGTTACCTCATCTCCCCGTGAGTCTTCAAAAGAAGATGAGAGAAGAATGCAACATACAAGACCAACTTTCTAAAGTCTCAAATCTTGAATCCAAGGTTAAGACTTTAGAGGATAGGTCTGCCACTCAGCAACTTGAGATTGAAACTCTCAAGGCCAAACTAGCTGAGAAACAGATTGAGAGGTATGTTAGGCATGTACCAATTCAGGTCTCCTTGACCTCTTCCTCTAGCTCATCAAGATCTCAGGATGATGCTACCAAAAAGGGGGAGAGTATTCAGAGACAAAGTCAAAGACAAAAGGAAACCCAAAGTCAAGCTCTCACTTCCTTGAGATCAAAATATCCTGTGCAACAAGCTTCAATCTTCCCTGAGCCTCCTCCAGTCGTTATTCAAGTGGATCAAAGGATGCTCCAAGATCTCAACAGGTTCTTTAACAAGTTCCTGCTAGAATCACTTATAGAACAGCCAAGCCTGATATGTCTGTGATCTACTTCGGAGCTCAAGAGCTTCGAAGGTTAAATGCACCTTCTACTACTATTGAGGAAGTTGGTCAACCTAAGGTCCAAGTGGAACCTAAGATTAACTTCAAAGGGGAAACAAGGACTGATGGCCCAGCAACTGAAACTATTGGGACAGATAGTGCATTTTCACAGACTTCCGAAGCACAATTCAAAGCCTCGGAAGAACAAGTTCAAACTTCCGAAGCTGAAATTGCTGTTGCGAAGGACTATTCTTATTACCCGATGATCTAATAGTCACGGATGCAATCCTAGAACTCACATCTGAGGTTAATAGAGAGGATTTTCTCACTCAACCTTTAGCTCCAATATCTGCATTAACTCCAGCTCCCATCTCTACTACTCAACCTGGATCTTCTATCCAAGAACCCCCAAAGTCTAGTACTTCTGAAGACATCAAAGGAAAGAGGAAGATGACTTCGGAAGCGCTTTAGGAAGAAGAAAGGTTGAAGAAACTCAAAAGAAAAAGTGGACTGACAACTGGAAAACTGTTAGCTGCAAGTACCAAAGCAGCTGTAGCCAACCAAGAAGCAGTCAACAACCGAAAAGGGTAGAGATTATCGATAGACTTGTCAGTCTAGAAGCTGCAACTGAGGATGCACTCCTGCTACCATTAGAGGAGTTAATAGATCTGGAAAAGGAAACCTTGCTCCTAAAACAGCAAAAAGAAGAAGCTGCAAGGTTGACCTTGAAAGAAGAAAGGGAGAGAAAGGAAAAAGAAGCTGATCTACAGCTCAGGAGGGAAAGGATAACTTTCCTAACCTCCAAAGGTTTATCTCAAGAAGAATTATCTCCACATAACAATGATACGATCTTATGGCTCTTCAACAAAGAGCAAGATCAAATGGAGAAAGAGAGAAAGAGAGCCGAAAGGGAAAAGCTTCTGAAGAAGAAGAAGAAGAAGAAGGAAGAGGAAGCAGGACTGACCGCTACCAAGAAAATAGGAGAGAAAGCCTAGATGAAAAGCTATCTTAGAGCTCATGGCTTCTCTGGCAGGCAGGTGGGTCCTATGTCAGAAAAGACTCTCCAGCGACATGTCAGTGACATTAAAGCTGATATTCGCGCGGGGAAGAGGAAGGAGATGTACAGAAGGGGACAGGGGATAACCTTAAAGCAACCACTCAACCCAAACTCCAAACCCAACCACAACCTGAAACCATACTCTTCTCACTCCCCATCAAAACCGAACCAACCACTGAACCATACACCCCTGAACCTACACCATCACTCCTACCAACTCCTTCACCTCAACCACCTATACTTCCCATCCTCCAACCCAAAGCTCTAACTAGAACCCAAACACCTCAACCTACCCATCAACCCATTAAACCATCCCCTCAGCCTTCTAAACATCTCTTCTTAGAAGAATTTAAAGTAGTCAAGACAAAGCTCATAAAATGTACAACTCTGAGCGATATCTCCTGTGAGGAGGATTCTGTCAAATTGACCTATGTTGACGGATCCTCAAGTTCCCTCACTAGAGATCAATTTCTTGATCTGCCCAGAGGAACATTGGACCAAGCTGCAAATCTCCTTGGCCTCAATTTAGACACTTTGAACGAGGAAGAAAAGAAGTTAAGGAGAAGGCTGGTGACTCTACTCGATACCAAGAAAAATGATAGGGTGCCAAGACAACCTCTTGCACCTAGAAAGAAGATCATCTGGTGGAGGTTCAAAGACTCTTCTCATAACTTTGTTGTTGAAAGAGAGAATGGAGAGCTCAACAGGCTGAGTGCCTCATCTCTGCTACACTTAAGGAGATTTGATATTGCTGAGTTAGCAGAGAAGACATTCTCCAACCCTTCAAACCCTGATGTAGTTTCCCATATCAGAAATCATCTAGGCAGCCTTCATATGGCCGAGCTAACTGCCAGAAGCAAGGTTGAAGCAGAGTTGAAACTGAGAGAGGCGGAGGAAAGGAAGGGATCAGCAACCCAAGGCAAAGCCTTTTTTACAAATGGTTGAAGGCCCTGAACTAGAATCCATAGTTAGATGGGAATATGACTATAACTCCCGTAAACTAACTCTTTTCAGGGGGGCACAACAAAGGGTACATGTCATTCAGAGTGAAAGACTGGATCTCCTATCCACCAATGACTTGTACAAGCTTCTCAGCACCACTTCCGGGAAGAACAAAGAGACTGACAAATATCTTTTGTCCCTACTGTTGAAAGCTTTGAGAAGCAGGAATAAGTGAGGTTTTGGTAGCATCAGCCTAGGGGGAGTTTGTTGGATCTAGAAAGGCTGGCGCAACCAAAACCAAGTCACTTAGAAGATTTTGGTACAACAAATAAAGGACTTCCGAAGCCAAGTGTGGAACTTCCAAAGGAAAAAGGAGATCTTCCGAAGACAAAGTGTAAAGCTTACTTCCGAATGAAAAGTTCCAACTTCCAAAGACAAAGAACCTACTTCCAAAGTTCAAGACTTAGAAAGAAAGATCTGAAGTCAACTTCCGAAGTACAGAAGTTCTTAAGCCTCGGAAGTATAGAAGCCTCTTCCGAAGTATAAGTGGGTTCAGAAGAACTTGTTCTTCCGAAGCCAACTTACCTTCAGAAAACACTGCTATTATCCAGTGAACATAAGTATGGCCTTCCTGACACTCCGCTGCAAATCTCTGAGATACTGCATGGCGTTTTCTCAAAAGCCATGCAGTTGACCATACTTTAATCCACTGTTTACCTTTTTATGTTAGTACAGTTGCCATCTTTAGTTGGTGACAAAAGGTAAGTTATGGACATGTTATGACTACCATATCTTAGATAATACTTTATCTCAGATACCTTAACTTTTGCATTGTAGTATATGCTTTAGTCTTAGGTTTCCAGCTGGTATCAAAGTATATCCGGCTATAGAATCAAGTATATATAGTCTCTCTTTATAACTCATATATCATGCTTGTAAGAGTCTTGTAACATCTTGAGTTGAGAAGTAATATATACAAGTGCCTTAAAAATTTATTTATGTGTGTTCGTTTACTACTTATTATATGATTATCAACTCTTGTAAAAGACTTTACTTCATCTGAATTGAGTGTTTCTATAAGTGAGTTTGAGACAAATCCAAGTGTTTAAGTGACAAACCCGATCCTGCAACTTTGGTCTTGTCGAAACCAAAAGTTGTATCCTTAGTAGCAATCAAGTTTTGTCCGGTCTTCTTGAAAAACTTCTTAGCTCTCCGGACAACACTTGCTAAGGCCCACATGATGCCCATCCTCTCCAGCTCTGTCCCATCTACCTGTTCGTAGTCCTCATCTACCAGATGGCAATTCCAATTTTCCCAGCAACTAGCCCATCATAGGAGTGGACAACAGCTGCTAAGAGATCCATGCGCTCCTTAGCTACCTCTACTATCAAATTTTCGAGATTCTCGGTCTTCAGTTTTGTAGCATTGGCTTCAGGTGCTATGTATTGGGTACCAGATGACCCTGACGTGTCAGATCCTAAAGTAGTGCCCTGAGATTGACCAGCTGAACTCGACACGAATGCCATCTGTAGTGGCGCTCCAGATGTTTTGGCTTGTGGAGTTGATTTGTACAATGCCAGATTCTGATCATATGAAGACTTTTGGGCCATGTACTTCATCCTCAACTCTTCCTCTCTCAACTTCAGAATGAAATCATTGATATCTAACTTCACTAACAAATCATTATGTCTGAGGTTGGAGACAAAAGATATCCACTTCTCAGGCAACCCATCTGCAAAATTTGAGACTTTGTCTTTCATAGATGTGGTGACTCCATGAGTGTGCAGCTCACTCATCAGGTGGTAGAACCGATCAATGACGTCATCCAAGCTCTCTTTTCCCATTGACGAGAAGTTGTCAAACTCCTTCTTTAACCCTTTAGCCTTTAGAGCTTTTAACGATGCATTTCCTTCATACCTCTTTTCCAATGCATCCCACAGCTTCTTAGCTTGCTTGTTCTCAGAAAATTGATGGACGATGTCCTTAGGAATTGACTGAGTTAACAATGCATATACTTTCTTCTCTGTATTATATTTTACCTTTTGTCCATCAATCATGCCCCCTAATGTAAGTTTGACTTCATCTGCACCTACAGGCATGCTATACACTGTCTCTATCGATTCCCACAAATTGGGATCTACGCCATTCAAGTAGATCTCAAATCTTTGCTTCCACTTTGGGTAATCATCTAACGTGATTAGCTTAGAGGGTTTGTTATGATTCCCCACTTCATTTTCCAGAAGCAATAGATTCTGGATCCTCGAATCTCTCCTACGATGAATGCTGAATATTGATCCTCCATTACTATCAACTTTAAACTTTGGAACAACCTGTTTCACTTGTGCGAATGAAGGTGTGCGAATTGACAGCTTGTGCGATTGAACAGTGCGAATGGCTCAAACGTGTGAATGAACCAATGCAAATGAATCAATCATGCGTATGGACAGGAGCGGATGAACAATGCGAATAGGTAGTTCAGTCGTACGATTGGAAGTGTGAATGAGTCCAATCGTGCGTATGAGGGATGCAAATGAATTCAGTCGTGCGATTGAGTCAATCATGCGACTGAGGCTGCTGATTTTTAGAATTCGAAGGTTTAAGGTATCTTGGACGCAAAAACATGAATTTCTCACTAACCCTGATTGTCGTATGCCGGAAGATGTTAACTTTATGAACTGGATACGTCTAAAACACTGTTTGACACAAAAGATTCCGTTTTTAGTGAAAATACAATTTTTATATCAAAATGATTGAATCACACATAAATCAAGAGACAAAGCTTTGACACCACTTGTTAGGATTGTGTACAGGATGAAATACTAACTGATAAACGTGTATACCAACTCAAATAGTGCGGAATCCTATTTAATTGGCTATCCAATCAGTGAGAACGCACGTAGAATCAATTGTAGATTGAATCTAAACGTTAAGAACGATTGGTAATCGATCTAGTGCGATCTATGAACTTGGAACAGGTTCTTAGAAGTCTTTGGATGGCTAGGGTATGAATTAGTACGTAAGTATTCGAAGTGTTACGTTATTCTACAAATTAAGTGGTATTTATAGGTTAAGGAATTCTCATTCGTGCGGCTGAACCATTTGCATGGTTCAGTTGTGCGATTGAGTCATGCGGTTGATCCATTCGCATGACTGAGTGTTCAGTCATGCAACTGAGTGAATCTCATGTTACAATCGTGCGACTGATCCAGTCTCCTGGTTCAGTCGTGCAACTGGTTCATTAGCATGAAGTTGTTTACGCGTATGGTCCTTAAGCATGGGCCATTCGCATGAGAACTTCATATGACTAGGTTTGAATATATTTCTCAATCATTACATTATTAAGATTTATTCAAACAACCACAAACCTGTATAATTAGTTCAATATGTGTTAATAAACAATAAACATTCATACACTAAAACATTCAACATTAAGATCATTCATCATATAATCTGTTTCATTCAACTTATATTTTCATTTACATTAAGGACATGACAGACATATTACATTAAGATCGTAAACTAGGTACATATGCATCTATAGAACCAAATGGGTGTTTAAGAATAAGAAAGATGATAGAGGCATTGTCATTAAAAACAAAGCTTGACTAGTTGTTCAAGGGTACACACAAGAAGAAGGAGTTGACTACACTGATGTCTTTGCTCCGATAGCAAGACTAGAAGCTGTTAGGATATTGTTGGCATTTGCTGCATCCAAGAACTTCAAGGTCTATCAACTTGATGTCAAGTGTGCTTTTCTATATGGGATGATTGATGAAGAAGTGTATGTCAAACAACCTCATGGTTTTGCAAATCCTGATCATCCTAATTATGTCTACAAGCTTGACAAAGCTCTTTATAGGCTGTATCAGGCACCAAGGAAATGGTATGAGACTCTATCTCAGTATCTCTGCAAGCATGGATATAGAAGGGGTACCATAGATGGAACTCCCTTCATCAAAGGATAGGGAAATGACCTAATTCTAGTTCAAGTGTATGTAGATGACATCATCTTTGGTTCAACTAATCCAAAGCTCTACAAAGACTTTGAGAAGCCGATGAAGGACAAATTTGAAATGAGTGCCTTGGGGGAACTCAATTTCTTTCTAGGAAATCAAGTGAGGCAAGTTGAAGATGGCATCTTCATAAGTTAGACAAAGTATGTTCAGGACATACTCAAAAGATTCAACATGACTGATTGTAAAATTGCTAAGACACCCATAGCTAGAAACCACTCCCTTGGGCCTGATCTTGAGGGGGAGTGTGTAGATGAGCACCTATAAAGGGCTACGATTAGGTCTCTTATGTATCTTATAGCTAGCAAACTTGATATCATGTTTGCCATATGTATTTGTGCAAGATATCAAGCCAACCCCAAGATGTCTCACCTTATCATTGTCAAAAGGATTATAAGATACCTCAAAGGTGCTTCAACACTTGGTCTTTGGTATCCTAAGAATTCTGACTTCAATCTGTATGCCTATAAGATAGTGTTATGGTGGTTGCAACATGACTGCAAAGTCTACATCTGGGGGATGTCAGTTTCTTGGTGGAAGGGTTGTCTCATGGCAATGAAAGAAACAATCCTGTGTCTCTGCATCAACTACTAAAGCTTAATACATTACTGCTGCAAGCTGCTGTGCTCAAATGCTTTGGATTCAGAATCAGATGCTTGACTATAGATTAAACTCGAAGGAGACTCCTACTCACATAGACAACAACAATGCTATCTCTATCATAGAGAATCCTATGCAACACTCAAGGACAAAAAACATCAACATCAGGTATCATTTAGTTAGAAATAATTTTGAAAAGGGATTAATTAAACTGGTCAAAGTTCATTCAAATGAACAATATGCTGATCTATTTACAAAAACTTTTGATGAACAGAGATTTAATTCTTATATCAGCTATTGGGATTATAAATTTGAGTAGGTTTTTCTTAAAACTAATTCTTCTTATTTCATAAAATTTGTGTGTCCTAAGTTTTCTAGTTTATTACCTTCATAAGCTCTTGTTTTCTTTGGATGAAAGCTTTTTAAAAACTTTCCTTAGAATTCTAAAATTTTGATCCTTCAGAAGATATGCTTTTATCTTCGGAAGAAACTTATGCCTTTAAAATAAATAACTTACTAAGTAATTTACCTTCGGACAAATTCCTCCGAACCAAATTAACTATCGGAAGCTTTTTTCTTTTGAACAAAACTTTCAAGTCTTGATTTTCTTCCGAAGCAAAATTTTCAAAATTCTTAGGAAATTCTTCCGAAGTCATTTTGGCTTCGGAAGCTTTTTCATTAAAACTTCCGAAAACAATTTACCTTCGGAAGATTTTTGATTTCGAAGAAAACTATATTTTGAGCAAAAAAGCAAACTACTTTTTCAGAGGTGGGACCGACATATGGATTTCAAAGTTTATCCACTTTCATTCACTTTTTCTTAAATCCTTTTCATATATAAACCCAACGGTTAACCCCTCTTTCTATCATCTTCATCTTTCCTCCAAACCTAAACCATAAATTTCTCTCTGAAATTACTTTTGTTCATCTTTCTTCATCCTTAAGCTTTCTCACAATGGCCAACCTTAACTGTAGAAATGACCCTGATTTCTCCATTCAGTTACACAGGTAACACAACCAAGTTACTCTGTTACACTTGAGAAAGATCCACATTTCCAGAGGTTTTCCATTTCTTGGCTCTATCAAACTACTTCGCCTCCCTTGCCATTGATCCTACTCTATATGAGGATCATCTGCTCGAATTTTAGAAGACCTGCCAAGAGGTTGTTATGGATGGGGAGAAGGCATTGTCAGCCACAGTGCAGGGGAGAACAGTCTTCATCACTCTGGCTATCATCAACCCTCATCTTCAGTTGGATGTTGAAGAAGGTGAGGTGTTCCTTCCCCAAAGAAGTTGTTAACCACTCCTTTGAGCAGATGGGCTATGAGGGAGACTTCTCTGTAAGGACCTTTAGGAAAAGGAAGGTCTCATCCCAATGAAAATTCATGTTGCATGTGGTTATCCACAACTTGTCAAACAAGCATGGAGGATGGGACCAGATTCCTGAAGATCTCTCCTTCCTTGTCCATGGGATGGTTCAGGGACTCAAGTTTACGTACTCTCAGTTTGTTTATACAAATTTTCTTGCAAACTTGAACCCGTTAGAATACTATGTGTTTCCTACATATATTCAATACATTCTTAACTATGAACTGGGCTCACAGTTAAAGGAAACAGGTAATAATTTTAAATTGGCATAGATGAAGCCAAACATCTTTAAAATCTTGAGAAAGCCAACTGTTGGCTTCTCTAGGGTAGAAATAACCCTTGTCCCAAAAATGTTAGAGCTCATTGCTCAATGTGACAACCTAGCAGCACCAGCTAGTGTTAAACCCACACCTTCTACATCTCAACCACCACAACAGCCACAAATCACCCTCACCTACCAAAAAAAAAACACAAACCCCTACTCAGACTATTCAATCTGTACAGGCCCCCATATACTCACCCATACAAGAAGAAGTGGACATTGGAGCTCCCACTTCTCTTGAGGGGCAGACCACTCCCATTACTTCAAAGATTAGTCCTACGGTTCCTTATGCTCAGCCAGATGAGCTCACAAGCCCAAATCCTTAAGCCTTCACTCTTAGTCTCAACACTCAAGTGATTAACCTTCACGGGACACTTACCATCCCCAACCTTTGGACTTAAACCAACCCATTCCTAACCTTGACTTCTATACTGATGAAGACTTAGGTTTTAGTGAGTACCATGACTCTCTCTTCTTTCCCACATCTCAAAGAGAGATGAGTGATCCTGAGTCTCCTTTGTCCAGCCCACATCAGTCACCCATTACTGAGGTGGATACTCCTACATCTGTATAGGATATCCATATGGAAGAGGCTCTCACTTTTGCAAGTGATTACATCATTCAAACCTCAACCATGTCAACTCGGCCCATTGACACCTCAACTGAGACTGTTAGTGAGCAGAGGAAATCCAACAGCCAAGAACGTGAAGCTTGTGGTGAGAAAAAGGACTTTGGTCCAATCATCTCATCCCCCAATGATTCTTCTAATGAAGATGAGGGTAATTTGAGGCTAAAGGTGCAAAAACTATCACAAACATGTACCTATTTAGTCTCCAAGGTTAGTCATCTTGAATCTCAAGTGACTACCTTTCAAAACAAGGTCAATGATCAGCAACTTGAGATTTCTTATCTCAGGGAACAACTAGTTGGGAGACCTTTAAGAGGAGCTCAACCAGGAACACAAGAACATATGAGTGTGATTGACCTAACTCCTAGCTCACCTATGCAAGAGGATAATGCTACCAAAAAGGGGGAGAAAGTCATTACAGTCATAGAACCTGGGAGTTCTTCAGGGAGTATGGACATTGAGGACTCACCATTCTTCAGGGAGTTCTTCAGGGAGTATGGACATACGATATTCGTCTCATAGGCTGCTAACCAGTCCATTCCTAGGAATACATCAAACCCACCTAAGGTCATCACAAACAGTCTAGTAGGAAACTTATGACCTTCTAACTCTACGTCATAACCTTCTATTAGCTCAGAAATCCTAGTACACTTACCTAGGGAAGTTTCTACATTTAAGGTCTCATCGATATTTCTACCACTAACATGAAAGTTAGCACATAAAGCAATAAAAATAAAACTCTTACTAACACCAGAATCAAATAATACAGAAGCAAGAGTTTGGTTTACTAGAAACCTACCTGACACAACATTAGGGTCCATCCTAGCCTCTTCCTGGGTCATCATGAAGGCTCTGGCACTTGTCTTCTACCCTTCACTCCCTACCTTCTTCCCTTCCTTGGAACTCTCAGCCCGCGGCTTCTTGCAGTCCCTATCTTTCCACCATAATTAAAACACTTTACCACTCTGCACTCTCTCGCCATATGGTCAAGCTTCCCGCACTTAAAACACATATTCGATCCCCACCTACACTCCCTAGTATGCTCCCTTCCACACTTGCCACACCTTTTCGACCCCACACCGGGTATGACTACACGCCGGTCATCCACACTCATAGCTTTGTTCTTTGGAGCGACTTTGCCACATCCAAACCTCTCCCCGTACTAATTCCGGTCTCCACCACCTTTCTAGCTCACCTCAGCCACCACCACCTCTCGCTCATCATATAGCCTTCCCGCCATATCAACCACCGACCTAAACGTACTCGGTTAGGCGACGATCATATGCCTACGGCCAGTAAGCCCTGAACGTATCTTTAATCTTTCTTGACACAGGCGTCACCTAATTCGGCACCACTCATGCCATTTTGTTGAACTTGGTGGTGTATTGTTGGTGTGTCATGCTTCCTGCCTCTAGCTGCATGAACCCCCTCTCAACCTTGTCCAACTCCCTGTAAGGATAGAATTCCTCAATCACCAACTTCTTTAGCTCTACCTGCTTCATCCTCGCAATATCCTTGTTGCCCTCAGCCTGAACAATATTGTCCCATCAACACAAGGCTGATTCCATGAATGAGTGGGCGGCAAACTTCACCTTCTGATCTTCCCTGCACTTGCTAATATCAAGTACAACCTCCATCTCTCTCACCCACCGATGAGTAGCAGTAGTACTAATGTCATCAAAAGTCAGGGGCTTGTATCTGGAATGCCCCATAGTTACAACCTCATGTTGTCTCTTGCACAGGCTCCTCTTCTTTATCATCACTAGAGACAACTATCTCAATCTCCAATTTCTCTCTCTCTCTCTCTCTGCCGAGGACCTATTCCTCTCCTTTTTCTCACCTTCTCGCATAGCTTTGATCACTTTGGTCACCATAGATGGTAGGATCATCTGCACGACTTGGTGAGCCTCCTCCACAACCGCCTCCTTCACCGAGGTTATCAGGTTAGCACTCTCATCCTCAACCTCCGGATGAGACGTCTCGGCCTCTTCATGAGCCGTCTTATCAGCCCTAGCCTTGCCTCTCGTGACCTGTGGTCTAGCACCACATCCACAATGACCTCCACGACCTCCACCATGCGAAGCCTTCGAAGATCTACCGCAAGCATTTCATATCCTGAATACATCAGTATCTAAATCTACTAAAGCACATAAATCACATAAACGCGCACATAATACGGTTAATTACTAAAGAAAATACCTGATGGCATGTAGCTACTTGGACTCGCATCCCTTCCCTTTTTTCCTATTCTCAATTTAGTTTTAGGTTTCTTATGAAAATATTTACTCATTTCTCTTAAACTTTGGTTCTGATACCAACTTGTAAGGCCCCATTTTTGGAACACTCACAATTGGACAATCATTGCTCATAAACCATAAAATATGCCTTTAAATTTTTTAAAACATTGTAGTGGAATAACTTAAAAACCATCTCATATATTAATGACTGCTTTTGCAAAACAATAAAACATAGTTAACTGCTACACAATATCAATGTTTGCATTACATCATAAAAACATCATAGTTATACAAATGGATGCCATCCAAAACAAGCCAATTAGCTGCCCCTATGTTATCCTCAGCAACTCTTGCCTGTCAACTAGAAAATAAAAAAAGTCAGTATTGCTGAGTGAGTTCTAGTTTTATAAAACATAATATACTTTACCTTCATTTGAAACTGTCTTTACTTTCATATGCAATAATGCATCATACATAGAAATAAATAATCTTATTATTATCTTCCATCATCATTCATTAACTTTCATTCATTTATCAATACAGGTCATCGTTATCATTCATTCTAGTTCATTATCTTTCTTACCATACATTTCGTACATTCATCATTATCTTTCACTTCTTAACCGAACTAATGCCATGAGTTATACCCCGAACATTGTGCACGAAGCTTGTTACTGGGTTTGAGGTCTATAAATAGACCCGAACATTGTGCACGAAGCTGAATCGAGTACCTAGCGCAAGCGACAAGGGTCCCATACATATGGTCAATGTCAAGGATTAGACCCCAGTGTGCATCTTTCCAGGGTAGCTAACCCCCACACGGTCGAGCTAACACCTTTCATTGGGTGTGAACCTCCTTACATTTGCTTTCAAGACTTTTCATTCCATATTTCATTCATTTATGCATGCATTCACTCATTCTTTATGTTCCTCTTAACATTATCATTATCTTCCACTTTCCAATACATAATACTTTACGTTTATTGATATTAACATAACACGCAAATCCTCAAAAATATACATCATAAAAAACATAAAGAGACATAACATAAACATACATAAACACCATCAAGCAACACCCATAACATCATATAATCATCATACATCACCCTAGGGACAACCCAAGTCATAGCCTAAAACTTCCTTTTTCCCCAAAATTCCAAAAATAAGTCTTTAGGCGCATGAGCACTATGCAAACGTATGACCTTTTAGGCGCATGGGAACATTTAGCTGCATGGGAAACTTTTGGGCGTATGAGCACTATGTAGGCACTTGGCCAAACACTTAGCTAGTTTGGGAAACTTCCTAGGCGCATGGGCACTATGCAGGCGCATGGGCACCTGTGCGCATGGGCAGTTGGGCGCATGGGTACACTTAGTCAATTTTGGCATAAACCTAGGCGCATGAGAACTATTTGGGCGCATGGCTTTTTGGCGCATGAGACTTAGGCGCATGAGCAACTGACTTTAACTAATAACATAATTCCAGTCCCAAGTCCAATTCTACTATGTTCTAAGCTTAGTTCTTACACTCTAAGTATCAGAAACACTTATATAACATAATCATAACATCATATACACCCGAAACATACCCCGCCCACATACACATACACATGAATATATGGGTAACATACCTAGTTTTTATAAAAACATACATACATGCATTTCCAGCCCCAAAGAAGTTTAAAACATTTAAAATAGGGTATCTAGAACTCACCTTTGATAACTTTTAGGAAAGACTTCTTCTAACCCGAATGCAAAAAAGGAGTTCAAACACCTATAAACCCATTCAAACACACAACCCGAACATATACACACAAATAAACACATACATGAGGCTATAAATCAACCAAGAACACTTAAAAATACCAAATTCTTACCTCAAACCCGGTTTCTTCTTCTTCAAAAACCCAAAACTTCTCTGCTTTCTCTCTTAATAATCCAGACAAAAGTGATATGCAAGGTGATATGGGCAGCCATATCACCTTTTTGTACAAAATATATTATTTTATTTCATTTGTACCTTATTACACATTTAACCCCTCTACTTGGGTTTTGTTGTATTCTTTCTTTTATTCTTCATTTCCTTTTTAAAATCCGGGTGTTACACACAGGGGTCTAATTCTTGCGATTGACCAAGTGTCTGGGAAGCTTATCGCTTGCCCCAGGAACTAGAGTCAGCTTCCTGCATAATGTTAGTGGTATATTTATAAACTTCGACCCATTACCAGCTTCGAGCACAATGTTGGGGTTATAGCACATGGCATTGGTCCGGAATGAAAGTAAAGGTTAAAGATGAATGTATGATACGAATGATTATGATTGAGAATGAGTGATGAACGATGATGGAAGATAATAATAAATATTAACTATGTGTACGTATGATGCATGATCACGAATAGAAGTAAAGAAGGGTTTTAAATGAAACTAAAGTATTTTATTATAAAACTAGAACTCACTCAGCAACACTGATTATGCATTTTTAGTTGGTAGGTAATGGTTGTTGAGGATGGCACGAGGTGAAGCTACATGGCATGTTTTGGATGGCATTCATTTTATAAAATAATAATATTTTTGTGTTGTAATGCAACCAAACCATGTTTTGTAATGTTAACAATGTTATGTTATTTGGCAAAAGTAGTTATTAATATATGAAATGGTTTTTGTTAAATTAATCTAGTGCGATGTTTAAATGAGTGTTTATGTATTTTAATTACAATTTGCAATGATTATTTGACTTTAAGCGTTTGGAAAACGTGGTCTTACATAAAATAGTACTACTAAGTAATGAAACAAGATTAAAACTTTAACTAACTTCAACCAAGTAAACTATAGCATTAAGAAGTTAACAAGAAACTTAAAACCTAAACTATTGATTGTCACTTGGTTACTAAGATAATACACAAACTAATCCTAATTAATGGATTACTAGTGTGTTTACAAAGCTTAATCACTAGTTTAAGGACTAAGAAGCATTAGTTGAGTGATTCGTGTGTGTGAGTGACACCTATCACTATTGCCGCTCAACCACTTTAAACCCTTGACACTGTTACACCCTAGCTAAGACCACACCACCCTAAGTTTAGGGGTAATCATGAAGATCAAGTGATCTTCCTCTTCCTCGTGTATCCTTTGTTGAACCACCGTCCCATATCACCATCATCTTCGAGCACCACCTCCCCTTTTCTTGCTTCAACCTTTTGGCTAACACCATACAAACCACCACCATTCTCTACATCACACTCCTCTCCAACAATCTTCTCTCTCTCGGTTCTTACACCACTCAACCTCACCGTCAACATCGCCCAAACAACACCATAAGATCATCATCTACTAACCACCAACATCTTTGTGGTATCATCCAAGTTCAAGATCATTCATCAAAAGCTTGAAGATTTGAAAATTTTTGTTATCTAACCTCTTTTTTCAATACAATCAAGGTTAGCTTCATAAAAATCTTCCCAAATTTTGTATGTGTTCAATATACATACAAACCCTTATGATGCTCACCATCAATTTCAAGTTCAACAAAGTTATTTGATTTTCAACAAAAATAAGTAACGCAAGTTTATGAAACAAAAAGTTTGAGATTTAAAAAAAACAAAAGATTCAAATAAAAACAAAGTGTTTAAAAGTGTTGAAGTAATTGTTATTTCATGATTAACTAGGTAAATTATCTTAGATATTAAAATGATTGTAATTATGGGAATATAATTTGTTAGAGACTTGGTAAGAAATATTAAAGATAATAAACTGAAAAAATATAAAGTATTTATATGAGATATATTAATTTATACAATTGAAATAATGAAATATAAAAAGTTATCAAATAGGAAATCAAGACTTAACAAAAAGCTGAAAATTTTATATTATGATCCCGATAATATAATATGCTTAAGTAACAGAATAATTTGGTGATTTAATTACATTAGTATGATAAAGTTTTATATTTTAGAACATTTAATATGGAGAATTTTGACAGTGATAGTGTAATATTACGGGTTTCAGGGTTAGATGTAATAATAAAAATACAAGAAATATGAACTTAAAATTTCATATATTGTTAAACGAGTAAGAAACGAGTGAAATGACTATTTTATAATATAATGTTTTAAATGAATTTTAGTGTCGTAAAAGACCTTCTAAATATATATAAATATAATAATATATTATATTTAAACGTGCTCTGTTTTTAGCGAAAATTGGGTCAACTCGTAGAGAAAAATAAGTTTGTCTCAACTGCATATTTGAAAGTTTATAAGACTATATATTTAAAAAGTTATAAGAGAAAAACGAAGCAAGCAACTGATTGATTATAATTATATAATAAATAATGTAACATCCCGAGTTTCAAGGTCAGGTGTAATAGTTAAAATACAATAAATATGAACTTAATATTTTATATATCGTTAAATGAGTAAGAACGAGTGAAATGACTATTTTATAATATAATGTTTTAAATGAATTTTAGTGTCGTAAAAGACCTTCTAAATATATATAAATATAATAATATATTATATTTAAACGTGCTCTGTTTTTAGCGAAAATTGGGTCAACTCGTAGAGAAAAATAAGTTTGTCTCAACTGCATATTTGAAAGTTTATAAGACTATATATTTAAAAAGTTATAAGAGAAAAACGAAGCAAGCAACTGAATTGATTATAATTATATAATAAATAATGTAACATCCCGAGTTTCAAGGTCAGGTGTAATAGTTAAAATACAATAAATATGAACTTAATATTTTATATATCGTTAAATGAGTAAGAAACGAGTGAAATAACTATTTTATAATTTAAAGTTTTTAACGAATTTTAGTGTCGTAGGGAGACCATTTAAATATAGATAATATAATAATATATTATATTTAAATGTGCTCATTTTTTAATGAAACATGGGTCGACTCGTAAAGCAAAATAATTTCGTCTCAACGGCATATTTGAAATTTTATAAGACGTTATATTTAAAAAGATAAGAGGAAAACGAAGTAAGCAGCTGAATTAATTATAATGATATAATTAATTATAATTATATATATTTAAATGTGCTCTATTTTTAGGAAAACTTGGTCGACTCGTAGGGAAAATAAACTCGTCTCAACAGCATATTTAAAAATTTATAAGACGTTATATTTAAAATGTTATAAGAGTAAAAAATGAGTAATCAGCTGAATTAATTATAAACATATATTATTATTATTATTATTATTATTATTATTATATTATTATTATTATTTTATTATTATTATAAGACGTTATATTTAAATGGTATCTTAAAACTTTTTAAATATAACGTGTTATGAATTTTGAAAATGTCATTCAGACGAGTTTATTTTTCTCTACGAGTCAACCCAAGTTTCGTTAAAAACGGTGCACGTTTAAATATAATATATTATTATATTTATATATTTAAACGGTCTCTTACAACACTAAAATTCTTTTAAAACTTTAAACTATAAAATAGTCATTTCATTCGTTTCTTATTCGTTTAACCATATATGAAATATTAAGTTCAATTTTCTTGTATTTTAACTATTACATCTGACTACAAAACCCAGGATGTTACAGATAGCAAAACAACAAATAGAATTATGAACATTTACATAGAATATTAGATACTGAATTGAACATTTTGTATAATTTTTAGAATTTTGAGGTATAGCTATTTCTTACGTTAATTGGAAATCTTGTAAAAATTTTAGGAAAAATACCAGTTAGGAAATATTAATTGAAAATTTTATAGGATAATCAAGAAATGAAACTACTACTGTTTGTGAGATTTGATAATTTTTGGACAAGAATAACTACTATTTTAAATATTTATAGCCTAACTAATAATAATATAAATAATATAAATTAAAAACCATAAGTATTTATTCAAACAAATAATTATTGTATAGGAAATTATTGACAAGTTGCTGAAATAAAGATGAATAACAGTTCACAAACCGAGCCGATTCGAACGGAAGTATGCTCGAACTTGCTCGAATTTGAATTTGAGCCGCTTGGATTAGATCGGATTTATTAAACCGAGCGGAAATTCATGCTCGTGCTCGGATCGAATTTAACCGAGCAGATTACGCTCGGTTTTATAACAAATTTAGTATAATTACAAAATACAGAACCAGCTCCGTTTAGGTCAGTTTTTCATTCATTCAAGAGTTTCAAGTTTCAAAGACGTCCGACGGGGTTTTAGGGGACTGGAGTTGTCGTCTATTGTCGATCGCCAGCCTCCGATCGTCTATTGGAGGTCTGGATTAGTGCAGGTCAATGGGTTTGTGGGGTACGCAGGGAAGCAGGGAATCGTGAGGCTCCTTGTGGTGTCGCTGGGGGGGCGGGGTGTAGACTGCGCAACTGCGCAGGGAAGTAGGGATGCCAACGGCTGTGGTTTGTGGATAATGGGTTTGAAGTGTGGACTTTGGTGATTGGTGGAGTGTGGACCGATGGAAATTTAGGTACGGAGGTAATGGGTTTTTGAATTAGCACAATAACTATTAAAATAAAATACATATTATATTAGGGCAAGAATGTAATTTTAACAATTTAAATATATATATATATATATATATATATATATATATATATATATATATATATATATATAATATATATATTATATATATATATATATATATATATATATATATATGGTTCTCATTTGAACACTCCTATATATAGGAGTGTTCAAATGAGAACCACATTTTTTTATGAAAATTCTAAAAACAATCTCAACCACTCATTTTTTATCACATGCAAATCAAATGTCATTTCCCCTCTTTTTTTTTAAATTTTCGTAACTTTTTTTCACGACATCATTTTTTCAAAAAATATTCACCATAAAATTCAGTATTTTTTTATCTTTCCAACGCCTACCATACTGATATACTTTTCTAAAAAAATCGTACATCCGTTGTTTACATATGTGTAAATCTAGTTATACACATGTGTAGTACTGGATTTACACATGTGTAAAACGAATTTCGTTAAAAAAACGGTAATTTTTATTATTTTTTATAAATTTTTTATATTTTTTTATGAAAGAGTGAAAGTTGGGGAACATTTTTGTGTTTTTATTTTTTTATTTTTATGTTATTTTTTGATTTATAAAATTTTTAAATATGTTTTTTGTTAATTACAATTTTGCCATTGGGAACTAGTGGTGAGATATATATACATATAGATATAGATACATATAGATATATATATATATGTATATATATATATACATGTATATACATGTATATATATATATATATCTATATATCTATATATATAGATATATATATATAGATATTGTAAGGATTCCTTAAGTCTGATGCAACCCAAAACATCCAAAGTGTCTCAGCAACATGCACTAAGTACTGAAGTGAAGAATGCTTCGGAAGTTTTACACAATACATTAGAAAAACATTCTAAGTGTAAAATCTTCCGAAGTCAAGACCAATATCTTCCGAAGCCAAACATGAAGTCTTCCGAAGCTTCAAGAGACAAAGTCTTCCGAAGCTTCACCCTATGAAGACAGATTTCTTCCGAAGACTTTTTAGTACACATGCTTTATCTGATGTACTGTTCCATAAAGCACCTTTTCCGCTGCGTCTCTGATAAGTCACCAACTTACAAGAGTTGGTGAAAAGGTCCATGCTTTTGGTAACTGTACATTGAGGTCTTGAGTCTGAAACTTTCCACTTTATGTACTTTATCCTTTTTGTAATGTATAAGGATGTGAGCTATGGCATGTCATAGTCACAAGGTCAAAAGGCAGATATGCCTTTTGATTCTACAATTGATTTTGTTAGTGTCTAGTCAATTGTATCCAGCTGGCTTTCATAGTATAGCCGGCTGTAGGTTGTAGTATAAGTATTCCAAGTTCTGGTATCTTTCTTTATGCTTTGTAACACTTGTAAAAGAACTTGAGAAAGCAATATACTGCTCCCTTGAAAACTATACTCTCTTGTTCTGTCTCTTGCTTTACTTGTGTTCTCTGTATCACCTTTGGTTACCTAGTTCACTGTTTGATTAAAGTTTAGTTAATCTTCTCATTGTGTTGTTGTGTTGTAATTGTGTTCAAGCCCTTAAACGATCCTGCAATTGGTATCAGAGCACTCAGGCTCGTGATATAAGATCTAACCATCTTAAGATCCCTCACACACACAAAAACTAAACTCTTCAAATGGCTTCCATCTCAAAGACTGATATGGAGACTGGAACCATGAACAAATCCCCACTGATCACTCTTGATGACTTTGACACCTGGTGCATGAGGATGGAAGGCTTCATCAGGTCTCTTGACTCAAGAATGTGGGAATCTGTTGAATATGGACCTTTCATACCCAGCACCCCCTCTGCTACTGGTGCTGGTATGATTCCTAAAGATGTGGCCAACTACTCAGATGAAGATAGGAAAAGAGTAGAGATTGACAGGAAGGCCATGACTGCTCTTCAGACTGCTATCCCAAACTCTGTGTACAGAGGTTTTAAGAAGTGCAAGACAGCTAAACAGCTGTGGGATGCACTGAAGCTGATGTATGAAGGCTCCTCTGAAGCCAAGGAGAACAAGAAAGATCTTCTGAAGCAGCAGTTCGAAAATTTCACCTTTAAAGCAGGTGAAACCATGACCCAACAATACTTCAGGTATGTTGAGATTGTGGATACCCTTGTGGATGGAGGAGTTCCTCTTGAGAACAGAGACATTGTAAGGAAGTTCATGTCCTCACTTCCTAGGCAATGGACACACTATTGTGTGGTAATCAAGAGGACTGAGAACCTTAAAACTCTTACTCTGACAGAGTATATGGGATTCTCAGTGGATACCAGATGGAGATGAACATACAAGGCTCATCTGGCAACTCTAACAATCAAATGGGTTCAGCCCTTCATGTGGTTGAAAGGGACAGCATAGAACCCCAACATCATCTCCTATGCTACCCTGACAACTCACAAAAGGGTCCTTTCATCACCTTCCCGGAGACACCAAGGGAAAACTTTACTCAAGGAAGCCCATTCCAAGAGATAAGTTCTTCTCAAGCCTTTGTGTCTGCAGATGAAAGCTGTGGGAATTATCTCTTCACTCTTGAAGACCTAGACTGTATCCATCCAGATGACCTGGAATACATGGAGATAGTTCAGCAGATGGCTCTCCTCACTCACAGAGCCAAGAAGTTCTACAAGAGGACAGGAAGAAGATTTCCAAGCAATGCTACCAGTGGTAAGTTTGGGCTGGATAAAAGCAAAGTTAAGTGTTACAATTGTAACCTTATGGATCACTTTGCTAGAGAGTGTAAGGCACCTAGAGCAAATGGGGGACAAACACAACTCAGACCAAACTACACTAACAATACCCCTCAGGCTGAGAAGACAAGCAACATGCTGCGGTTGCTGTTGAAGAGGGAGGATTTGACTGGAGTTTTCAGGTGGAGGATGCTTCTCCAAACCAAGCATTGATGGCTGACCATGATGAAGCCAAGGTATTAGAACATCTTTGCTCCCCTGAATGCATTGCTAAAGTAAATAGATACAGGTCCTACAACCTAGAGATGAGATCTGATCTTGAGTCATTAAACATATTAAAATCTGATTTTAGAAAGTCTGAAAATGATTACAAGTTAAAGATAGAAGACTTGGAGAAAACCATTTCAGTACTAAAACATGAACATACAGATTTTAGAACTCAGATCCAAGATCTCATCACTAAGTTGACTGAGTGCCAGGCTGAGCTTGTGATCAGCAAAGCCATGGCAGAGAAAAGTGTTCTTGAAGAAGAGACCTTCAAAAACATGATATCCTCATCCCTACACAATAAGGTTTGTTATCAAAATAGACAGGGACTGGGATCAAATGAGATAGCTCCTCCACACACAATCTTGTCTGTAAGATCTCCTAGGTGTGGAACTTGTGAAGATGAGCTTCCTCTCATAGATCCAATAAGTGAGGATGATGAAGAAGTGATAGTGAGGAATCCCTCTGAGAAGAGTGAAGAAGAGGATTCCTCCAAGGGCCACTATCCTTCTGAGGAGAAGAAATTATTGTGATGACCAAGTCCAAGAGAAAGAACTTGATCAGGAAGAGCAAAAGGAAAGCAAAGAAGGCTCAAGAAATCAAGGCTACCTTTGATGCCAAGCAGAAACAAGTGTTTATCTCTGCAGGTTTCAAAGCAGTAAGGACTGAAGACATCCACCAAAGCTTCTTAGCCAAGAGTTCTGGTTCATGTTCAAATCATCTCAGTACAAAGAAGAAGACTGAGCTGCTGTGTACCACTGTTGCACAGCCTGGACCATCAAATTCCAAGAACAGTTTACAGCCCAAGGGAACTGTATCTGCATCTACCAAGATGAAGGTGAAAAGGGGATGTGACCAACGCCAGTCTTGCTCTCAAAAGGAGATTTCTTTGAAGAAGAAAATGTTGTGTGTTATGTGTGAAAGTACTTCTCATATTGCCAAGGATTGTCCATACAATCCTAAAAGTACTATCCACATGACCAATACAAAGACTTCAAAGAATCTCAAGAAGTCTAAAGCTTCGGAAGGAAAGTCTGTTTCCTTCGGAAGCTCCAAATCAAAGAAGAAGGTAAATGGAAAATTACCTTCGGAAGCAAAGTTGGTCTCGGAAGAATGGAGTTCTTCCGAAGCACTAAAGTCTGCTGTAGTGACTGTAGATTCTTCCGAAGTATCAGTCATTAAAACTTGTGAAGCTCCAAAAGCTTCTAAGGTTTTGAAGGTCAAGTCCAAGACTCCAAAGGTGGTGTGGAAGTCTAAGAAAGACCAAATGACTGAGGTTTCTCCATCAACAACAGCTGAAGATCCCCTCTGTACACCATAGGATCTATTACTGTTGCATTACCTTCTATTACACTTACTGAACCCAAGACAAGTAAGGCTTGGGTTTCCAAATGTAACTAATCATTTTCTTTGTGCAGGAACAGCTCAAGACAAACAAGAATGTCTGGATAATTGACAGTGGCTGTTCCAGGCACATGACAGGCAATAGTCTTTACTTCATAACTTTGAGAGAATTGATGGAGGACCAGTTGCTTTTGGAGGAGATGAAGGTGGTTACATTTATGGAAGGGGCAAGGTCACAAATGGTAAGCTCAGCATTGAGAAGGTAAACTTTGTTAAGGAGCTTGGGTACAATCTTCTGAGTGTATCCCAATTTTGTGATCAGAGTCATAACATGCTCTTCACTGAGCATGAGTGCATTGTTCTCAAGCCTGGAGTGGTCATTTTCATGAGCATATCTGCTCAGAGCCCCAGGAAAGGGAACATGTACAAGATGGATTTGCAAGAAACATCTCCCTCTGGAGAAGTTTCATGCTTTCTATCTAAAGCAAATAGTGATGAGTCTTTCCTATGGCATAAAAGAATGTGCCATGTAAACTTTAAGAATATGAATAAATTAATCAAACATGATCTGGTAACTGGAATGCCAAAGAAAGAGTTTACAAGTGATGATCATTGTGTTGCATGCCTGAAAGGGAAGCAACACAAGGTATCTCACAAGCCTAAGGAAAAGAACTCCATCACTACTCCCCTACACTTATTACATATGGATCTCTTTGGCCCCACCAGTGTAATGAGTTAGGAAGGACCTTATACTGTCTAGTGATCACAGATGATTTTACAAGATTCACTTGGGTTTTCTTTCTTAGAACTAAAGATGAGACTCCTGAGATTCTAAAGAATTTCATCTTAAAGATTGAGAATCAATGTGATCACAAGGTCAAAACCATAAGATGTGATCAAGGAACTGAATTCAAGAACCAAATCCTTGATACATTCTTTGTGATGAAAAGGGCATTACAAGACAATACAGTGCTCAGGACTCCTCAGCAAAACGGAGTTGCTGAGAGGAGAAACAGGACACTTATTGAAGCTGCAAGAACTATGTTGTCTGACTCTAAACTGCCTATCACCTTCTGGGCAGAGGCAGTTAATACTGCTTGCTATGTGCAAAACAGAGTTTTAGTAGTTAAGACACATGGTAAGACTCCTTATGAACTTTGGCACAAGAGAAAACCTTTCATTGGTTTTCTCAGGTCATTGGATGTCCCTGCACCATCTTGAATACCAAAGATCAAGTTGCCAAGTTTGCTGAGAAATCAGACGATGGACACTTCATTGGATACTCTTCTCAAGCTAAAGCTTATAGAGTATACAATCTCAGAACTAGAATCATTGAGGAGTCAGCCAATGTGACTTTCAATGAGCACACTCCCAGTGTGGCTGGTTCTGGTCCGGATTGGCTATTTGATCTTGATTTAGTTACCAACTGTTTTAATAAATCTTGTGAGCATGTTTCAGGATCTGCAGAAAATTTAAATACAGGTGATCCTGATCCAAGATTTGAGCTAGGAAGACCTTCAGCTCCAGTTGAAACTACTTCAGCAAATGAGGTTTCTATCAGCACAACAATGACAAATCCAGCTGATACATCTGGCATGCCTTCAAATTCCAGCTCAGAGGCTTCTCAACCAGATAAAGACATCTCAATTGCAGAAGACAACAATGGTGATGGTGATAGTGATCAAGAATTTCTTGATGCTAATAACCATACCATAGATGACAACATCAATGATGTCACACACTCATTGGATCAAGTTAATCTTGATAGGTGTGATAATGTGGAGGATCAATCTTCAAGACCAGATCTAAATTTCTCAAATTTGGATCTATCTCAGCAACTTGCTGTGATCCCTCAGCTAAGGATCCACAAGTCTCATCCTACCACAAACATCATTGGAGATGTTATCTCCGGGGTAAAGACAAGAGGGCAAACCCATGAAGCAAATGTTTGTCTTCACTCTTGTTTTCTATCCCAGTCAGAGCCAAAGAAAGTTGAGGAGGCTCTAAAGGATGGAAGTTGGGTTGAAGCTATGCAACAAGAGTTGCTTCAATTCAAAAGGCAGAAAGTTTGGAACCTTTGTCCTCTTCCTCATGGGAAGACTACCATTGGAACCAAATGGGTTTTTAGGAATAAAAAGGTTGATAGAGGAATCATCATCAAGAACAAGGCAAGACTAGTTGTTCAAGGATACACACAAGAAGAAGGGATTGACTACACTGATGTCTTTGCTCCTATAGCTAGACTAGAAGCTGTTAGGATATTCCTGGCATTTGCTGCATCCAAGAACTTCAAGGTCTACCAACTTGATGTAAAGTGTGCTTTCTTATATGGAGTGATTGATGAGGAGGTTTATGTCAAACAACCACCTGGTTTTGTAGATCCTGATCATCCTGATTATGTCTGCAAGCTTGACAAAGCTCTCTATGGGCTGCATCAGGCACCCAGGAAGTGGTATGAGACACTGTCTGAGTATCTCTGTAAAAATGGTTACAGGAGAGGTACTATAGATGGAACTCTCTTCATCAAGGACAAGGAAACGACATTCTGCTAGTTCAAGTATATGTGGATGACATCATCTTTGGCTCAACCAATTCAAGGCTCTGCAAAGACTTTGAAAAGCTGATGAAAGATAGATTTGAAATGAGTTCAATGGGAGAACTTAATTTCTTTCGGGAATTCAAGTGAAGCAGGTTGAAGATGGCATTTTCATAAGTCAGTCAAAGTATGTTCAAGATATAAAAGAGGTTCAACATGACTGATTGTAAGACTGCTAAGACACCCATAGCCAGAAACCACTCCCTTGGTCCAGATCTTGAGGGGGAGTGTGTAGATGAGCACTTATACAGTGCTATGATTGGGTCTCTTATGTATCTTACAGCTAGCAGGCCTGATATCATGTTTGCTACATGTATTTGTGCAAGATATCAAGCCAATCCTAAGATGTCTCACTTAATCACTGTGAAAAGGATTTTAAGATACCTCAAAGGTGCTTCAACACTTGGTTTATGGTATCCAAAGAATTCTAATTTCAATCTGTATGCCTATACAGACAGTGATTATGGTGGCTGCAACATGACTGCAAAGTCTACATCTGGGGGATGTCAATTCCTTGGTGGAAGGGTTGTCTCATGGCAATGCAAGAAAAAACAAACTGTGTGTCTGCATCAACTGCTGAGGCTGAATACATTGCTGCTGCAAGCTGCTGTGCTCAAGTGCTTTGGATTCAAAATCAGATGCTAGACTACGGATTTAACTTCAAAGAGACTCCTATCCACATAGACAACAACAGTGCTATCTCTATCACTGAGAACCCTGTGCAGCACTCAAGGACCAAACACATCAACATCAGGTATCATTTAATAAGAGATAACTATGAAAAGGGGTTAATTAAACTAGTCAAAGTTCACACAGATGAACAATATGCTGATCTGTTCACAAAAGCTTTTGATGAACAGAGATTTAAGTATCTGATATCAGCTATTGGGATGATTAACTTTGAGTAGACTTTTTCTTAAAACTAATTCTAATTATTTCTTCTTAAAAATATGTGTGTCCTAAGTTGTCTAGTTCATCACTTTCATAAGCTCATGTTTTCTTTGAATGAAAAACTCTTTTTGAAGACTTTCCTTAGATTCTTGAAAATTTTCTGATACTTCGGAAGAAAACGTTTTACCTTCGGAAGAAAAATATGTCTTCAAAATAAATGACTGTCAGAATTTTCCTTCGAAGAAGTCAAAATTTATCTTCCGAAGCTTAAAATTCTTAACTTAGACACTTATTCATTTTTAAGGACTTTTTCCTTCCGAAGCAAAAATTACTTTCGGAAGCTTTGTTCATTCTTATACAAAGCATCCAAAAGTTTATTTCTTTTCGAAGCATAAATCTTTAAGACGCTCAGGAAAATTCTTCCGAAGCCACTTTAGCTTCGGAAGCTTTTTCAATCACAACTTCCGAAGACAAATTACTTTCGGAAGCTTTTCGAATTCCAAGAAAACTACTTTTTGAGCAAAAAGGTAAACTACTTTTTCAGAGGTGGGACCGACATACGGATTTCAAAGTTTATCCTCTTTCATTAAACTTTATCTGAAATCCTTCTCTCTCAATAAACCCAACGGTTTCCCCTCTTCTATCATCTGCTTTTCTTCCATACCTAAAACCCAAAGCTTTCTCTCTGAAATTCCTTCCCATTTTTTTTATCTCTTAGCTACCTCACAATGGCTGACCTTACACACAGAAATGATCCTCACTTTGCCATGCAGCTACACAGACAACACAATCAGGTTGCTCTGTTATGCTCTGACAAAGATCCTCATTTCTCAGAGGTTTGCCGTTTCTTGTCTTTGTCTCACTACTTCACCTCCCTAACCATTGATCCTCCTCTATATGAGGATCATTTGCTTGAATTCTGGAAGACCTGCCAAGAGGTCATTATGGATGGGGAGAAGGCACTGTCTGCCACAGTGCAGGGAGAACAATTTTCATCAACCGGCCATCATCAACCGACATCTTCAGCTGGATGATGAAGCAGGTGAGTGTTCTTCCCAAAGAAGCGGTTAATCATTCCTTCGAGCAGATGGGATATGAAGGAGATTTCTCTGTAAAGACCTTCAGGAAAGGGAAGGTCTCATCCCAGTGGAAATACCTGCTCCATGTGGTTATCCACAGCTTATCAAACAAGCATGGTGGATGGGACCAGATTCCTGAGGATCTCTCCTTTATAGTTCATGGGATGGTTCAGGGGGTCAAGTTCAGGTATTCACAATTTGTTTATACTAATTTACTTGCAAACTTAGACTCCTTAGAGTATTACATGTTTCCTAGATATGTTCAACACATTCTCAACTGTGAACTGGGCTCACAGTGAGGGAAACAGGCAATATTCTTAAACTGGGACAGATGAAGCCCGGCATCTTTAAAATTATGAAGAAGCCAACTGTAGCTTCTCAGGGGTAGAAACAGCCCTAGTCCCAAAATGTTAGAGCTCATTGCTCAAGGTGACAACATAGCAGTCCAAGCTAGTGTTGAACCCACACCTACTGCTCTCCTACCCTCTTCACAACCTCAAATATTCATCACCTACAAAAGAAAATCCCAACGAACCCCTGCTCAGGCTATTGAGTCTGTGCAGGCCCCAAATACTCAACCTTACAGGAAGAAGTGGACTCCAGAGCTCCCACTTCTCCTGAGGAGCAAACCACTCCCATTACTTTACCTATCAGGGCTGAGGTCCTCAAGCTCAACCTGATGAGCTCATTAGCCCAACAACCGTAAGCTTTCACTCTGAGTCTCAACACTCAAGTGAACAACCTTCAGGGGACAGCTACCATCCCCAGCCTTTGGATCTAAACCAACCAATTCCCAACCTATCCTTTTACACTGATGAAGACTTAGGATTCAGTGAGTACCATGAGTCTCTCTTCTCCTCCCCTACTCAAAGAGAGATGAGTACCTCTGACTCTCCTCAGTCTATCCCTCATCAGTCACCTATTACTGAGGTGGACACATCTGAACCTGTTCAGGATGTCCATATGGAAGAGGCTCTCACTTTTGAAAGTGATTACATCATTAAGACCTCAACCATGGCAACTCAGCCCATTGGCATCTTAATTGAGGTTGCCAGTGAGCAGAGGAAAACCAGCAGCCAAGAAACTCAAGCTGGTGGTGAGAGAGAGGACTTTGGTCCAATCCTCTCATCCCCTAGTGATTCTTCTGATGAAGATGAGGGGAATTTGAGACTAAAGGTACAAAAATTGTCACAAACATGCACCTATCTAGTCTCTAAGGTTAGTCACTTGGAATCTCAGGTGACTACCCTGCAAAACAGGGTCAATGATCAGCAACTCCAGATTTCATATCTGCAGGAAAAACTAGCTGGGAGACCTTTAAGGAGAGCTCAACCAGGAACACAAGAACTGTGGAAGTGATTGATTTATCCTCCAGCTCACCTATGCAAGTGGGTGATGCTACCAAAAAGGGGGAGAATAATGTATCACAACCACAGAACCTGGGAGTTCTTCAGAAAGAATGGACATAGAGGACTCACCATCCTCACTTGTTGTTGTGCATTCTCAGCAACTTCCTCAAGTTCACATTAATGTGGACTCTATAGACTCTCTCATCAGGAGTCTCTTTGAGGAAGGTATACCAAGGGTGCTCATCTCCACCACAAGGAACTGGCAACTACATCATCAGATGGAGGTATGATGATGACAGAAAAGCCCTCATACTTCACAGAGTTCAGGCCAACAAGAAATTTTTCAGTTCCAAAGCCTGAGCTTCTATGAAGGATTGGATTTAGTCAACATGCCACTTGTCAATCCAAGCAAATCAAGACAAGCTGACAGGCTGGCTCAAAGAATCCAAGACAGGATCCTTGCAGAGTTCTCTCTAAGAAGGAGACTTAGGCATCAGGCATTGTCATCGGTCAATGGATGTTGAGGTGGACCCTAAGATTAGTTTCATAGGGGAAACCTTGGCTGAAGGCCCAGTGGCAGAACCTGAGACCCTTGTCTCACCATCAACAACTGCTGCAGAGATCCAAACTCCATCTGACACCCTGCTGGTGAAGGTGTTTCTCAGCCTCTCTCTGGCCAGAGCATGGAAGCTACACCAAGCAATGAAGGCCAAGCCTCAATCCACCCTGAGTCACAAAGGTCTGTGGTGACAAAGGGAAAAGGATAATGACTCCTGAGGAAATTGAGGAGGAAGAGAGAGAGAGAGGAAAAGGAGGCTAAGGGGAGAAAGTTCTTCTGGGTCATCTAAATTCATGCAAGCTGCAATCAGGGCTGCCCCTAGACCAAATACTCAAAATGATGAACAAAGGGCAGTCAGGATTACTTATTTACAGACCAGGAACTATGATGTTGATGAAATCATCTCCCTCCCTTAGAAGAGTTGAATGAACTGGCTGACATGGAAGTGTCAAGAGAGATAAAGAGAAAGAGGATGCAAGGTTACTTCTCAAATTCAAAGAGGAGAAGAGACAGAAAGACTTTACAAGCATACTCCAACTCTTCTCCAGTTCAAGAAAGTCCTGCACAGGAAGATGTGGCTCCACAAGAACCTCAAGTAGGATAAAGAGATGATAGAATCAGAATGATAAACTGAGTGCCATAGGCTTCTATCAGGCAAATACACTTCTTCCCATGTCCTATGACTTCATTGAGTTCGCGAGTATTAAAGCAACTTGAGCTTGAGCTAGTCAAAGAAAGAAAAACAACCAAAAGGAAGCTAAGGGAAAAAGCTGCAAAGTCAAGAGCCATCATTCAAAAGAATGCAAAGAACTCTGCTGACAGACAAAGAATGATGAGCTTCTTGAAGTCATATGGATTCTCCGGAAGGAGACTTGGTCCCATGTCTCTATCTACAATGGATGAGCATATAAGGGTGATCAAGCAAAAGATTAAAAGTGGTGAATTGATTGACTTGCACTCTCTTTCAAGTCAAGTCCCACCTGAAGTGGAGGTCAAGTTTGAACAACCAGAGACACCTGAACCAGAACCTCCAGCTGAGCCTCAGCAAACTTCATCTTCTAATCCAACACAGGGTCAAACTCCCTCTCCTTCTGACCTGTGAGGGGGAACACCCAACTGAGAAAGACACTGATGATCAACATGGTGCTGCAGACCAGTCTTCTCAGTTAAAGACATTAAAGAGGAAGAAGAAAATGGCTTCTAAACCAAAGACTAAAAGAAGAAGCCAAAGTCATCTACCTCTACACCCCAGGCTGAATCAGATCAACCTGAGGAAGTGCATGATGAGGCAACCCAATCAACTCCTATGCAAGTGGCTCCTCTAGCAACTGAGACACCTATCTTGTCCTGGACTTATTCTACCAATCCAGAAAGATGGCATGTTGTCAGAGATCAAGGTGTTGAGAATGTCTACTCCTGGCAAGACATAATCAACTTACCTCTGCATGATCTCTTTGAAATGAGAAGATACTATGAGAGTCTTGATGATCCTGACCACCAAATGAAGAAAGGAATGGTCTTGATTGTACTGAAGACTACCAATCTGAATATCTTCTAAGTGTTTTGGTAGCATCAGCCTAGGGGGAGTTTGTAAGGATTCCTTAAGTCTGATGCAACCCAAAATCCAAAGTGTCTCAGCAACATGCACTAAAACTGAAGTGAAGAATGCTTCGGAAGTTTTACACAATACATTAGAAAAACATTCTAAGTGTAAAATCTTCCGAAGTCAAGACCAATATCTCCGAAGCCAAACATGAAGTCTTCCGAAGCTTCAAGAGACAAAGTCTTCCGAAGCTTCAACCTATGAAGACAGATTTCTTCCGAAGACTTTTTAGTACACATGCTTTATCTGATGTACTGTTCCATAAAGCACCTTTTCCGCTGCGTCTCTGATAAGTCACCAACTTACAAGACTTGTGAAAAGGTCCATGCTTTTGATAACTGTACATTGAGGTCTTGAGTCTGAAACTTTCCACTTTATGTACTTTATCCTTTTTGTAATGTATAAGGATGTGAGCTATGGCATGTCATAGTCACAAGGTCAAAAGGCAGATATGCCTTTTGATTCTACAATTGATTTTGTTAGTGTCTAGTCAATTGTATCCAGCTGGCTTTCATAGTATAGCCGGCTGTAGGTTGTAGTATAAGTATTCCAAGTTCTTGTATATTTCTTTATGCTTTGTAACACTTGTAAAAGAACTTGAGAAAGCAATATACTGCTCCCTTGAAAACTATACTCTCTTGTTCTGTCTCTTGCTTTACTGTGTTCTCTGTATCACCTTTGGTTACCTAGTTCACTGTTTGATTAAAGTTAGTTAATCTTCTCATTGTGTTGTTGTGTGTAATTGTGTTCAAGCCCTTAACGATCCTGCAGATATATATATATTATACATGTATATATATGATGTCATATATATAATAAGTATTATATTGTATATACGTATATATATAATCAAGTATAATATATTACATGTATAATTATTCTAATATATGTATATTAATAATATCTATAATAGCCATATATAAACATTTATATATATAAATATATAATATAGACATATATAATACATGTATATATAACATGTGTGCGTGTATATATATTATATATATATATATATATAATATATATATATATATATATATATTAATTCGAGCAAAACTGAGCGAGCTTCGAGCGATAGGATATATATGTGTATATACATAGTCACTTTTTTATTTATAAATTTTTATGGTAAAATCATATTGTATGTTCTTATTGTTGATGCTATATAAATGATTTTTGATAAATTATTGTCATTGCCTTAAGTCACAACCATTAATTCATATAAGAAACCAACAAATAATATAAGTAGCGATATTTAGAAACATATTTGCTGCACCAATTGGACCAAGTTAAGACTGCCAAATAAGGGTCATGATGTTATATTATTTGATTCTTTGATTTATATTTGTTCTCACCAACTTTATATTGACCGTTTGAGTGTGATTTTTAGGTAATCAGAATGTTTTATAATTTTGTTTACATGTTCAACTTTTAAAATGAATAGTATGATTACATAAGGCAGTTGTGCGTTTGGGTGAAGGAGATTTGATGGATTTCAGCCTTTTTGTGGATGTTAACGTCCATTATTAGCTGGGAAATGTTATGTAACGAATATGTTAAATCTTTTGATGTTGGGTGATAATATCTTACATAAAAGTTCATGTGAGACAAGTTTTGTATGTATGATGTAAATCAATATATATATATAACTAATGGAAGTTTAGTTTATTTAATTGTTTTGAATGCATGTGTTTGTAATCAATGTGTTTTGAGCCAAAAGTTATATCTAAGCATTTTACGTTTTTATCAAAATGTAACAATCCCACTCAACATAGGGAGGTCACCCATGTGTAGTAAGGTTTTCATAAAAAGGAATACAATTTGGTGGAAAAGCTGACAGAGCAATATATGGAGTCATGTAACATATTTTCAACCATAAGGTAGCTGAACCCTAACAACGTAAATATTATAGATGAATAGAAAGTTGGTGAAACTCAAATGCAAGTTCTAAAATACCTTTGGTGCTCTAAAGGCAACATTTCTTACACTCGAAAAGATCCCGCTACAAATGTCACGGAGGAAGTTTTCTTTTGTCATCTAGAATCGTACGACATATGGTGTTTATACTCGCATGCAGTAATGATAGATGCAACATAAATGGTTATGGCTCGAGGATGGCAGTTTTGAGCTTGCAAAGTGTTCAAAGTTTCGTTAGATGAGGATCGAACATCAGAAGTTCGTCGATTGGAGGTGCTGGTCAAGATCGGTAAATGGGACATATTAGGTTCTATCATTAAGGAGGATACTTCATGGTGTCATTTTTTCTAAGTTTGCTTTTCTACTTTCTTACCATGTTTACTTAGCTTCTGTGCTAAACGGTACAGGTACAAGTGATGGTCGACTGGAAGAGGACGTAGATTGACCCAAGATCTTGTTTTTGTTATGCGGGCATACATATAGATAAAACTTTGATAGCTTAGTTCGGGGTTATCTCGGGATTCTACACTGAGCAGGAGATTAGTATCACTTTATTCACCATGGACATTGTAGACTTGGAGGAAGGTAATTAAGAAGTTGGTGCCTCGGATTGTCAACAGTATATTTGTGAGGAACAAAGGGAGGGTCACTGCTAAGGACCCGCTCATTACGTAATTACATAGGATGATTGTCACGTCCATCATAAATGTGGTAGGTGTCAGGAGTGATACACTCTTCACAACTAATTCTACTAATGGTGTTTGCTCATTGAGGCTAGGTGTAACCTGGCAAAATGACTAGCGGTGTATTTCCCATCATACTACCACTGGTAGCAGTGACGAGCCTTGAACTTAGGCGCGTATATCATGGAGAATGCTCGATCTTCAGGCATGCGTACTATACTACATATTCTGGGCGGCGTCCTTTCTTCTATTCAGCATGACGTGATCTAGTAGCCAGAGCCTGTTAGCATATTATAGTTCTCAACATGCAGCAGCTGCGGCAACAAACACATGAGCCTGAGCTTCAGCAACCACCACAGACCCCATATAATGACCACATCATCCTTAGCACATTTATCAAGATGTGAGACCGCTTACACGTGTGCAGGCATTGTTATACGACGTTGCTGGACGTTGCTGATGCCTCGCATGTTGCGAATCATTTGACTTGATTATCTAACGCAGTTGTACATTCAGCTAGAAATGGCATGAGCCCCTGCTCACGACATCGATACTCTGAAGCTGCCATCGGCCGAACAGTATTCAGATTCATCGTAGTTTGGTTTTTTGTTTTTGTATCATTATTAGAGTTGTACCTTTTTTGTTGTTATCTACATACAAACTAGCGTTATATACACACATATATATACCATTTTGGTTACTTGTACTTAAAATATTTGTTTATATTAATGTTTGTATTCTTCACTCGTTTGTATATTTAAATTATAAGTGACATATAGCACGATACTATATGTATACGGTAGATAGTACTATACTCCACATGTAGTTGTGAAGGTACTCCAAATATTGGTTGTTTTGAAAAAAATATCCTATACGTGACATATAGGACTATACGCCTTGTATAGCTTTAAACACCGATAACATATGACCCTTTAGATGTCAGAAATCTACATGGAATGTTTTGGAAATTTATACGGCTCATATGGTGCTACACGAGGATTATAGAGAGTGGGATGTTGATTTAAAATTAAAGGATATTCCAATAAAGCCTTCCTCATATTTGAAGGTCAATGTATATCATGCGTTAAAACTTATGTTTTAAAGAAATATATTATGCATGCGATTTAGACTGGATATAGACAATTCCAATAAAATGCATATCACTATTAACAAATACATAAACGTAACTATCATAAAGTGAACAATAAGTCACAACAATTTTCATCGAATAATATCGAAGGTCATAAGACCATGATAATCATCCTCATCTTTGAGATTGATAATAGCGATACCATCATAAGATGTCTTGTTCTACATATCTTAATTCATAACTTTCTTTTAAGGATTCATACTGCTCTTCCCTTTGGCTCATCTTTTACTAAATTCAAACATTTTTGTGAGTCATTTTCTTAGTTTACTATATATACACACAATAACACACACACACTCTTCGACTTGGCAATGATTTGAATAAATATGAACCTAGCTAATAATCCAAATAGAACGAACTTCTTGATTGATATAACAAAATCGTATTTCATATGCACATACAAAAATGTACATATGTATGATGACTAAAGTCGACCAAGTTCTAGCTATATGACTCAATTAAACGAGAACCTCATACAACTCTGGCCCATTTCCTTTTCAATGACTTAAATAGAAGATTGGACTTTACTGGTATCTAAAATCAAATATTATAGCATGCATTAATGCTTTTTATACATAATACATGAGCTGAGATGTGGAAGCATTGAAAAATATGCATACATTCACGATCTAAAGTCATTACTTATGAAAAAGAAAATCTTAATGTATAAACCCCAAGAACACCAAAGAATAAAACTTATGAATCAAGAAGCAGTTTAATAAAACCAACTATTGCAAATCAAAAGTATATAATAAGAACATAACGGCAATCTAAACAAAGACCTTAATACTATCATTGACTTGAAACATAGGGATCATCAAATGATGAAAAGCATATATGAAAGAAGTGTTTGATAGAATATAGAGAATAGAGAACAGAGATGTGTGTATATAGTGGGGTTTGTCGGCGATGTTACTAATAGCGGCGACATGTTGCCGTTAATGAGTCACCGCTAATGAGTCGCCGCTATTAATATTATTAGCGGCAACACTGTCGCCGCTATTTGTGTTTGTTAAGAATTTCGGGAAAAGGACTATTAGCGGCGACTATGGTCAATTTTTTGTTTTTTATTTTTTAATTTCTATTTTTAATAACCGAATAAACTTGTATATAAAAATAAACCCATATTTCTCAATAACACAAATAACAACATACACATACAAATAATATTAAGAAGTCCACTACGATTGTTAACTAATTAAGTATGTTAATACATTGTTTAACTTCAACATTACTGTCATTAACACAAACTTAAACTACTTAAACCACTATCCTATTCATCTTCCTCGTCCGAATCATCTTCATCAGCTTGTTGTGTAGCTTTTTGAGAGACAATAAATGAGTCATTTGAAACATAAAGTTCGCATTTTGAAACAGACTTGCGATTTGAGCCTACAAAACAAAACATACATTATAAGTTGTTGTATAATGTACACTTAACACTTAAAACCTTCAACTTAAATTTACCTATTTTGACCCGTTTAAGATAAACCAACAATGATACACTTAACACCTTCAAGTTTAAGCACTTTAAGTTTATTTTTACCCATTTTGACCCGTTTTAAGTCAAATTAACGTGGTTTTAACCATATCAAGTGTGTTTGTATCATTTTAACCCATTTCAACCAAAATGTACATAATTCAACTTAAATTATCTATTTTGACCCGTTTAAGATAAACCAACAATGATAAACTTAACACTTTAAAGTTTAAGCAATTAAAATTTATTTTGACCCATTTTGTTTTGTTTTAAGTCAAATTAATGTGGTTTTAACTATATCAAGTGTGTTTGTATCATTTTGACCCATTTCAACCATATGTACATAGTTCAACATAATTTACCCATTTTGACCCGTTTAAGATAAACCAACAATAATACACTTAACACCTTCAAGTTTAAGCAATTAAGTTTATTTTTACCCATTTTGACCTATTCAACTTATATAACTTTAATACCTCTGAAAGTGTCTGAGGTATTTGTTTCTACTCATGGACAAACGAACTCGACCCTGCAGATGAAGAAGATTTACGGACAATCCCTCTAATATGTCTACGGCGTTCTGCCAAAACTGACTCAAAAAGTTCGGCCTCATTCGACGTTGATGAACAATTTTCTTCGTTTTGGGATGACTTAGCTCATCAAACCGTCTTTTGAGCTGATTTTATATTAATTAACAAAAAGTAATTTAATATATATATATATATACACACACACACACATAAAGGTCCCAAATTTAATATTTAAAACTTTACTTTATATAAAACATACATATTATTTGTAGAGAATATGTATTGAGGCTGAAGCAACCAAAGTCATTCTGCATGCATGTTGCACAAGTACTGAAGAAGAATGCTTCGGAAATTTCACACATGCAACAGAAATATTCTAAGTGTGAAATCTTCCGAAGCCAAGACCAATATCTTTCGAAGCCAAAGATGAAGTCTTCCCAAGCCTCAAAGTCAAAGTCTTCCGAAGCTTCAACTCATGAAGATAGATTTCTTCCGAAGACTTTTAACACATGTTTTATCTGATGTACTTTT
The DNA here is from genome assembly GCA_025506515.1 of Flaveria trinervia. Taxonomy (NCBI): domain Eukaryota; kingdom Viridiplantae; phylum Streptophyta; class Magnoliopsida; order Asterales; family Asteraceae; genus Flaveria; species Flaveria trinervia. The sequence goes on from CM046448.1 coordinate 27,170,174, forward strand.
CCATATAGCTGGACCCCTTTCTGCTGCAACTCTGTAAAGTCACCAACTTACATGAGTTGGTGAAAAGGTCCATTCTTTTGGTAACTATACATTGAGGTCTTGAGTCTGTTAACTTTCTACTTCATGTACTTTATCCTTTTTGTAATAGATAAGGATGTGAGCTATGGCATGTCATAGTCACTAGTCAAAAGGCAATATGCCTTTTGGCTTTACAATCGATTTTGTTTGTGTCTAGTCAATTGTATCCAGCTGGCTTTCATAGTATAGCCAGTTGTAGGATATAGTATAAGTATTTCTTGTTCTTGTATCTTTCCTTTATGCTTTATAACACTTGTAATATAACTTGAGAAAGCAATATACCGCATCCTTGAAAACCATACACTTGTGTATCTTGTTCTCTTGTTCTGTCTCTTACTTATTACTTGTGTTCTTAGTGTCATATTATGGTTAATCCAGTCTACTATTTGATTAAGTTAAGTTACTCTCCTCTTTGTGTTGTTGTGTTGTAAGTGACCCCCTTAACTGGTCCTGCATTTGGTATCAGAGCTTTCGAGGCACTTGATATAAGATCTCACATCTTAAGATCCCTTACACACACAAATACTAAACTTTTCAAATGGCAGCCATTTCAAACACTGATATGGAAACTGGAACCATGAACAAGTCCCCACTAATTGCTCTTAACGACTTTGATACCTGGTGCCTAAGAATGGAAGGTTTCATCAGGTCTCTAGACTCAAGAATGTGGGAGTCTGTTGAAAATGGATGTTTCATACCTAGCACCCCCTCTGCTACTGGTGCTGGTATGATCCCTAAGGATGTGGCTAACTACGCTAATGAAGATAGGAAGAGAGTAGAGATTGATAGAAAAGCCATGATAGCCCTTCAAACTGCCCTTCCAAACTTTGTATACACAGGTTTCAAGAAATGCAAGACAGCTAAGTAGTTGTGTGATGCATTGAAACTAATGTATGAGGGTTCCTCTAAAGCAAAGGAGAACAAGAAGGATCTCCTGAAGCAGCAGTATGAAAACTTCACCTTCAAAACAAGTGAAACCATGAGTCAGCAATACTTCAGGTATGTTGAGATTATGGATATCCTTATGGATGGAGGAGTTCCTCTTGAGAACAGAGACATTGTAAGAAAGTTCATGTCCTCACTTCCTAGGAAATGGACACATTACTGTGTGGTGATCAAGAGGACTGAAAATCTCTAAACTCTTACTCTGACAGACTTATATGGAATTCTCAGTGGCTACTAGATTGAGATGAACGTGCAAGGTTCATCTGGCAACTCTAATAATCAAAGGGGTTCAGCCCTGCATGTGGTTGAAAGAGATAGCATAGAACCCCAACATCATCTCATATGCTACCTTGACAACTCACCAAAGGGTCCTTTCATCACCTTCACAGAGACACCAAGGGAGAACTACACTAAAGGAAGCCCATTCCAAGAGACAAGCTCGTCTCAAGCTTTTGTGTCTTCTGATGAAAGTTGTGGCAACTCTCTTTTCACTCTTGAAGATCTGGACTGCATCCATCCAGATGATCTGGAATACTTGGAAATAGTCCAGCAGATGGCTCTTCTCACTCATAGAACCAAGAAGTTCTACAAGAGGACTGGAAGGAAGTTTCCAAACAATACAATCAGCGGAAAGTTTGGCTGGACAAAGGCAAAGTCAAGTGTTACAACTGTAACTTGATGGGCCATTTTGCCAGAGAGTCTAAGGCACCTAGAACAAATGGTGGCCAAACACAGTCCAGGCCCAACTACACTAACAAAGCTCCCCAGAATGAGAACCAAAGCAACAGGCTGTTGTTGCTGTTGAAGAAGGAGGCTTTGACTGGAGCTTTCAGGCGGAAGATGCTTCCCCAAACCAAGCACTAATGGCAGATCATGATCAACCAAGATATTGGAACATCTTTGTACTCCTGAATGCATTGCTAAAGTTAATAGATACAGGTCCTATAACTTGGAGATGACATCTGGTCTTGAGTCCTTAAACATTTTAAAATCTGATTTTAGAAAGTCTGAAAATAATTATAAACTGAAGATAGAGGACTTAGAGAAAACTATTTCAGTTCTAAAACATGAGCACACAGATTGTAGGACTTAAATCAAAGATCTCATAACCAAGCTGACTGAGTACCAGGCTGAGCTTGTGATCAGCAAAGCCAGGGCAGAAAAGAGTGTTCTTGAAGAAGAGACTTTCAAGAACATGATATCCTCATCCTTGCACAACAAGGTGTGCTATCAAAATAGGCAGGGACTGGGATCAAATGAGATAGCTCCACCACACACAATCTTGTTTGTAACATCTCCTAGGTGTGGAACTTGTGAAGATGAACTTCCTCTCATAGATCCTATGAGTGAAGAGGATGAAAAAGAGATAGGAAGAATTCCTCTGAGAAGAGTGAAGAGGAGGATTCCAAGAAGGCCACTATCCTTTTGAGGAGAAGAAGAAGAGTGTGATGACCAAGTCCATGAGAAAGAACTTGATCAAAAAGAGCAAGAGAAAGGCAAGGAAGGCTCAAGAGATCAAGGCTACTTTTGACTCTAAGCAGAAACAAGTTTTCATATCTGCAGGGTTTAAAGTAGTAAGGACTGAAGACATCAACCAAAACTCTTCTGCTAAGAGTTCTGGTTCTTGTTCAACTCATCTTAGTAACAAAAAGAAGACTGATCTGCTGTGTACCACTACTGCACAACCTAGACCATCAAACTCCAATAACAGTTCCAAGCTCGAAAGGACTGATTCAACATTTGCAAATATGAGGTTGGAGAAGGGATATGACCAAATTCAGTCTTGTTACCGGCAGGAAACTCTTCTAAAGAAGAAAATGGTGTGTGTCATGTGTGAAAGTACCACTCACATTTCTAAGGATTGTCCATACAATCCTAAAGGTACTGTTCATATGACCAAGTCAAAGACTTCCAAGAGTTCCAAGAAGATTCAAGCTTCAGAAGGAAAATCTCTTTCTTTCGAAAGCTCCAAATCTAAGAATAAGGCAAGTGGAAAATTGCCTTCGGAAGAAAAGTTGGTCTCGGAAGAAAGGAATTCTTCCGAAGCACTGAAGTCTGCAGAATCTTTCGAAGGTTCAGTCATCAAAGCTTCCGAAGTCCCAAAAGCTTTTGAAGTATTGAAGGTCAAATCCAAGACTCCAAAGGTGGTGTGGAAGTCTAAGAAAGACCAAGTGACTGAAATTTCTCCATCAACAGCAGCTCAAGATCCCTCTAGCACAACCATAAGATCTATTACTGTTGTATTACCTTCTGTTTCACTTAGTGAGCCCAAGACAAGTAAGGCTTGGGTTTCCAAATGTAACTAATCATTTTCTTTGTGCAAGGACAACTCAAAACAAACAAGAATGTCTGGATCATTGACAGTGACTGTTCTAGGCACATGACAGGCAATAGGTCACTACTCCAGAACTTTGAGATGATTGATGGAGGACCAGTTGCTTTTGGAGGAGATAAAGGTGGTTACATTTCTGGAAGGGGCAAGGTCACAAATGGTAAGCTCATCATTGAAAAGGTAAACTTTGTAAAGGAGCTTGGGTACAATCTTCTGAGTGTATCCTAATTTTATGATCAGAGTCATAACATGCTCTTTACTGAGCATGAGTGCATTGTTCTCAAGCCTGGAGTGGTCATTCCTCATGAGCACATCCTGCTTAGAGCCCCCAGGAAAGAAAACATGTACAAGATGGACTTGCAACAAACATCTCCCTCTAGAGAAGTTTCATGCTTTCTGTCTAAAGCCAATAGTGATGAGTCTTTCCTATGGCATAAAAGAATGTGCCATGTAAACTTTAAGAACATGAATAAACTAATTAAGAATGATTGGTAACTGGAATGCCAAAGAAAGAGTTTACAAGTGATGACCATTGTGTTGCTTGCCTGAAAGGGAAGCATCATAAGGTATCTCACAAGCCTAAGGAAAAGAACTCCATCACTGCTCCTCTACACTTATTACATATGGATCTCTTTGACCCCACCAGTGTAATGAGTCTAGGAAGGACCTCTTACTGTTTAGTGATCACAGATGACTTTACAAGATTCACTTGGGTCTTCTTTCTTAGAACTAAGGATGAGACTCCTGAGATTCTGAAGAATTTCATCCTAAAGATTGAGAATCAATCTGATCACAATGTCAATATCATAAGATGTGATCAAGGAACTGAATTTAAGAACCAAATCCCTGATATATTTTGTGATGAAAAGGGTATTACAAGACAATACAGTGCTCCTAGGACTCCTCTGCAGAATGGTGTTGCTGGGAGGAGAAACAAGACACTGATTGAAGCTGCAAGAACCATGTTGTCTAACTCTAACCTGTCCATCACCTTCTGGGCAGAGGTAGTCAACACTGACTGCTATGTGCAAAACAGAGTTTTAGTGGTTTAGACTCATGGCAAGACTCCTTATGAACTTTGGCACAAGAGGAAACCTTTCATTGGTTTTCTCAGGTCAAGTGGATGTCCTTGCACCATCTTGAATACCAAAGATCAAATTTCCAAATTTGCTAAGAAATTAGATGATGGACATTTCATTGGATACTCTTCTCAAGCTAAGGCTTATAAAGTATACAATCTTAGAACTAGAATTGTTGAGGAGTTAGCCAATGTGACTTTCAATGAACACACCCCTATGTGGCTAGTTCTGGTCCTGATTGGCTATTTGATCTTGATATAGTTACCAACTGTTTTAACAAATCTTGTGAGAATGTTTTAGGATCTAAAGAAAATTTCAATACATGTGATCCCGATCCAAGATTTGAGCTAAAAAGACCTTCAAGTCATACATCTTCAACTCTAGTTGGAACTACTTCTACAAATGAGGTTTCTATCAGCACAACAATGACAAACTCAACTGATACATTTAGGGTGCCTTCAAATTCCAGATCAGAGACTCCATAACCAGATAAAGATACCTCAATTGTGGAAGACAACAATGTTGGTGGTGACAGTGAACAAGAATTTCTTAATGCTAATAACCACACCATAGATGATAACATCAATAATGTCACACACTCCTTGGATCAAGTTCTCATGATAAGTGTGCTGATGTGGTGGGAGAAATATCTATGCCAGATCTAAATTTCTCTAATTTAGATCTTTCTCAGCAACTTGTTGTGATCCCTCAGCTTAGGATCCACAAGTCTCACCCCGCCACAAATATCATTGGAGATGTTATCACAGGGGTAAGAACAAGAGGACAAACCCATGAAGCAAATGTCTGTCTTCACTCTTGTTTCTTCGCAGATAGCGCCAAGAAAGTTGATGAGGCTCTAAAGGATGGAAGTTGGGTTGAAGCTATGCAAAAGGAGCTGCTTCAATTCAAAAGGTATAAAGTTTGAAACCTTTGTCCTATTCCTCATGGGAAGCATACCATTGGAACCAAATGGGTGTTTAGGAATAAGAAGGATGATAGAGGCATAATCATCAAGAACAAAGCTAGACTAGTTGTTCAAGGATACACATAAGAAGAAGGGATTGACTACACTGATGTCTTTGCTCCAGTAGCAAGACTGGAAGCTGTTAGGATATTCCTGGCATTTGCTGCATCCAAGAACTTCAAGGTCTTTTAGCTTGATGTGAAGTGTGTTTTTCTGTATGGAGTGATTGATGAAGAGGTGTATGTCAAACAACCACCTAGTTTTGTAGATCCTGATCATCTTGATTATGTCTGCAAGCTTGGAAAAGCTCTTTATGGGCTGCATCAGGCACCCAGGAAGTGGTATGAGACACTATCTGAGTAACTTTGCAAACATGGATACAGGAGAGGTACAATAGATGGAACTCTCTTCATCAAAGGATAGGGAAATGACATATTCTAGTTCAAGTGTACGTGGATGACATCATCTTTGGTTCAACTAATCCAAAGCTATGCAAAGACTTTATAAACTGATGAAAGACAGATTTGAAATGAGTGCCATGGGGGAATTCAATTTCTTTCTGGGAATTCAAGTGAGGCAAGTTAAAGATGGCATCTTCATCAGTTAGTCAAAGTATGTTCAGGACATACTCAAGAGGTTCAACATGACTGATTGTAGGATTGCTAAGACACCCATAGCCAGAAACCACTCCCTTGGACCTGATATGAGGGGGAGTGTGTAGATAAACATTTATACAGAGCTATGATTGGGTCTCTTATGTATCTTACTGCTAGCAGTCCTGATATTATGTTTGCTACATGTATCTGTGCAAGATATCAAGCCAACCCTAAGATGTCTCACCTCATCACTGTCAAGAGGATTCTAAGATACTTCAAAGGTGCTTAACACTTGGTTTATGGTATCCTAAAATTCTTGACTTCAATCTGTATGCTTATACAGATAGTGATTATGGTGGCTGCAACATGACTGCAAAGTCTACATCTGGGGGATGTCAGTTCCTTGGTGGAAGGGTTGTCTCATAGCAATGCAAGAAACAATCCTGTGTCTCTGCATCAACTGCTGAAGCTAAATACATTGTTACTGAAAGTTGTTGTGCTCAAGTACTTTGGATTCAAAATCAGATGCTGGACTATGGGTTAAACTTCAAGGAGACATCCATTCACATAGACAACAACAGTGCTATCTCAATCATAGAGAATCCTATGCAGCACTCAAGGACCAAACACATCAATATCAAGTATCATTTAATAAGAGATAACTATGAAAAGGGATTAATTAAACTAGTCAAAGTTCACATAGATGAACAATATGCTGACCTGTTTACAAAAGCTTTAGATGAATAGAGATTTAAATAGCTAATATCAGCTATTAGGATGATAAACTTTGAGTAGGTTTTTCTTAAAACTAATTCTTATTATTTCTTAAAATATGTGTGTCCTAAGTTGTCTAGTTCATCACTTTTATAAAGCTCTTGTTTTCTTTGGATGAAAATCGTTTTGAAGTCTTTTCTTAGATTTTTGAAAATTTTCTGATCCTTCGGAAGATATGTTTTTATCTTCGGATGCAAATCATGCCTTCAAAATAAATAACTGTCTAAGAAATTTTACCTTCGGAAGAGATCTCCAATCTATCTTCCGAAGCTTAAATACTTGTCTCATACGCTTATTATTTTCAAGGACCATTTTCTTCCGAAAAAAATAACTCTCAGAAGCTTTGTTGTTTTATATACAAAGCATTCAAGTTTAAATTTCTCTTCCAAAGCAAAATTTTCAAAACTCTCAGAAAATTCTTCCGAAGTCATTTTAGCTTCGGAAGCTTTTTGACTTCCAAGAAAACTACTTTTTGAGCAAAAGTAAACTACTTTTTCAGAGGTGGGACTGATATCCGGATTTCAAAGTTTATCCTATTTCATTAAATTTTATCTGAAATCCTTTTCACATATAAACTCAATGGTTTCCCCTTCTTTCTATCATCTGCTTCTTCCTCCAAACCTAGAATCCCAAATTTCTCTTTGAAATTTCTTTCTTCATCTTTAAGCTACCTCACAATGGCCAACCTTACTCACAGAAATGACCCAAACTTTACCATGCAACTACACAGGCAACATAATCAGGTTGCTCTGTTAAGCTCTGAGAAAGATCCTTATTTCTCAGAGGTTTTCCGATTCTTAGCTTTGTCAAACTACTTCACCTCTCTAACCATTGATCCTTCATTTTATGAGGATCATCTACTTGAATTCTAGAAGACCTTCCAAGAGGTCATAATGGATGGGGAGAAGGCACTGACTGCCACAGTGCAGGGGAGACCAGTCTTCATCACTCCGGCCATCATTAACATGCATCTTCAGGTATTCTCAGTTTGTCCATGGAATGATTCAAGGGGTCAAGTTCAGGTTTTCTCAGTTTGTTTATACTAATTGCTTGCCAACTTGGACTCCTTAAAATATTACATGTTCCCTAGATATGTCCAGTACATTCTTAACTGTGAACTGAGCTCACTGTTAAAGGGAACAGGTAACATTCTTAAGCTGGGACAGATGGAGCCCAAAATCTTTAAAATACTGAGAAAGTCCATTGTTGGCTTCTCTGGGTAGAAACAGCCCTAGTTCCAAAAATGTTAGAGTTCATTGCTCAAGATGATAACCTAGCAGCACCAGCTAGTGTTGAACCCACACCTTCTACTTCCAACCACCTCAATAGCCACAAATCACCCTCACCTACCAAAGAAAATCCAAACGAACACCTGTTCAGACTATTCAGTCTATGGAGGCCGCCATATACTTACCCACACAGGTAGACGTGGACACTGGAGCTCCCACTTCTCCTGAGGAGCAAACCACTCCCATCTCTTCAAGAATCAGTGTTGAGGTTCTCATGCTCAGCCTGATGAGCTCATTAAGCCATCACTCTGAGTCTCAACATTCAAGTGATCAACCTTCAGGGGATAGTTACCATCCCTATCTTTTAGATCTAAATCAACCCATCCCCAACCTTGACTTCTACACTTATGAAGATCTAGGTTTCAGTGAGTATCATGATTCTCTCTTCTTTACCCCTACTTAAAGAGAGATGATTGCTCCTGACTCTCTTATCTATCCCATATTAGTCACCTACAACTGAGGTGGACACTTCTGAACATGGTCAGAATGTCCATATGGAAGAGGCTCTCACTTCTGAAAGTGATTACATCATTAAGACCTCAACCATGGCAACTCAGCCCACTAACATCTTAATTGAGATTGCTAGTGAGCAGAGGAAATCCAGCAGCCAAGCAACTGAAGCTGGTGGTGAGAGTGAGGACTTTAGTCCAATCATCTTATCCCCCAATGATTCTTCTGATGAAGATGAGGGGAATGTAAGACTAAAGGTGTAACAACTGTCTTTAACATGCACCTATTTAGTCTCTAAGGTTAGTCACCTTGAATTTCAAGTGACTACCTTGCAGAGCAGGGTCAATGATCAGCAACTTGAGATTTCATATCTTAAGGAACAACTAGCTAGGATACCTTTAAGAGGAGCTCAACCAGGAACACAAGAACCTGTGGAGGTATTTGACTTAACTCCTAGCTCACCTATGCAAGTGGGTGATGCTCCCAAAAAAAGGAGAAAGTCATCACTACCATAGAACCTGGGAGTTCTCAGAAAGTATAGACATTAAGGACTCAACATCCTCACTTGTAATTGTGCCTACTTAACAACTTCCTTAAGTTCACATTGATATGGAATCTATAGACTCCTTAATACAGAGTCTGTTTGAGGAAGGGATACTAAGGGCAATGTCATCTTCACCATCTTCCAATCACATCATTGGGTGGAGGTATGATAGCAACAGAAGAGCCCTAATCATCATGAAAGTTCAAAGGCAACAAGAGATATTAAATTTTCAGACCTTGAACTATTATGACAGTCTAGATTTAGTCAACATGCCACTTGTCAATCCCAGCCAATCAAGACAAGTTGACAAGTTGGCTTAAAGCATGCAAGACCGGATCACTGCAGAGTTCAGCCTTAGAAGGAGACTGTGGGAATCAGGCAATGTCATTGGTCAACTGGATGTTGAGGCAAACTCTAAGATTAGCTTCATAGGGGAAACTTTGACTGAAGGCCTAGTGACAGAACCTGAGAGCCTAGTCTTATCATCAACAACTGTTGTAGAGATCAATGCCTTTTTTGAGACACCTGCTGGTGAAGGTGATTCTCAACCTCTCTCTAGCCAGAGCTTAGAAGTTGCATCAAGCATTGAAGGCCAAGCTCTCTCCACCCTGAGTCACAAAGGTCTGTGAGTGACAAAGGGAAAAGAAAGTTGACATTGAGGAGATTGAGGAGGAGGAGAGAGAGAGGAAAAGGAAGCTGAGGGGAGAAAGTTCCTATGCTGAGTCTTCAAGACTTGTGGAGTCTGCTATCAGGGCTACCCCTAGACCAGATACTCAGAATGATGAGTTAAGGGCAGTCAGGATAAACTATCTGCGGACAAGGAACTATGACATAGATAGTGTCATTTCTCTCCCCTTGGAAGAGTTAAATGAACTGGTTGACCTGGAAAGGTCAAGGGAGAAGAAGGAGGCAGAAGATGCAGAGCTTCTAGTACAAATCAAAGAAGAGAGAAGAAAGATAAGATTGTACAAGCATATGCCTACCCTCTCCCCAGGTCAAGAAAGTCTTGAATAAGAGGATGTGGTTCAATAAGAACCTCAGGTAGATAAAGAATAAGATATGATCAAAATGATCAACTACCTGAGTGCCACAGGCCTCTATCAGGCAGAAGGACTTTTCCCTTGTCCTATGACTATGTTGAGTTTGAGTATCTCGAACAACTTGAACTTGATATAGTCAAGGAAAGAAAGACAACTAAAAGAAAACTTAGGGAAGAAGCTGCTAAATCAAGAGCCATCATCCAAAAGAGCATGAAGAAATCAGCAGACATGCAGAGGATGATGAGCTTCTTGAAGCTATATGGATTCTCCGGAAGGAGACTTGGCCCTATGTCTCTACCCATTATGGATGAGCATATCAGGGTGATCAAGCAGAATATCAAGAGTGGAGAGCTGATTGACTTACACTCCCCTCCAAGTCAAGCTCCAACTGAAGTAGAGGTCAAGGTTGAAGAACCAGAGACAACACAACTGGACCTCCTGTTGAATCTCAGCAAGCTTCATCTTCTGATCTAGAGTAGGGTCAACCTCCCTCTCCTTCTAAGCCTGAGAGAAAGGAAGTCCCAACTGAGAAAGACAACGAAGATCATCATGAAACTGTAGGCCAGTCTTCTCAGTTGAAAGGAACAAAGAGAAAGAAAAGGATGGCTTCTAAACCAAAACCAAAGAAGAAGAAGACTGCATCCTTTTCTGAACCTCAAGATGAGTCACAACATCCTGAGGAAGTGCAGCCAGAGGATGCTCTATCATCTCCCATTCCAATAGCTCCTCTAGCATTAGAAAGACTCATCCTGTCCTGGACATACACTACAAATCCAGAAAGGTGACATGTCAGTAGAGATCATGGCATTGAAAATGTCTACACTTGGCAAGACATGTTTTAGTTGCCTCTGCATAATCTCTTTGACATGAGAAAATACTTTGACAGTCTAAAGGATCCTAACCATCTTATGAAGAAAGGACTGGTTATTATCCTCATGAGGACTGTTGATATCTAAAGTCTTCAAATGTTTTGGTAGCATTAGCCTAGGGGGAGTTTGCAAAGAATATGTATTGAGGCTGAAGAAGCCAAAGTCATTTTGCATGCATGCTGCACAAGTACTGAAGAAGAATGCTTCGGAAGTTTCACACATGCAAAAGAAATATTCTAAGTGTGAAATCTTCCGAAGCCAAGACCAATATCTTCCGAAGCCAAAGATGAAGTCTTCCGAAACCTCAGAGATAAAGTCTTCTGAAGCTTCAACTCATGAAGACAGATTTCTTCCAAAGACTTTTAACACATGCTTTATCTGATGTACTTTTCCATAAAGTTGGACCCCTTTTCACTGCAACTCTGTAAAGTCACCAACTTACATGAGTTGGTGAAAAGGTCCATGCTTTTGGTAACTTTACATTGAGGTCTTGAGTCTGTAAAATTTTTACTTCATGTACTTTATCCTGTAATAGATAAGGATGTGAGCTAGGACAAGTCATAGTCACTAGTCAAAAGGCAATCTGCCTTTTGACTTTACAATTGATTTTGTTTGTGTCTAGTCAATTGTATCCAGCTGGCTTTCATAGTATAGTCGGTTGTAGGATGTAGTATAAGTATTTCTTGTTCTTGCATCTTTCCTTTATGCTTTGTAACACTTGTAATAGAACTTGAGAAAGCAATATACTGCATCCTTGAAACCATACACTTGTGTATCTTGTTTTCTTGTTTTGTCTCTTACTTATTACTTGTGTTCTTAGTGTCTTATTGTGGTTAATCCAGTCTACTGTTTGATTAAGTTAAGTTGCTCTTCTCTTTGTGTTGTTGTGTTATAAGTGACCCCTTTCATCGGTCCTGCATTGTTGGTCTGCTATATACGTATCAAAGGTCTCATCTTTACTCGTATGAGCATTCTGAAACTCCTCAAGTCTTCTCTTATTCTGTTTAACATTTATAAGTATATATATTAAATAAATTCGTGTAAAAAATACACATACAAATAGTTAAAACTTACATATTTGTGACACGCATTGAAGGATTGTCTTCGTTACAAGTCGGGCATGCTTTGTAGACCTGCCCGCTCCAACCTGATAGACTACTACGAGCTGGAAAGTCATTTATAGTCCATAACAAAGCTGTCCTTATTGTGAAAATTTTGTTTGTCGCCATGCCTTTAGTACGTACGCCCAACACCCATAACTGCTTAAGCTCATCCACCAACGGCCTAAGAAAAACATCCATGTCCTTCCCGGGGGATTAGGATCAGGAATCAACAATGACAATAAGAATGAGGACTCCTTAATGCATAGCCGTGGAGGCAGATTGTATGTCGTGAGTATAACAGGCCAGGTGCTATGAGCAGAACTCATGTTACCGAATGGATTAAAACCGTCAACTGCAAGTCCTAGGTGGACGTTTCGGGGTTATCTCGAGAAGGTAGGGTACTTTATATCAAAATCTTTCCATCTTTACTAGAATGAGCATTTTGAAATGTCTCAAGTCTGTTCTTATTCTGTTTAACATTATAAGTATATATATTAAATAAGTTCGTGTATACAATACACATACAAATAATTAAAACTTACATATTTGTGACATGCTGTAACACCGGATATTTTCTTTGAAGCCGACAAAAGACGAAAAAGAAATAAAGTTCAAAGTCGGGGGACAAAACTTGCCAAAACGCGATAAAATTCGGAAGAGAAGGAGCATAAGAGGGGAGGGTAGCCCACACCCTCCCCAGATCTCCAAAATTTCAGCAAAGAAAGAAAGAAGAGAGAAAAAGGGAGAAAAGTTGGTTCGGGTTGATTCAAGAGAGCAAAATCGTCATGTAGCGGGTCCAAATGAAGCTCTTCTCGTTATGGTCGTTTTTGTGAGTTCTAGGACCCCTCTTTTACACGTTTTTAAATGGTTTTCGGGCTGGAACACATCTGAAAATCGAGTTTTGAAGTGTGTGTGTATTTGACCCGTTTGTGTATGTGTATGATTCGTTTGGTCTTGTGTTTGAGCTTGTGTGTGCTTGAATTGTGTTTTGGTATGCATTCCTAAGGTTTAGGATGGTTGATTTGGGCTTAGAATGTGTTTGGATGAGCTTGGAGGTCGAAAATGGCAGATTGGGTTCGGGATGAACTGCATTCTACATCAGCTAGGGCTAGGCGGCCGAATGAAGGCCATACGCCCGAATGAGGTGCGATTGAGGTTCATTCGCATGATTGAGAGTTCATTCACATGATTGGGGGCCAGTCGCATGGGGAGTTATGTGATTGAAGGTCCAGTCGCATAAGTTTTCATCCACATTAGCTTCATTCGCATAAGGTGCATTCGTATTAACTCCATTTGCATAAGGACTCATCCGCATTGAGTCCATCTGCATGAGGTCATTCGCATGGGTGTTCATCCGCATTGGTGTTCATCCACATTGGTCCATTCGCATGATGTTCAATCGCCTTGAGGCCATGCAACTGAAGGGTATCCATACGCCCAAATAGGGCTGTTGTACCCGGGGAAAACATAGTATAATGACTGACTTTCGGGGAGAAAGTGCAGATGTAAGTTTTGATGTGGAAGTTCCCGTAAGATTAGGTAAGATGACTGTTGAGGTCTTAGAGGTTATTTTGGGCATAATGATGATGTTGCATGTTTAGGCATGATGTATGTTATGTATGGTGTTGCCTTGTATGATGATGATGACTGTGTATGTTGATGTTCCTTATTATGAGTATGTTATCTTTCATGTGGCTTTACGCTGAATGTTAATGAATGAAATGAAAGTACATGTATGTAAAGTGAAAGATAATGAAAAGAGGAACATGACGAATGCATGCATTAATGATTGATGAAGTAATGAAAGTTTTGCAAGTCTTGTATGTTGGGACACGGCCCTTTGTAAGGTGTTAGCCCAACGGTGTGCAGGTTCGCTACCCCAGAAGGATACACATTGGGGTCTTTCTTTATGATTGACCATTTGTATGGAACCATTGTTGCTTTCCTTCGGTGCTGTGGCCATGAGGTGCCATTCACCATAATGGAAGGTCTATTATAGGCTTTGTCCCAGTACCAACAGACGGAAGGGCATAGCACATGACAATGGTATACCTGAACTTTATCTTAGGTACTATGGCCACGAGGTGTTGTGCACCGTAATGTAAGGTCTATGATAAGCTTCATCCCAGTACAAGAAGACTGAAGGGTAAAGTTCATGGTTTGATGGAAAGAAAAGATGTAATGATGAACGAATGAATGATGAAGGTAATAATGTTATTATCTATGTGTACATATGATGTATGATCGCATGAAAGTAATGAATGGTTTTAACAAAAGAAAAGTATGTTTTATTATAAAACTAGAACTCACTCAGCAACGCTGACTTTTATATGTTTCCAGTTGCCAGGTAATGATTGCTGAGGATGGCACGGGGCGGCTACTCAGCTCTTTTGGATGGCATCCATTTATATAAGGCTTTTGTGATTTAATGCAACAATGTATTTTGTAATTGGTTAAGGATGTATTATTTTTCAAAAAGCTTTTATAATGAAATGAAATGTCATTTTTGAATGTTTCCGCTGCAATGTTTATGTAAGATAAATGAAAATGTATGTTTTTTTTGTACGATGATCGACCAGCTATAAGCGTCCCGGGAACGGGGCCTTACACATGCATTGAAGGAGTATCTTTGTTACAAGTTGGGTATGCTTTGTAGCCCTGCCCACTCCAACCTGATAGACTATTATGAGCCGGAAATTCATTATAGTTCATAACAAAGCCACCCTCATTGTGAAAATTTTGTTTGTCGCCATGTCTTTAGTACGTACGCTCGATACCCATAACTGCTTAAGCTCATCCACCAATGGCCTAAGAAAAACGTCCATGTCCTTCCCGGGGGATTTAGGACCATGAATCAACAATGACAACATGAATGAGGACTCCTTAATGCGTAGCCATGGAGGCAGATTGTATGTCATGAGTATAACAAGCCACATGCTATGAGCCGAACTCATGTTACCAAATGGATTAAAACCGTCAGCTACAAGTCCTAGGCGGACGTTTCGGGGTTATCTCGAGAAGGTAGGGTACTTATATCAAAATCTTTCCATGAAGAACCATCAACATGATGATGCATCGTACCATATTCTAATCATCCAGTATTATGCCAAATCATAACTTTTGTAGTGTGCCTTGAAGAATACAAACATCGTAGTCTGGGGGTTAAAGGAAACCATCGTAACACCTTATGAGGTAACTTCTTGCCTTTTGTATTTGTATCGACCCACCGACTCTCGTTACAAACTGGACAATTTTGTAACAATAGGTTTATACCTAGAAAAGAGCTCAATCATATTTGTACACATGTATCGACTCATACCCTAAACCAATCTTCTTTAATGTCTTCTTGGCTACATAGTGAGAGAGGAAATGTTGTTACCTTAAGGATGTGAAGACTGCAACAACTCAAGGTTGGTCCATTTATTTTTCACGTTAATATTCATAAGCTTTGCTAAAAAGTCATGGGAAAAAACTTAGTACAACCAGGATATAATTCTAATTGAGCTTCATCTAACAAGTCCTTAAAATCATCACGGACACGGCTACTCTCTTCCATAACATCTTTGATGACGTCAACCATTTCATTTGTTGGCTCAACATCATCTACAACTATAACTTTAGGAATTAAACTTTCACCATGATAGATCCAATCCTTATACGTCCAACACATGCCCCATATTCTTAATGATATTTCATTTAACCCATCCTAATAATTGGGTATTCTAACCTATCCTACACGGACATTAAATCAGTCCATATTTGTTGATATCTTTTTCACTCATATCAATAAAAGAGCTGAGTCCTTTGCATATACTCGGGTGATCTACGGTTCGGATTAATAAGGCAACTTGTATTGACAGACAAGATTATAGGACTGCAATATAATTTAGGATTTAAGTGGATGAATATTTATCGAGAAAACATGAATAAAAACTAAGGCAACGGATATAGATTTAGAAGGGTAGGCTACTATACACACTTTTTAAATATTTTATCTCATATATGAATGTGTATTACATGATTGTTTGTTTTAGAAAAATTCAGCAACATTTCCACTAAGCTTCCAAGTATATACATATAGAGATATATACCCGAGGAGTGAAGAGCAAATGACAACCAAATTTTTCTTACACAAACAATCAAGTAATACACATTCATATCCTACATGAGATAAAATATTCAAAAAACAGTCCTAAAACGGGGACAACCCAAAATTGATTACTAAATCAATTTCGAGCAGGTGTTTCTAAGCTCATAGTGATTAGAATGAGGTCATGAAACCTAAAGCATATATTATACAAAACTTAAAGCATATATCAACAAATTTAGTTTCTCATCCTAAATAACACTAATCAAATAAATATTTTATCAACTAAACACCACCAAAACTCTAGTTTTAGTCCAAAAGTTAAGCATTTACATCTTTAATATGGTTTTAACATATACATATCAACTAAAAAATATGACTTCTAATCCTAATCTAATTAGTCCAAAAGTTATGCATTTACATCTTTAATATATGGTTTCAACATATACATATTAACTAATCAAACATAAATCATAAATTACATCTTATTAATCCAAAATAACACTAATCAAACAAATAAACCTAATCAACTAAGCACCACTTAAAACATTTACATCTAGAAACAAAAAATCTTAAAAAAACAAAAAAAACAAAAAAATACCTGATCTTTGTCGTAGCGGCGACGTAACAGGAATGTCAGCGACGACGATGCTCGCCTCATGGTTTTTTGCGGGTGGTCGGCGACGGTGGTGGCTGTGGTGGGTGGAGAGGTCTGCGGGTGTTGTGGATGGTGGTTGTGGTGGAGCCTGATGGTGGTGGCTGTGGATGGTGGTAGGCTGTGGATGGTGGCGTCGTAGTCGGAGTCGCGTGGGGGAGAGTCAAATGGTGGCTGGAATTGTGTGGAGGAAAAGTGAAGCAGAATAGGCTGGACATCTCGCGTATATCTTTTAGCATTAGCGGCGACGCGTCGCTTCTAAAGGCGTCGCCACTAATGTTTCAGCCGTTAGATCAAATGGCTAATGACGGCCAGATCTGAGTCAGTAAAGTATACCGAGGATCGCCAATCTTTAGCGGCGACTTGTCACCGCTAAAGATGTCGCCGCAATTATTAAGAATTCTTGTAGTGCAAGAGAAAGCCATGTTTATTAGAAAGCCATGAAAACCACTAATCCACCATTATTACAACATTAATACTAGCATACTTAGCTCGAAGTTGGGAAAAAATGTTGATGATGAGAACTTCTTCGTCGATGAGGCTATGTTGTAAAGCCAATTCAATCGCTATGCCTCTCATATCACGAAAATATTCGATCATTGATCTATCCTTTTCAGGATTCTTGGTGAGCATGGATTTGAGATATATAATACGACTTTAGGAGGCACTAAGCCAAGTCTAGGCCTCAAGTGTGTGTTTGTAGAAGAACGAGTGGGTTGAATGGTCTTTAAATAGCTATCTAAGATTGCACTCATGATTTTTTGATCTTGCTTATACCAAGTGGTGACTCTATTTGTTGGATCAAGAAGAAGACTGGTGCAACCAAAACCAATTCACTTAGATAATTTTGGTGCTACATGCAAAGGCTTCCGAAGCTTAGCATGGAACTTCTGAAGGTTGTAGAGTTCTTCCGAAGACAAAATAAAAGATCAACTACCGAAGACAGAACTCTACTTCCGAAGTCAAGAGCATGCTTCTGAAGATCAAGTCTTAAGAGAACAACCAGAAGAGTACTTTCAAAGTATGAAGAAAAGAAGAAGTTCCCAAGCCTTAGAAGAAGCAGCCTCTTCCGAAGTATAAGTGGCTTCGGAAGTACTTGTTCTTCCGAAGCCATTTAACCTTTGGAAGACACTGCTATGAACCAGTGGACACAAGTATGGTATCTGACACTCCACTGCAGACCTCTGATACTGCATGGCATCTTCCTAAAGAGCCATGTAGTTGACCATACTTTATTCCACTATTCACCTTTTATGATAGTACAAGTTACCAATTTTAGTTGGTGACAAAAGGTAAGTCAGGGACATGTCCTAACTACCATATCTCAGATAAGACTTTATCCGAGATACCTTAAACTATAGTCTTGTAGTATAGGCTTTAGTTATAGGATCCCAGTTGATATCAAAGTATATCCGACTGTAGGTAGTATTATATATAGATTCTCTTTGTAACTCATTCCATACTGCTTGTAAGAGTCTTGTAATATTTGAGTTGAGAAACAATATATAAAAGTACCTCGAAAATTACTTCCTGTGTTCCTTATTACTTTCTATATTGTGATCAACTCTTATTGACTCTATCTTTGTCCGAATGTTGTTCAAAGTGAGTTTGAGAGAAAAACTAAGTGTTAAGTGACCTTAACCGATCCTGCACTTTAGTATTGTGCATTCATTGTCAAGAAATTTGGTTGGTGATGTTGTAGATTTGACGATGAAGTGGTCCAGATCAAGGGCGATAAGGATGGATAGGATTGTGGTGTAAGTTCCCATGGGAAGCTGATGATGTAAAGGATGAAGGGAGGTTTGATCAATTCGTTGGAGCCTTTGCTAAAGCTCTGATACCATGTCACGGTGCAAGGATTATTTGGAAATATGAAGATTACTTGTCATTGATGTACAACTATAAAGTTGGAAGTGAGCAAGCCACGAAAATTAATGAAAACTATAGTCATATACAACAACTATTACATAGTAGACTAGGTTAGTGACCCGTGTGTTGCACGGGTGGACCAATACTTAAAATGACACATGAATAAATAAATTCATAGTAATATGTATATATATATTATATATATATGATGTTGAAGAGATAAATTAGAATAAGAATTTTATGTTTATAAAAAAATTACGTTGTCCCACATTAGAAACAAATAGAGGTAGAACAGTTGAACATAAAAACGAAGAAAAATATCAACTAATAAATAAATTTGATAAATCTACAAAAGTATGTCACAATGATATGTAACTAAGACAGGGAACGACTAAAATTTAAAAACTAACTGTTCATAAACATGTAAATACTTCTTTATGTAATGATATTTAAAGTTATAAAATATGAGTAAAAGTCATAGCAATGAAATATTGTTAAAAAATAAATATTATCGAAAATATGAATAATCTCATGAATTTTAAAAAATAATTAAGAGAAAAATATTATTTCAAAAGAAGATATGACAAAACCTTTTATTTGAATAAAACCAAATTTGTTAACGGTAATATAAAATTAGTAACTTAATAATTATTTGTTAACAAAATAAAATTTCTTATAAAAATATGAAACAAATTAAAAGTAATAATTGATCATAAATATAATAATTAATGTAAGTGATTTTAATCAATAGGTTTCAAATTTTTAGTAACCCATGATTGAAGAATGTGACGACATGTGACAATACACATGTGACGTTTAAGTGGACGTACTAGAAATAAGTCATTTATACCTGTAGTTAGTCTTTTATATAAGTTATAGATAAATTATAGATTATAGATTATATATTATAGATATGATGATTTAAATGTGTTTGAATTTTAAATTAACTTTTTCATTGATTTAGCTTCTTCAATAATAGAGTGGGTGTGTGGTTTTTTTTTCCGGATATGTTACGTAACAACTTCATATAATTTCTAATATAATTATAAAAAGTAAATTACAGGATGATCCTTGTGGTTATTTTGAAATTTTAGATTTGATCCTTAAATTTTAAATCTTTGTATATAATTCCTAACATTTGTTTTTCTTTTATGTATGGTCCATATGTATGTTAGTATTATTAATATTATAAAAATTAGCAAATTACTTGCATTAGTCATCTATATGTAATTTTTCCTTTAAACTATAATATTAGTTTTATTTAAAAAATTATACTTTTGTTTTTCATAAATTTTCATGTTTTATATTATTTTTATAATTTCAGTTTTAACAAGATTAGTATTTAATAAAATATGTTTTAAACACAAAAATAAAAGACTTTAAATATTTTTAATATGTTTGCTTTTTAAACCGTTTGTTTTTATACATCATTTTAAAACTTTTTGATTTTTTTAAATTGGTTTGTTTTTAAACCCCATTCATTTTTTAAAACAACTTTTCTTAAACAATTCTTATATTTTTAAATATATTTTAAAAAATAATTTAGTTTTAAACGTCTTTATAAAAGAAGATATTTTTATAGAGGTTTTAAAAAAACAAATATTGGTTTAAAAGAATTTATAAACCAAACATTTAAAAGAAAACATTTTTAATTTTTTATTTGTTTATTAAACAATACACATATTTATAATAAAAATAATGTTAATAAAATGAAATTACATTGATGATCCTTACAAGTAAAATAGTTATTTTTATAAATTTAACATCACTAACTAAACAGAGTAGAGACCATAACTATAATATTAAAGACTATATTCACAATTATAAAACTTTAAGGATCAAATTCAAAATTTTAAACAAATCACAAAGACTATCTGTGTAATTTACTCGATTCTAAAGTATAGAATAACACATTGGAAGCAAAAATTTTAAAATGTTTGATCTAATTTTCATGAGTTGCTAACTAAAACTCCAACATAACAATACAAACGATAATAACAAGACGAGGATGGAGGGAGAGAGTTAATGAATATGATAATTCCCTAAATGCCATTATAAATACCAAAAAGCCAAACACCACATAAACCACCTTATTCATATATATTACAATCCTGAATATCATAAAACTATAAAAGAAAGTTATTATTTAGTATGACGATATAATATTCTTGTGTCTCGTGAGAAGACTTATATGCGGCGTAGGAGAATCGTTTTGCAGAAGACGCGAGTTACCCAGTAGGAGGGGAGTCCGGTCCAGGATCTTTGGTTGGAAATGCATCTGAATCATGCAGGAGATACAAGTGATTAGTTCAGCGAGTCAACAACATGAACAATTTATTGTGTATAGAGGTATATTGCATACTAACATTGAAGTGTTCTGAATCCGACCCTTGTGGTTGTAGATTCGTCGATCATAGTTGCTAAAACAATTGAAAACAATAAGATGAAAATGAGAACCACAAGTTTGTGTTCCATTTTTTAGCTGTAGTATATCTTGAGTTTGGTAACTTCAAATGCTAAACCAGCTACATATATAGTCATAGAGAGACACACAAAAAGTTATATAGAAAGATAAGTTTGAATCCGTCAAAAAGTTTGTCCTGTAGCAAATGTATTGTGAAATTTTAATTTCTAAAAGCAATCTCTGTATCCACATTTATAAAATACTAAAAGAAAAAATTACGGTCCTTAAAATTAAAAAAAAAGTTCAAATTTAGTCTGAACATAACAAAATTGTCCCAGATTTAAAAAGTCTAAAACTTAATTCAAACTTGTATGTGTGCATTTCACATTTGATCTGCAAAGTAAAATCTCGTTAGTTTGGGTAAAATTCATAAAACAAACATGATTTACGTCGTGGACCATACTTCAATGCATACAAAAAGTTTGATTTTTGAGATGAAACATCAATTGATTATCTAGAAAATATTACAAAAAGTTTGATTTTTTGAAATGACAACATCAATTGATTATCAAGAAAATATATATTGCATTTGAAGGGTTCTAATAAAATACGTATAAGAAAGAAATAAAACTTTGAGTAAAATGTCATTTTCATCTTTGACGTTTTATTAAATTTATCATTTCAATCCAAAAACTTCTTTTTTGCCATTTCAGTTACTGTGTTTTACCAAATGTTGTCATTTTTATCCACTCTACTAACTTCATTAAGTTCTCTGTTAAATATGAGTGTATTCTAGTGTTTTTAACACCTTAGTTGTCCAACTAAAACAAAGTTAATCAATAAAATATTTAATTAAAACTAAAAGAAAAATATAAAGAAACTAGTGAGACCAGACGCTTCAATTTAAAAGTTTTGATTAACGCTAACTAGTTTAGAAACTTGTCTACTCACGTGTTGTATGAAAAAAATAAATAATAGTTATTTAGTAATATTAAAAATTAAAAGATAATTTTTTGAGATAAAATACGCTTAAAGTTACATATAATTAACCATTAAGTAATTAAACAATAACACCATTTTTTTAAAATTTTGTCTTTAAAAAGGTTTTGCTTTTAAAAAATATTGATTTTTTTAACTCTCCAAATAAAATATTAAAATGTTTGTATTAAAAAATAAATATTTTTTAAAAAATATTTTTAATTTTTAATAGTACTAAATAATTATTATTTAATTTTTCCATACAACACGTGTAAACGGATTTCTAAACTAGTTAGCATTAATAAAAAATTTTAATAGTACTAAATAATTATTATTGATTAACTTTGTTTTAATTGGACAATTAGGGTGTTAAAAACGACTAAAATACCCTCGTATTTAACGGAAAACTTAACGGAGTTAGTGGAGTGGATGAAAATAACACATTTAGTAAACAAAAGTGATTGAAATGACAAAAAAAAGTTTTTGGATTAAGATGACGTAATCAACAAAACGTCAAGAATAAAAATAACATTTTACTCTAAAAATTTCTTCAAACTTACTTTACAAAATGATTTACATGGATCAACAATAACTGTTAGGAAAAGTTCAAATAAAAATACAATAAAACTAAAATATGTAAAACATAATCTCTATCATCAATCTTTTAAATCAATAATTTAGATTAAATTATAGAAAACAAATTGTTACATCATTATTTTAGAAATAACAACGTTTATAGATTTTTTTTCAAGTTTCCCCCATTTTTTTAATATACGTAACTTTTCTGTAAGACATTATTTTGCTATAAAAATTACACAATAAAAACGAGTATTTTTTATATTTAAAGCGAGTACAATATTTTTATATGAAAAGATTATGTGATTTTAAGCTCATTCTCCTCATTGTATCTTTAATATGGTTTTTTGTTAGTTATAATGTTTTTCTGGATAATATTTTTTATTTATTTAATACATTAACAACAATGACAAAATAACATGATGTAATATTGTATTTTGATCGTATGTGTTATTTTAACACTATGAGTTTTATATTAATGAAATAACATATTTTGTATTTCTAATGTTGAAAACATAATTATAACAACAAGTTCATAATGTGTATTATGTTTCACATATGGTCTCCAAAGTTAAATGAAATTAGTTTCTGTGAAATTCATTAAAAAAAAACTAATAGGATTTGTGTACCAAATATTCAACATGTACATTTCACAAATGGTCTCCAAAATTAAATCACATTAGTTTGTGTGAAATGCATAAAAAAACTAACAAGATTTGTGTACCAAATGTTCAACGCGTACATAAAACTTTGATTTTGAAATTAAATGTGAAATATAGTCAAACCAACTATACCATTTATACAACTTTCTTGAATAAAGGGTGATTTGATTCGCTAGCAAAGATATTCTGAATTTGAAGGCTTCCAGATATAATACATATAAGAAAGAAATAAACATTTCTTCAAAATTACCTTAGCTAATGATTTACGAGGATCAACATCTCTATATGTATACTTATCTATACTAATAATAAAACAATATATTTAGTATCATGTGTCGTGTTCTTATGTCTCCAATATTTTAGTTTAGCGTCAAAATGTGTCTATCCTTTTTATTAGTCATAATTCATTTGAACAAAATTAACTATTACTATAATTATAAAGTGAGTTTTTTTTACTTAAATTGTAACACTCGGTTATTTTTTTTTTCAAAAAAGGCAAGACATGAAGAATAAATGAAAGAAAAGCAATAAAGTCCAAGTGGAAGGACTAAAAGTGTCCAAAAGAACAAATCTTTGAAAAAGTTGGTGTAAACGTGGGCATGGCCGCCCACCCTCACTTCATATCACCATTTTCTTCGGTTTTAGAGAGAGAGAGAGCAGAGGAACTCTCGGTTGAAGATAAGAGGAAGAAAAAGAATCAAATTGAAGGTAAGAATTCGTGGTTTTTAAGTGTTTATAACGGGTTTGATCCCGGTTACATGCTTATGTGCTTATGTGGTTGTGTATGTGCTCGGGTGTGTGTGTTTGGTGTTGTTTTTAGGTGTTTGAACTCATTTGCAAGCGGGTTAGAAATGAAGAAATACCCAAGTTGCACCAGGTGAGTTCTAGACCCCGGTTACTTGTTTTAAACTATCTTTAGGGCTGAAAATATATTAAAATGATTTTACAAAGTTTATGTATGTTTACCCGTATGTATTGTGCATGATTGGATGTTGATTCTTGAATACTTATAGGTTGTTCATGTTTAGAATAGCCATGTTAAGCTTAGAACATATGGGTTGATGATTGGGTTTGAAAACATACTAAAAACATGTTGTACAGGAGGTCCATGCGCCTAGATAAGGCTCATGCGCCTGAAAATGCCTTAGAAAGATTTAAGTGAAACCCATGCGCCTGAACAGTAGCCCATGAGCCTAAGATTGCCTTAGAAATGTTTAAGTATAGCCCATGCGCCCGAACAGTGGTCCATGCGCCTAGAAATATTAGTCGGACGACCAAGTGTAGGGCCATGCGTCCCAATAGTGCCTATGCGCCCAAGAGGCCCATGCGCCTAAGTGTCCATGCGTCCGAATGACCCATGCGCGTAAGTGTTCATAAGCACGAATAGTGCCCATGCGCCTGAATAGTTCATGCGCCTAAGTGATAAATGATTTAGTGTTGGCTGATGCGCCTATATAGTGATGAAACGCCCAAACAGGGCTCATGCGCCCAAATAGTGCCAAAGCGCCTAAGCACTTAGAAAGTTTTACAGAATAGTCTGAGAGTCTGTGCTTTTAGGGTTTTGACCAAAGTTGACTAGGGCTTATTTATGATGATGTTTCATGCATGGTTATGATTGTTTCTTATTATTATTATTGCTATTATTATTATTACTTATAGTATGTGACTTTACGTGGTATGTTTATTATTGTAACGTAAAGTATATCGTAATAATAAAGTGAAAGAACAATAAAGAAACGAAAAGGAACATTAATAAAATGTTAACAAGTCTTGCAAGCTTACAGGAGTGACACGACCATGTTGCCGTTAGCTCGACCGTGTGTGGGTTAGCTACCCCATATTGCATACGAGACGAGGACCTTTGCAGCATGTCCTGGGTGATTGGGTCGGCCTTGTACACAGTACAAAGAACCCTTTCAAGGGATATAGTTGACCCTTTCGAGGGATACAGTTGACCCTTTCGAGGGATACAGTTGACCCTTTCGAGGGATACAGTTGACCCTTTCGAGGGATACAGTTGACCCTTTCGAGGGATACAGTTGACCCTTTCGAGGGATACAGTTGACCCTTTCGAGGGATACAGTTGACCCTTTCGAGGGATACAGTTGACCCTTTCGAGGGATACAGTTGACCCTTTTGAGGGATACAGTTGACCCTTTCGAGGGATATAGATGGCCTATCACCCATTTTCCATCGCGCATATAGTTGGGGTATTGTTCAATGGTCCATACAGAAAGTGAAAGATAAAGATAAAAGTTTACAGAACAGACAAGGCACACAGTAAAGAGAACGAACAGTACTTGTTCATATAGTTAATGTGTGCTCGCATATACAGTACAGAGTTGTATTTTATAGAAAAGAGTATTTTCATATACAATATATAGAAAGTATTTTATTACTTTAAAACTAGAACTCACTTAGCGACGCTGACTTTTATACATTTTCAGTTGGTAGGTAATTATTGCTGAGGATGGCACGAGGGTGAAGCTACTCGACAGGACAAGACTGACATCTATTCGTGTTTTATGTTGCTGTTGTTTTGTAATGCTGTAAAACAATACTTTTGTAAACAGTTAAACGATGATATATTGCTTAACAACAACGTTTTAAATGAAATAAATGGTTTTTGATAAATTATTTCCGCTGCTTAAGTTTGCATAAATATAATGCTTAATGTTTTAGCTGTTGTGATTGACCAACTGTGAGGTCTCCAGGAACGGGGCCTTACATAAATAGTGTATATAGAATATTTATTTACGATAATAGGTGTTTAAGAAAGTGTTTTTTTCTCTGAACATAACATTATTAATTAAACTTATTCCACTTTAAAATAATGTTATTTAAAAATAGTCAAGTACAAAGGCTAATAAAATTGTAAAACCATTTGTTCATATGTCGTAATTAAGAACAAAAAGTTTTTCTAAAACATTTGGTTTATTTTAATTCACTCAGACTTAATTTTAAGTTGTATTTTTACATAGAAAAGTTGAATTATTTTACTATAATTTTGTTTCAATTTCACACAAAACTAGCCATATTTGTTTTTTTTATTCTTTTTAAAAATATATATTTTTTCAAAATGTTTTTAAGTGGCTTAAAGATATAATAAGAAAAAAAAGTTAATGGTTTGTTTTTAGTTTATTTTTTAATTATAAACGTAATCTTCAATTACCGATGACATGTATCTTACTAATAGATTTCCAATAACAATTAAGGGAGAAACGAGTCACACCTTGAGACCAACTTACTAAAAACTCTACTTAAACTTAGATTAAACAAACTTGAATTCATTGTACGACTCATTTAATAAATGGTTTAAGCCCGAGCTCATTTTACGACTCATGTTGCTAATAATATCTATTTTATAAAACTTAGTTGAGGGTTGGTTATGTACAACCTTTTAGTCAAAAACATGGTTTGTTGATTTTTCTCAAATACTAGTAGTTCAACCAACACAATAATTAAAAATATGACGTTAAGATAGGTGTTGTTTGACAATTTTATGCCAAACCATTAAGTGTTATTACCGAATAAGAGGTAGCCACTTAAGTGGTTAGCATGTATTTAAAACATATCCATTAAGATGCTTCACAAACCATTAATAGATTTTTTTTAATGAAACAAACACATTTACCTTTAAAATCAAAGGTATCATTTTAATTGCTAGTTAAAATGTTATCAAATAGCCCTAAACAATTTAAGAATAAACTGTTTTGTTTACACATGCTTGTTTAATTACTAGACACGATTATACTGTTTTATAATTGTAAATGGTCCTTCGCAGTAGTCATCCCGATATACTATTTTGGTTTCCAGGTGTATCCATATGTTTTGGAGTTTTGGTCTTTAACATGAGAAACGTATGTGGAAGATAAAGGATGAGGTATGTATCGTTTTCTAATCAGGGCATCATATTTGACTTTGGGGTACCATTAAGAGAAACGAATGGCCTAAAACTTAATGGTTTATTAAGAAGGACATTCTTTTAAGCAGGCAAATATAAAATAAGTGTCGAAACTATTGCAAGGTATGGGACTTGTCCATATCTGTTGTATGGGTAATTGTTGTCATATTTATATGCCAAATGAGTTCTCTCACTTCACCCATCAAACTAGTCTTTTGGGTTGAGTTTTTTTGTTTAGCCTGTAACAATGATATCAAAGCCAACCTCAGAGTGGTGGCCCACGGAATAGTGGCCTGCAGAGAGGCAACCGTGACCAATGAGGACGTCAGTTCTTAAGGAGGGGCAAATGTTATGGACTAAAACCATTGCAAGGTATGAGACTTGTCTCACATCTGTTGTATGAAAAATTGATGTGAGATTTATAAGCCAAAATAGTTCATTTGCCCATAAACTAGTGTTTTGGGTTGAGTTTTTCCATTTGGTTTATAACGAATATCAAATTTCACATCAATTTCTCATACAACTAATATGGGACAAGTCTTTCTTCTAAATACTGAACTCTTTCGAAGACTAAGACACTCTAACATACTCTTAACAAAGGTAAAAGAACTTTTTGCTATGAGCTCTGAGCATATACCAACTTATACAATTTGCTGAATACCTTTTAACTTTTATCAACTTTACAATAAGGTCTCTCGTCTATAACTTTCTACTTTAGTACTTTTATCCTTATTGTATTACAATAGGATGTGAGTTATTGAAAATTCGCCTTTTGACTATACATTGATCTTCTTGTCTAGATTAGTGTCCAGCTGACCTTCAAAGTATGACCGACGGTAAGTTGTAGTATAAAGTATATCATGTATCAGTCTAAGGACTTAAGAAGCTTGACTATACTTGTAAACACTTGAGAGCAATATACATCATCCTCGAAAACCTATCTTTCAATTGTTGAGTGCTCTTACTTGTTGTTTATTGTTTCATCATTTGGTTCCCTATTTGATATATTAAGTGTATTTAGTTGATAATCTTCAACTACAAAACTATTGTTTGTACCACAACCTGTCCTGCATCATGGTATCCAAGATAATATAATAACAATAAAAAGACACAATGAGACATTATTTTATTTTTTTATTGTTTTTAAATGTATTAAATTAATTAGTTGTTAATTTATTATTTTGTTTCACATATTAAAGATACACAACAATGTTATTCAATCATTATATTTTTTTAAATTCATAATTTTATAAAAACATGATAGTATTCAAATTAATACAATAACTAACAAAAAAGATGAATAAACTACACTAAATACATAATGGTGATATATAAGCTAAAAAACATAAAAACATTTTTTTAATGATTTTTATAACAATACTGTACTCGTTTTAAAGGTTTAAAAACACTTGTTTTTATGTTATGATTTTTATAGAATCAATAATGTTGCATACAAATGTTATAAACGTTTAAAAATGATGGAACTTGCAAAAAGTCAACAAAAAAGTTTATTACTAAAATACACCTTTAACAAACTTTTAATTATAATTTGATATCAAACATTGTTTAGTGAGTTACATGTTTGGGATTACTTCTAGCACTTTTTAATTTCAGAAGTCTTTTTATTTAAATCTTTCTCTACATATATTTCGAACTTTTATCTCTTATTTTCTCATATGCATATTTTTAAATTAATATATAAAATAAATAAGTGTAAGTGTGTGTATTTTTCTAACTCGAATTTTAAATCGAATTGAATAAAAAATCAAAAATTCGTAATTTGAATCGAATTCGATAAATAACTTTGAATCGAACAGAATTCAAATTTGAATAAAATTTCAAATTATTGATTTTCGACTCGAATCAAATCTAATTTCGAGTTTCTTTGAACACCACTATTTAAGACCATCCATATTAGCGTCTAATACATATGCGTAGAATGTGACAAATGAATGAGGTGGTGTAACACCCGGCTTTTTTTTAAGGCAAAATAGGAAAAATAAAAAAAAAGAAAAGCTATAAGGTCCAAGTGGAGGGACCAAAAGTGTCCAAAAGTGAAAAGTTGGTGTAAAGGTGGGCATGGCCGCCCACCCTCACTTCACATCAACATCTTCTTCGGCTTTAGAAAGAGAAATACAAAAGGAGAGCATAAACTATCAGCTTGTGGAAGAAGAAGAAGAAGTGAACGAATTCAAGGTAAGAATTCGTGGTTTTTACATGTTTATGATGGGTTTTATCCCGGTTTTGTGCTTATGTGTTGTGTTTGTGCTCGTGTGTATGTGTTTGGATGTTGTTTCTAGGTGTTTTGAACTCTTTGCAAGCGGGTTAAAAGGAAGAACACCCAAGTTACACCAGGTGAGTTCTAGACCCCAGTTTTTACTTGTTTTCAAACATCTTTGGGGCTGAAAATGTAAGTAAAAGATTTTCAAATGTTTGAGTATGTATGCCCGTATGTATTGTGCATGAATGAATGTGATTCTTGAATGCTTATAGGTTATTCATGTTTAGAATAGCCATATTAAGCTTAGAACAGATGGATTTAATGATTTGGGTTGAAAGCATACTGGAAATATGTTGAACAGAAGGTCCATGCGCTTGAAAATGCCTTAGAAAGAATTAAGTGTATTCCATGTGCCCAAATAGTAGCCCATGCGCCTAAGATTACCTTAGAAATGATAAAGTACAACCCATATGCCTGAACAGTGGTCCATGCGTCTAGAAATGTTAGCTGGACGACTAAGTAAAGGGCCATGCGCCCCAATAGTGCCCATGCGCCCAAGTGGCCCATGCACCTAAGTGTCCATGCGCCTGAATTACTCATGCATCTAAGTGTTCATACGGACAAATAGTGCCAATGTGCCTGAATAGTTCATGCGCTTAAAGTGAAAATGCTTAAGTGTTGGCTGAGGCGCCTACATAACGATGAAATGCCCGAACAGGGCTCATGCGCCCAAATAGTTCCCATGCGCCCAAATAGTTCCCATGCGCCTAAGACTTAGAATCTTTTAGAAATTTTTTATAGAATTTTTCTGGGAGTCTGTGCCTTAGGGTTTTGACCGAGGTTGACTAAGGGCTTATTAATGATGTTGTTTCATGCATGATATGATTGATTATGATTGTTCCTTATTATTCTTATTGCTATTATTATTATTACTTATAGTATGTGACTTTACGTGGTATGTTATTATCGTAACGTAAAGTATATCGTAATAATAAAGTGAAAGAGAAATAAAGAAAGAAGAGGAACATTAATGAAAATGTTAACAAGTCTCGCAAGCTTACGGGAGGTACACGAACATGTTGTCATTCGCTCAACTATGCTGCGGGTTAGCTACCCTATTATGCACACAGGGTTAATCAATTGAGATTGGCAAGACCTTTGCAGCCCGCCCTGGGTGATTGGGTTGGCTTTGTACATAGTACACAGAACCCTTTTGAGGGATACAGTTGACCCTTTCGAGGGATACAGTTGACCCTTTCGAGGGATACAGTTGACCCTTTCAGGAGATACAGTTGACCCTTTAAGGGGATATAGTTGACCCTTTAAAGGGATACAGTTGACCCTTTCGAGGGATACAGTTGACCCTTTCGGGGGATATAGTTGACCCTTTCGAGGGATATAGTTGACCCTTTCGAGGAATATAGTTGACCCTTTCGGGGGATATAGTTGACCCTTTCGAGGGATAAAGTTGACCCCTTTCAGGGGATATAGTTGACCCTTTCGAGGGATATATGGCCCATCATCCATCTTCCATCGCGCATATAGTTGGGGTATTGCTCACTGGTCCATACAGAAAGTGAAACATAAAGCTAAAAGTTTATAGAACAGACAAGGCCTACAGTAAAGAGAACGAACAATATATGTTCATATAGTTGATGCGTGCTTGCATATACAGTACAGAGTTGTATTTTACAGAAAATAGTATTTTCTTATACAACATATAGAAAGTATTTTATTACTTATAAAACTCGAGCTCACTCAGCAACGCTGACTTTTATACATTTTCAGTTGGCAGGTAATTATTGCTGAGGATGGCACGAGGGTGAAGCTACTTGGCAGGGAAAGTATGACATCCATTCGTACTTTGTGTTGCTGTTGTTTTGTAATGCATATAAACAAGTCTTTTGTAAAAAGTCAATGATGATGTATTGCTTAACAACAGTGTTTTAAATGAAGTGAAAGGCTTTTGATAAATTATTTCCGCTGCTTAAGCTTGTTTAATTGTAATGTTTAATGTTTTAATTGCTATGATTGACCAACTGTGAGGTTTCCGGGAATGGGGCCTTACAAGTTGGTATCAAAGTCAAAGTTTAAGAGAATTGGGTTAAATAAACTTTTAAAACCTAAACTCAAACTGAAAATAGGACAAATGGAGGGATGTCAGCCCGAGTAGCTACGTGCCATCATGTATGTCTTTTCCTAATGATTAACCGGTATTATGTGCGCATGCTATTTGATTATGTGCTCTTAGTAGATTTAGATACTGATTAAGTTAGGATAGGAGATGCTTGGGGTATGAAGAGTAAAGTAAGTGGCTAATCACAAATGGCCACTGTAATTAGGGACTTACTATACTTGACATAAACTGAGTATTACCTTGAATGACCATGTTAGTGTTTGAATCTTATAGTGTGCTTATAAAGGATGGTTGGCGGTAGATCTTCAAAGGCCTCTCGTGGTGGAGGTCACGGTACTGCTCCGCGACCCAAGAGAGGGAGACCCAGAGTCGAGAAAGTGGTTCATGAAGAACCAGAGACCCCTCATCCGGAGGATGGCGACGAGAGCGCCAATCTGAGGGCCTCAGTAAAGGAGGCTGTGGTGGAAGAGGTTCACCAGCTCATGCAGACGATTCTACCGTTTGTGGTGACCGAGGTGATCAAGGCAGTTAGAGAGGGAGAGAGAAAGGAAAGGAGTGGACCTACGGGCGAAAGAAGACAGCCCGAGACTGAGACAGATCCGTCCGATGATGAGGATGAGGAAGAAGAGCCTGCGCCGGAGGCGACCTGAGGCTGCAACTACGGGGTGTTTATGAGATGCAAGCCCCCTACTTTCGATGGAAATAGCACTGCGGCAGCTGCTCACCAGTGGGTACGGGAGATGGAGGTTGTCCTCGATATCAGTGAGTTCCGTGAGGATCAAAAGGTGAAATTCCCTACCCACTCCTTTATGGACTTGGCTTTGTGCTGGTGGGACAACATTGTCCAAGCCGAGGGTTGCAGGGCCATTGGAAGAATGAGATGGCCTGAACTGAAGAAGCTAGTGATCGAGGAATTCTATCCTCACAAGGAGATGGACAAGGTAGAAAGAGACTTTTTGCAGCTGGAGGCGGGAATGAT
The DNA here is from genome assembly GCA_025506515.1 of Flaveria trinervia. Lineage (NCBI taxonomy): Eukaryota > Viridiplantae > Streptophyta > Magnoliopsida > Asterales > Asteraceae > Flaveria > Flaveria trinervia. The sequence continues at coordinate 27,202,709 of CM046448.1, forward strand.
GACACACCAGCAATACACCACCAAATTCAATGAAATGGCACGGTTGGTGCCCGATCAAGTGACACCATTGTCACAAAAGATTAAAAAATACATCCAGGGGCTGCCGGCGGATATCCGTAGGCATATGATTACCGCTCGGCCGAGCACTTTCAGGTTGGCAGTTGACTTGGCTGCCAGATTATATGACGAGCGCAAGGTGGTGGTGGCTGAGGTAGATAAGAAGGATAGTGGTAGTCGAAACTGGAATGGGAAATGGTTTGGACGTGGTAGAACTGCTCCAAACAAGAAGGTGGCAAAGGTGGGTGATCGACGTGTGGTCACATCTGGATCGAGGCTGAGGAGGTGTGACAAATGTGGGAGGGAGCATGCTCGTGAGTGCAGAATGGGGATGAACGTATGCTTCAGGTATGGTCAGCCCAACCACATCACTAGAGACTGCAAGAAGCCAAGGGCAGAGAGCTCTGGGGCAGTGAAGAAGAAGCCAGAGGAAGGAGGGCAGGTGCTAGAGCTTACACCATGACCCGGGAGGAAGTCAGAGCTGATCCCGATGTTGTGTCAGGTATGTTTCTGGTAAACCAAACTTGTGCCTCTATATTGTTTGATTCTGGTGCTAGTAGGAGTTTTATTTCTACTACTTTCTGCGCTAAGTTACCTATTGTCACTAGAAAGGTCAGTGCACCATTTGATGTAGAAACTACTATTGGTAAGTCCACTAGAATTACTAATGTGATAGAGGACTGTGCCATAGAACTAGAAGGTCATAGGTTTGCTGCTAGGTTACATGTGATACCCCTAGGTGGATTTGATGTAGTACTAGGGATGGACTGGTTAGCAACCTATGAAGCAAACATCGTGTGTCGCAAAAAGATGAATTGATTAGTTACGTCCGATGGGAGTTTGGTTACGATTTATGGAGATCGTTTCACGACGATTCCGAAAGTGATTTCGATGGCGGTGGCGGGAAAGTGCATGAGGCGTGGATGTAGTGCCTACTTGGCCTACGTAAAGGATGTGGATGCGCCAACACCACAACTATCTGATGTACCAGTTGTGTGTGACTTTCCAGACGTATTCCTAGAAGACTTACCCGCGTGCCACCGGATTGCGAGATTGAGATCCAAATTGACCTGATACCCGGTGCTCAACACGTTGCCAAAGCACCATATCGATTAGCTCCCACAGAAATGAAGGAACTCATGGAACAGTTGCAAGAGCTACTCGATAAGGGGTTCATTAGACCGAGTATCTCTCCTGGGGGTGCTCCGGTCCTATTTGTGAAGAAGAAAGACGGTAGTATGAGGATGTGTATTGACTACCGAGAGCTGAACAAGTTAACGGTGAAGAACCGATACCCCCTACCAAGGAAAGATGATCTGTTTGATCAGCTCCAAGGTGCCAGTTGGTTTTCAAGGATAGATCTTCGATCTGGTTACCATCAGCTGAAGGTGAAGGAGCAGGATATCCCTAAAATATCTTTTCGCACACGCTACGGTCACTATGAATTCCTTGTTATGTCATTTGGTCTGACCAATGCGCCAACTGCTTTTATGGACTTGATGAATCGAGTGTGTCGGCCAATGTTAGATAAATCAGTGATTGTGTTTATTGATGATATCCTGATTTATTCAAGGAGCAAGGAGGAGCATGCCGATCACATTCAGGAGGTGTTAAAGACCTTGAGAAGGGAGAAGTTGTATGCCAAATTCTCCAAATGAGCGTTCTGGTTACGCGAAGTTCAATTCTTAGGTCACGTGATAAACCCAGAGGGGATTATGGTAGACCCTGCTAAGGTGGAGGCGGTGATGCTATGGAAGTTTGCGAGGACGCCATCCGAGAATCGTAGTTTCTTGGGGTTGGCGGGTTATTATCGAAGGTTCATTCAGGATTTTTCTAAGATCGCTTCTCCACTGACCAAGTTGACCCGAAAGGGTGTAAAGTTTACGTGGGGTCAAGCTCAAGAACAGGCGTTCGAGGAGTTAAAGGTAAGGTTGACTCAAGCTTCTGTCTTGTCGTTACCCGAAGGAAGCGAGGATTTGGTAGTATACTCAGATGCTTCTTACTTAGGGTTGGGGTGCGTATTAATGCAAAGGGGGAAGGTTATAGCCTATGCATTCCGACAGCTGAAAGTTCATAAGTTCAACTACCTTACTCATGACCTGGAGCTAGCAGCCATGGTCTTTGCACTAAAGATTTGGAGGCACTATCTGTACGGAACAAAGTGCACCATTTTTACGGACCACAAGAGCCTAAAGTACTTCTTCGAGCAAAAAGATTTGAACATGAGACAGAGGGGATGGTTGGAGCTTATAAAGGATTATGATTGCGAGATCCATTACCATCCGAGCAAAGCCAACATGGTGGCCGATCCTCTTAGCCGGAAGGAGAGGCTCGAGCTGATTCGAGTGAAAGCATACCAACTAATCATGACCTCAGACGTATTAAAGCAAGTCAAGGAGTTTCAGGATGAGGCATTAAAAGAAGATCATCTAAACTTTGAAAGAATAAGAGGTCTGGTTGGGGAATTGAGTGAAAACACACTTGGTTTTAAAACTCAATTTGGACGGGTGTGGATCCCTCGTTTCGGGGATCTACGTGTGAGGATTGTGAATGAAGCTCACAAGACTCAATACTCCATTCATCCTGGTGCCACAAAGATGTATCAAGACATGGAGAAAGATTATTGGTGGCCGGGTATGAAACGTGACGTGGCGGAGTATGTGAGTAAGTGCCTTACTTGCTTGCAAGTGAAGGTGGAACATCAGAAGCCGTATGGGAAGATCCAACCTTTGGATATACCGGAATGGAAGTGGGAGCACATCACCATGGATTTCATTACGAAACTGCCCTGTACTCCAAAAGGATACGATGCCATATGGGTGATTGTTGACCGCTTGACTAAGAGTGCTTACTTCCTATCGATCCGTGAGACATATTCATCTGAGAGGTTGGCTGACCTGTTCATCAAGGAGATTGTAACTCGTCATGGTGTGTCAGTGTCCATCGTGTATGTTCGCGACACCCGGTTTACATCTAAATTCTAGAAGAAATTCCACGATGCCATGGGGACGAGGTTAGATATTAGCACGGCTTATCATCCCCAAACTGATGGTCAGTCAGAAAGGACCATTCAGAAATTGGAGGACATGCTTCGGGTATGTGTAATCGATTTTGGTGGAAGTTGGGATGACCACTTACCGTTAGCTGAATTCTCGTACAACAATAGTTATCATGCCAGCATTGGTATGCCACCATACGAGATGCTATACGGTAAGAGATGTAGATCACCCGTATGTTGGGGTGATATTGGTCAAAAAGAGTTGGGAAGCGTCAAGGTAATCGAGGCTACGACTGAGAAGCTTGAAAAGATTAAAGCCTTCATGAAGGCAGCCAAAGATAGACAAAAGTCATATGCCGATAAACGACGTAGACCAATTGAGTTCCAGGTGGGTGACCAGGTTATGTTGAAGGTCTCACCTTGGAAGGGTATTATCAGATTCAGGAAGCGGGGTAAGTTGAGCCCAAGATATATAGGCCCTTTCCGAATCATTGCTCGAGTAGGAGAGGTGACCTATAGGTTGGAATTACCAGATGAGTTAAGTGGGATTCACCCGACATTCCATGTGTCTCATCTAAGAAAGTGTATAGCTGATGAAGGCATGATTGTTCCGCTGGAGGATATCGAAGTGGATGAAAGGCTCAATTATGTGGAGCAACCAGTGGCAATCATTGATCATAAAGAGAAGAGGCTGAGAAATAAAGTGGTTCCTCTTGTGCGTGTACAGTGGAAGCACTGGAAGGGATCCGAGTCTACATGGGAGACTAAGGAGGAGATGAGGCAGGATTATCCTCATCTGTTCGAAGAATAAAAGGTTTCAGGGATGAAACCTATATAAGGGGGTGGACTTGTAACACCCGTTTTTTTTAAGGCAAGATAGGAAGAATAAAAAGAAGAAAAGCTATAAGGTCCAAGTGGAGGGACCAAAAGTGTCAAAAAGGACAAAAAATTGAAAAGTTGGTGTAAAGGTGGGCATGGCCGCTCACCCTCACTTCACATCAACATCTTCCTTGGCTTTAGAAAGAGAAAGACAAAAGGAGAGTAGAAACTCTCGGCTTGTGGAAGAAGAAGAAAAAGTGAACGAATTGAAGGTAAGAATTCGTGGTTTTTACATGAATAGTTCATGCGCCTAAAGTGAAAATGCTTAAGTGTTGGCTGATGTGCCAACATAGTGATGAAACGCCCGAACAGGGCTCATGCGCCCAAATAGTTCCCATGCGCCTAAGACTTAGAAATTTTTTAGAAATTTTTTTACAAAATTTTTCTGGGAGTCTGTGCCTTAGGGTTTTGACCGAGGTTGACTAAGGGCTTATTAATGATGTTGTTTCATGCATGATATGATTGATTATGATTGTTCCTCATTATTCTTATTGGTATGATTATTATTACTTATAGTATGTGACTTTACGTGGTATGTTATTATCGTAACGTAAAGTATATCATAATAATAAAGTGAAAGAGCAATAAAGAAAGAAGAGGAACATTAATGAAAATGTTAACAAGTCTTGCAAGCTTACAGGAGGTACACGACCATGTTGTCGTTCGCTCAACTGTGCTGTGGGTTAGCTACCCTATTATGCACACAGGGTTAATCAATTGAGATTGGCAGGACCTTTGCAGCGTGTCCTAGGTGATTGGGTTGGCCTTGTACATAGTACACAGAACCCTTTCGAGGGATACAGTTGACCCTTTCGAGGGATACAGTTGACCCTTTCGAGGGATCCAGTTGACCCTTTCGGGGGATATAGTTGACCCTTTCGAGGGATACAGTTGACCATTTCGTGGGATACAGTTGACCCTTTCAAGGGATACAGTTGACCCTTTTGGGGGATATAGTTGACCCTTTCGGGGGATACAGTTGACCCTTTCGAGGGATACAGTTGACCCTTTCGGGGGATATAGTTAACCCTTTCGAGGGATAAAGTTGACCCCTTTCGGGGGATATAGTTGACCCTTTCGAGGGATATAGATGGCCCATCACCCATTTTCCATCGCGCATATAGTTGGGGTATTGCTCACTGGTCCATACAGAAAGTGAGACATAAAGATAAAAGTTTATGGAACAGACAAAGCCTCAGTAAAGAGATCGAACAATATTTGTTCATATAGTTAATGTGTGCTCGCATATACAGTACAGAGTTGTATTTTACAGAAAATAGTATTTTCTTATACAACATATAAAAATATTTTATTACTTATAAAACTAGAGCTCACTCAGCGACGCTGATTTTTTTACATTTTCAGTTGGCAGGTAATTATTGCTGAGGATGGCACAAGGGTGAAGCTACTCGGCAGGAAAAGTCTGACATCCATTCGTACTCTATGTTGCTGTTGTTTTGTAATGCATATAAACAAGTCTTTTGTAAACAGTCAATGATGATGTATTGCTTAACAACAATGTTTTAAATGAAGTGAATGGCTTTTGATAAATTATTCCCGCTGCTTAAGCTTGTTTAATTGTAATGTTTAATGTTTTAATTGCTATGATTGACCAACTGTGAGGTTTCCGGGAACGGGGCCTTACAGGTGGACATCTATGAAGGATGCCCACATTATGTGGTGTTATTGTGTACCATACTAACATCGATGGGGGTGGTGTCTGGGTGAAGAATGGACAACGAACGGGTGTGTAGAGTTCGCTATTTTCTTTTGTTTCAATATATATATATATACACACACACACATATATACATATATATACATTTATATACATACATACATACATACATACAATTATATATATATATATGTGTGTGTGTGTGTGTGTTTGTGTGTGTGTGTGTGTTTGTGTGTGTGTATTAAATTTGCAAGTTCAATTAATTTTATTAAATATGTTTTATATATAGTTAAAATGTTTTAGAATATATATGGTTACTATACAAAGTGTAATTTTCTTGCGAAGTGTACGAAATCACCGGAGCATGACACATGTCTTTTGACGTAGAGGTAGTTTTTTGCCCGCCATAATTACGCATAAAAGGTATATAATTACACAATTTATATTTATAATTACACAAATTATATTTATTATTACGCAAAGTAAGAATACTAATGTTATAAAATATAATTACCTAACTTATATTTATAATTACTTAACTTATATGATAATTAAGCAATTTATGTTATGATTATAATAACATAGTTAATAATCATATAAGTTATACACATAACACATGGACGTTTTAAAAAAAGTGTTATTTTCTTAAAAAAAGTATAGCAATACGATACTCAAATTAATATAAATAAATGTTTGATTTTATCGTGTAATTTTTTAAAAGATAACTTCGTATAAAAAAATTATACATGGTTAAACAACTGGGATATTTAAAAAAAGTAAAATATTGTAAGCTATTTTTGAATTTACCCATCTAGCCATCTTTCCATGTATGATTATTTTACCTTTAATCTAAACTGTTTATCTCATAAATCAATGGTTAAAATTATATCGTACACTTCGCATAATTTTTTAACTTTGTATAGTAAAAACTCTCTCTCTCTTTCTCTCTCTCTCTATATATACATATATATATATATATATATATATATATATATATTGTTTAAAAGAAGATAATTTCTATTGGCTTTATGTTTTGCTATGAAAATTAACAAAAACCAAGGATAATAGTTATCACAATCCCATAAGGTATTTTTCGTCTACGGATCATGATGTACTGCGACACATAAGAACAAGTGCCAAGTACTATAAATCCCATAAGGTTATACAATTACAAATACAAATCCACACAAAGTACAACCCAAACAAAACGAAATACGATTCAAAACCAAACATTTGAAAAAGCATTCTCGACTATCTATCTTGAAAATTATATTGTTGTGCTTTTAATTAGTTGGTATATTATTATCAACTCTTAGAGGGGGTTCTGTATCATCCAACCGAGTGTGATTCAGGAAGTTTGAGAGACAACACTAGTGTTAAGTGACCAAAACTGATCCTATAGAATTACACATAATTAGGTATTTTTGACTTTTAGTAATTCTATTTTGTTGTGGACTTTAGATTGTGCTATCATCAAGGTGAGTTTCACAAACCCCTTTAATTCATTTTACTTGGGGCAAAGCGTGCTCAATGGTTCTGGAACGTGCTTTTAAATTATTTTTAGTATGTAGTGTGTGGGTTAGGTAATATCTTCAAGTCTACATTCCTTCATGAACATGTCCTCTTATCTTAGATTGTAGTGGAGAGATATTGTTAGTGCTAATATGTTGATACCCCACCCTTGTTATCCGTTAGCTAAGAGTAACATGGCTTCTACATGCTTTTAGATGAATATAATCTGGTTGTTCGGACTTCAATTGGTCATGAGCTTATGTTCGTGTATATGATTTTTATGTACAAATTCACATAATTATTTTTACTTGACTTAGATGGCAATTATTTTGTACTTATAAACCTATGAATTCATTAATGTATGTTAACCTTTTAGTGCATGTCTTTTCAGTATATAATGCAAGATGTGCTTAGATATGAAAACTGATAGTCTACTTGTATATATTACTTCTCAACTCAAAGTATTACAATACTGTTACAAGCATGTTACATGAGTTACAATGTTAAACTATATATACTACTACCTATAGCTGAATATACTTTGATAGCAGTTGGAAACCTATAACTAAAGCAAATACTACATTGCTAAAGATAAGGTATCTTAGTATCTTATATGAAATATTATCTATGATTTGGTAGTCATAACATGTCTATGACTTACCTTTTGTCACCAAAAAGTTAGTAACTGTACTAACTGATAAAGAATAAAGAGTGTAATAAAGTACGGTCAACTACATGAGAGTGGGAAATGCACCATGCAGTATCTCACAGATTTGTAGCGGAGTGTCAGAAGGACCATACTTATGTCCACCGGTTCATAGTAGGTTCTTCCGAAGGTTAAATGACTTCAGAAGAACTTGTTCTTCGGAAGCCACTTATAAGGCTACTTTTTGAAAGGCTTGAGACATTCTTCAGGCCTTTATCCTTCGGAAGCCATTGTCATGATTTCTTCTAAGTGTTGAACTTCGTAAGAAGGAAGAGTTTGTCTTTGGAAGTTGGAGTTCCTCTTCGAAAGCTCTTTCAGACTTCACCTTCAAAAACTCAGCATTTGCCTTCGGAAGTTCTTCATTAGTTGCACCAAAATTGTCAAAGTGTTAGTTTTGGTTGCACCAGCCTTACTTGATCCAACAAATCCTCGTAGTTCAATCCTTAATATCCAACCATGTATTTCCTTAAGTTTCCTAATCTCTTTCTATTATAATTTCCACATCCTTAACGTGTACTTTTGTTATTACTAGCCTGTATTGTTTGTGAATCAACCCAGATTTAATGATTGAATAATTTTACACAACCTTATACCAAGCATCTTGGAATCCTTCTTTGAACACAGTACTTAACTTACCTCAGTTGATTCGTCTTAAACAAGTTTTATCAAAATTTTTAGCTGTAGAAGTGTAGATGATCAATGCTTTATCAAAATTCCAACTTGAACAGAAGAACAATACCAAAATCGATATGGATGTTGATGATTTTCACTAAAGATAATGAAAACAAGAAGAATGAGTGGTGGTGGTGGCTAGGGTTATACTTACACACAATCTTTCAAAACAAGATTAAAAAAATAAAGAATGAGGAAATAAATAGAGGTACCCCCATAAGGATTCGGCTCCAATAAAAGGAGAAGGCAAGGCCCTAGGACCCTTACCCATTGCTAGACTACGACAAGCATATTGAAGGATAATGCTTGTATTAATCAAGCAAACAAGTTCTAACATTCAAACAATCATAAACTAAAATTTAAAAATAATTATTATCCAAGCATAACAATAATTATCATTTATATTTCTTTTTTAATATTTGTAAATAGAAATTTTTTTGCATAAGTGTTGGCAATGCATGAAGAAGTGCTCATAGTGGATGCACAAGAATCCACAACGGATGAAGTCAATCAATAAATGTTCAAGTTCTGAAAACGGACAAACACTCGTACACAGCGGATGAAGAAATCCACAACAGATGAATATCAACTATAGCAGACAACATCAAATAGACTAAGTGTCCAATTTGGATGACTAATAACCATAGCAGACAACCAAGTCAACCATCCACAACGAACATTCAAGCATCAATAACAAACACTTTATCATCCACAATGGACAACACTATGGACTTAGGATTGTTATGTAATTTCTGTTTACATAAGGGCACTTTTGTAATTGTACATAGTATGCACCTAGGTTATAAATAGCCTTGTACCCTAATCCCTTGTAAGCTTTTGAACAATTATCAATTAAACAAGCATTTTATTTTATTAAGCATGCTATCACACAATCACACACACACAAACACACACACGAGAGATCATATCATTTATCATGGGTTTCTGCACATGATGATTGTTTGTTGATTCTTTTTGAGAGATTGAAAAGGTCCTAGGAGGATCACCTCACAAACATGAACTTAGGATGAATCCATCCAATGGTATTAGAGCCTTGGCAAATCATACATTGATTTTTGACCCTCTCAATTAACATAATGATCTATACTTTTTATTAGTTTCAAAAACATACACATTAAGCATAAAACCCCACAAGAACACTCTTCTACTCTTCTACTCTTCTATTTGTCAATAGTTTGAAAACATTTCTTAATTGGCTGTTTTGGTACTTATTCAAGAAAAGATTGTGTTATTGTTGATAACAAAGCTCTCAAAAGCATTCATATACATTTTTTAAACAAAATCATAAAAATTCTCATAAAAACAAATCAGTTTTAAAGATAATTTGGATAAAACGGTACACGGGTTGTTCTATGAGATTTTCAGCATTCAAACTGCATTTTGGTTGACTTCAACAGAGAAATTATGTCATAACAACCTATTTGAGCATGTTTAATATTAAATCAGTCATAAAGCATCATCAAAACAACTTATATCATTGATTTTCACACAAAGTTGCTGGGCCGCAATTGTTCTAGGATAAACCCTAGTTCATCGTCATCATATCTTCAAATTTCTAGTGATTTTATTGATATCATCATCAAACAATTGAAGAAACCATTCTTCATTTAAATTTTCAATAAAAAATCATAAAGAGCACCTTTTTGATTCAAACAGGTGAGAGATCTATTGTGTTTAAGGTTTATTAAGGTTTTGCTTGACCAAATTTAAAGGGTTTTGACAGTTTCTGACCAAATATTCCTAATTTTAAAAGTTTGACCTTTTTTGACGAGCTCATTGAAAGTCCAATGACTACTGTTGACCAACATTAGAAATAAATAATTAAATTAGATTTTAAATTAATTGATTAGTTTCCTTTATTTATAAATTAGGTCTAAAAATCAATCAAACAAATCCTAGTTACAAATATGGACTTGGACAAATGTCAACTTAGGATAAATTAATTTAGCATCAAGTTATAAATCAGTCAAATTAACTTAAACCATTAAATTAATCAAACTGTGTGTGATGAGGTTACTGGATCAAACAGTGGTGTTAAACCACCAAGATTAAAGAACAAAGCATACTTCAAATAATGAAGATCATGTTCAAAAACAAGATTATTTTCCATCTATGTTTTTAGAACCGGATCGGACATCGAACCGGACGTCTTACTGGTTTGGTGGTCGGACCGGATTTAACTATATTTTAATTATATTTATATATGTAATTAAATATAAGTAATTTATATATGATTTACATATATATTTTATAGTTATATATAAAACTTAACTATATTTGTATATCCGATGTAGTAATTTATGATTTAACACCCGGTTTTTACCCATTAAAAAAAATCAAAAACCGGTCCGAACCGGTCCGGTTTCCCGGTCCGACCGGCGTTTCGGGACGAACCGGCCGGTTCGACTAGTCCAAAACGAATCGAAGCTAACCGGACCGGCCACCGGACCGATCCCCGGTCGAACAGGTCGGACCGGCCGGTCTGATCCGGTCGCGAAATTATTGTTTTCCATAACCATGATCTATGGACTTCAATCACTGAGGGACCATACATTTCAGCTGCTTTGGGTCCTAATTATAACACATAGAATGCATTTAGCCTCGAGAGTGTAGCGGGTGATGACTTTAAGAGTGTCAAAACAAACATGAAAGCATATTGTAGCATGACAATGACTCCTCCATTTGAAATATTGACCATGGTAGAAAACTTCAAAATAATGTTTTCATAACCGGATCGGACGTCGAACCAGACGTTTTACTGGTTTGGTGGTCTGACCGTCGGACTAGTTGGAACAGATTTAACTATATTTTAATTATATTTATATATTTAATTAAATATAAGTAGTTTATATATGATTTACATACATATTTTATAGTTATATATAAAACATAATTATATTTGTATATCCGATGTACTAATTTATGGTTAACACCTCGTTTAAACCCATTAAATCCAAAAAATAAAAAATAAAAAATAAAAACCGGTCCGAAACGGTCCGGTTTCCCGGTCCGACTGGCGGTTCGGGACGAACCGGCCGGTTCGACCGGTCCAAAACGAATCGATGCGAACCGGACTGGCCACCAGACTGATCCTCGGTCGAACCGTTCGGATCGGCCGGTCCGATCCGGTCGCGAAATCATTGCTTTAAAACAACCAATGAACTTTGGAAAGTACTTCACACTATGTGTGAAGGAAGTGATGAAATCATAGCAATCAAAATGGAGAAGCTCAGAACATAATATGAAACTTTTCATCACATCCAAGGTGAATCCATACCACAACAACTCCATAGATTTGTACAATTAATCAATGAAATGATTGTCTATGGACTAACGTTTGAATCAAAAGAGATCAACAAGAAAATACTTCACCCATTACTAGAGAGCTGGTACAGTTAGTTTCTCTAATGAAAGCAACATTTGACCTTAAAGCTCTATCATTAGATGCTTTAATTAGTTGCTTAAGTGGAGGAATTAGAACTTGATGCAAGGTCAAGAAACAACAACATTATGAGGCATGCTCAATCATACAAATTCAAGGAGACGCAACTAATAGAGAGTGCGTGCATTCCTAACAAGCACTAGGGAGGATGAAGATGAAGAATTTCTTCACTCTAATGAAATATCATTTGTAGGACCGGTAATGGAGGTCAATACAATCAGTCTCACAATGAGAAAAGTGTTAGAACACTTAACAGATCAAATAGAGAACTTGGACAATATTTGTGATGCTAATAACACAAGCAAACCAAGGAGACAGAACTAAGAACAAGAACAAATAAGTATGGTTTTCAAGATTGGTGTATACTGCTATCTAATTCTTTTACAAGTGTTACAAACCATAGAAAAGAAATACAAGAACAAGAGATACTATATAATATGTTGGATCTAGAAAGACTAGTGCAACCAACACCAAACACTTAGACTATTTTTAAGGACTTCTGAAGCTAAGTGTGAAACTTCCGAAGGAAATGGAGTTCTTCCGAAGACAAAGTGCAATATCAACTTCCGAAGAGAAAGTCTTCTCTTCTGAAGTTCAAGACTTAGAAGAATTCAAAGACAATGATTTCCGAAGTAGAAGTCCCATAGCCATGGAAGAAGCAGCCTCTTTCGAAGTTAAAAAGCTTCGGAAGAACTTGTTCTTCCGAAGCCAATTAACCTTCGGAAGATACTTTATGGACCAGTGGACATAAGTATGGTCTCTGACACTCCACTACAAATCTCTGATACTACATGGAGTTTTCCCAAAAGGCCATGCAGTTGACCATACTTTATTCCACTGTTTAGCTTTATTTGTTAGTACAGTTGCCAACATTTTAGTTGGTGACAAAAGGTAAGTCATGGACATTTCATGACTACCATATCTTAGATAGGAAATTATCTAAGATACCTTAACTGTAACTTTCTAGTATCTGCTTTAGTTAGAGGATTCCACCTGGTATCAAAGTATAACAACTGTAGGTGATAGTATATATAGCTTCTCATTATAACTCTTGTATCATGCTTGTAACAGTCTTGTAAACTTTGAGTTGAGAAGTAATATATACAAGTACCTTGAATTTATTTCCTTATGTTCTTAAGTTACTTATTATATTATAATCAACTCTTTGAGAGATCCTGCTTTATTATAGCCATGTGAGTATAAGTGAGTTTGAGAGAAAACCAAGTGTTCAGTGACAAAAACCGATCCTGCATTTGCTATTAGTGCTATTTAGGCTCTTGATTGTGTGATCTTACCATCCAAATCAACTTGTTTTAACTCCTATTTTCACCAAACTCTAAAATGGCCCTTTTTCAAAAATCTGAAGTTGAGATGGGGATGGTGACCAAAGCACCAATCATCACCCCTGAAAACTTTAGACAATGGAGCAGACGTATAAAAGGTTTCATCAGGTACCTTGATGGTAAAATTTGGTTATCTATCATCAATGGTCCCTATAAGCCCAAGGTTGCAACATGAGGAGTGCCATGATCAAGAAGGCCGTTGAAGACTATTCAGATGAAGACCAAAAGTATATGGACATAGACATCAATGCTATGCGGCTCTTATGACTGCTATACCCAACTCCATCACGGTGGGGTTTGAGCATTGCAAGTCAGCCAAAGTGCTGTTTGATGCACTGTCATAAATGTACTCTAACTCCAACGACTCCAAGAAAGATTCACTCAAGCAATAGTTTGAGAACTTTACATACATTGCTGGAGAGACCCTCAGCGAGCAATACTTCGAGTACATGGATCTTATTGCTTCCATTCAGTCTGTGGGAGTTGCCATTGACTTGAGAGGTCTCTCAAGAAAATTTATGAGTACATTTCCAAATGAGTGAACATTCTACTGTGTCTCCATCAAAAGGATAGAGAATCTGGACTCCCTCACCATGACTGAACTATACGACATTCTTGATGGATACCGTGTAGCGATGGAAAATAAGAGGGGCCATTCGATGAGCAGACCCTCAAGCCTTCCTACTAGCAACACTTTAATAGTTGCTGAAGGTTTAGGACCCAACCAACCTTAATAGTACTTGACTTACTCTCAGCAACCATCCTGTTCTTCAGGACTCTACATCATATTTCCTGAGACTCCAACGTCTCAATAGGCTCAGAAAGGTTCTTTCCAGGACAATAGTGCCTTTGTTTCAGGAAGTGAGTACTCTGGTGATCATCAGTTTTGCTTTGATGATCTAGAGTGCTTTAGCCTAGATGATATGGAGTACGTGGCCATAGTCCAACAAATGGCTCTGCTTACCTACAGAGCAAAGAAGTTCTTTGAGAGAACTAGAAGGCTATTCCCTTAAAACCTAGGTAGCAGCAAGTTTGGGTTTGACAAAACCAAGGCAAAATGTTACAACTGTAACCAACTTGGTCATTTTGCTTGGGAATGCAAGGTTTCCAAGTCAAATCTGGGAACCTCTCATGCCTCCACACCGAAAGCCTCCGGGAAGTCAACTGAAACACCAGTTGTAGTTGAAGAAGTTGAATGGAGCTTCATGGTCCAGGATGTGACTCCTTCTCAAGCACTCATGGTTGGAACATATGACAACAAGGTATATGAACATCTCTGTACTCCAGCTTGATTGCTAAGGTAAAACTGTATCAGGACTACAATATGGAAATTAAATATGATATTGAGTCTTTAAATATTTTAAAATCTAACTTTAAAATAGCTAAATCCGACTATCAAAGAAAAATTGAAGAGTTAGAGAAAACTATGTCTCTTTTAAAACATGAACAAACAAACTACAATACTCAAATAAAGGAATTAGTTAGATCTGATATTGAGTCTTTAAATATTTTAAAATCTAACTTTAAAAGAGCTGAATCTGATTATCAAAGAAAAATTGAAGAGTTAGAGAAAACTATGTCTCTTTTAAAACATGAACAAACAAACTACAATACTCAAATAAAAGATTTAATATCCAAAACTATGTCTCTTTTAAAACATAAACACACATTCTATCTCAGAGCAAAACTTCCATGCCATTCTTGCATCATCCTGTCACTCAAAACTTTGTTATCAAAACAAAGGTGGGTTGAGGACCAATGAAATTGCTCCACTATACTCTTATGAGTCTATTAGACAACCCATCTGCTGACCCATCTTCTCATGAGTCAAGGAGTGATGCAAGTGTGCAAACAATCACAGGGAAGATCCAGGTAGACCCTAACCTTCTTACCTGTGATGACCAACCTCTTACCACCAAAGCTAGAAGAAACCGGGCTAAGGCAGCCATAAAAACTGCCAAGAAAGTGGCTGAATCAAAGCTAAAGATTGACCCAAAGCAAAAGGGTGTGTTCATCTTAGCTGGATTCCAGATGGTGGGAACTTTTGAACATGGAAAAGTGTGTAGTACCAGCATACCTATCCAACAAAAAGATCAAAAGGGAAAAGGAAAGATTATTGTTGAAGACAAGAAGAACAAGAAACAACAACCATCATCTTCCCATAAAATTAACATTGCATGCATAATGTGTGGCTTGCAAAACCACATGGCCAAAGATTGTTATTACAATCCCGCTAGCACACATTATGCAAATAATGTTAAGAAAGAAAGAGTCAGGAAAGGTTTCTCATTTGTACCCTATCAAATAGTCCAAGTGATGAAAAAGGGAAAGCTTGCTTCCGAAGCAAGGTTGCTTTCGGAAGAAAATCCGTCTTCCGAAGGAAAAATGGATTCGGAAGCTAAAGCTGTGAAGACTCTGAAAGTCAAGAGAGTCCCCTTAAAACCATCCCAGAAGAAGACTGTTTCGGAAAAGATGGTGGTGAAGGTTTCTTCCAAGAAGAAAGAAGCTTCGGAAGAATGTCATGCTGCTCAAGCTTCAACAAGCTCATCTTCCATGATCAACCAAGGGATGGAATAGAAGATCAAAGAAGATGCTGCAACACAAACCTCCTCTTCATAATCACTTATTGAACCCTAATAAAATTTGGTTCAATAAAATCCTGGAAGAGCCCAAGACCAACAAGGGTAGCTGCAAGTTTTTCTTTGAGATCTATATGGTTCTCAAGAATGACCTCTAGCTTAGCCTTTTCATCATTTAATTGGCATTTAAGCTTATAAATCTGATCATCTTTATCCTTAAGAGCAGACTCATATTCAGCTTTTCTTTTGGAAAGGGTTTACTCAAGCTCTAGATTTTGATTTATTAAAGCTACATTTACCTCTCTAATAGAGATAAATGCAGCTATGCAAGATTTAGAACATAGCTTGGCCTTAGCCTCAGAGGATACCTCAGAAGATGCATTGGAGCATGAACTCTCAGTAGACTCCAGGGCCATGAGAGCAAGAGTCCCAAAAGGATGTTCACCACCATGTTGACCAGCACCAGCAAATAATTGCTCATTACCAGAGAGATCATCTGGTAAACTGCTCCAGTCAACAACACCACGGTGAAGAAGCTGTGATGAGGTTGTGATTGAGATGATTGAGATGGTAGAGGCTCAAGTAATGCTTGAGGTTGTTGTGCAGTTGGAACTTGAACTGGATTTGGTTGTGGCATGTAATAGCAGGGATATGGATATGGCATTGGACCTTGAGGAACAAAATATGCAGGATGTTGTGAGTGATGACCAGAACTAGCAGGATGTTGCCCTTTGTTTTGTGGACTGTTACTTGGAAAAGTCACAAAGGGTGCAGAGGAGTTAGATCCAGTTGATCTACACTCTCTTGCAAAGTGCCCAAGCATATGGCATTTGTGACACCTCAACTTACTGTTGTCAAAACCAACTTTGGTTTTGCCAGAGAGTCCTGGAAATTTCCTACCAGTTCTCTTGTAGAATTTTTGAGATCTGATATTAATCAAGGCTATTTGGCTTAGAATATCCATCTCTTCTAAGTCATGATCAGCTATACCTTTCAAATCATCCATGATAAAGCACAAATTGTCACTATTACAGCCTGATTGACTATCAACATTAACAAATGCATGATCGAAACTGTTTGAAGAGAAATCAATATGCTCATCATAATTGCTTTCTGATGCAGCATATTCTGACTCATGACCAACCAAGGCAGTGTTCCCTGGTACAAAGTCATCAGTGAGCTTTCCTGATGATGCCAGTTTCCTTTTCTGCTCTATCTCTCTTTCAAATGTAAGCAGTTTCCCATGGAGTTGGGTGAGAGATAGGCTATCCAGATTTGCACTGGAGCATAGGAAAATGGTGTATGTGTCCCATCTCTCAGGCAGTGATCTGAGGAATCTGTTGTTCATCTGGCTATTAGGATATTCATGTTTGACCATTTTCAACTCAGAGATCAAACAGGAAAAACACTCAAACTGTTGAGTTAGTGTCTCACCCTTCCTATGAGAGAATGTCTTATATTGTTGGGCAAGGATTTCTCTGTTGTTTGCTAAGACCTCATCTGTTCCACCAAATTGTTCCTTCAATGCATTCCAGAGATCATGAGCAGTTTCATGATGCATAAGCCCATAATAGATTTCATTAGGCAAGCCATGGCCAGAATATCATGCGCTTTAGCATCAATCTCAAACAGTTTTCGATCCTCATCTGAGTATTGTTCCTTCTTCTTTGAAACAGGGGTAAAGAACAGTCTAATTGCCTCCAGTCTGGCTACAGGGGCAAAGGTTTCATCATAATCAATACCTTCCTCTTGTGAAAACCCTTGTACATCCAGTCTAGCCTTGTTCTTGACAATAAGCCCATTTTCATCAGTTTTATTCCTAAACAGCCATTTAGTGCCTATTGCACACTTACCTGGGGGTAGAGGAACCAGTTCCCACACTTGCTGGTTTTTGAACTGAAGTAGCTCAAGCTGCATGGCTTCAACCCATCCATTGTCTCTTAAAGCAACATGATAGTTCTTTGGCTCTAGCTGACTTATGAAGAGAGCATAGAAGCAGAAGTTGGACAATTGACTTCTGGTTGAGACACCAGCATTGATATCACCAATGATTTGAGGCATGGGGTGATTCTTCAGCTCTTGGTACACTATAAGATCAGTGCAAGTGTTTGTAGCAGGCTCAGCAGCAGCAGATGTTGATCCAGATTCTTGAAACCAAGTATGAGATGGCAAGTCGAATGATGTAGAGGAGTTAGAAATCTCATCAGCATATGTTCTGGATGGAGCTGCTGAGGCTACAGGAGCGTCAAGTTTAGTAGACTCAGGCAGTTGATCACTAAACTTGAAAAGGTGAGTATTGATATCATCATCATCTTCAGTACCACTAGGTGGAAGACTTGCTGCAGAAGATGATTTATCCACATGATCTGCAGCAGCTGGAGGTTGATAAGGAACATATTGTAGTATGTCCAGATCAAACAACTCCACAGGGTTTTGTGGAATTTTATCCTTAGGAGATTCATTGAATTTCACATGCAAGGTTTCTTCAACTATCTTTGTTCTGCAGTTGAAGACTCTGTAAGCCTTGCATGTGATGAATAACCTATAAAATACCCTGCATCCACCTTAGGATCAAATTTGTGGAGTTGATCCTTTGTGTTGAGAATGAAACAAGGACACCCAAAGGCTTTGAAAAAAGAAATTAGAGGAGCCAAATGATGTAGAACTTCATATGGAGTCTTCATCAACCTCTGATTTACTAGAACTCTATTCTGCACATAGCAAGCTGTATTGATAGCTTCAGCCCAAAAGGTCAATGGCAAACCAGAGTCAGCCAACATAGACCTTGCAGCTTCAATTAAGGTCTTGTTCTTTCTCTCCACTACTCCATTTTGTTCTGGAGTTCTTGGGATGCTAAACTGCCTCTTGATTCCCTTTGAGAGATAAAAATCATCAAGTGTATGGTTTCTGAATTTTGTTCTATTATCACTCCTTATACACTTGACTGATAGGGAATACTGCTTCTCAACATACAACACAAAATTTATAATCGTCTGAGCAACCTCAATCTTTGAATGCAAGAAGAAAGTCCATACAAATCTAGAGTAATCATCCACAATTACCAGACACTATTTCTTCTTTGCCATGCTCATCACTCTCACAGGACCAAATAGATCCATGTGCAGTAACTGCAAGCATGTAGTAGACTTAGGTTCTTCAATAGGATGGAATGAGACTTTGTGTTGTTTTCCTTTCAAACAAGCAGTGCAGGTTTCATCACAATGGAACTCCTTTATTGGTAAGCCTCTCACTAAACTATTGTGGATCAGCTGATTCATGTTTTTGAGATTTACATGACCCAGCTTTCGGTGCCATAGTTTAGATTCCTGAGGAGAGGCTTTGGAAAACAGGCAAGGATGACCCTTCAAATAATTTTCTTTGACAAATCCAAGGCATATACTCTTCCAATCCTGTTGGCCTTCAGGAGAGTATGACCATCCAATACCTTGTCAATCAGCCTCAGAACTTGGGAAGACAGAATCCTGCAGTTCTCGCTTGTGAAAAGTGCAACATGCCCTTTATCACACATCTGACTGACACTTAGTAGATTATACTTAAGATTCTCCACATGGTTAACATCATCAAATCTGATATATCCATTAGACACATATCCTTTCCCGATGATGTAACCCTTGGCATCATTTCCAAATGAAACAAATCCCTTCTTTCCTTGAGAGTAGTCATTAAGAAGAGAACTGCTCCCAGTCATATGCATAGATCCTCCATTGTCTACATACCAGATGCTCCTTTGGCATGCTGAAGAACCGTGCAATCATCACAAGAACTAGTTAGGTTTTGAGACCCAAACCTTTT
The DNA here is from genome assembly GCA_025506515.1 of Flaveria trinervia. NCBI lineage: Eukaryota > Viridiplantae > Streptophyta > Magnoliopsida > Asterales > Asteraceae > Flaveria > Flaveria trinervia. Next base: position 27,222,409 of record CM046448.1, read on the forward strand.
TGTTTTGGGTCTGTTGTCATCAACAGATTTAACCATAACTTGTTTCTCATGATTAACAGCTGATGAAGATGGAGATGGTGCTGAAATGGATTCCTTGGACTTGGGCTTGGAATGCCTTTTCAGTGGTTTGATCATAAGTGCATCTAGTTGGTTAACTCTCCCCAACAAATGCTGAACCATCATAACAAGTTGTGTCTGATTTGTAGCTAAAGCTTTCAGTTCTTGAGACATTTCAGTACTTGTTTTTGATGAGTTCCTGTGACCCACCATTTCCTCCTTGAAATTTACAGACTTAGTATGATGTTTATCATGAGGAGCACTATCAGCTGTTTTGTGATAAACCTTATCCTTCTTTTTGGATTTTGATGAAGGCTTGGGTTTATCACATTGGGATGATTGTGATACAAACTTGGTCCTCAAACTCATTTCTCATTTCATCCATCTGGGTTTTAATGAGCTTATCTCTGTTGAGTTTGGAACCCTTTCTGTACCAACAATCCCAGAAAGATGATTGAATTTACCACATATTTCACATGGCTTATTCTTCATCTTGGATTGATCAACTACTGATGTGGAAACTACTGAAGGTGTGATCTTCAGTACTTTCCTCCTTTCAGTACTTGTGTTAAGTACTGAAGGATCTGTAACAACTGAAGACTTATTCTTCAGCTGTTTTCTATCAGCAGTTGTTAATCCTTTTATTTAAGCTGATTTGAAATGCGTTTCAGATGTTGTGACTTGTCCTTTAGTACTTGAGGTACTTTGAGGAACAACATCTGAAGTACTCAGCTTCATGTGCTTATCAGTAGTTAACCCATCAGGCAATTGATTTGCTGAGGTATCAACATTGATTTCATCTTGTGATTTTGGGTGATCACTTGAAGATGATGCACATGATGATGTGGTTTGGAAATTACTTTCACCTTCAGGTTTTACTATTGGTTTTGGAGTAAAATCTGTAGGTGGTGCAATGTGATTGTAACCTATTCCAAACTTCACATTTGAAGTAGATTGCTTACTGAGTAGCATTTCAAATCCCTTGTAGGATGATACCCAGCGGTCACACTTAACTTGGGTAGCTGCAAGTTTTTCTTTGAGATCTCTATGGTTCTCAAGAATGACCTCTAGCTTAGCCTTTTCATCATTTATTGACATTTAAGCTTATAATCTCATCATCTTTATCCTTAAGAGCAGACTCATATTCAGCTTTTCTTTTGGAAAGGGTTTGCTCAAGCTCTAGATTTTGATTTATTAAAGCTACATTTGCCTCTCTAATAGAGATAAATGCAGCTATGCAAGATTTAGAACATAGCTTGGCCTTAGCCTCAGAGGATACCTGGGTTACCTGTGATGAAGATGCATTGGAGCATGAACTCTCAGTAGACTCCAGGGCCATGAGAGCAAGATTCCCAAAAGGATGTTCACTACCATGTTGACTAGCACCCGCAAATAATTGCTCATTACCAGAGAGATCATCTGGTAAACTGCTCCAGTCAACAACACCACGGGTGAAGAAGCTGTGATGAGGTTGTGATTGAGATGATTGAGATGGTAGAGGCTCAGGTAATGCTTGAGGTTGTTGTGCAGTTGGAACTTGAACTGGATTTGGCTGTGGCATGTAATAGCAGGGATATGGATATGGCATTGGACCCTAAGGAACAAAATATGCAGGATGTTGTGAGTGATGACCAGAACTAGCAGGATGTTACCTTCTGTTTTGTGGACTATTACTTGGAAAAGTCACAAAGGGTACAGAGGAGTTAGATCCAGTTGATCTACACTCTCTTGCAAAGTGCCCAAGCATATGGCATTTGTGACACCTCAACTTACTGTTGTCAAAACCAACTTTGGTTTTTCCAGAGAGTCCTGGAAATTTCCTACCAGTTCTCTTGTAGAATTTTTGAGATCTGATATTAATCAAGGCCATTTGGCTTAGAATATCCATCTTTTCTAAGTCATCATCAGCTATACCTTTCAAATCATCCATGATAAAGCACAAATTGTCACTACTACAGCTTGATTGACTATCAACATTAACAAATGCATGATCGGAACTATTTGAAGAGATATCAATATGCTCATCATAATTGCTTTCTGATGCAGCATATTCTGACTCATGACCAACCAAGGCAGTGTTCCCTGGTACAAAGTCATCAGTGAGCTTTCCTGATGATGCCAGTTTCCTTTTCTGCTCTATCTCTCTTTCAAATGTAAGCAGTTTCCCATGGAGTTGGGTGAGAGATAGGCTATCCAGATTTGCACTGGAGCGTAGGACAATGGTGTATGTGTCCCATCTCTCAGGCAGTGATCTGAGGAATCTGTTGTTCATCTGGCTATTAGTATATTCATGTTTGACCATTTTTAGCTCAGAGATCAAACAGGAAAAACGCTCAAATTGTTGAGTCAGTGTCTCACCCTTCCTATGAGAGAATGTCTCATATTGTTGGGAAAGGATTTCTCTGTTGTTTGCTAAGACCTCATCTGTTCCACCAAATTGTTCCTTCAATGCATTCTAGAGATCCTGAGCAGTTTCATGATGCATAAGCCCAGAATAGATTTCATTAGGCAAAGCCATGGCCAGAATACCATGCGCTTTAGCATCAATCTCAAACAGTTTTCGATCCTTATCTGAGTATTGTTCCTTCTTCTTCGGAACCATTTGGTTGGTTTCCGGATTGTTCACCATAGGCTTGTGTGGACCATGTACCACAGATGTCCAACAACCTGAACTGTTAACAGACAGGTGATGAAGCATTCTTCGTTGCCATATGTTATACTCAGTCCTAACCAGCATTGAAGGCTTGGTTGAGGAACCGGTATTGTGAGGGTCATTAGAAGGAGTAGTCATTCTCAGATTCAACCAAATTCAATTAAGTTTTAACTGATTCAGTGCAAAACACAACAAACTCAATATGAACCAAGAGAAAACTCAAAGTAAATAAACGAAAGCAGCAGAAATTCAACGATCTATAACCAATTCTTGCAAATATGCTAATTCAATCAAACTTAGATATCAAAATAGCAGTTTCAATGATCAATTGTTAGATCGATCAATGATTAACCAGCTCTGATACCATTTGTTAGGATCAGTGATCTAAGTTTGATTAATTAGAGTGGATTGCAGCGGAAATCGAACAATGAATTAGACAATTCGCAAGAACACAATTGATATTCGATCAAAAGTAAACGGTTATAGAGAGAGAATTTTGCAAAAGGAATATTTCATTCAATGCTTTCGTGGTGGCTAAAATGTCACACAACATTCCTTATAAAGGAGATGTGACGTCTGCTGATGTCACTTGACAGTGACATCTAACAGAATTATTCAAACAACTGAAACTATGTAAACTACTGAGAATGTTCTCAACTACTGATTACATCTCTGAGAATGCTAAGTACACGAAACATAAAACTACTAAACTAAACTACTGAAACTATAACTACTGAAAAGTAAATTACAAGTACTGAAAGGAAACCATCACAAATACTGAAGTTGATAACTTCAGCTGTTGTGACAACTACTGATCACTTTGGTCTTCAGTCTTTGTCTTCAGTCTTTGTTCTTCAGACTTTTACTTTCAGACTTTGTCTTCAGCTGATGGCTTCAGACTTTGTCTTCAGTACTTTACTTCAGACTTTGTCTTCAGTACTTTACTTCAGACTTTGTCTTCAGTAGTAGTGTTCAGTTCTTGTCTTTAAACCTTGTAATCAGCTGATGTCTTCAGCTGTTGTGATCTTCTTCAGCAGTTGTAATGTCTGTGGGACTTAGAGGTTTTTCTGATCAGCCTTATTGGTTCTTTTGGTCCAACAAAACCTAGGATGACCATTCCTCCAGAATTGGTGCTTATTAGATCTCCCAGGAAAGGGGATATGTACAAGCTGGATATGAACTATGCTTCCCCACTGGGAGAAGTATCATGCTTTCTTTCCAAAGCTGATAGTGATGAGTCAACACTATGGCATAAATAAATGTGTCATGTAAATTTTAAAACCATGAATAAATTGGTTAAAAATAACTTGGTACATGGTTTGCCTATAAAGGAAATATTCTGCAAAGATAACTGTGTTGCATGCCTGAAAGGGAAGAAACATAGGGCATCTCATAAATCCAAAGTTGTTAACTCCATCACCACCCCATTACACTTATTTCACATGGATCTTTTTGGTCCAACAAGTATAATAAGCATTGGAAGGAAATCATATTGCCTTGTGATAGTTGATGATTTTACAAGATTTACCTGGGTATTCTTATTAAAAACTAAGGATGAATCTACTAAAATGTTAAAATCTTTTATTCTTAAAATTGAAAATCAAATTGATCACAAGGTAAAAATAATTAGAAGTGATCGAGGGATTGAGTTTAAGAATCAAGTTCTTGACTAATTTTACAACTCAAAAGGGATTGCCAGACAATATAGTGCTCCTAGAACTCCTCAACAAAACGGTGTTGCTGAGAGGAGGAACAAGACACTTATTGAGGCTGCTCAGACTATGTTAGCTGATTCAAAGCTGCCTCTTACTTTTTGGGCAGAGGCAGTCAGAACTGCATGCTATATGCAGAATAGAGTTCTTGTAGTTAAGCCACATGGAAAAACCCTTTATGAGCTATGGAACAAAAGGCCACCATTCATTGGTTTTCTAAGGTCCTTTGGCAGCAGTGTACCATACTTAACACAAAAGACAACTTGACAAAATTTGCTGAGAAGTCGGATGATGCCATCTTTGTTGGATATTCCTCCAACTCTATTGCTTATAGAGTTGATAACATCAACAATAAAAAATTGAAGAATCATCTAACATTGTTGTCAATGAGCACACTCCTTGTGTTAGGGGGAATGGTCCTGATTACATTTTTTGACTTAGAATTGTTTCCCAACTTTTCTAATTCAACTTGTGAGAATGTTTCAGCTAGAGCAGGTCCTCAAAATGATTATGATCAACTGTTTGAGTTGCCCAGACCCTGTTCAAATTCTCTAAGAATGACTGAAGATTCAGCTCCAACTATCTTAAGATCAAGTAGCATGACTCTTTCAAGAGATAGTAAAGCTTCAACTAGTGTTCCTTCAAGTGACACTGAACAACACCTAATTGATAGAAGCAGTATTTTGAAGGAACACATAACTGTTAATGCTGCTTCTCAGCCAATCATTAATGATGATGTTTCCCTTTCATTCAATCAATCATCATTGAATGACATTGAAACAACAGCTGGACCAAGTGTTCATGTTCTTGAGCAAAATATATCCAACTTGGATCTATCTTTGCAACTGGAAGTGATTCCTAGACTAAGGATTTACAACACTCATCCAGTTGAGAACATCATAGGAGAAGTCTCTCAAGATGTGAGAACATGGAGACAAACTCATCATGGGAATGTCTACCTGTACTCATGCTTCTTGTCTCATATGGAACCCAAGAAAGTAGAAGAAGCCTTAAAGGACAGTAGCTGGGTTGAATCAATGCAAGAGGAATTGCTTCAATTCAAGAGACAAAAGGTTTGGAACCTTTGCCCACGACCATCTGGTCAAGTACCTATAAGCACCAAATGGGTTTTCAAGAACAAGATAGATGAAAGAGGTTCGATCATCAAGAACAAAGCTAGACTGGTTGTTCAAGGATATACCCAAGAGGAGTGAATTGATTATCTGATGTGTTTGCACCTATTGCAAGACTTGAGGCAGTTAGAATCTTCCTTGCTTATGCTTCCAAGAACTTTACTGTCTATCAACTTGATGTCAAGTGTACCTTTCTATATGGAAATATAGATAGGGAGGTCTATGTGTGCTAACCTCCAAGATTTGAAGACCCACAACACCTTAACTATGTGTGCAAATTGGATAAAGCCCTTTATGAGCTGCCCCAGGCACCTTGGCTGTGGTATGAGACCTCATCTCAGTTTCTCCCGAAGAATGGTTACACTAGAGGAACCATTGATAAGACTCTTTTTATTAAGAAGTCTGGGAAATACATTTTTCTCGTTCAGGTCTATGTTGATGATATCATTTTTGGTTCTTCAAATGACCAAATGTGTAAAGACTTTGAGAGCATTATGAAGAAGAAGTTTGAGATGAGTTCCATGGGAAAAATGAACTTTTTCCTTGGAGTTCAGGTGAAGCAGATGAAGGAAGGGTTCTTTATCAATCAATCTAATTATGTCTCTGAATCTTAGAGAGATTTGATATGAAGGATTGTAAGCCAGCCAAGACACCCATACCTAGAAACCATGACCTTTGTCCTAACTCTAAAGGGGAGGATATTTATCAACATTAGTATAGGGTAATCATCGATTCTCTGATGTATCTCACAACAACTAGACCAGATATCATGTTTGCTATATGTATTTGTGCAAGATATGAGGATGCTCCAAAGGTGTCTCACCTAGTTGTTGCCAAGAGAATTCTTGGATACCTCAAAGGAGCACCTAAATTAGGTCTTTGGTATCCCAGGAATAACAACTTTAATCTCTATGGCTACTCAGATAGTGACTATAGTTGCTGCAACATTAACAAGAAATTCACATAAGAAGGATGTCACTTTCTTGGTGGAAGGATTATCTCATGGCAATGCAAGAAGCAATCCTGTGTCTCTAGATCTACTGCTGAAGCTAAATACATTGCTGCTACAAGTTGTTGTGCTCAGTTGCTCTGGATTCAAAATTAGATGCTAGACTATGGATTCACCATGAGCACTCCTATCCACATTGACAACAACAATGTTATCTCCATCACTGAAAATCCTGTGAAGCACTCTAAGACAAAGCAAATTGATATCAAGTACCATTTCATTAGAGATATTAATGAGAAAAACCTGATCAAATTAATCAAAGTTGACTCAAATGAACAATATACTGATTTGTTCCTTGAGGCTTTTGATGAACAAAGATTTAAATATCTTATTACAGCTATTGGAAGGATAAACATTGATTAGTCTATCTCACTTGAAAAACCATTTAAAAATGTGTAATGTCTTGGGTCAAAGAATCTAAGCCTTGTTACAATAGGTTAAATTCTAAGTATGGGTTTTTCCGAAGAGATATTAAGCTTCGGAAGATTTGTTTCATATCTTCCGAATCTAAATTTTTCAAAGGGAATTCTTCTATGAAGTGTTTTAGTCTCGGAAGAAGTGATTGATTGAGTATCACATCTACTTCCGAAGCATACAAAACTCTCCATTCGGAAGACCTTCTTACTCTCAGAAGTAAATTTATTTACCTTTGAAAATAAGTTTTGACTTCAGAAGAGAAAATCCATCGGAAATACTTTTACCTTAGGAAGAAAACTTTTGCTTTGGAACAGAAATCTTTGGGCCCCACATAATAAAAAATGAAGATTTTCTTAATGATGTTGTAATTTTTTAAATTGTTTTAACCTTACCGCCACTGTCACATCTAGCCCTAAACCATCTTTTCACCTTATCCACAACCCCCAAAAACCGCCATTGCACCCATTTAAATAATCCCGACTCTTCACGTTAATCTTTTTACCAAATTTACTGTCCAAAGCCTCTTTCACCCCAAATTCACTTTGCTCAAACTTGTTTCCCTTGTTCCTTCTCACAATGGCACTCAACCCTCTACATAACCAAGTCGCGCTCCTTGACTCTACCAAGGATGCCGACTTCTCAGACATCATCTCCTTTCTTACCTAATTTACCTACTTTACTGCTCTGACTGTGAACCCCACCGTTTACTTGAATCATATGGAATAATTTTAGGGGTAACGGTCAGATAGTACTCTAATTGAATTAGGGTTATTAGGTCAAACATTCCTGGCCAGGATTTAATCATTACTGAACAAGTCATCCGGGAGCATCTGGAGCTCCAAGATGAAGGCGCCCCTATTGAGTTCCCCAAGTCAGATCTGTATGATACATACACCATGATGGGTTATGGTGGAGATGTAAGCAGGTCTACTATCTACAAGTTTAACTTCTCCTACAACTGGAAGTTCCTACTGCATGTTATTCTCCATTGTTTATCAAACAAGTCTAGGGGATGGGATCAAATCCCATATGAACTAGGTTACCTAGTTCATGGATTGGTGAAGAGCCTTCACTTCAACAGGTTTATGCTTACTAACCTTATGGGAAACATTCAAAAGGATACATTCTTTATGTATCCTAGGTTCATTCAGCACATAATCAACTGTGAGTTAGACCAGAGTAAGCTTGTCTATGCAGCTATTCTGCATGTCCCACAAGTGAGGCCGAGCATCATCAAGATCTTGAAGAGGGTGTCAACCAATTTCATTAGAAGACAGACTTCACTTCTTCCATGTATGATTGAGCCAATGGCTCCTCATGACATTCCTGTTCACCCCACAGGTGTTGAACCCACACCAGCAACTACCCTCAATTTGCCAGATCTTCCTGCTCACCCCATTAAACACAAATATCAGAGATGCAAACGAACCCTTGCTCAGTCTACTCTGATTGAGCAAGCCCTTCCTGTTCAAACCAAAAAGACTAGAGTGGAACCATAGGCTCCCACTCAGTCAAAGGTCTCACCATCCTTCTCATTTGACCTTAATAATGAATTTGAGTCTACTCAGTCTCAATTCCCTGAGCCCTAACCCCAGGCCACAAGCCCTAAGGATGAGTACCAACACTCTCCTGAGAAACCAAAAAAGGACAACCCCACCAAAGGCTAAATGCCAAAAGAAATTGACCAACGTTTCGGTTCAGTAGGCTTTACTTCCTTATCCTTTGCTAGCCTTTTAATCAAAACTGATGAGGAGATTACGTCTCTTCATGATAATGAAGTTCATCAACAACACCCTTTAACGGAACCACAGAGCCTAGAGGGACCTCATGTCTCTAGCACACATCAGCTCAAACCAGCTGAGGTGAGTCCCACGGATGTGAAGGGGACTCATGTATATTCAGCTGCCACTACGGAAGGAAACTCATTGGATCCTTAGGCCAGTGATACCATCTCTGAGACTGAATGTATGGCAACCGTTCCTTTTATTGACTTTGAAAGAGACATCCTTAGGCAAGGGAAACTAGGGTGCCAAGAAACCAGATCTGGTAGTGAGGATGAACATACAAGGTATGTTAACTCATCTCCCCATGATTCTTCAAAAGAAGATGAGGGAAGTATGCAACTTACCATTCAAGACCTACTTTCTAAAGTCTCAAATCTTGAATCAAAGGTTAAGACTTTAGAGGATAGGTTTGCCACTCAGCAACTTGAGATTGAAAATCTCAAGGCTTAACTAGCTGAGAAACAGATTGAGAAATCTGTTAGGCACGTACCTATTCAGGTCTTATTGACCTCTTCCTCTAGCTCATCTAGCTCTCAAGATGATGCTACCAAAAAGGAGGAGACTGTTTAGAGACGAACAACAGAGGAACCACAGAGCCAAGCTTCAACTTCTCTATCTGCTAGATACCCTACTCCCATAACAATAGTCTTTCCTGAGCCTCCTCAAGTTGTCCTGCACGGACCCAAGGATGCTCAGAGATCTCAATAGGATCTTCTCCAAGTTTCTATTGAGATATTCTTTAGATCAGCCTAGCCCTGATCCGGCTATGATATACTTTGGAGCTGAAGAGCTTTAGAGGTTAAGTGCACCTTCTACCACCGAGGAAGAAGTTGGTCAACCTAAGGTCCAAATGGAACACGGGATTCATTTCGAAGGGGGAAATGAGGACTGATGGCCCATCAATTGATATAGTTGGAACAGATAGTGCATTCCCTCAAACTTTCGAAGCTGAAGTCAAAGCCTCGGCAGAACAATTTAAATCTTCCGAAGCTGAGATGGAATCTACGGAAAGTTTGTTCTCCTTGTCCAAAGATCTAATCATCATAGATGCAATTCTACAGCTAGCATTGAGGTGAATAGTGAGGACTTTGTCAACCAACCCCTAGTTCAAACAACTTCATTATCTCCAGCCACCATGTCTCAACCTGAACGCTCTATTCAAGAACCACCAAAGTCTAGCACTTTGGAAGATGTAAAAGGAAAAAAATAAGATGACGTCAGAAGAGCTTCTAGAGGACGAGAGGATTGAGAAACTTAAAAGAAAAGGTAGACTTCCAATTGGGAAGTTGCTAGCTGCTAGTACAAAAGCAGCTACAGCCAACCAGGAGGCAGTCAACAACAAGAAAAGGGTGGAGATCATTGTCAGGCTCATCAAGCTTGGAGTTGTCACTGAAGATATACTCATGCTACCACTAGAGAAGTTAGTAGAGCTAGAAAAGGTAACCATGCTGTAGATTGAAAGAAGAGAGGAAGCAAAAAGGTTGGCCTTAGAGTTGGAAAAAGAAAGGAAGAAAAGGGAAGCTGAATTGTAGCTCAGGAAGGAAAGCATATCTTTTATAACCTATAGGGATTTCTCTCTTCAAGAACTATCTCCACACAACAATGACACTATCCTATGGATCTTCAACAAAGAGTAGGATCAGCAAGAGAAAGAGCAGAAGAAAGCTTCAAAAGAGAAGATGAGGGAGAAGAAGAGAAAGGAAGAAGAAGTTGGGGTCATTGCTGCCAAGATGATAGGTGAGAAGGCCCGGATGAAGGACTATCTCCGAGCTCACGGCTTCTCTGGTAGGCAAGTGAGACCCATGTCTGAAAAGACACTCCAGCGACATGTCAGTGACATCAAGGCTGACATTCGCTTGGGAAAAAGGAAAGAGATGTACCAAAGGGGACAGGGGATGATCTTCAAACCAACACCTCAACCCCAACCTACAACCAAAACTCAACCCCAACCTCAACCTGAACCTTTCCTATTTCCTTTCGCTATCAAAACTGAGCCCATTTCTGAACCTTACACCCCTAAACCTACATCAACCACCATACCTACCTCATCACCACAACCACCTCAACTTATTACCCTTCAACCAAAAACACTACCCAGAACCCAAATACCTTTACCTACCCAACAACCATCCAAACCATCCCCTTAGCCTTCTAAACATCTCTCCTTAGAGGAGTTTAAGGAGATCAAGATGAATCTCAACGAATGCACAAATTTTAGTGACATCTCTTATGAGGAGGATTCTATCAATCTGACTTATACTGATTGATCATCATGTTCCCTCACAAGAGATCAATTCCTTTATCTTCCTAGAGGAATATTGGACTAGGCTGTTAAACTCCTTGGCCTCAACTTTGATTCACTAAATGATGAAAAAAAGAAGCTAAAAAGGAAGCTGGTGTGTAACACCTGGCCTCTCACATCAACAATATTGTTCGCTTTGCCCAAGAGGAGCTCACAGATTTGCTTTTGGTTGCCTGGGTGAAAACTTCCTAGGGAGGCCACCCATACCTGGATTGCTCTCACCTGAGCAAGCTTAAATTTGGAGTTCTCCTGTCATCCACAGTGAATACACCCAAAATGCGTTAATGATTTTAGAGGCCAGACATTCCTTATGAACCAGGAATCTTTCTTATCCATGACCGATGTGAGATATGTGTAGGGTGTCACAAGCACCCCCTGTTGGACTCATCGTCCTCGATGAGCCCGAGAAGTCACCATCCTTGGTGAGGTATGTCCTATACCCCGAACGACACAAGAGTGGCTTTGATACCATTCTGTAACACCCGACCCCTCACACCAACAATATTGTCCACTTTGCGCACAAAGTGCTCATGGTTTTGTTTTTGGTTGCCCCGGTGAAAACTTCCAAGGGAGGTTACCCATCCCTGGATTGCTCTTCTGTAACACCTGCCCCTCACATCAATAATATTCTCCGCTTTGCCCAAGAGGAGCTCACAGATCTGCTTTTGGTTACCCGAGTGAAAACTTCCCTGGGAGGTCACCCATCCCTGGATCCACTAAACGGTGAAGAGAAGAAGCTAAAAAGGAAGCTGGTGAGTCTGCTGGATACTAAGAAGGGGGACAAAGTACCTAACAAACCCCTCATGCGAAGAAAGAAGATTGTCCAGTGGAGGTTTGAAAACTCTTCTCACAACTTTGTTGTTGAGAGAGAGAATGATGTGCTGAACAGACTTAATGCCTCATCTCTACTACACTTGAGCAGAGTTGATATTGCTAAGTTAGCAGAGAAGCCATTCTCCAACCCCTCTAACTCTGAGGTAGCTTCCCATATCATAAATCACCTAAGTAGCCTTCACTTGGCTGAGCTAACATCTAGGCAAGGATTGAAGAGGAGTTAAAACCAAAAGACCAGGAGAAGAGGTAGGGATCAACAACCAAAGGCAAAGCCTTTCTTCAAATGGTTGTAGATCCTAAATTTGAATCCATTTTTAGATAGGAGTATGACTATAACTCCCATCAACTAACTCTCTTTAGGGGGCACAAAAAAGGGTGTATGTCATTAGGAGTGATTGACTAGAGCTTTTATCCACTAATGACTTGCATAGACTTCTCAGCACAACCTCTAGACAAAACAAAGAAACAGACAAATATCACTTGGCCCTTATGCAAAAAGTCTTCAGAAGTAGAAGTGAGGTTTTGGTAGCGTCAGCCTAGGGGGAGTTTGTTGCATCTAGAAAGGCTGGTGCAACTAAAACCAAACACTTAGATTATATTTTGGTCCAACTTATAAAGGACTTCCAAAGTTAAGTGTGGAACTTTCAAAGGAAATGGAGTTCTTCCGAAGACAAAGTGCAATATCAACTTCCTAACGAAAAGCTCCAAATTTCAAAGACAAAGTCTTCTCTTCCGAAGTTCAAGACTTAGAAGAATTCAAAGACAATGACTTCCGAAGTAGAAGTCCCCTAGCCACGGAAGAAGCAGCCTCTTCCGAAGTATAAAAGGCTTCGGAAAAACTTGTTCTTCCAAACCTAATTAACCTTCGGAAGATGCTACTATGGACCAGTGGACATAAGTATGGTCTCTAACACTCCTCGGCAGATCTCTAATGCTATATGGTGTTTTCCCAAAAGGCCATGCAGTTGATCATACTTTATTCTATTGTTTAGCTTTATTTGTTAGTACAGTTTCCAACTTTAGTTTGTGTCAAAAGGTTTGACATGGATATGTCATGAGTACCATATATTAGATAGGACATTATCTAAGATACCTTAACTATAGCTTTGTAGTATCTGCTTTAGTTAAAGGATTCCAGCTGGTATCAAAGTATAACCGGTTGTAGGTGATAGTATATATAGTTTCTCATTGTAACTCTTGTATCATGCTTGTAAGAGTCTTGTAAACGTTGAGTTGAGAAGTAATATATACAAGTACATTGAAAATTATTTCCTTGTGTTCTTAAGTTACTTATTATATTATGATCAACTCTTTGAGAGATTCTGCTTCATCATAACCATGTGAGTATAAGTGAGTTTGAGAGAAAACCAAGTGTTTAGTGACAAAAACCAATTGACCATACTTTGAAGTCTAGCTGGAAATCTGGACAACAAGATCAATGTAAAGTCAGAAAGCAGATTGCCTTTTGACTAGTGACTATGACATGTCATAGTTCACATCCAAACATATTACAAAAAGTATAAAATTAGATAAACTAGAAAGTTAGAGACTCTAGACCTTAATGTATTGTTACAAAATCATGGATCTTTTCACCAACATATGAAAGTTGGTAAGTCTTCAGAGTTGCAGTGAAAAGTGGGTCAACTTTATGCAAAAGTACATCCGAGGAAAGCATATTCTCCTTTTTCTTTGGAAGAAATCAGTGTTCACTTCATTGGGTTGGGAAGACTATGTGTCTAAAGCTTCAAAAGACTTTATCTTTGGGTTCGGAAAGATTTGGCCTTTGGTTGCTTTGGTTCGATCAACCTTTCTATTAACCTTATCAATCTTCTCAGCTCAAGAATCATCCAACCAAAGACAAAACTCATAGAAGATCGATGCTCATGCTTCCCTTGAAGCAATACCTCAATGTATACATCAATATCAAAATCAACAAGCCTAAAGTTCAAATAAATAAAAACATCCACAAAATCAAAACCTCGACATGTTTATCAAACCAATGGATGCTCTCACCATTATTCTTCAAAGTGAAGAACAAAAGGTAACATTTGAATCCTTTTCAATAAGTTTTGAGGCATACTTTAGTGCAAACTTAACACCATCACACATCATTCAAGAAGATTTGGATGAACGTCAAACAACATGGTAGATGAATGGATCTTTAGTGGTCCATGGCTATGATTGCCTATAGATCCAAGAGATTTCTTCAAAGAATATAGGTCTAACCATGTATAGGAAGACCAAACTTGGTTTTGATAAATAAAAGATGAGGTGTTACAACTATCAGTTATATAGGCACTTCTTAAAGGGAAGTCACCAATCAGGAACAAATAGATATAATCAACAACCATAATCATCTAGTAGATATCAATCAAATTGAGAAACTCCACCACCTATCAACATACCACATACTCCAGTGCCACCTCTATTCACTCACTACAATCCTAATCAACATTTTAAATATTAACTATGATCATTAAATAGGATGGTAAATTTAATTGGAGCATGTATGAAGTAGAGATAAAATTTCCTGATCATGCCGTCATGGCACAACTTGAAGAAAAACTCATGCAGATCTCATAGGAAGTTAAAGATAATCTTTGTACTCAACCATGCATATAAAGTTACAAGATATGGAGATCATGCTGATGAGCTTTCTAGGAAAGTGACTGAAACAACCATTTTAAAAGAAAATCTTAAAAGTAAACAAAAGAATATGAAATTAAGATTTTATCACTAAAAATTGATTTAGATAAGATGTTATCTAAAAAATTCACACTAACAACAAAAGTTGAACAACCCTCTGAATCTGTAACTCAGTCAAAAAGAACACAAACTAAAACAAAATTCAAACTTCAAAAGCTTCAAGTAAACAATAAAAAATTTGAAGAACTTCTAGGTTAGCAAAGAGTTTCAAAGACCCTTAGGCATTGGATATAATAAAGTTAACCCACCATTCAATGACAATTATGTGCCAATGCTTGAATTACCGATCGACAAGCATAAGGATTCACTTGATCCTCATGATAGAATTGATGACTCAAAACATACATCATCGTCAGCCAAGTCACCTTCAATCAGATTTGTTAAAAGTCATAGTTCACCTAAAATTAAATCATCAGACTTTTACCAAGGTATAGAAAAGAAATACAAAACTTGAGATACTATGTACTACAACCTACAACCGACCATATATTAAAGGCCAACTGGACACACTAATCTACATAACAAGAATAATGTAAAGTCAAAAGGTAGATTGCTATTTGACAGGTGACTATGACATGTCATACCTCATATTCTAATATATTACAAAAAGGATAAAAGCACATAAAATACAAAGTTACCTACTTTAGACCATAATGTACAGTTGCAAAAGCATGGACATTTTCACCAACTTATGCAAGTTGGTAAGTCTTCAAAGTTGCAGCGAAAAGTGGGTCAACTTTATGCAAAAGTACATCCGAGGAAAGTATATTCTTCTTTGTCTTTCTAACAAATCTCTCTTCACTTCATTGGATTCAAAAAATATGTGTTTGAAGCTTCAAAAGACTTTATCTTTTGATTTTGAGGATTTTACACTTATGATATTTTCTATGTAGAGTGTAAAACTTTCGAAGCAACTTCTACTTAGTACAAAGTACATGCATGCATGAAGTACTTTGGTTTCTTTAGTTGTATCAGCCTTTCTATTAACCTTACATCAATCTTCTTCGCTCAAGAATCTTCTAAACAAAGACAAAAGTCATAGAAGATTGGTGCTCATGCTTCCCTTAAATCACTACCTCAAAGCATACATTAGTTTCAAAATCAACAAGCCTAAAGTTCAAACTAACAACACCATCCACAAAATCAAAACTTCGACATGTTTGACAAACCAATGGATGCTCTCACCATTATTTTTCAAAAGGTAGCATTTGTAGCATTTTCAATATGTATTGAGGCATACTTTGGTGTAAATTCAATACCATCACACATCATGTAACAAGATTTGGATGAACTTAACATGACATGGTAGATGAAATGGATCTTCAATGGTCCATGGCTATGATTGCTAATAGATCTAAGAGATTTCTTCAAAGAAATAAGGGTCTAACCATGTATAGGAAGACCAAACTTGGTTTTGACAAATCAAAGATGAGGTGTTACAACTATCAATTATATGGACACTTCTTAAAGGAATATCAACAACCAAGAACATATAGATATAATCATCAACCACAATCATCCAATAGTTATCAATCAAATAGAAAAATTCCACCACCTATCAAGATACCAACGACTCCAACACCACCTCAAATCACTCACTACAGTCCTAATTAACATTTTAAATATTAGCTATGATTATTATACAGGCAGGTAAGTGTAATTGGAAAATGTGTGAAGCAGAGATAAAATATCCACATAATGCCCTCATGGCACAAAATGACGAAAACTCATAGAGATCTCGTAGGAAGTTAAAGATAATCTTTGTACTCAATCATGGATTGATAAAGTTACAAGATACAGTGAGCATGCTAGAACTTTCTAGGAAAGTGATTGAAAGAAACATTTTAAATGATAATCTTATACTCTTATAACTAAACAAAAACAATACGAAATTAAGATTCTATCACTTAAAAGTGATTTAGATAAGCTGTTGTCTGAAAAATTCACACTAACAACTGAGGTTGAACAACCTTTGAATCTCTAACTCACTCAAAAATTGCACAAGCTAAAACAAAAGTCAAACTTCCAAAGTTTCATGTAAGAAATCAAACTTATGTAGAACACATGGCTCAGTAAAGAGTTTCAAAGACCTTTCAGGCATTGGGTACAATAAAGTTAACCCTCTATACAATGACACTTATGTGCCAATGCCTTAATTAATGACTAACAAGCATGTGGATTCAGTTTATCCTCATGATGGAATTGATAATTCAAAACATACATCATCATCATCAGCCAAGTCACCTTTAATCAAAATTGTTAATAGTCAAACTTCACCTAAAATCAAATCATCAAACTTTAACCAAGGTATAGAAAAGAAATTTAAATACCTGAGATACTATATACTACAACCTATTGTCGGCAATACTTTAAAGGCAAGCTGGACACAGTAATCTAGACAACAAGATCAATATAAAGTCAAAAGGTAAATTGCATTTGGACTAGTGACTATGACATGCCATAACTCACATTCTAATGTATTACAAAAAGGATAAAAGTACATAGAGTAGAAAGTTACCGATTCTAGACCTTAATGTATAGTTGCAAAAGTGTAGACCTTTTCACCAACTTATGCAAGTTGGTAAGTCTTCAGAGTTGTAGCGAAAAGTGGGTGAGCTTTATGCAAAAGTACATTCGAGGAAATGATATTCTCCTTTGTCTTTGTAAGAAATCACTCTTCACTTCATTGGATTCAAAAGACTGTGTGTCTGAAGCTTTAGAAGACTTTATCTTTGCATTTGGAAGATTTTACACGTAATATTTTCTATGTAGAATGTAAAGCTTTCGAAGCAACTTCTACTTAGTACAAAGTGCATGCATGCATGAAGTACTTGGTTGCTTTAGTTGCATCAACCTTTTTATTAACCTTACATCAATCTTCTCAGCTCAAGAATCAGCCAAACAAAGACTAAACTTATAGAAGACTGGTGGTCATGCTTCCCCTGAGGACATACCTCAAAGCATACATTAATATCAAAACCAACAAACCTAAAGTTCAAACAAACAACAACATCCACAAAATCAAAACCTCGACAGGTTTGACAAACCAAGGATGCTCTCATCACTATTCTTTAAAGTGAAGAACAAAAGGTAGCATTCACAACGTTTTCAATAAGTTTTGAGGCATACTTTGGTGCGGACTTAACAACATCACAAATCATTCAACAAGGTTTGGATGAACTTTAACTAGACATGGTATATGAAATGGATCTAATTGGTCCATGGCTATGATTTCCAATAGATCCAAGAGATTTCTTCAAAGAAATAGGGATCTAACCATGTATAGGAAGACTAAACTTAGTTTTGACATATCAAAGATGAGGTGTTACAACTATCAATTATATGGACACTTCTTAAGGGGAAGTCAACAACCAAGAACAAATAGATATAATCAACAACCAAAATAATGCAGTAGATATCAATCAAATGGACAAATTCCACCACGTACTAACATACCAACTACTCCAGCACCACCTCAAATCACTCACTACAGTCCTAATCAACATTTTAAATATCAACTTTGATCGGTAACTAGATGGTAAGTGAGATTGGAACATGTGTAAAGCAGAGATAAAATCTCTAGATAACGCCCTCATGGCACAACTTGATGAAAAACTCATAGAGATCGTAGGAGGTTAAAGATAATCTTTGTACTTAAGCATGGATTAATAAAGTTACAAGATACAAAAAGCATGATCATGAACTTTCTAGAAAAGTGATCGAAACAACCATTTTAAATGATAATCTTATAACTCAACAAAAAATATGATATTATGATTTAAAAATGATTTAGATAAGCTGTTGTCTGAAAAATTCACTCTAACAACAGAAGTTGAACATCGCTTTAAATCTCTATCGTAATAAAAAATAACACAAGCTGAAACAAAAGTCAAACTTCAAATGTTTCAAGTAAGCAATCAAAAATTTGAAGAACTTCTTCCTCGACAAAGAGTTTCAAAGACCCTTCAGGCATTGGGTACGATAAAGTTAACCCACCATACAATGACAGTTATGTGCCAATGCCTGAATTAATGGCCAACAAGCATGAGGATTCACTTGATCCTTATAATACAATTGATGTCATAAAACATACATCATCATCATCCAAGTCACCTTTAATCAAATTTTATAAAAGTCAGAGTTCACCTAAAATGAAATCATTAGACTTTTACCAAGGTATAGAAAAAAATACAAAAACCTGAGATACTATGTACTACAAACTACAACCAACCATACTTTAAAGGCTAGCTAGACATACCAATCTAGATAACAAGATTAATGTAAAGTAAAAAGGTAGATTTCCATTTGACTAATGACTATGACATGCCATAGCTCAAATTCTAATATATTACAAAATGTAAAAAAGTACATAAACTAGAAACTTACATACTCTAGACCTTAATGTATAATTGCAAAAGCATGAACCTTTTCACCAATTTATGCAACTTGGTAAGTCTTTAGAGTTGCAGGAAAAAGTGGGTCAACTTATATGAAAGAGTACATCCGAGGAAAACATATTTTCCTTTGGCTTTGGAAGAAATTAGTCTTTACTTTATTGGCTTCGGAAGACTATATGTCTGAAGCTTCAGAAGACTTTGTCTTTGGCTGAGGAATATTTGGGCTTTAGCTTCGGAAGATTTGTTCTTTGGCTTTGGAAGATTTTACACTTATAATATTTTATGTGTAGAATGTAAAACTTCCGAAGCTACTTCTACTTAGTACAAAGTGCATGCATGTATGAAGCACTTTGGTTGCATTAGCTTTTCTACTAACCTTGCATTAATATTCTTTGCTCAAGAATCATCCAAATAAAGATAAAAGTCATAAAAGACCGGTGCTTATGCTTCCCCGAAGCAATACCTCAAAGCATATATCAATATCAAAATCAACAAGCCTAAAGTTCAAACAATCAACAACATCCACAAAATCAAAACTTCGATATGACAAACTAATGGATGCTCTCACCATTATTCTTCAAAGTGAAGAACAAAGGGTAGCATTTGCAACTTTTTCAATACGTTTTAAGGCCTACTTGGTGCAAACTTAACATCATCACACATCATTCAACAAGATTTGGATGAATTTCAACCAGATATGGTAGATGAATGGATCTTCTATGGTCCATGGCTATGATTGCCTATAGATCCAAGAGATTTCTTAAAAGAAATAAGGGTCTAACCATGTATAGGAAGACCAAACTTGGTTTTTAGTAATCAAAGATGATGTGTTAAAACAGTTAATTATATGGACATTTCTCAAGGGAAAGTCAACAACCAAGAACAAATAGATATACTCGACAACCACAATTATCCAGTAGGATATAACACAAATAGACAAATTCCACCACCTATCAACATACCAACTACTCCAGCACCACTTCAAATCATTCACTATAGTCCCAATCTACATTTTAAATATTAGCTATGATCATTAACAGGATGGTAAGTGTAATTGGAGCATGTATGAAGCAGAGATAAAATCTCAAGATCACGCCCTCATGACACAACTTGAAGAAATACTCACAAAGATATCGTATGAGGTTATAGATAATCTTTATACTCAAGCATTCATTGATAATGTTACAAGATATAGAGAGCATGCTCATGAACTTTCTAGAAAAGTAACTGTGTTAGGATCTCAGCCCTTGGTTTAATCGATTGAACAGATTTAGCAGCGGATTAGCTCAGAATTAGACAAATTCAACAAGAACAATTGATATAAAACTATAAAAGAATTTTGTTATAAAGAAAGAAATATCCGACAAAAGGAATATTGCATTAGGATTGTCGGCCTCAAAGGCACGATTACAGGTGAGTCATCTTTCCTTATAAAGAAAAGAATGACGTAGGCTGATGTCACTTGAAAGTGACATGTAACCGTTTTATAACTACTGATGTTTAACAACTACTGAAGATGTCAACAACTGACATCTTCTTACAAATGTTCCTAAGTGTTAAACATCTCATTTCAACAACTGAAAAACATAAAACTACTGAAACTACAACGACTGAAGAACAAGCTCTTCAGTCGTTTACAAAACTACTGAAACATAAAACATAAAACTACTGATATCACAACTACTGAAGAAGTACTCTTCAGCAGTTGTGACAAACTACTGAGGCTTCAGTACTTGATCTTCAGACTTTGACCTTCAGGCGTTTCATCAGCTGATGACTTCAGTAGATATCTTCAGCTGTGTACTTCAGTACTTTGGTCTTTCAGCTTCAGCACTTGTGTTCTTCAGCTGTTGTACTTCAGTACTTTGATTCTTCAGCTGTTAAGATCTTCAGCACTTGATCTTCAGCTGTTGAAGTCTTCAGCACTTGTCAAACTACTGATGAGGCTTTTAGCAGGTTGTGATACCGTGTGGGACTTAGAGGTTTTCTGATCTTGGCTCATTGGTTCTTTTGGTCCAACAAACTCCCCCTGAACCAATGCAGCCAAAACCTCTAACTTATTTAAACTCCCACTTATTGATGGCAAAAATGTTGGTCTTTTTCCTTCTTGATCAGTAGAGAAGATGACCCATGTACGCTCCGGCCTGGGAAGAACCTCAAATATTTGTTTGGCAGAGTATGAATGGGAACTCTGTTTTGGGGAATTGGACACAGAGTTGTTATCCCATTCATGAGATTCACTTCCCCATAATGAGTCTGTACGACTCTCTTGTGTAGGCCTCAAGGAAGGTGATTTGTTCCTCCATGGTTAGCTCTTCAGCACCTCCTTCAAATAGTGATTCCGGCCCATAATACTCAGACAGGTATTTGGCCTGTTTCCCATTCTTTAGCTCCACAGTTGTTATTACTCTGTAAGCGAACTCATCCGGGTGATTACCCTCTAGGAACAACTGGAGCTCATTTTTCCTGACTTCCTCAAGCCTCTTGTAAACTAACCCCTTTTTCACTATTGTTTTCCAGCATCTTCTGAGGGGTTAGATTAGCTTTGTAGGCCTTCTTGAAGTCTTCTAGGATTTCCCAGGTGAAACTACAAAGACCAGAGAGATCACTTCATCTACGATCTTTTTCACCTGGCCAATGTATCTCCGAGGTATATTGTTTTGTGAATTCTGTGAGAGACCCTGGGATCAGGCCAAATCCTCACTCTTTCCTTTTGATATTGAAAGGTATGCCTGAGAGTGTAAAGTCTGAGGGCTTGCTCCTTCATATTGATGATGGAAGATGTGGCTGCATAAGCTTTGTCAACTCTCTTCAGCAATTCCTCATCATGCTGTTTATGAAGCTCTTCTTCTTCTAGCTTCACTTTAACCATTTGTCTCTGGACTTCAGGAGTAATTGCTGAGGAGTGACTTGTGGCCTTAGGCAACTGAATTACAGCTGATAGCGGCAGCCTGTCTTCAATCTTCTTCATCTTCTTCTAGCCTCATATCCTTCTCTTCTTCTTCAAGGGATATCATCGGCTATGGGTTTTGAGGGTAAGGGAGTTGGTTTGGTGGGTTGTGTTTTGGGGGTTTAGGTGTGGGAATGTTGACAGGCTATGCTAGCATCCTTGAGGTGAGTGTGGCTTTTGATTCTTTGCTAGCTCAGTCCTGCTCCCAGCACCCACTTCATTCAAAGCTTCAATAACAAGCCCCTTAGTGTATGCTTCAGACGAACAGATCTTGTGGTGATTGCCAAGATACTGTCCCTGGACCAAGCTTTGATCTCAATCATTGATCTTCCAATAATTTGCAATAAATCTTATCATGATTTCTAGCCTTTCTCTTTCTAACACTTCATAACTTGCCCATCTATTCTGGATTTCTTTAATCTCTAGTCGTCGAATCTCAGAGTCAAGTTTGTTGGTGTCATGACCTTGCCTGAACAGCTGATCAATGATGTTGTCCATTGATCTACTGTGTTCGGCATCAGCCTCTTTTATCAATAGCTCCAAGGCTTTATCTTCAGCAATGTGCTCATCAGCACCTTTCTTTCGTTTGTAGGTGAGCATTGGTTGCTGTTCTTTCTCCTTTTGGGCTTGCTTTGCTTCCTTCTTTTCCTCGGATCTTTCCTCTTCTGTTCTTTCACTGCAGGACTCTCCCCCTTTTTGGTTGCATTGGAGGAAGGGGTTGAGACCGCAGAAAGAGTCTTGTGGACAGCAGCATCAACCAAGGGCTGTAATGTTGAGGAAAGCCTCTCATCAAGGGCTTTGATCACTATATCAGTGATTATGGGGGTGATGAGAGGGAGGGAATTTTGGAGTATAGCACCTATTTGCTCAGGAGGGTTCTGTTCCTGAGAAGTAGGGCTGAAGCAGAGGCAGGTGGTTGATTTTGGGGTGGCTCTGTTTGGGAAACCTTCAAGGGAAGGTGCCATCTGTGGGTGTATGATGGTGGCAGATGGACTTGCATCCTGAGACATATTGGCCAGCAGCTCTTTGAGTCTGCTAACCTCATCCTCTAGAATGGTGTTTTGAGCAACTACATCGAAGAAGAAGCTCAGGTCATCATCAGTTGATACTGAATCACCTGACCTCCTGACAAAGTCAGAATGAACATGCCTTGAGTGTAGATCAATTGTAGCATGTGCCCCTTGTTCTCGGTTCTGGGGACTTCCAGCCTCAGGACTATGTCCTTCATCAGCTGTTGCCACTGGTGAGGACTTAGAGATGTTACCAACTGCATCCTGGTCATTTGCTGAGTCAGAAGCAGTGGCAGCCTCACCAGTAGTTCGCACCTCCTTATCTACACTAGAAGATGGAACATGATAACCCCTGTGCTGTGGGTTGACAGAAGCATTTTGATCCTCCCCCTCAGGTGTTGAGGTTATCCCAGTAGTAATTGGTGTCTGGGTGGGGGGTGAGGAATGCAACTGCGTCAGCACTTTTGCAACGATGATAGTAGGGCTTTGAGGGGCGGTTGCATCAGGAGAGGGTGTGGAAGCAGTGTGCACCCGGGACAGGTGGTGCTCTTCAATGGTAATCCCCTCAAGTGAGGAGGATCCCAGCATTGTGGCTTCCCTTGAGTGGTTGCTTCAGGTTCCTTTTGAGAGGAAACCTGAGCGGCTTCAGATGGTGGAGTCACAGTCTCTACTGGGGGGTTATTTCCAGCAGAGATAACCTGCATTGGTGCAGCAGGAGCATCCACAGGGGACTCAATTCCCTGAGTAGCTTTCTTAGGCTTCTTCTTGTGGGTTTGGAGGGGACTTTGGATGTGGAGGTGGAGGCTGTGGGTTCCAGCTGCGTGGGTTTGCGCAGCTTGGCAGCCTGTTTGAGAGTTTGGTCAGTGTTGTGTCGGGAGTATACCTCCGGCAATACAGCCAAAGCAGGGACTCCCAGACCAACTAGTCCCTCAGCAGAAAGCTGATTCTCTATTATGGCCATTATAAACCGAGGATATAGTATCCAACGGTTAGAAAGTGGTTTTGTGGCCATATCCTTGAGTTCAAGAAAAATTATTTCAGAGAAGTTTAGTGGTTCTTGTTCAAGGATAGAGAACAATACCTGTTGCCATCTGGAAGACAGTTGATCCCAAGAGGAAGTCTTCGGAGCCAGGCAAACATTTACCATATGAAATAATAATCGTTCAGCATCTGGAAAATGTTTCTTCAGGATTGTTGAAGCACTAAGATCACCCTGATATCCATGTTGTTCAAAGGAAAGATCAAGTTGGCGCTTAGGATATCCAACAGGGTAGGCAGCATCATCTAACAGCAATATTTGGCGGATGGTAGCAGTAGAGATGACCACCTTATGCGAGTTGATAGATGAATGGATAGATTCTCCAGTAACGGTCGCATTCATCCAGAACTGACGTAGCGAATCGGCATAAATGATTGGATTTAAAAGGAAAGCCGTTTTTAGTGGGGATTGGACCATAAGATTTATAGCATTTTCAAATTTGGTCCAGAAGGGCGATTTTGTAAGGTACGCGACACAGTTGTGTCGAGGTTTGAGTTGCATGGTCGCCATTAATGAAGGTGAAAGGTTTTCAGAGCTTTTGAAAAGTTAGGTCGGGAAAGAATGAAAAACTCTGAAAGAGGGATCAGGTATATATAGTGTACGGGTGATGAAACGACTGAAGGTTTTGGTGTTAGTCATCAGTATTTGAAGCTTCTGATGACGTGGTATTAACTTTCAGACGTTTAAAACGACTGATGGTATTGTGTGGTCAGCAGTTATAAAACAACTGAAGACATGGTGTTTACTATCAGACGTTGAAACAATGAAGTCTCTGATTTAGGCATCAGTAGTTTTAAAAACTACTGAAGACAAGTTGGACTTCAGATGTTGAAACAACTGAGGACTTGGTATTAGTCATCAGTAGTTGTGAAACTACTGAAGACCGTGGTTTTGCCATCAGTTGTTGTAAACAACTGAAGACTTGGTGTTAGTCATCAGTAGTTGTGAAACTACTGAAGACATGGTATTGCTTCAGTTGTTTATAAAGAAACAGCAGTTTGTGAACTACTGAAGAGAGAGTACTCATCAGTAGTTGTCGTCAATTCATAGCCTTTCAGCTGTTTCATACTGTCCTCAACACTTATCAGCTTTTAGCTGTTTTCAGTAGTTTCATAGGACATCAGTACTTATCTGTTTCTACTGATTTTCAGTAGTTGTAACTACATCAGTAGTGTAGAACAGATAAAGTCCAGTACTTAAAGCATTTAGCCTTCAGTAGTTATAAAAACTACTGAGGGTAAAATAACTCATAGTACTTATATGTGACATGGTTACCAATGATCATCAGTAATTACTGAGATCATCAGTAGTTGTCACTTATTCTAGCTGCAGCATACCAAGCCTTAACACCAGGTTGTGGAAAGTTGAACTATCCAAAGGCTTAGTAAAAATGTCTGCAAGCTCATCAGCACTAGGCACAAACATAGGATTAATTAGACCCTTTTCAAACAATCTCTTATAAAATGATGTCTAATTTCTATATGTTTGGTCCTAGAGTGCTGGACAGGATTTTTGACAATGCAAAGAGCTGAAGCACTATCCATTAATAATGGAGTCTTAGTCTCTGTAATGCCATAATCCAAAAGTTGATTCTGAAGCCAGAGTATTTGGGATGTACAACTTGCAGCAGCAATGTACTCGGCTTCAGCAGTGGATGTAGCAACAGATGTTTGTTTCTTACTCTGCCAAGAAATCAAACAGTTGCCTAGGAATTGGCATCCACCAGAAGTTGATTTCCTGGTCAACTTACATCCTGCATAGTCACTATCAGAGAAGGCAACTAATTTGCAAGAATGTCCAGTGGAATACCATAAGCCTAGAGATTGTGTGCCTTGCAGATATCTAAAGATCCTCTTGACTGCAATCAGATGAGACTCCTTAGGTGCAGCCTGAAATCTAGCACAAACACATGTAGCAAACATAATATCTGGTCTAGAAGCTGTTAAATACATCAAGGAACCAATCATACATCTGTAAAGGTTTTCATCAACACCTTTACCTTTCTGATCAACATCCAATTGTGTGGTGTTGCACATGGGAGTAGAACAAGATTTACAGTTTTGTAAATCAAACTTATTCAAAAGATCTTTTGTATATTTAGACTGATGAATGAAAATTCCATCAGCTTTTTGTTTGATTTGCAAACCTAGAAAGAACTGTAATTCTCCCATTGCACTCATTTCAAACTTCTGTTGCATTAAGGTTTGGAAATCCTCACACAATTGGGGATCAGAGGATGCAAATATAATATCATCAACATAAATTTGAACAAGTAGCTTATGCTGATCCACCTTCTTAATAAATAAAGTTTTATCTATGGAGCCTCTAGTGAAATTATTCTGTAGAAGAAAGTTTGATAAGGTCTCATACCAAGCTCTAGGTGCTTGTTTCAA
Organism: Flaveria trinervia; assembly: GCA_025506515.1. Classification (NCBI taxonomy): domain Eukaryota; kingdom Viridiplantae; phylum Streptophyta; class Magnoliopsida; order Asterales; family Asteraceae; genus Flaveria; species Flaveria trinervia. The sequence goes on from CM046448.1 coordinate 27,248,805, forward strand.
CCCATAAAGAGCTTTATCAAGCTTATATACCCATTCTGGGTGCTTATTATCCTCAAAGCCTGGTGGTTGACACACATAAACTTCTTCTTTTATTGTACCATATAGAAAAGCACTTTTGACATCCATTTGGAAAACTTTAAGATTGTGGAGTGCAGCATAGGCTAAAAACAATCTAATTGCCTCCAGTCTGGCTACAGGGGCAAAGGTTTCATCATAATCAATACCTTCTTCTTGTGCAAACCCCTGCACAACCAGTCTGGCCTTGTTCTTAACAATTAGCCCATTTTCATCAGTTTTATTCCTAAACACCCATTTAGTGCCTATTGCACACTTACCTGGGGTAGAGGAACAAGCTCCCACACTTGCTGTTTCTTGAACTGAAGAAGCTCAAGCTGCATGGCTTCAACCCATCCATTGTCCCTCAAAGCAACATGATAGTTCTTTGGCTCTAGCTGACTGATGAAGAGAGCATAGAAGCAGAAATTGGACAACTGGCTTCTGGTTGAGACACCAGCATTGATATCACCAAGGATTTGAGATATTGGGTGATTTTTCAGCTCTTGGTAAACAATCAAATCTGTGCAAGTGTTTGTAGGGTCTTCAGCAGCAGCAGATGTTGATGCAGATTCTTGAAACCATGAAGATGGTGGCAACTCAAATGAAGTTGAGGATGCAGAATCTCATCAGCATTTGTTGTGGATGGTGCGGCTGGAGCTACAGGAGCATCAGGTTAGAGGACTCAGGCAGTTGATCACTAAACCTGAAGAGGTGATTACTACTATCATCATCATCTTCAGTAGTAACACCAGGTGGTGAACTGTTGACAGGAGCAACAGCAGGAGATTGATAAGGAACATATTGCAGTATGTCCAAATCAAAGAGCTCCACAGGGCTTTGTGGAATCTTGTCCTTTGGAGATTCATTGAACTTGACATGTAAAGTCTCTTCAACCATCTTTGTTCTGCAATTGAAGACTCTGTATGCCTTGCAAGTTGATGAATACCAACAAAGTACCCTGCATCCACCTTAGGATCAAATTTCTGGAGCTGATCCTTTGTGTTGAGAATGAAACAGGGACACCCAAATGCTCTAAAAAATGAAATGAGAGGGGCCAAATGATGTAGAACTTCATATGGAGTCTTCATCAACCTCTGATTTATTAGCACTCTATTCTGCACATAGCATGCTGTGTTGACAGCTTCAGCCCAAAAGGTCAATGGCAGTCCAGAATCAGCCAACATAGACCTTGCAGCTTCAATGAGGGTCCTGTTCTTTCTCTCCACAACTCCATTCTGTTCAGGAGTTCTTGGAATACTAAACTGTCTCTTTATTCCCTTGGAAAGGTAGAACTCATCAAGTGTATTGTTCCTGAATTCTGTTCCATTATCACTTCTAATACACTTGACTGAGAGGGAATACTGCTTCTCAGCATACAACACAAAGTTTATGATCTTCTGTGCAGCTTCATCCTTTGAATGTAGAAAGAAAGTCCATACAAATCTGGAGTAATCATCCACAATTACCAGACAGTATTTTTTCTGTGCCATGCTCATCACTCTCACAGGACCAAAGAGATCCATGTGAAGAAGTTGTAAGCAGGCAGTGGACTTTGGTTCTTCAATAGGTGGAAATGAAACTTTGTGCTGTTTTCCTTTCAAACAAGCAGTGCAGTTGTTTTCACACCTTGAACTCCTTCATAGGCATTCCCCTTACTAAACTATGGTGTATCAGCTGATTCATGTTCTTGAAATTAACATGTCCCAGCCTTCTATGCCATAGATTAGATTCTTGAGGAGAGGCCTTGGAAAATAGGCAAGGATGGCCTTTGAGATCAATTTTCTTGGAAAGATCTAAGGCATACACTCTTCCTGTCCTGTTGGCCTTCAGGAGTGTGAGCATCCAATACCTTGTCAATCAAACTCAGAACTTTGGATGACAGAATCCTGCAGTTCTGGCTTGTGAAAAGGGCAACATGGCCTTTGTCACACAATTGACTGACACTCAAAAGATTATACTTGAGATTTTCCACATGGTTGACATCATCAAACTTTATTTCCCCATTGGAAACAAAGCCCTTCCCGATGATGTAACCTCTTGCATCATTGCCAAAAGAAACAAATCCCTTCCTTCCTGGAGAGTAGTCATTAAGAAGTGAGTTGTTCCCAGTCATATGCATAGATCCTCCACTGTCTACATACCAGATGCTACTTTGGCATGTTGAAGAAACCTGCATAAATAAACAATCAGTTAGTTTTGGAGACCCAAACCTTTTTGGTTTTGGGCCTGGTCTCATCAACATGGTAAACTAACAGGTTTATTGGACACAATAGCTTGAGGTGAAGGAGATGGTGTAGAAGAGGAATCCTTCGGCTTGGATCTCCTTTTCTGGGGTTTCAACACAGGGCCATCAAGTTGGTTAACTCTTCCCAACAGATGTTGAACCATCATTACCAGCTGTGTCTGATTCTGGAGAGAGCTTTCAGCTCTTCAGACACATTGGTATTGGTGTTTGATGATGAGTTCTTGTGTTGCACCATCTTCTTTTGAGCAACCTCAGCTATTGCCTGTTGCACTCCTTCCTTTTTAGATTTCCTTTTGGTCATAGGAGTAACAGGATTTGATGCTGCTGGTACAAACTTGGACTCAAACTCAGTTTTCATTTTAGCCAAATTTTCTTTAATTTTCTCTTTTTGTTTGAGTTTGGATCCCTTTTTGTACCAACAATCATCTGTGAGATGATTGAATAGACCACATATTTCACATGGTTTCTTCTTCATCTTCTGTTGATCATCAACTAAAGAAGATGAAACTACTGAAGACTTGCTCTTCGGCAGTTTAGAAGCACTTTTTGCCTTCTTGTCAACTTCCTTAGTAGGCTTCAAATCCTTCCTACTGACAGTTTTCTTCTCTTCAGTGCTGTCAGTCATTAGGATTTGAACTCCAGATGTTATCCCCTGCTCTCTCCAGTACCCTCAGTACTTCTAGGGATAACACTTGGGTTGATCAACTCATTGATCATGTGAGTGTCAGCAGTTGAACCATCAATATCAGCTGTTAGGTTCACAGAGGGATTACTACTGACTTCAACTACTGATGGTGCTTTATCAAGTAGTGAATCACATGATGAGGTGGATTGGTCATTACTTTCTCCATCAGAATCCGCTCCTGCTCTTGAAGCAAAAACTGTAGGAGGAGCAGTGTGATTATAACCAATTCCAAACTTCACATTGGAAGCTGTTTGCTTACTAAGAAGCATTTCAAAGCCCTTGCAAGATTGTACCCATCGATCACACTCTACCTGGGTGACAGCAAGAGTATCTTTGAGGTCTTTGTACTTCTCTAAGAGTACATCCTCCCTAGCCTTATCATCAGAAATTTGGCATTTTAATTTGTAAATCTCATCAGTTTTCTCTTTTAGCACAGACTCAAACTCAGCTTTATTTTTGGAAATTGTTTGTTCTAGCTCTACATTTTTATTGATTAAAGCCACATTTGCTTCTCTAATAGAGGCAAATGCTGCTATGCAAGTTTCAGAACATAATTTGGCCTTAGCCTCAGAGGATACCTGTGATACCTGTGTTGAAGAGGTATTTGAGGATGATCCATCAGAGGATTCCAAAGCCATGAGAGCTAGATTTCCAAAAGGATGCTCACCACCATGTTGACCAGCACCTGAGAACAGTTGTTCATTACCAGACACATCATCTGGTAAACTGCTCCAGTCAACAACACCTGGTGTGAAGAAGCTGTGTTGTTGAAGTTGATTAGGTTGATGAGATTGGGATGGTTGAGGCTCAGGGAGTGCATGTGGTTGTTGAGCAGTGGGTGCTTGAACCTGACCTGGTTGTGGCATGTAATAGCAGGGGTATGGATATGGCATTGGCCCCTGTGGAACAAAATATGCAGGAGATTGTGGTTGATGATGATAACCAGAATTGACAGGTTGTTGCCCTCTGTTTTGTTGACTATTGCCAGGGAAAGTCACAAAGGGTGCAGGAGAGTTAGATCCAGATGATCTACATTCTCTTGCAAAGTGCCCAAGCCTGTGGCATTTATGGCACTTCAACTTACTCTTGTCAAAACCAACTTTGGTTTTGCCAGAGAGTCCTGGGAATTTCCTTCCAGTTCTTTTGTAGAACTTCTGAGATCTGATATTTATCAAGGCCATTTGGCTCAAAATATCCATCTCTTCTAAGTCATCATCAGCAATCCCCTGAGATCATCCATGATGAAACATAGATTGTCACTATTACAACCAGCAGAATAACTATCAACACTCACAAAGGCAGGCTCAGAAGTGTTTGTAGAGAAATCAATATGCTCATCATACTGGCTTTCAGATGACGCATATTCTGACTCTTGATGTCCAATCAGGGCAGTGTTCCCTTGGACAAAATCCTCAGTGAGCTTGCCAGATGAAACCATTTCCTTTTCTGCTCTATCTCTCTCTCAAATGTAAGCAGTTTCCCATGAAGTTGGGTGAGAGATAGGCGATCAACATCAGCATTTGAGCGTAGAACAATGGTATATGTGTTCCATCTCTCAGGCAGTGATCTTAAAAATCTATGGTTCATCTGACTCCTGGTATATTCATGTTTAACCATTTTCAATTCAGAGATTAAACATGAAAACCGCTCAAATTGTTGAGTCAGAGTCTCACCCTTTCTATGAGAGAAAGTCTCATATGTTGGGCGAGGATTTCCCTGTTGTTTGCTAAAACCTCATCAGTACCACCAAATTGTTCTTTGATGGCATTCCAGAGGTCATGAGCAGACTCACAATGCAGAAGCCCAGAGTAAATCTCATTAGGAATAGCCATAGCCAAAATTCCATGGGCTTTTGCATCGATTTCAAACAACTTCTTGTCCTCATCGGAGTATGCTCTTCTTCTTTGGAACCAACTGGTTTGTTTCCGGATCATTCACCATTGGCTTATGTGGTCCATGTACCACAGATGTCCAACAACCTGAGCTATTGACAGACAGGTGATGGAGCAATCTTCTCTGCCAAATGTTATACTCATTCCTCACCAAGATCGGAGGCTTGGTAGAGGATCCAGTATTGAAAGGATCATTAGAAGAAGTAGTCATTGTGGAAAATCAGACAGATTCAGTAAAACACAATAAATTTAGCTCAAAACCACACAGAACCTCAATAAAACGCCAGAAGCGATACACTCTCAATCTCTATAACAGATCCTTGCGAATTTTGCTAATTCGATTAAACTTAGAGCGATTGAACAGTTTCAATGATCAATTGTTAGATCGATCAATGATTAACCTGCTCTGATACCATTTGTTAGGATCTCAGCCCTTGGTTTAATCGATTGAACAGATTTAGCAGCGGATTAGCTCAGAATTAGACAAATTCAACAAGAACAAACTGAAACAACCATTTTACATGACAATCTTAAAACTAAACAAAAACACTACAATATTAAGATCTTACCACTTAAAACTGATTTAAATAAGTTGTTGTGTGAAAAATTCACACTATAAAAAGCAGAAGTTGAACATCCCTCTGAATCTCTAACTTAGTTAAAAATAGCATAAGCTTAAACAAAAGTCAAACTTTAAAAGGTTCAAGTAAGCAATCAAAAGTTTGAAGAAGTTCTGGCTCAGCAAAGAGTTTCAAAGACCCTTCAAGCATTGGGTACAATATATTTAACCCACCATACAACGACAATTATGTGCCATTGCCTGAATCAATGACAAACAAGCATGAGGATTCACTTGATCTCATGATAGAATTGATGACTCAAAATATACATCATCATCAGCCAAATCACCTTTATTCAAATTTGTTAACAGTCATAGTTCAACTAAAATAAAATCATCAGACTTTTACCAATTTAAAGTTAATGAATTTGATGTACATACAACTGATGATGATGATGATGAAATTTTCAACGATGACAATGATCAGGTATCATTTGAAACTGCACACATTTCAAATGTGTCAATTACTACAACACCATCACCTAAACAATGAAAATAAAAGCAAATATGTGACATTTGCTCAGGTGAAAGAAATGAAGAATCTTCTAGTGCCCTTCTTAGAAGAATAAATAAAGGAAAGGGGAAAATAACAACTCAACCAAAGCAATAAATAGTTACTTTCAATGTACCATCAAAACCATCTCCTAAGTCAAAAGTTGCCATCAATGAAAAAACCTCCAATTTACCTTATTATGAATTGTGTGATAATACACTCACAGTACTAAAAATGTAAATTTGGAAAGAATTTTAAGTATTATTACATGAACAACCATAGTACTAAAACATGTTATTTTAACAAATACTGTTCAATTTGTGATAGAAACAATCACAACACTACAAGCTATTTTTCAATAAAAATAGTACGAAGCAAAACAAACAACCTTAGACTAAAATATCAATTAAGGAACAAGCAATTGTTCCTAAAAAGATCAAAGGTTGAGCACCTAGACGGACTCCACACATAAAATTTGTATTAAATTTTGATAAATCATTTTATGACAATTTTAGACAACCAAACAGGAGACATAAGTCTTAAACCAGACATCAACATAACCTAAAAAATCAAAGGAGAAGTGCTTAAAGAACCTCCCATGAAAGATCTATGACCAACCTAAGAAATTTAGTATACCAAGAGTTCCTAAACCAGCAGATAAACATCACTTGAAGGTATTTGTATTTTAAGAAAGACGATCCAAGAACATCTTGGCTTGGGTTGCACCTGCTAACTTAATTTTATGTGAAGGGACATTAAAGAATGCCTCACAACATCTAGTATGTTGATAGTGGACATTCCTACCATATGACCCGAAACTGTTCTGTCATTTGGGATTTTAAAAGCAAACAAGGAGGCAATGTAGTATTTGGAGGAGATACAACAGGAAGAAAGATCACTTGTGATTAAACAATATCTAATGGGTTGATAAGCTTTGAAAATGTCAAATATTGCTCCAACCTTTAGTTTAGTCTGTTGAGTGTATCCCAAATTTATAACAAGAGATATGCCACAGTCTTTGACTCTAACAATTGATACATACTCAATAAGGGTGTAAGGAATCATATAAGGCTGATTCAAACCAAAACATTAGTCTGTTCTGCATGCATGCACAAAGTACTAAAGTAGAATGCTTCGAAAGTTTCACACTCTATCTTAGAAAACATTCTAAATGTGAAATCTTTCCAAGCCAAGACCAATATCTTCCGAAGCCAAAACATGAAGTCTTCAAAAGCTTCAAGACTAAGTCTTCCAAAGCCACCACTTGAAGACAGATTTCTTCTGAAGACTTTTAAATACATGCTATTATCTGATGTACTTTTACCATAAAGTTGGACACCTTTACCATAAAGTTGCAACTCTATTTGACTCACCAACTCTCACAAGTTAGTGAAAAGGTCCATGCTTTTGGTAAAACTGTACATTGAGCTCTTGAGTCTATTTCTTTCTACTTTATGTACTTTTATCCTTTTTGTAATATATTAGGATGTGAGCTATGGCATGTCATAGCCACTAGTCAAAAGGCAATCTGCCTTTTCACTTTACATTGATTTTGTTGTCTAGATCATGTATCCAGCGACCTTCAAATTATGGCCGACTGTAGGATGTAGTATAAACTATCTCTAGTCCCTTGTATCTTTATTAATGCTTTGTAAACACTTGTATGGAACTAGAGAGCAATATACAACATTCTTGAAAACCAAACACTTGTGTAATTGTTCTTGTTCTATCTCTTAGTTACTTGTGTTACTTAGTATCATCATAACTGGTTTTTAGTTCCCCATTTGATCTGTTAAGTGTTCTAACAAACTCTCTTCATTATGTTGTTGTGTTGTAAGTGACCATCCTTAAACGGTCCTAAATTGGTATTAAAGCATTCTAGGCTCTTGATAGTAGGATCTCACTATCTTAAGATCCCTCACACACACAAAATACTTAACATCTCAAATGGCAACTCTCACTAAAGCTGATATGGAAACTAGAACCATGACAAAGTCCCCACTGATCACCCTGGAAGACTTTGACACTTGGTACCATAGAATGGAAGGTTTCAGCAAGTTTCAAGACTCCGCGATATGGGAGTCTGTTGTCTCAGGACCTTACATACCAAGCACCTCTTCAACTGCTGTGGGAGGTGGTATGATTCCAAAGGCGGTGGCTGACTAATATTATGAAGATAGAAAGAGAGTAGAGATTAATTAGAAAGCCATGACAACCCTTTAGACTACTATTCCAAACTATGTATAAAACGGTTTCAGAAAATGCAAAAATGCTAAGAAGTTGTGGAATGAATTAAAACTAATATACGAGGGTCCTACTGAAGCCAAGGAGAACAAGAAGGATTTCCTGAAGTAGCAGGTTGAAAACTTCACCTTTAAAACAAGTGAAACCATGACTCAACAATACTTTAGGTATGTTGAGATTGTGGACACTCCAGTGGATTTTTGAGTGACTCTTGAAAACAGGGTCATTGTAAGGAAATTTATGCCAATGCTTCCTAGGAAATGGACACCTTATTGTGTTGTTATCAAGAGGACTGAGAACCTTAAGACTCTCACTTTGACAAAGTTGTATGGCATTCTCAGTGGATACCAGATGGAGATGAACATGCAAGGTTCATCTAGTAACTCCAGCAATCAAATAAGTTCAGCCTTGCATGTGACCGAAAAAGATAGCATAGAACCTCAACATCATCTTATATGTAACCCTAACAACTCATAAAATGGTCCTTTCATCACCTTCCCAGAGATACCAAGAGATAGCTACACTCAAGGAAGCCCGTTCCAAAAGACAAGTTTTTCACAAGCCTTTGTGTTTTGTAATAAAAGTTCAAGAAACTTTCTATTCACCTTTGAAGACCTAGACTGTATCCGTCCAGATGATCTGGAATACATGGAAATAGTCCTGCAGATGGCTCTTCTCACTCACAGAGCCAAGAAGTTTTACAAGAGGACAGGAAAGTTTCCAAGCATTACGGCCAGTTGAAAGTTTAGGCTAGATAAAACAAAGTCAAGTGTTACAACTGTAACCAGATTGGACACTTTTCTAGGAAGTGCAAGGCACCAAGGACAAACGGTGACCAAGCACAATACAGACTAAACTACACTGATAATGCCACCGAGAATGAGAAGCCAAAGCAGCAAGCTGCAGTTGATATTGAAGAAGGCGGCTTTGATTGGAGCTTTCAGGTGGAAGATGCATCTCCAAACCAAGCACTGATGGCTGACCATGAAGAAGCAATGGTATTGGAACATCTCTTTACACCTGAATGTATTGCTAAAGTTAATAGATACAGGTCCTACAACTTAGAGATGAGATCTGATCTTGAGTCCTTAAATATCTTAAAATCTGATTTTAATAGGGTTGAAAATGACTATAAGTTAAAGATAGAGGACTTAGAGAAAACTATTTCAGTTCTTAAAGATGAGCACATAAATTATAGGACTCACATTAAAGATCTCATAACCAAGTTGACTGAATGCCAGACTCAGCTTGTGATCATTAACGCTAGGGCAGAAAAATGTGTTCTTGAAGAAGAGACCTTCAAGAACATTATATCCTCATCCTTGCATGCAAAAGTTTCTTATAAGAATAAGCAGAGAATGGGATCTAGTTAGATAGCTCATCCACACACAATCTTATCTGCAAGATCTCCTAGGTGTGGAACTTGAGAAAATGAGCTTCCACTCATAGACCCCTTGACTGAAGAGGATTGTGAAATGATAGTGGAGAATGCCTTTGAGAAAAGCGAAGAGGAGGATTCTAAGAAGGGACACTATCATTTTGAGGAGAGTAAGAAGTCTGTGATGATCAAGTCCATGAGAAAGAACTTGATTAGAAAGAGAAATAGAAAGCAAAGAAGGCTCAAAAGATCAAGGCCACTTTTGACTCTAAGCAGAAACAAGTATTTATATCTACAGGGTTTGAAGTGATTAAGACTAAAGATGTCTACTTGAATTCTAGTAATAAGAGTTCTAGTTCATGTTCAAATCATCTTAGCATAAAAAAGAAGGCTTATCAACTGTGTACCACTGCTACACAGCCTGAACCATCCAGCTCCATGTGCAGCTCTCACTCTAAAAGAACTGTCTCAACATCTACAAAGATGTAGGTGGAGAAGGAAAGTGATCAAATTTATCCTTGTTCTCAAAAGAAGGCTCTTAGGAAGAAGAAAATGAACTTTGTTATGTGTGAGAGTACTTCTTAACTTGCTAAGGATTATATCTACAATCTAAGAAGTACTCTACATATGACCAAGGAAGATACTTCTAAAAGTTCCAAGAAGAAACTAGCTTCTGAAGGAAAATCTGTTTCCTTCGGAAGCTCAAAATGAAGAAGAAGGCAAGTGGAAAATTGCCTTCGGAAGAAACTTTGGTCTCAGAAGAAAGGAATACTTCTAAAGCACTAAAGCCTGCTGCATGGCTAGCAAGATCTCTGAAGGTCCAGTCATCAAAACTTCCGAAGTCATCAAAACTTCTGAAGTCATCAAAACTTCCGAAGTCATCAAAACTTCCAAAGTCATCAAAACTTCTGAAGTCATCAAAACTTCCAAAGTGTTGAAGGTCAAGTAAAAAATTCCAAAGGTGGTGTGGAAGACAAAGAAAGAACAAACGACTGAAAGTTCTCCATCATCAACAACAAAAGATCCTCAAATCATAACTATAGGATCTATTATTGTATCATTACCTCAACTAATCTTGATAAGCCCATGACCAATAAAGCTTGGGTTTCCAAATGTAACTAATCATCTCGTTTATGCAAGAACAACTCAAGACATACAAGAATGTCTGGATCATTGATAGTGGTTGTTCTAGGCACATTACAAGCAATAGGTCACTTCTCCAAAACTTTGAAAGAATTGATGGAGACCCAGTTGCTTTTGGAGGAGATGAAAGCGGTTACATATAAGGAAGGGGCAAGGTCACAAATGGTAAGCTCAGGATTAAGAAGGTAAACTTTGTCAAGGAACTTGGATACAATTTTCTGAGTGTATCTTAATTTTGTTATCAAAGTAATAAAATGGTCTTTACTAAGCACGAGTGCATTGTTCGCAAGCCCGAGGTGGTATTCCTCATGAGCATATCTTGCTCAGAGCCCCTAGGAAAGGGAACATGTACAAAACGGATTTGCAAGAAACATCTCTCTCAGGAGAGGTTTCATGGTTTATGTCGAAAGAAAATAGTGATGAGTCCTTCCTCTGGCATAAAAGAATGTACTATGTAAAATTTAGGAACATGAATAAACTTATTAAGAATGATTTGGTAACTGGAATGCCAAAGAAAGAGTTTACAAGTGATGATCATTGTGTTGCATGCTTGAAAGGGAAACAACACAAGGTATCTCATAAGCCAAAGGAAAGAATCTCCATCACTACTCCCCTACACTTGTTACATATGGATCTCTTTGGCCATATCGGTGTAATGAGTCTAGGAAGGACCTCTTACTGGTAATTGATCATAGATGACTTTACAAGATTCACTTGGGTCTTTTTCCTTAATCTAAAGATGAGAATTCTGAGATTCTGAAGAAGTTCATCTTAAAGATTGAGAATCAATGTGATCACAAGGTCAAAACCAGAAGATGTGAACAAGGAATTGAATTCAAGAACTAAATCCTTGATACATTTTATGATGAAAAGGGTATTACATGACAATATAGTGCTCCTAGGACTCCTCAGCAAAATGGTGTTGCTGAGAGGAGAAACATGACATTTCTTGAAGGTGCAAGAACTATATGTTTGACTCTAAACTGCCTATCACCTTCTGGGCAGAGGCGGTCAACACTGCCTACTATGTGCAGAACAAAGTTTTAGTGGTTAAGACACATGGTAAGACTTCTTATGAACTTTGGCACAAGAGGAAACCTTTCATTAGTTTTCTCGGGTCTTTTTGATGTCCTTGCACCATCTTGAATACCAAAGATCAAATTGCCAAGTTTGCTGAGAAATCAGATGATGGACATTTTATTGGATATTGTTCCCAAGCTAAAGCTTACAAAGTATACATTCTCAGAACCAGAATTGTTAAGGAGTCATCCAATGTGACTTTCAATGAATACACCCTAGTGTAGCTAGATCTGGTCCTAAAGGACTATTTAATCTTGATTTAGTTACCAACTATTTTAACAAATCATGTGAGAATGTTTGAGGGTCTACAAATATTTTACCAATAGAAGATCCTGATCCAAGATTTGAGCTGAGAAGACCTTCAAGCTATACAACTTTAGCTCCAGTTGTAACTAATCCTGCAAATGAAGTTTCTATCAGTATAACAATGACCAATTCAGCTCATACATCTGAGATGCCTTCAAATTCTAGCTTAGAGGCTAAACTACCAGATAAAGAATCTTCAAATGTAGAAGACTATGGTGGTGTTGAAAGTGATCAAGAATTTCTTGTTTCTAACAACCACTTTATTGAAGACATCAATGATGTCACACACTCATTGGATCAAATCTCACTTGATAAATACATTGATGAGGTAGGAGAAACATTAATACCAGATCTAAATTTCTCTAATTTAGTTTTTTTCTCATCAACTTGCTGTGATCCCTCAGCTAAGGATCCACAAGTCTCATCCTACCTCAAATATCATTGGAGATGTTGACTCAGGGGTAAGAACAAGAGGACAAACCTATGATGCAAATGTTTTGCCTTCACTCTTCTTTCATGTCTTAGATTCAACCTAAGAAGATTGATGAGGCTCTGAAGGATGAAAGTTGGGTTGAAGCTATGCAAGAGGAGCTGCTTTAATTCAAAAGGCAAAAGGTTTGGAACCTATGTCCTCTTCCTCATGGGAAAACTACTATAGGAACCAAATAGGTTTTTAGGAATAAGAAGGATGATAGAAGACTTGTCATAAAAAACAAAGCTAGACTAGTTGTTCAAAGGTACACACAAAAAGAAGGTATTGACTATACAGATGTCTTTGCTCCTATAGCAAAACTAGAAGCTGTTAGTATATTCTTGGCATTTGCTGCATCCAAGAACTTCAAGGTCTATGAACTTGATGTCAAGTGTGCTTTTCTCTATGGGGTAATTGATGAAGAGGTTTATGTCAAACAACCACCTGGTTTTGCAGATCCTGATCATCCTGATTATGTCTGCAATCTTGACAAGGTTCTTTATGGGTTGCACCAAGCACCAAGGAAGTGGTATGAGACTCGATCTCAGTATCTCTACAAGCACATATACAGAACGGGCACGATAGATGGAACTCTCTTCATCAAAGGACATGGAAATGACTTAATGCTAGTTCAAGTATATGTAGATGACATCACCTTTGGTTCAACTAATCCAAGGCTCTGCATAGACTTTGAGAAGCTGATGAAGGACAGATTTGAATGAGCGCCATGGGGGAACTCAATTTCTATTTGGGAAATCAAGTGAAGCAAGTTGAAGATGGCATCTTCATTAGTCAGTCAATGTATGTTCAGGACATACGAGGTGCAATATGACTGACTGTAAGGTTGCTAAGACACCCATAGCAAGAAGCTACTCCCTTGGCCCTGATCTTGAGGGGGAGTGTGTGGATGAACACCTTTATAGGGCTATGTGTTGGTCCATTTGATTGATTTGCTGTACAAATGATATGTTGAATCGTTCATATCAAATACAAACAATAGAAAACAAAGATAAAGACGATTAAGAACAATCACAAATGAATCAAAATAAGAACAATGAGAATCAATACATTCAGTAATAACAAAGCACAATGATATTTATGTGAATAAATTGCATACAAAGTTATCTTTCAACAATGATAAACGATTAGGGTTTTGCAAGGTTACCAAACAATGGAAATGATCAAGTCTATATATAGCAGTCTTAGTTTCGCAGACAGTTTCGCTGGTAGCGAAACTATGCTGCCGAAACTATAGTTTCGTCTAGGAGAAATTAAATTTGGGCCGGTGAACTAAAACATCTAACTGTGAGCGAAACTATAGTTTCACTCCCAGTTTCACTGGACAACAAAATGAGCTACATAAAAAAGTAAACTAACATTGGACCTATTACAAAGTAATATAAACATAAACTAATCTAAGGTAAGTCTAACCTATAGATGCTCTTCAATACTCCCCTAAGGTTGGATCTCACCACCTTCACTTCTTTGATTTGTCGGGTCATCTCCAATCTCCCCTACTGCATCTGATGTGTCTTTATTTGCTCATGTAGCTTCTTCCTTAGGATCTTCAGCAATTGATTCATTTTGGTCACCTCCTGCTTCATTAGCTCCCTCGAGATGAGCACTAGCTTGCTCAAACTATCTTGTTAACTCCCTCACATCCATGTCCAATTCATCTTGAGCTCTAACCTTCTCCACCAGCTCTTTCACTTCTTTTCTGATGCCTTTAACCTTGTTAGCCACTATCAAGAACAGACTGGCTTCTTTCCTTGTCTCTTCTCCTGCTCCTGCTTTAATGTGATTTTCACAAAGAACCAGTAGGTCTTCATTGCAGAATCCAAACACTTTCATAGGATCAAACAATCTGAATTTAACACCACCTTTACCCTGATCACAGCCTCCCCCGTATTGTTATCATAAATCCACTTCTTGAAATTTTGTAATTGTTGGGGAAGGGGATCAGACAATTTGATCCTTTTTATAGCCTTGGGGGTTTCACCCTCAGCATAATCCTTACTTTTCCTGTCTCCCAGTCCTTATCCTTCTTGGACATTCTTCTCTCAGTCTTCATGAATCCAAATGACTCAGTGTTGTCATTCAGTCCATTCTTTATCTCCTTTTCTAGCAACGAGGCTCTTTCACTTAGATGAACATTTAATAATGGCAACACAACCAGCCTCCTCAAGTCCTACTTAGGCAAGGTCTTGAATGCCTTCCTCTTGTGGATAAAAGATATTCCTCCCCCTCTTCTCTTTATCATAAACATTTTAAGGCCGGGGTTATACTTCCAACTTATGATCCTCTTATCAACCTCAAATTTACTCAACCCCTCTAGATTTTGGAATACGGGAGTTATCTCTTCAGTCCCTTTCTCCCTAGCAAACCAATCTTCTTTCTCTATTTCAAGTACATCTTCAGCACCATCACCCTTTTTGGCAACATAGGTTAGGGTTCTCTCATCAACCTCATAGCATTTTTGTTTAGAATCATAATCAACCAGTTGCTCATCATCTTCCTCTTCATCAATCAACCCCTTCTCAACAGTCTTCTCCCCTTATTCAACAAGATTCTCTCTCACCACTTCTTTACCAACCAAGTCTTTCTCAAAATTGAAATGAATATTCACAAATCCAGCCTCAACTACTTCTTCTACATTCTCCACATTCACAGTCTCTTCCCTTTCTCCAGATCCTCCTGCTTCATCAGTTACTGCTCCAGATGTGCCCTCTCCTGCCAGGGAAGATATACCCATATTTAAAAATGAGTACTTGGTAGTGTTAGTAAAATCATCTAACTCAGTCTGAGGTAGCTGATTGGGCAGGGCGGCTGCCACCTTCAGCTCATTTACCTCCTCAAACAGTATTTTGATAAGCTTATTCTCGTCCATGAACATATTGGTCATTCCCTCAATCACCACATCCTTTTTCCTTTCCCTTATCTCTTGACTGGTAAGTTTTGTCTTTACTATGCTTGATTCATTGGCCAGAGATGCATTCAGATGTCTTATCACATCTTCATCCATATCTGTTCTCTACTCCGTCCTCAAAGTCTCTGTGAAAGATTGGTGCTTATGTTAGTCCTTCTCTCGAGTTCTCCCTCATAGCTTTCTTCTCTGATCTCTTTTCCTTCTCAACCCTAGCCTACTTAACCGTCTTATTCACATCCTCCTCAAAATCATAATCTTTTTCTATAACATATCGTTTCCTTTTCTTAACCGCACCAGCATGTTTCATCCGTGTTTCCTCAGCCCTTTTGTTATCAGATTCGCCTACCCTCCTGATATAATTCCACCTTTTTGGTGGGTACATGTTCTCCTAGAGGTGAGTAATCATTCCACTAAAATCATGACAAATGGCGCAACAGTCTACGAAGATGCAGGTGTTCATTTTCACTAGTCATTTAACCTCCCCATGCCTTGGAATATTAGGGATAAGGTCATCAAAAATCATCTGTAAGAATCGAGGATAAAGCAACCATTTATCCTTCTTTAATGCCATCACGTTCTCCACCAAACAAGCAAAAATCAGTCTTGCTATGTTTGCCTTCTCTCCCTTACAGCATATCACCATTGCTTTTGCCCAATCTATATTAAGCCCATCTGATCCACCTTTACGGTGATCTAAGCACATAATGAAGACATGAGCTATGTATCTCCATTCTTTAGAGAGGAAGGACTTCTTAATATCCTTCCTAGTACCAAAAGGTGGTCCCTCATATCCCATCAATCTGAATGCCTCAAACACCTCCTGGTCTGATAGAGTAACCTCCTCTCTAGTTTCTTCGTCTAGCCTTAGCATCCTCATACAATCTCAGCAGTATTGATCACCTCATTCTCCATCACTCTGGCTATGATCCTCTGTGTATTGCCTCTTGAATCACACTAAGCTGTTCACCAAAAATCTCTGATGTGAATCACAGTAAGCCGTTCACCATCGTATGCAATCTCTAAAACCAGCTGCTTTAGGGTGAGTATCATCCAATATGGCAGTGATGTTGTTCCTCTCGTCAAATTTTAGATTCACCATTTTAATCTAAAAAATAGATGAAACGCGTGAGAATAGTATATTAAATAATAATAGTAAAAAAATGAAAAAGGTAAAAATTATACAAAAACCAAATTAAATTCGCTAGGCGAAGTTATAGTTTCGCAGTATGAAAATTTTAGTTTCGCTGGACAAAACTATAGTTCGGCAGCAATTAGTTATTATTTCGCCACCAATTAGTTATTAGTTTCGGCAACACAGTGAAGTAAATTCAACTGGCTGAAATTTTAGTTTCAGCGCAGCGAAACTAAAGTTTGGTCAGCGAAACTGGTAAGTTCGCCCGGATAGCATAACTCCATAGTTTCACTCATAAAATTTGAACTTTCATTCACTTTCGTTGGACTATCCGGTACTTTCGCAGTAAGAACTGCGAAGGTACTGAAGAGTGTCAATCAAATAAACCACAATGTTGTTAGAAAACCTAGATTAAACTAAGGTCCCGAGTTTGAAACTCACTTGCGAACAAGAAACAAGGATCAAAGAAGAATCAAAACCACTATAAATTAAAATTGCCAAAGAAGACTACGGAGAAACCATAGAACGACAGACCAAACGAATGTGCGAAAATGAGAAATCATTTCACCGGACAAAACTGATCATGTCACTAGAAAAAGAACCGGTGAACCTACAGTTTTGTCGTGCGAAACTACTAGCGAAATTATAGTTTCGCTAGAAACCTAAAAAAATGACATTGATTCTCTAAGGAATATAAAAAGTAAAAATAATTTTAAAAGAATTAAAACAAAGTGATCAAAATAAAATAAATCAATAAAAATTGCTCTACAAAACCTCACCAATCTTCATGTATAATTTTGCTAAAACAAAATCAAACAATATAAACGGATATGAACTAGAAGCTGAAAAGATCTTCTAGAGACTCAAAGTTTGGTGGGGTTGCTGATATACTCATCCTTTTAAGTCCATGCCTTCTTCGTTTCAACAGGTGTACTATAGCTATTGTTATCATGTTTTGATTCTTTTAAAATAAAAACATAGAATGACCGGTCCTCACAGACATTTGGCAAAGAAACTTATCCTGTCCTCATGATATATTGAACGAATGACATGCTCTGCATGACAAAGAAGATCATCATCATATTGTGCCGATGAGAGCTCTAGGTCAGTAATATCGTACATCAGCGGAGATCATCACTCTAGGTCAATGTTCACACATAGCAAAGGAGATAAGCACCAAGAGGAATATAGTAGAGAGCATCTTAGGTACATAGATGAAAAGGAGTATAGCTCTTAAGATAGGGCAGAATGATTTGACACAAAGATACTTTAGATTAGAATAACTCAAAATAGAGATATCACGTTCTCAACCCTTTTTGAACAAGGACCCAAAAATATCAACGGGATTAACTGAGTCATAAAGTTTCTTGAACTATGTAGGGCCCCGTTCCCGGGCAGCTCACAGCTGGTGGCTCATCGCACTTAAAACATTATAAAATGTACATTAATTTTGCCACGGAATTTAAAACTTTCATTTATAACTAAAACATGTCAATTACAACATCAGTTTTCATCTCAAAATACATGACATGTCAAATTACGGATGCCAGCCTCAAAATGCTCCCAGTAGCTTATGCATCCATGCCTGCAACTCCTCAGCATCAACATACCTGCCAACTATCATGCATACAAAAGTCAGCGACGCTGAGTGAGTTCTAGTTTTAATAATAAAATACTTTAGTTTCGTTAAAAATCGTTCTTTCAAAACATACTATACTTTACATCATTCGTGATCATGCATCATAAGTACATACAAATAATATCATTATTATCTTCCATTAACTTTGTTCATTCAACGTATTACATTATCGTTCATTTCTCTTTCTAGATCCGGTCAGACTTTACCCTCTTCGTGGCACTCAGCCACGATTACTGAGGTCGAATGATGAGGATCCTGTTGTGTACTTTATTATGATAATTCATTTACGTTCATTCATATGTTCGTTCTTTCATACATGATCTTTCGTTCATTACTCATTATTACTCGAATCTGTCTCTTGCAATATCTCAAGTCCGAAGACTGATGCTGTGCCGGGGCCTGCTCACAAACCCCCGAGTCATGTCCGAAGACTGTCACATCATCGTGATACGCGACAAAGATCCCATACGAGTCAATCACAGGGATTGATCTCCATTCGAGTCTGTGGCAACACAAAGTCGCTCACCTCATCATCTCGTCTCATGCAATATCCCCGACTCATGTCCGAAGACTGATACTGTGCCAGGGCCTGACAAACAAATCCCTGACTCATGTCCGAAGACTGACACAGTACCGGGATACACAACATGGATCTCATCATCCGTCACTTTCGTCATATGCAATACTCCCGACTCATGTCCGAAGACTGATACTGTGTCGGGGCCTGCTCACAAACCCCCGACTAATGTCTGAAGACTGACACAGTACCGGAGTATGCAAACTGTATCCTGTCTCATGCAATACCCTCGACTCATGTCCGAAGATTGATACTGTGCCGGGCCTGATACACAAACCCCCGACTCATGTCCGAAGACTGACACGGTACCGGAGTATGCAAACTGTATCCTGTCTCATGCAATAACCCCGACTCATGTCCGAAGACTGATACTGTGCTGGGGCCTGACACACAAACCCCCGACTCATGTCCGAAGACTGACACAGTACCGGGATACGCGACAAGGAGCTCTTTCGAGTCTGTTGCGACACAGAGTCGCTCACCTCATACATATGCTTGCAAGCCTTTCTATACTTTCTCTTTTATTCATTCATTTATTCATGCATGCATTCATTCATTACGTTCCTTTTTTCATTATCTTCCACTTTATGTTACATAATACTTTCATTACATTTCTGAACTTTCAATGCAAAGCCAAGGGAAGACATACGTACATAATAAGAAACGTACACATAATCATAAACATACACCATACAGGCAACATCATACATGCATAACACACATCAAACGTAAGCCATCATATCATAACCGGGCCTATCTCCCCATATTACCCCTTAAAAACCACTTAGAAAACCATAAGTCCAAAGTGGGCGCATGGGTCCTTCCAGGCGCATGAGCATAAAATTCTAAGTATAAAACAGTCTGGGCGCATGGGCACCATTTGGGCGTTTCTGCCTTGTTCAGGCGCATCACCAACACTTAGTCGTTTCAAGCACTTGGGCACATGGGCGCTGCAACTTAGCCGTTTCAAGCTCTGGGACGCATGGGCACTGTCTAGGCGCATGGCCAATACTTAGCCGTTTCAATCTCTGGGACGCATGGGCACTATTTAGGCGCATGACCCACCCTTGGGCGCATGGCCAACACTTAGACGCATGGGCCAACATGCTGGGCGCATGGACCACTATTTAGGTGCATGATCCACCCTTGGGCGCATGGCTAACACTTAGGCATCTGGTCACTCATGTTGGACGCATGGACAACTGTTTGGGCGCATGAGCCACCCCTGGGCGCATGGTCTACTATTCATGTTCATCAGAACATTCTGAAATCTTTTCTATGCCACCAATTTCACCCGATTCTCATTCTAAGCATACCCAAACATAGATCTAACATACTAAGGCCATCTAAGCATGCTAAACATCATCTCTAACCCATAATCATCACTATAACATGCATACATACATACAACATTCGTACATAAGGCTGTAAATCCACGGTTTCTTTAAAAACGTTTACTTAGTATGCATAATAGTCCCAAATCAGTTGAAAATCCGTAAAAGAGGGGATCTAGAAACTCACCTTTAGCAGCTTTTGAGCAACACTCTTTCCATTCAAGACCCACTTCGATTCAGCTCTTGAATCCCGAAAACAAACTCTAAACAACCAGAACCTTGGTCAAGAACTCGAAACCCAGCTGAAACCAAACTCAAACAAAAGAAGACTTACCTTTTTAGCTTCTTCTTGCACTTTCTCTCTCTAGAACCGGGCTCTCTCTCTCTCTTCTTCTTCTGAGATCAAGCAGCTTTCTTCTTTGATATGGGCGACCATGCCCTTAAATCCTTAAAATAATAAAAGTGTACTTTGTACACTTTTTCCCCTTCTACTTGTGCACAATTTCCATTCCTTCCACTTACCTTTCTTTTCCTTTTGTTTAAATAGAAATTTCGAGGTGTTACACACTATTAATTAAGCTATGAGTTTACTGTTTACTTTGCTTTCTGGCTGAACCTATCAAGCATATCTCACACAATAGTATCAACTTCTTATACATCGACTAGGCGTCTCACTTTGTTCTACAAAGACAAACAAGAAGATCATTTAATATATTCTCCCCCGAAATTTCTACAAATAAGCACAAAGTAGAAATTTCATATTGGACTATATGTCATTATTATTGCATATATATATATATATATATACATAGATACATATACATATATATATATATATATATACACATAGATACATATACATACATATATATATATATATATATATAATATATATATATAAATAATTTTTTTAAGTTTTTATGTAAAGGTGATAAAGAACAATGGAGCAAACAAAACAAAAAGAGAAGGAAAAAATAAAAAATAAAAGATAGACAGTATATACATAAAATAGTTTGAAAGAAAAATGATTTTAAAATGATATTAAACCCAACATAGCGATCAATTCATAAAAGCCGAGTTTATCAAACGTTTTAGTGAAAAGATCCGCTTTTTGTTTTTTTGTGTCTATTGGAATAATATTAATAAAATCCTTTTCCTGAGCATCACGGATTGCATGAATCCGTGTCTTAATGTGCTTGGTTCGGGAATGATGAATAGGGTTCTTGGCGATGCCAATGGTTGCTTTATTGTCACAGGATAATGGTGTATGGAGAAAGTTGATCCCATAGTCAATCATCTGGTGCTGTATCAAAGCAATTGTGAACAGCAGCTAGAAGCAGCGATGTATTCTGCTTCTCCCGTAGAGAGAGAGACAGTGGTCTTTTTCTTGCTTTACCATGAAACCAGACAATTGCCCAAGTATTGACATCCTCTGGTAACCGACTTTCTGTTTAAGTTGCAACCATTAGAATCACTATTAGAATAGGCATGTAAGTTAAAATTCCCACCATAAGGATACCAAAGACCTAAACGAGAAGAGCTTTTAAGATAACGAAAGATTCATTTTACATCCTTTTCATGAGACTCTTTCGGGGCAGATTGATATCAAGCACAATATCCTATAGCAAAGGTGATGTCAGGACGACTTGCTATAAGATACATAAAGAAACCAATCATGGATCTATAGAGATGAGGATCAACAGGTATCCTATTTTCGTCTGGAGTGAGGCGCGTTTGAGCAGTAAAAGGAGTAATTTCAGGAGAAGTTTCATCCATCTTGAATTTCTTCAAAATTTCTTTAACATACTTCTCGTGATGAATGAGAATGCCTTCTGCCTTTTGTTCTACCTACAGCCTAAGGAATAAGCACATCTCCCCTATCAAACTCATTTCAAAGCGACTACACATCACCTCCTCGAACTCCCGACACAATTGAGGATTGGTGGAGCCGAATATAATATCATCAACATTAACTTGTACAATCAACATTTCACCATCCACTTCCTTCTTGAATAAGGTCATATCAATGGTGCCACGAGAAAACCATTGCTTAAGAGATACTGTGTTAGAGTCTCATACCAGGTCCTGGGTGCCTGATGAAGACCATAAAGAGACTTGTCAAGATTGTAAACTTTGTTAGGAAAGTCGGGATCCTTAAAACCTGGTCGTTGACACACATATATCTCTTCATTAATGTCTCCATATAGGAATGCACATTTGACATCCATCTGATAGACTTTGAATTGCTTATGGGCGGCATGAGCGAGAAAAATTCTAATGGCTTCAAGACGGGTGACATGAGCAAAGACTTCGGTGTAGTCAATCCCTTCTTCTTGAGCAAATCCCTGGACCACCAATAGGGAATTGTTTCTTACCACAATGCCATGGTCATCGAGTTTGTTTTGGAACACCCATTTCGTGCCAATTGGGCATTTGTTTGTTGGAAGAGCGGCTAGGGTCCTCACCTTGAGTTTTCTGAACTGTTGCAGCTCTAATTGTATCGATTCAACCGAGCAATGGTCTTGAAGAGCCGAATGAATATTGTTTAGGACGATTTGAGAGATAAAACAAGAGTATGAACTAATGTTAATCAAACTAGATTGACTCCGCATTTGAACTCCATCGATGATCGATCCTATGATGTTATCATGTGGATGATCTTTCAAGGTTTTGAAATCAGATGGCATGGGTATGATATATAAAGATGGTTGGCTAATTTGTTATTGATGGGTGGATGATGGTGAGGTTGATGGTAAGGTAGAATCAATTGGAGAGATAGGTGATATCGACTGAGATGAGGTGGATGTAGGTAAAGAGGGAAGGGATGCATAAACATGCGGAGGTGGAAGGTCAAATGAAGAAGATGAAGATGCAATATCAACTGATGTAGCATCGTTCGTAGATGTAGTAGGAGGGTCTTCATGTATGACAGGAACAGGTGTTGGAGGAATGATATTTGTTTGAACATTGGAACTAGACGCATCATCGTCGAAAACTAGAAGATTAAAAGAGTTAAACACTGTATCAAAGTCAAAGAACCATGTTGGTTTAGATTAAACATCAGAGGAATTAGATTTTTTCCAATCAATATAAAAGGACTCTTGAACATACGTGTTCTCTTGTTATATACCCAATAAGCTTTTTGAGAAGAGGAATAGCCGACGAAGTAACCTTCATCAGACACAACACCGAATTTTGTGTTTTGCGCCTGAGTATTCAATAAAGTGCACGGACAACAAAATGGATGAAAGAAGTCAGTTAAAGGCTTTCTCTTATGAAATAATTCATAAGGTGTGTTCATCTTGTCTTTGACTATCAACACCCTGTTTAGAACGTATAAAGCACAATTCACAACCTTAACCCAAAAGATTGTGGGTAAGGACGATTCAATCAACATTGTATGAGCAACTTTAATAAGAGTGTGATTGTTTCATTCAGCCATGCTATTATTTTGAGGAGTCCTTGTAGCACTGAATTGTCTTAAAATTCTCTTGGCAGCATAAAACGAGTCAAATATCTGATTCCTAAATTTATCACCGTTGTCACTTTGTTGATACATATGTACCTAGTTTAGGATCTTAATGTAATATATTTTTCATGTCCTAAATGTGAAAGAAATGTTTGAGTTGAATGAAACAGAATAGGTGATTGATGATCTTAATATTAAATGTTTCAGTGTATGTTTCAATGTTTATTACTTATTAACACATATTGAACTAACTATATAGGTTTGTGGTTGTTTGAATAGATCTTAGTCATGTAATGATTGAGAAACATAGTCAATGTTGATACATGTATGTCCCTAGATCATAATATGAATGTAATAGATCTTGTTTGTCTGATTCTGATGTAATGTTTAGAATGATTAATGAAATGATATTGGTTGTTTGAATTGTTATTTATAATGTTTAATATTTCATTAATGAGTCGATGTTGAATTGGTTAATTAGGTTTGTGGTTGTTTGAATTGTTACACTTAATGTTATATAAATTAATACATTCAAACTTAACAAAATGAAGTTCTCATATGAATGGCCCATGCGAATGGACCATACGCATGAATAACTTCATTTGAATGACTCAGTCGCACGACTGAACCAGGAGACTGGATCAGTCGTGTGATTGTAACATAAGATTGACTTAGTCGCACGACTGAACACTCAGTAGTGCGGATGAATCAACCGCATGGTTCAATCGCACGACTGAACCATACTAATGGTTCAGTCGCACGAATGAACAGTACTAACCTATAAATACAACCCAATTCGTGGAATAATAGAGAGGATTCATTCTATTTCGATTCCAGTCGTACCCTAGCTGTCCAGAAGCCTCCAAGTTGATACTCCAAGTTCATAGAAAGCTGTAGATCGATTTCTAATCGATTCTTAACATTTGATTCAATACTTTATTGATTCTACGTGCGTTCTCACTGATTGGATCGCCAATCAAATAGGATTCCGCACTATTTAGTTTGGTTTACACGTTAATTATTAGGTATTTCATTCAAATATCAGATCCTAATAGTCAAACTTAGTCGTATGAAGTTTTCATGCGAATGGACCATGCTAATGGACCATACACATGACTACTTCATGCTAATGGACCAGTCGCATGGCTGAACCAGGAGACTGGATCAGTCGCACGACTGAGACATACGGATGACTCAGTCGCACAACTGAACCTACAGTCGTGTGATTAACTCAGTCGCATGCTTTAATCGCACGACTGAACCATGCTAATGGTTTAGTCGTACGAATGAAAACCCTAACCTATAAATACCACTTAATTCATGGAAAAACATAACACTTTCAATATTTCGACTTCTACTCGTACCTTAGCCGTTCAGAGACCTTAGAGACCATGTTCCAAGTTCATAGATCGCACATAATCATATTTCAATCGTTCTTAACGTTTAGATTCATTCCAAGATTGATTCTACGTGCGTTCTCACTGATTAGATCGCCAATCAAATAGGATTCCACACTATTTGAGTTGGTATACACGTAAATCAGTTAGTACTCCATCCCTACACGGTCCTAACACACTTCTGATTGTTAAAACCTTCCTTTTGCTTATCATCTCGATTAAAAGTATTAACTTCTGCAACTCCTCAGCAACCTCTCCCTTGTGGGAAAGAAATCTTACCCAAGAGTACCTAGAAAAATCATCTGTTATCACGAGATAGAAAGATTTCTTAACATTTGATTTAACATTGATTGGGCCAAACAAATCGGTGTGTAGCAACTTGAGGGGATTATATATGCTATTTTTGAGTTTTGGCTTATGCGGTTTCTTGTGTTGTTTGCCATTGGCACATGCCATACTTTTTTCAGCCACAGAAAAGTCTTTTAAAGGAAGTCCCCTAATGAGATTGTTTTTGACTAATTTTTTATATTTTTGAAATTAACATGGCCCAATCTACGATGCCATAAGAACGACTCAGAGGTAGAAGCTTTGGACAGAAGCCATGTGACAATAGATGTTGACTCCCTCAAACCCATGTTTAAAAGATATGTGTCATTCTTTCTTGGTGCTCGCATGAGTATCATCTCATCTGGAATATCAATCTCAGATTTTAGAAAGAGACATTCATTGGACATAAACAAGACCAGAATATCTTTATTACAAATCTAAGAGACACTTAACAGAATGAATGCAAGCTCTGGTACATAATTGACTTTCCCTAAAGTTAGGGAGCCATTTGAAACTTCTCCTTGACCGATCATTTTCCCTCATTTCTTGTCGCCAGCAAATGCGACATAACCTCCGTTTATTATCCGATAATTGGTCAATAAGTTCTTGAGCCCTGTCATATGTCTCGAGCATCCACTATCCACATGCCATACACTGTTTACAACCTTAGTGGATGAGTCCTGCAAAAAATATCAAAGAACAGGTTAACCAGGTGAGATAGGAACCCAAGTTTGAACAACTTTGGATTTAGGAGAGACAGATTTCTTACAAAGGAAATTATTAACTAATTTTGTCAATATGTTCCTAAATGAAATCCTATTAACATGTCTATGATGTTGCTATCGACAATGCTTAACCACATGATCATCTTTACCACACCTAAAACAGTGTAGTTTTAATCTAGATCTGTTATGTAACAGGGTAGGGATTTGATCAATGTATATTTCCACATCACATTCAGACAAATTAGAATCTACATCACTACATGTCTCATACATGTCTCAAGATCTATTTTCATTGGAAAAGGAATGGTTATTTACATAAGAAGTTGAATTGTCATCTAAAGTACATGTAGTACTTGTACCACTTGTACTAGCAACAGATTAAGTCGATAACCTTTATTTTGATAAAGAAATATTTGTTGGGGTAAACGATGGAATAGGATGAGAAAAGAATTTTGCAAAACAATTAGTTTTATTTTTCTCCTTACTCTTTGTGGTGGAATCATTCACACTATTAGCATAATCAGAAACAGTAGGATCATCACAATCCACAAAATTTAAAGATGAGATAGAAACATCATGAGAACATGATGAGATAGTGTCTATTACAGATTCACTAGAAACAAAAACACAATTTAAACTAGATTTATGATCTAAGATAGAATGCTGAGATTCATGTGTACTAAGACTAGTGCATCCAAGCCCGCTAGTTGGTCCATAATCAACATGCTTAGGATTTACACCTTCTAAACCTGCAGAAATACACTTAGTATCTGTTTTGATCAAATTATTAGAAGGATGAGGAACGGGCATAGGAGAATAACAGTAAGTACTTGGAGGAGGATAAACCTTAGCATTTTCATAGCCCAATCCCATTTTAATCCTAGCCCCCCGTTGAGATTTACATAGATCATCATGTTTCATTTCCGATATTGTCCATTTCTCGAGCTTGGACTAAAGTTTATTTGTTTCAAATTAAGCAAGTGCAAGCCTTTCAGTCAAAGTATTAATCTCAACATTTTTTTCCAAAACTATTCATTTTAGGTGATCATTCTCTTTTAAAGCCTCGTTTAATTTAACAAAATATTTAGACTCGTTTATTTTAAGTTCTTCATTAACTCATTTTAAATCTTTCTCATTATCAATTAATAAATGATTAGATTTGTAAACTCCATGTAGAAGAACACATATCCTGAATTACCTCATACGAAAGTCCAATCACCACCATTTCTGCTGCTAAGGCCTTCTCACATTGGCACACCGGAGTACTCGACTTGCTTTCCTCAACAATGATAGAAGCATCATCTTTTTCTTTTCCTTGCTCAGTGGGCTGACTTCCTTCCTTCCTCAATTCCTCAGATTTACTTTCTTTCACCCTCTCATCCTCCTTCACCTTCATCGAACCCTTAGTTTCATTTCCTTTCAATTTCTCATCCTTTACTTTTGCAAACTCCTCAACTTCACTTCTAAGTTCTATGAATGGATCAAATTCATCCTCATAATCCACCTTTCCCTTTCCTTTCCAGATTTCAGCCACCAGAGCTTGATTAATCTCTTCTCTCGTCTCTTCAGCTTCAACACTCCAATCAAAGTTTAAAATTAAGTTGTCTCCTTTTTATGACTCATATCCTCTTTTCGTCCATTTGTAGTTAGTCGTAGAACTCCTTTATTACTAGAATCAGGACGATTGACAATGGACATTTACGTTTGAAATGTCCCAACTGTTTGCAATTAAAACACCTTAGCTTGGACTTATCAAATCCCAGTTTAGAGTTAGAGCTTTCACTTCCAAAATTCTTTCTCCCAGTGCACTCCATGAATCTCCGGGTTCGAACTGTCAACATTGCCATTTGACATTGAATGTCAGTCTCTTCCAGATCAACAAGGTCCACCTAATACATATCCTCCAGCGTCATCCTTTTTCTTTTCAACTCACCCGCCACTAAGGCTTCATAGCTCTGAACAAACATACCAAAAAGAGCCATTGTCTTGGATGGAATTGAAGTTCAACTTTGTCTCGGACGGTTTAGTTGAATTCCCTTCTTTTCATGTCTAACTCAAAGGAGTTAAGTTTATTGATGATGTCCATAAGCTTGTAATAAGTGAAGCCTCTTTCTTGTTTTAGCATTCTCACCTGTAGGCTCCATTGAGGTGGGAGAGAGTCTAGTAACCTGCTGACTTGCTCACTATTGGAAAGCTATTAATCATATTTCTTCAGTGTGCTTGATACTATAATAAAATGAGTACTGGGATATGTGAGACTCTTATTCTTGTATCCCACAAAGGAGTTGAATTCCTTCTTAGCTTGAACACTCTTGTCTTTCACCAACTCGTCATTACCATCATAGAACTCACACAAAGCGTTGAAGAGAGACTTAGTATTCTTATGCTTAGCGAATCGATTGTAGATGTCGGATGAGAGACAAAGAGTCAATGCTCCAAAAGCTTTCTGGTCTCGATCAATCAGCTTCAGATCCTTCACGTTGTATGTGGATGGGTCCTTGTTTTGGGATAAAACATTACCAACAGTGACAATTGGTATGTGAGGACCAGAAATGATAGATTCCCATTGATTGTTATCAGTGTAGAAGAAAAAGGCTTTGAGACATCCCTTCCAATCCTTAAAATGATCCCCGTTTATGAGTCTTGGAGGTCTGTTGGGAGCTACACCTTCAAGATCAGCAAGGGTAAGGGAAGTCATCTTTGACATGCTAGTTTTGCTGGGGAAGAGGTAATTTCGCAGAAAATTTGGTAAATTCGCAGACAATTTCGCAGGTAAGACTAGTTTCGCTGGGTTGCCGTAGTTTCGCAAGCAATTTTGGCAGCAATTTCGCTAGCCAAATGCCTAAAATAGTTTAATTTCACCGACACTTTTGCACGAAACAAACTTGAACTTTCGTTCAATGGTACTTTCGGCATCAACTTCGCTTGTAAATCACCCACAAGCACTGTTGAACTTTCGTTCAATGAAACTAGTTTCGCAGGACAAAAGAAAACAACTTCAAAGAGGACAACCCACGTAGTTTCGCCGGTAGAACGAGTAGTTTCGCTGGCTGAACTGATAATTTTGCTGGATGAAGCTGAAAAGCTTTTTCAACACAAAATCAATCTTAAATCATCAAAAAGTCAATAGATTTGAGATCTAATGATTAACAGAGCTTCCCCAAACAAAAACCAACAAAACTCAAGCGAATTTCATATTAAATACACTCGAATTTGATTTGAAATCGATGAAAATTTGATATTGAACAAAAACAACCATTATCTCAATAAATCAAGAGCACTAAGGCTCTGATACCATATTGTTGGTCCATTTGATCGATTTGTAGTACAAATGAAATGTTGAATCGTTCAATATAAAATACAAATAATAGACACAAATATGAAGACAATTAAGAACAATCACAAATGAATCAAAATAATAAAAATGAGAATCAATACATTCAATAATAACAAATCACAATGATATTTCTATGAATAATCTGCTTACAATTTCTCTTGCAACAATGATAAATGATTAGGATTTTGCAAGGTTACCAAACAATGGAAATGATCAAGTCTATATATAGCAGTCTTAATTTCGTAGATAGTTTCGCTGGTAGCAAAACTATGTTGCCAAAACTATAGTGTCGCCCGGTAGAAACAAAAGTTTTGCCATGTGAACTAAAACAACTGATTGTGAGTGAAACTATAGTTTCGCTCATAGTTTCATTGGAAAAAAAAACAAAACAAAACAAAATGAACTACATACAAAAGTAAACTAACATTAGACCTATTACAAAGTAATATAAACATAAACTAATCTAAGATGAGTCCAACCTATACTTGATCTTCACTATGATTGGGTCTCTTATCAAACTTATAGCTAGTAGACCTGATATCATGTTTGTGACATGTATTTATGCATGATATCAAGCAAACCCCAAGATGTCACATCTCATCACTACTAAGAGAATTTAAGATATCTCAAAGGTGCCTCCATAATTGGCCTCTGGTATCCTAAGAATTCTGACTTTAATCTGTATGCATATACAGATAGTGATTATGGTGGTTACAGCATGACTGCAAAGTATACATTCGGGGGATGTCAATTTCTTGGTGGAAGGGTTGTCTTTTGGGAATGCAAGAAACAATCATGTGTCTCTACATCAACTGCTTAAGTTGAATACATTGTTGTTGCAAGCTACTATGCTCATGTACTTTGGATTCAGAAGCAGATGCTTGACTATGGATTAAACTTCAAGGAGACTCCCATTCACATAGACAACAATAGTGCTATCTATATCACAAAGAATCCTATGCAACACTTAAAGGCAAAACGCATCAATATCATGTACCATTTGATTAGAGATAACTTTGAAAAGGGATTAATTAAACTAGTCAAGGTTAACACAAATGGACAATATGCTGATCTGTTCACCAAATCCTTTGATGAGTAGAGATTCAAGTATCTTATATCAGCTATTGCGATGATTAAATTTGAATAGTTTTTTCTTAAAACTAACTCATATTATTTCTTAAAATCTGTGTGTCCTAGGTTGTCTATTTTTCACCTGCATAAGCTCTTGTTTTCTCTTGATGAAAATATTTTAGAATACTTTCCTTAGATTTTTGAAAATCTTGTTTTTTAGTCCTTCGAAAGATATGGATTTATCTTTGGAAGAAATTTATGGCTTTAAAACAAACAACTGTCTAAGTACAATTGCCTTCAGAAGAAAATTTTGAAATATCTTCCGAAGCTTAATATTCTCTTAAGAACTTGTATGTTTTCAAGGACAAGTTTCTTCGGAATCAAATTAACTCTCGGAAGCTTTATTCTTAGTTGAATAAAATATCTAAGTCTTAATTCTTTTCCGAAGCAAAATTTTAAAAATTCTCAGGAATATCTTCCGAAGTCATTTTGGCTTCCGAAGCTTTTTCATCAAAACTTCCGAAGACAAATTACCTTCGGAAGATTTTCAACTTCCAAGAAAACTACATTTTGAGCAAAAAGCAAACTACCTTTTCAGAGGTGGGATCAACATCTGGATTTCAAAGTTTACCCTCTTTCATTAACTTTGTCTTAAATCCATTTCATATATATATATCCAATGGTTCCCCCTCTTTTCTTATCATCTTCATCTTCCTCCAGACCTAAATTCCCAAAATCCTCTATCGCCTTTGTTCTTCTTTTCTTTCACCTCGAAGCTTTCTAAAATGACCAACCTCAACCATAGAAATGACCCAGATTTCTCAATGCAATTACACAGCCAACATAATCAAGTTGTTCTGTTGCACTTTGAGAAAGATCCTCATTTCTTAAAGGTTTGTGAACTCTTGCCTCTGTCCAACTACTCCATCTCCCTTACAATCGGCCATGTTCTTTATGAGGATCATTTGCTTGAATTCTAGAAGACCTGTCAAGAGGTCATCCTAGATGGGGAGAAGGCACTCTCTGCTACAGTACATGGGAGGAAAATCTTCATTACTCCAGCCATTATTAACACCCATCTATAGTTTGATGATATAGAGGGTGAATTTTCCTTTCCCAAGGAAGCTGTCAACCAATCCTTCCAGCAGGTGGGTTATGAGGGGGATTTCTCTATAAAAACCTTTAGGAAGGGAAGGTCTCATGCAAGTGGAAGTACTTACTACATGTGGTCATCCACAGCTTGTCCAACAAGCATGGGGGTTAGAACCAGATTCCTGAGGATCTCTCCTTCATAGTGCATGGGATGGTTCAGGGGGTCAAGTTCAAGTATTCTCAATTTGTTTACACAAACCTTCTTGCTAACTTAGATTACTTAGAATATTATATGTTTCTTAGATATGTTAAACACATTCTCAACTGTGAACTGGGCTCACAGTTGAGGGAAATAGATAATGTTCTTAAATTGGGACAAATCAAGCCCAGTATCTTTAAGATCTTGAAGAAGCCAACTGTTGGCTTCTTTGGGGTAGAAACAACCCTCGTCCTAAAAATGTTAGAGCTTATTGCTCAAGGTGATAACCCTAGCAACACAAGCTAGTGTTGAACCCACACTTTCTACCTCTCAACCACTCAAAAGACCACCACACATCATCCTCACCTACCAAAGAAAATCCAAACGAATCCTTACACAGGCTATTCAGTATGTGCAGGTCCTTATGTTACTACCCACAAAGGAGGAAGTGGACACTAGAGCTCCCATTTCCCTTGAAGAGGAAACTACTCCCATGATTTCAACAATCAGTCCTGAGGTTCCTCATGCTCAAACTGATGAGCTCATTAGCCTAATAGCCTTAAGCCTTCACCTTGAGTCTCAACACTCTAGTGTACAACATTCAGGGGACAGTTACCATGCCCAACCTCCAAATCTTAACCAACCTATACCTAGGCTTGACTTCTATGATGATGAAGAATTAGGGTTCAATGAGTATCATGAGTCTCTTTACTTTTCCTCCACTAAAGGAGAGATGAGTACTGTTGACTTTCCCTTGTCTAGCCCATATCATCTACCCACTACTAAGGTGGACCTTCCTGAACTTGTTCAGGAGATCCATATCAAAGAGGTTTTCACTTCTGCAAGTGATTACATGTTTAAGACCTCAACCATGACAACTCAGCCACTTATACTCCATCTACAGTAATCAATGAGTGGAGGAAAACTAGCAGCCAAGAACATCATGCTAGTAGTAGAACAAAGGACTTTGGTCTCATTATCTCATCCCCTAATGAGTCTTCTGATGAAGAGGAGGGGAATCTAAGACTAAAGGTGCAAAAAATAACAAAATTTCGCACTTCCCTAGTCTCTAAGGTTAGTCACATGAAATCTCAGGTGACTACCTTACAAAACAGGGTCAATGATCAGCAACTTGAGATATCTTAACTCAATGAGAAACAAGTTGGGAGAGCTGTAAGAGGAGCTCATCAAGGAGCATAAGAACCTGTGGATGTGATTGTCCAAACTCCAATCTCACCTATGCAAGTGGGTGATGCTACTAAAAAGGGGGAGAAAGTCATTACAATCATAGAACCTGGGAGTTCTTCATAGAGCATGGAATTGAAGGACTCACCATCCTCACTTGCAATTGTTAATGCTCAGTAACTTCCTAAAGTTCACATTGATGGGCAACAAGAAGTCTTCAACTTTTAGACTTTCAACTACTATGAAAGTCTTGAACTTATCAACATGCCACTAGTCCACCCAAGATAATTCAAACAAGCTGACAAGTTGGCTTAAAGGATTCAAGACAGAATCAATAAAGACTTTAGCCTTGAAGAAGACAAAGGCAATTAGGCTATGTTATTAGTCAACTGGTTGTTAAAGCAAACCCCGAGATTAGCTTCATAGGGAACACCTTGACTCATGGCCTAGAGATAGAACCTGAGAGTCCTGTCATATCTTTAACTACTTTAGAGATTCATTCCCTTGAAGAGACACCTGCTGGTGAAGGTGCGTCTCAACCTTTCTCTGGCCAGCTCTTGGATGCTACACCAAGCAATGAAAGCCAAAGCTCTTTCCATTTTGTGTCACCAAGTTCTATGGGTGACAAGGGAAAAACAGTTCAAACCCCTAAGGAGATTGAAGAGGAGAGAGAGAGAGAGAGGAAAAGGAAGATATAGGGAGAAAGTTCCTCTACTAGGCCTGCTGCCTTCATGGGAGCTGCAATCAGGGCTACTCCTAGACCAAACACTCAAAGTGATGAGTTGAGGGCAGCCAGGATTGCTTACTTACATATCAGGAACTATGATATTGATAATATGATCTCCCTCCCCTTAGAGGAATTAAATGAAGTGCCTGATATGAAATGTCAAGAGAAAGGAAGGAGGCAGAGGATGCAAGATTACATATTTAGGTTAAGAAAGAAAAGAGACTAAAAAGGCTCTACAAACATGTTGCTACCCTCTCCCCAGTTTAAGAAAGCCTTGTACAAGAGGCTGTGGCTCCATAGGAACCTTAGGTAGACAAAGAAACTGATAGAATCAACATGGTCAACTACCTGAGTGCCACAGGCTTGTATAAGGCAGATGCACTTCTTTTCTTGTCCTTTGAGTACATTCAGTTTAAGTATCTTAAGCAATTTGAACTTAAAACACTCAAAGAAAGAAAGACAATGAAGAGAAATATAAGGGAAGATGCTATAAAGTCAAGAGCCATCATCCAAAAAAGTCAAAGGAAGTCTGCTGATAGGCAAGGATGATGAACTTCTTGAAGTTGTATGGATTCTCTAGAAGGAGACTTAGCCCTATGTCTCTATCCAGCATGGATGGGCATATTAAGGTGATCAAGCAGAAGATTAAAAGAGGAGAACTTGTTGACTTACACTCCCTACCAAGTTATGCCCCTTAAGAAGTGGAGGTTAAGGTTGAACCTTTTCAGAAAACATAACCTGGACCCCATACTGAATCTCAGCAAGTTTCTACTTCTGATCCACAATAGCACTCTGTCCCCTCTCAATTTGAACCTGTGAGAGAGGAAGACCCAACTGAGAAAAAAAAAAGATGATCAACAAGGTGCTGCAGACTAGTCTTCTTAGTTAAAAGATTAAAAGAGGAGAAAAAGGATGGTTTCTAAACCAAAGTCAAAGAAGAAGAAGAAAGAGGCGTCCATCTCCAGACCTCAGAATGAGTCAGAACATCTTGAGGATATGTAACAAGAGGAAGCTCTACCAACTCCAATCCAAGTAGCTCCTCTGGCATTTGGAAGACCTATCTTATCCTGGACTTATACTACTAATCTAGAAAGATGGCATGTCATTAGAGATCAATGTGTTCAAAAATTTCTACACATGGCAAGATAGGGTCAATGTACCTCTTCATGATCTCTTTGATATAAGAAGACATTTTGAGAGTCTGAATGATCCTGACCATCTTATGAAGACAGGCAAGGTCATCATCATAATAAGGAATGTTAATATCTGAAGTCTTTAAAAAATGTTTTGGTGGCATCAACCTAGGGGAGTTTGTAAGGATTCATATAAGGTTGATGCAACCTAAAATATCCAAATAGCCTGTCCTTCATGCATGCACAAAGTACTGAAGTAGAATGCTTCGGAAGTTTCACACTCTACCTTATAAAACATTCTAAGTGTGAAATCTTCCAAATCCAAGACCAATATCTTCTGAAGCCAAAACATGAAGTCTTCAGAAGCTTCAAGACAAAGTCTTCCGAATCCAAAACTCGAAGACAAATTTCTTCTAAAAACTTTTAAGTACATGCTATTATCTGAAGTACTTTTACCATGAAGCTAGACAACCTTTCCTCTGCAACTCTGTTTGACTCACCAACTTTCACAAGTTGGTGAAAGGTCCATGCTTTTTGTAAAATTGTACATTAAGGTCTTGATTCTGTTTCTTTCTATTTTATGTATTTATATATTTTTTGTAATATATTAGGATGTGAGTTATGGCATGTCATAGTCACTAGTCAAAAGGCAATCTACCTTTTGACTTCACATTGATTTTGTTGTCTAGATCATGTGTCCAGCTGACCTTCAAAGTATGGCCAGCTGTAGGATGTAGTATAAAGTATCTCTAGTCCATTGTATCTTTCTTAATGCTTTATAAACACTTGTATGGAACTAGAAAGCAATGTACAACATTTTTGAAAACCAAACACTTGTGATATTGTTCTTGTTTTGTCTCTTAATTACTTGTGTTACTTAGTATCATTGTAACCAGTTTCTAGTTCCCTATTTGACCTGTTAAGTGTTCTAACAAACTCTCCTCCCAGTGTTTTTGTGTTGTAAGTGACCATCGTTAAACAACCCTGCAAAGGGTTTTTAGTTTCCAGAAGATTATATCCTTTTGAACACTTATCGTCAAAACAACATATACATAGTTGATATGAATGCATGTTCAACATCAATACCTGAAACTTGTTTATTATCAAAAGTAGTAGAAGATGTATTCCATTATGGCAAAAATATTTGGACACTCTAATTTTAATAGAATAAATCAATTAGTCAAAGGTAACCTAGTAATATGTTTAACTCAAAATTTTTTTTATGTATAGGGCACTGCACTGTATGTTTGAATGGCAAACAACATAGAGTGTCTCATCGTTCTAAATTGGTAAACTTTAATCAAACACCAATAAAATTGCTTCAACTGGACCTATTTGGACCAATAAACATTTTAAGTATTTGTTGGAGCTCTTAAAGATTAGCATTTTAATCTTTAGTTTAGTTTTTGTCATAGTATAGGGACTTATTTTGTTAATATATGTTCCTTTTGTTTCTTTATTAGTATAAATAGGATTATATGTATTTTGTGCAGGTACACACATAGATTTAGACTTTTGAGAACTCTCTCTATGTACATTGTAATCCTTTGCTAATATCAATATTATTTCTATGAATTTTTTGATAATTGCATCTGTTGCTTACTTGTTCATATAATTATCAATTGCTTTACATCATACACACAAATTGATCCATTTGAACCTATCAAATAGTATCAGAGCCTTCGGTTCAATGATTAGGAGTTTGAAACGAACTTTAAGCTTTTGAAAAATCATTTGAATTTGTGTTTTGATAGCAATTGTTCAATTAATTGTTGATTGTAGTTGTGTTTCATCACTAGGAACATGTTTTGAATCACAATTGAGTGAATTGATATCTTCTAATGTGAATTTTTGTCAGACGTTTAGCTTATGAACACTATTCAGATGCTTTAGCACTATTTAGGTTTTTTCAGAGTGGTCGTATTGAAACTATTTGTGGGCGTTTTGCACCATTTGGATGTTTTTTAGAAACTAAATCCCATGCGCTTTGGAATTGTTTTGACATCTTCTGAACACTGTTTAGACGCTTTAGCACTGTTTAGGTTTTTTCAGAGTGGTCGTTTTGAAGCTATTTGTGGGCGTTTTGCACCATTTGGATGTTTTGACATCTTCTAAGTGTTTAGGCTTATGAACACTGTTCAGACGCTTTAGCACTGTTTAGGTTTTTTCAGAGTGGTCGTTTTGAAACTATTTGTGGGTGTTTTTGCACCATTTGGATGTTTTTCAGAAACTAAGTCCCATGCGCTTTGGAATTGTTTTGGCGCTTTGGAACTGTTTAGGCGCTTTGGAACTGTTCTAGGAACTTTGGAACTATTCAAGTGCTTCACAACTGTTTGGGCGTTTTGTTACTGTTCAGGCGTTTCTAGTTTGGGCGTTTAAGAAAATCAGTAAGGCATTCCCTTAGACATTTCTAAGGCAAAGTGGGCGCTTCACTACTTTTCAGGCGCATTACATTCAGACTTTTCTCTCAACACTTAGAAAACTTTTCAAGATCTAAAATATAAAAATATTTCCATTCCTTTATTTCATTTTAAATCTAAAAATAACAAAAATAGTCTTTTTTTAATTCAAAACTTAAACATGGTTAAGTATGAAGATTCAGAGAATAGAGTACTAAAGCTGAAGAATAGAGATGACTTCAAGAATTGGTCACTCAGGCTAAAACATCATTTGAACTCAATTGATACTGATTTGTGGAAATCAATTGAGAAAGGACCTCACATGCCTATCACTTCTGATGGTCCTGATAGAGGCTTTGTGTACACAAAAGACTCTCAAGAGCCTTACCCAGAAGATGGTTACATGGAGATGATCTAAAGAAGGTGAAAAATGACATTAAAGCCTATTCTCTCATGTGTAAAGGGTTACCTATAGAGGCACTTTCAAGACTTGAGAACTATAAAACTAGTTACAACATGTGTAAAACCTTGAAAGTTATATGTGAAGGAGGAAAAAAGATACAAGATTCTAAAAGATAGATGCAGAAGAGGTAACTAGAAATTTTTGAGCATAAATTAGATGATGAATAGATATGTGCAACTCATATTAGAAATGTCAACTTTAGGGATTAAGAATGATCTTAAAGACCTAAATGATAGACTTTTGAATGCACTTTCATCATCTTAGAAACAAACTGTGACTTTCTTAAAACACACTAAAAAGTTTCTTATGGACCTTAATCTTCTCATTGCTAAGATTGAATTAGTGGAAATTGATGAGAGCTCTAGAAATAATAATAGAGCTGCATCAACTTCTCAATACAAGTATGTTGCTTCTCCAACAAATACTATAGAGAATACTTTTCTACCCAAGGATGAAACAACTCCTGAAGATGAGGGTGATTGTTTGTTAGAGCAGGATTCTTCACTAGTACTCCTGTCTATTCAACATAGCCACAACCACAGGCTTCTACAAAACCTACAATGCCTAAAACTCATAATGCGACTCCATCTTCTAACTCTACTAATCCTAGCAAAGTTAAAGATGATATAAACATCCTTTTACAGGATGAAGAGTCCAAAACTACATTTACAGCCTTTATGGCAAGTTTTCAAGCTTATCAGGGTAGCCATTTAACTTCAAGTGGATTTAATTTTGTAGGATTTATTTGAGATGGATCCTGGTGATGTCAAAGAAATGGATCTCAATTGGCAAACGGTGATGATTTCTTACAGAACACACAAGCATTCATATGTCAACAAAAACCATAGGCCTAGTGATAATAAAACAGTTCGCTTTGATAAGTCAAAGTCAAGGTTTTTAACTGCAATAGCTATGGTCATTTTTCCAGAGAGTGTAAAGCTCTAAGGACACAAGGTGGAAATGTCCGAAGCAGTTCAAATAGTTAGAGATATCAATAGACTCAGAAGACATTCCAAAAGCCGTATCAAAGTCCACCAATGTCACAATTAAAATATGAACAAAATACCACTAAGGAACCAAAGAAAGCATTAGTTGTAAGCATCAAGGATGGTTATGATTGGTGTGCTTATTATGAACAATTTACAACTGATCTTCAGGTTTACCATTGATTTATCAAATGAATGAAGATTGGTCTGAAAACAATGATCTAAAAATAGATGAATCAGAAAATCAGGCAGACTATGACTGGAGTGACAAATCTGATCCAAAGGAGGACTTAGAAGAAGTTTCACTCATGGCAAAGTCAAAACAACCAAAGGTTGTAAACTCAACATCTGACACTGAGTATTCAAGTTCATACCCTGAAATTCCGGTAGAAGTAAGAGAAAGAATGTGCAGTAAAGCTTGTTTTGAACAAGTTGAATATTATAGAACTTACTCGTTCAAAATATGTGATAAACTGAAGCAAGAAGAATCAATGCATAGTAAACTGAAAGATGACCATAAAGTTACTCATGAAAAAAATCATATCTCTTCAAGCTATATGGAACGAAAATCTAAAAGAACTTGAATTTGTTAAGAAAAAACTTGAAAAAATGACAAAAACCCTTGAATAAGAGAAATTGGTACATGATGCAAGTAAAATTGACTTAGCCAAAGTAAAAAGATCAAAGACTATAGTTGAGCAACTAGTGAATGGAAGAAAAGATAAAGATATAACAGGATTAGGTTTTACACATGAACCTATGCCTGAGTATATCACAAATACATTACCTGAAAAATTTAGTACCTATGATCATTCACCAAAAAACAATGCTAAGCTTTAATAATATCAAGAAAAGAAAATGAATGTTCAATCAAATGCCTAGAGTGAAATCGAAAAGATAAAAATTGAAATATTCAAGGCGAAAGATTCTGAAAAGATAATGAATGGTCATCTAATTAAAGTCAAATCTTATCAACCTTGACAAAAGAATAAAAAGCATAAGGTGAATGTGTCATAGAGAAGAATGAATTTGAACAAGAGCTTAACAAAGCTAATGACATAAAAAAAATAAGTTAAAATGGAAATCCAAAGACGAGAAATCAGAGACTTCATGTTCTGATGATTCAAGCTCTTCTAAAAAAATCAAATTGAATTAATTCTGAAAGAGAATCTTCTCAAGATTCAATCAAAACTCAAAGCACCAAAAAGTCATCAAGAACAAGAAATCAAAGAAGAAGAAAAGCATCTTCTAAAAATAAACAACCTAAACCAATCAAGCAATCAAGTCAAATTAAAACAATGAAGTTTGTATCAGTATCAACTTTTGACATGAACACAATCTCTAAAACAACATCAAAACCTAAGATCAAATCTAACTTTGATCCGAAAATAGGTTCAGGTCCTAAGTCTTTCGCTATACATAAATGATTTGTATCTAAGGAGTTAAAGAGTTGTGAGATAGTTCAAAAGAAAAATCCTAAGAATCAAAAGACCAAACTCACACATAAAAAACAATTCCTTAACAAGACTACCCCTAACTCTAAACAAGGATCTAGTGTGGCTTCCATATCCATGGTTAAGCATATGTTGTTCAAAAAGTCACAAATGTACTATGATATATGTGATATGTAAAATCATACCACATCTGAGTGTTATTTTAACATGTACTGTCATGAAAAATCACAAACTAGACCACTATGCTCATAAAGAGTTTCTTTGTCGCGCCTTTCCTTTCCTATGTGTGTATATACTAGAATAGGACG
This sequence comes from Flaveria trinervia, assembly GCA_025506515.1. Classification (NCBI taxonomy): domain Eukaryota; kingdom Viridiplantae; phylum Streptophyta; class Magnoliopsida; order Asterales; family Asteraceae; genus Flaveria; species Flaveria trinervia. The sequence goes on from CM046448.1 coordinate 27,289,299, forward strand.
ATGCACCTATATTCAAATTCAAGGCGAAGTCATCGAACTAATAGACGGAACCAAAGTACTCTAACTCTTATAGGAAGTACCTATCGACCTATTTTGAGAGCTGCTTATGCCTTTCAACTCCCTGCCACGAGTGGTAGCTGCACAACACCAATTCTCCTTTTCCTATACTTCCCTTAAACATGCCTTATTCTTATAATCAAGCTGCAATAGCTGATTGTTATTTTAACAATGTGCATTGCGTGATGAACGAAATCATAATATTGAGGATTGCTTGTTAAGGAAGAACTCGCCTAGGAAGGATTTTGGTAATCAAAGATATCAAAACTTTCAAATAAACCAAAACTATGACTTTCAAGAATTATCTAAACAACCTTCTCTGGGCTTGAGATCTTTCATAAGAATCAATTTTGATCATAATAATTAGTATGGTTCCATGCTCAGTGAGAATGAAAAATGTGACATTTAAGAAGAAAAACTTTTCTAATGGTTCAAATGATAATTCAAAATTTCTTGATGATCTTGACAACAGATTTAATGCATTGATGTAAGGCCCCGTTCCCGGGATGCTTACAGCTGGGTTCTCATCGCAAATAAAACATATATTTACATTTGTATTTAATAAATCGCAGCGGAAAACTAAAACAAACTTTCATTTTCATGTAAATGCTTTTGCAAACTAATACAACATTCATTACAAAAATTGTTTGTTTGCATTACAATGCAAAAACATTAATCAAAGGAATGCCATCCCAAAAGAGCTGAGTAGTCGCTTGTGCCATCCTCAGCAATCATTACCTGCCAACTGGAAACACATCAAAGTCAGCGTTGCTGAGTGAGTGCTAGTTTTATAAATAAAACATACTTTACTTTCATATAAAACCGTTCGTTTCTTTTACATGATCACACATCGTACGTACACATAGATAATATCATTATTATCTTCTTCATTCGTTCATTCGTTCCTTCATTACCTTACTTGCACATCGGACATTATCCCAAACCAATACCATGTGCTACACCCCGGTTAGTCGTAGCTACCGGGCCGAAGTCAACGAATGACAGCTAAACGTATGCCACGGTACTAGGAGTAACCATCAGTCTTAGCTACTGGGCCGAAGTCAACGAATGACAGCTAAAGGTATGCCACAGTACTAGGGGTGAGCGGTAGAGGTTCTACATTTGGGGTCAATCACCAAGAGGGACCCCGTATCCGATGTGTGCAAGACGTTTCATTCATTCATCATGTTCCTCTTTCTTTATCTTTCACTTTACGTTACATAATACTTCGTTCATTCATCATAACAAGTAAAGCCACAGGAAACATATTATACATCACATTAAGGAACATAAACATGCATCAACATCACATCATACATGGCAACATCATACATACATAACGTACAACATCATCACCCTCATCATGCCCAACATGCTTTCTAAGACCTCGATCATCATCTTAAAAACTCTTATGGGAACCTTTACATCAACACTTACATCTGCACTTTCCCCGAAAGTCAGAAATCAATCTACACCTTCCTCGGGTTCAACAGCCCTATTCGGGCGTATGGACACCCTTCAGTCGCATGGCCTCCATGCGACTGAACATCATGCGATTGAACTAATGCGGATGAACACCTATGCGAATGAACATCCAGTCGTGCGAATGGACAATGCGGATGAGCACCTATGCGACTGAACCTTCAGTCGTGCGAATGGTCTTTCAGTCGCATGATCCCCATGCGACTGGCCCTCCAATCGTGCGAATGAACCCCAATCGTGTGAATGGACCCCAATCGCACCCTAATCGGCCGTATGGCCTCCATTCAGCCTCCAGTCGGTTGCCTAGCCCTAGCTGATGCAGAATGCAGTTCAACCCGACTGCAGCCGAGGGTTTTCGGCCTCCAAACTCATCTAAACCCATTTTAAGCCTAAATCGACCATCCTAAACCTTAGGGATGCATACCATAACATCATTCAAGCACATCCAAGCTCACAATCAAGTCACAAACGCATCATACATATACATTCACATACACAAACGGGTCAACTCACACACATACGAAAAACTCGATTTCAGATGTTTTCCAGCCCCAAATCGTTTGAAAACAAGTAAAATAGGGGTCCTAGAACTCACCTAAACGAGCACAACAACAAGAGCTTCGATTCGGCTTGCTTCACGACGATTTTGGCGACCCGAACCGACCCGAACCAACACTTTTTCCTCTTTTTCTCCTCTTCTTTCTCTCTTCTCCCTTTATGAAGCTGAAATGTGGATGTGGGGAGAGTGGGCTGCCCTCTCCCTACATATATCACCACATTTCCCAAATTTTCTTCGTTGGCAAGTTTGGTCCCTCAACTTTTGGACTTTATTTTCTTTTCTTTCGCCACCGGCTTCAAAATGATAAATATTCGGGTGTTACAATTGAGGTCAAAACAATGAAAAGATAATCAGACAGTTTTCTAAAGAGGATTTGAAAACCCAAAGTTTAAAAAAACACCTGATGTGAACAAACTCCATTTCAAGCAATTTATCATCATTGATAAATATGGCAAGCCCAAGACCATCTTGGCTTGGGTTGATAACTCATCTTAATTTTCTTTGAAATGCAGGTGCACCCAAGAAGACCAACGAATACATGGTATGGTGACAGTGGGTGTAGCCGGCATATGACAGGCAATTAGACCTTGCTTCAAGACTTTAAAGATAAGATGGTACACATGTAGCTTTTAGTGGAGATGCAGGTGAAAAAATAAGTAGTGAAAGAATGATATCTAATGGGGTTATAAGTTTTGATAAAGTCAACTTATATGAACAGTTGAACTTTAATCTTTTAAGTGTTTCACAAAAATGCGATAAATCTTATTCTGCTTTATTTGATGACTCTTATTGTTATATTTTGAAGCAAGTATTTTAGATTAGCAAGGAGTGAGTAGTTGTTAAAGTTGTTGGAGATAGAGATGTCTATAAACTAGATATGTCTCACGTTGATCCTTCAACAGAAACAACTTGCCTTACTGCTCATGCATCAAATGATGAAAGCCACCATTGGCATAGACGTCTCGGTCATTACTTGCACGAGGAAATCACGTAGTTGGAATTCAATCAAAAAAGTTTGCTACATAAAGCCTCTACAAATCGTGTTTGAAAGGGAAACAACATAAAGCGATGTATAAGTTCAAGCCGATAAACCAACTTCAAAGCCTCCACAGATGTTACACATGGATTGACATGGTCTTATAAACAAGCAGGGCATTGGAAAAAAATCATATTGTTTAGTTATCATAAATGAGTATACAAGATTTTCTTGGGTTTTCTTTTTGCGTGCAAAATCTAAAATGGTTGAATTATTAAAAGAGTTTATCACTAAAGTAGAAAATCAACTAGATCAAAACGTTAAAATAATTAGAAGTGATATTGGAATGAAATTCAAAAATATTAATGTTGACATGTTCTGTGCAGGGAAAGGGATAGCTCATGAGTTCAGTGCTCCTAGAACTCCACATCAAAATGGAGTTGTAGAAACAAAGAACCGAACTTTGATTGAGGCAGCCCATTCAATGTTAGCAGATGCCATGATTCTTATCACTTTCTGGGAGGAAGCCATATCAACTGTGTGTTTCATTCAGAATCATACTCTATTGGTCAAAGACAAACATAAACTCCTTATGAGTTGATGTTTGGCAAGAAACCAAACAATGATTTTCTTAAATCTTTTGGTTGTCTATTGTTGATTTTAAACTTAAATGATCAGCTAGGAAAATTTGATTAAAAATTTGATGATGGATTCTTTCTTGGATATTCATCTGCTTCTAAAGCATATAGAGTTTATAACTCTAAGACGAATGGTATCATTGAAACGTGCAATGTTAAAATCTTGAAAATTCATTTCGATCGGTTGCAAATGGTCCAGCACGGTTATTTGATTTAGACTCACTGTCAAACTTATTTAATTCTAATCTGTCTGAATCTTTTTGTCTTAACAGGAAACAAGTAGGAGATCTTGGACCCTTTAGTGACAATTCAGACTCTAATGATATGGGTGATTCAAGCATGGACTATGCATTTCTCTCATTTATGAGAGATCCTTTATTCAATTCCGAGAATCATGATAAACAAATTTTTGAGCAACAAAAAGTTCTTAAAAATTCTGATGTTTCTCAACCTCATCCTAATGATGAAATTCACCTGTATCTAGAGATATAGATGTCAATGGCAAGCTTGATTATTTTATCAACTCACCAACTCAAGTTCCAAATTGTACTCCATATTCTTCAAAAGCTTTGCATCAGCTTTCTCACATGAACCAAACCAATCTAGATGAAATGTTCAACAAGATGAGATTCCAACATCTCGTATTCACAAGAAACATCCTATATCTCAAATTATTGGTCCTTTGAATGAGAGAACTACGAGAAGTCATACAAAGCAAACAAATATTTATTTATACTCGTCTTTACTATCTTAAATTTTCCCTCAAAACTTACTAAAGCATTACATGACAATAGTTGGATCGAAGCTATGCAAGAAGAACTTGCTACAATTCTGCAAACACGAAGTGTGGACGCTTGTGGATTTGCTTGAAAGAGAATTATATTGGCACAAAATGGTTGTTTAGAAACAAATATGATGATAGATGAACAATTGTTCGCAAAAAATACGATTGGTAGCACAAGGTTACACCCAAGAAGAAGGAATTGATTATGATGAAGTATTTGCTCCAGTTGCAACACTTGAAGCAATTCCTATCATCCTAGCATATGCTTGTTATATGAAATTCAAGGTCTATCAAATGGACGTTAAATGTGCAAATCGACCAATGAGCAAAGATGTGTATGTCAAGCAACGTCAAGGTTTTTAAGACACTAAATATACTCATGGTGTGTACAAGCTGAGCAAAGCTCTATATGGTCTACATCAAGCTCCAAGAATATGGTATAAGACATTTTCCTAGCACTTGATCCAATATGGATATACAAGAGGGAAGATTGGTCCCACTTATTCAAAAAGAAGGATGCAAATGATCTCTTGTGTGTACAAGTGTATGTGGATGACCTCATATTTGGTTCTAGCTATCAGAAACTATGCTCAAAATATGAAGAAATTATGAAATTTCATTTCCAGATGATTGCTATGGGAGATCTCAATTTCTTTCTTGGATTGCAAGTAAAACAAACTACAAATGGCATTTTTATAAATCAAGAGAAGTTTGTTGATAAGCTATTGAAGAAATTCAAACAACAAGATTGTCAATCTATCAAAACTCCAACTGACGTAAACTCCAAGATTGATCATGATCTGAAAGGAAAACCTATCGACCAAGCTTTATATAGATCTATGAATGGATCATTGATGTATGTGACTGCATCAAGGCCTGATATAATATATGCTTTTTGTGTCTATGCAAGGTATCAATCAGACCGAAGGAATCTTACCTAATAGTCGTCAAATGTATATTGAGATATCTCAAAGGAAAACCGGCTCTATATGGTATTCTTATTAAGGAAACATCAAGTTACATGGATATACTAACAAAGATTATGGGGATGTAGTCAAGATAGAAAATCTACTACGGGTGGTTGTTAGTTTTTGGGTCCCTGATTAGTCTCGTGGCAATGTAAGAAACCAACAAATATCTCAGTCTCAACTACCAAAGCTGAGAGCATAGCTACATGAGTAGGATGTTCTCAAATCCTTTGTTTGCAAAACCAACTGCTGGATTACGGGTTCAATTTTCTTACAACTCCTATTTACATTGATAATACCGCTGCTATGTTTATAACAACTAATCCTGTCCAACATTCAAAAAGAAAACATATCAAAATTCAATATCATTTTCTTAGAGATAACTCTAAAAAAGGTTTAATTATTTTAATTCAGATAGTTGCCTGACCTGTTTACCAAAGCTTTCCTACAAGGAAGATTTGAGTATCTGGTTGAGTCCATTGGTCTTATTAATCATGTTGAAAATTGATTTTGTAAAATGGTAAGAACCTTCCCTTTTTTTAAACACAATTCAAAAGGAAAACTATCAAAGTTGACTGCCTAATTGTATATATTATGTGTGTATGCTAAAAAGAAAAGGCAAATAAAAAATTAGAAAGTTGCAAAATCGAAAGAGAAAAATACGAAATGAAAACACCAAAAATATAGTTTAGTGGTTTAATTCTTTAGGTTCGAATATGCCATTGCAACATGTGAGAAATGATAATACATTAGTATAATGAGTTGCATACTTCACTTGCTAATAAAGTATGACGTGATCAGATATGATCGAGCAAGGTCATGCAATTATGCTGAAGAAGTAAATTCTTGTGATTAAACTAAATATATTATATATTTGTGTGTATCCTCTTAGAACTAACGAGTGATGTTAACTTATATGATTGATTGCTTGCCAAGTTACAATCTCACACCTGATGGTGATATGAATAACTATAAGACATGTTTAAAGCATTTATTCACTTCTTTGTTATGAGTCATCATAGACCTGAAGTGACAAGATTTCTCTGTTGTAAGTCATTACAGACCTGGATATTCTCCCATAATGCAAAAAGATGCCAATGTGCACACTTGCAATGATGAATATATCATTGTTTCAAAACATGAGATCTGGTTATAAGTATATGTCAAGGTAATAAGTTGAGTAAAATTGCTTCCTTGTTTACCTTGATAGGGCCAGACTCTCTAAGTCTGAGTATGGGTCACATGATGTCATATCTAGTTATACCTTAATCAATACAAGAATTGAAAAAGTAAGTGTGCTAATTCTAGTGTCTCCTTTGCTGCAGTAATGCTGACCTTGAACACACTATATCAAGATTTAATCATTGTTCATGACTATTCACATTTTGTTTATTTTAATATGCTTATTATTATCTCATATGATCTCACTGCAGGCATGTGATTCAATGTGTGTATAGGAGATTTTTATTCTGCTTTATTCTGATTTCTTCATGAATTCATGTGTGTAGTCATGTGATAATGACTTTTTTTGTCTCAAATTTTCAACTTATATAATCTACTAAGTATGTAAACTTCAAAGTTTAGGGGGTGTAAAGATTAAAAAAGAGAAAATCAAAATAAATGTTTGTATGAAAAGGATAAAGCTAAAATATTCAAGCATGTGTCTGTTGATTTGTATCAAAATGAACCTGAAAAGATTTTAAATTATTTAAAATATGGAAAAGCTTCATGCAATTTTAAAATAAATGAATTGAGATTGTTTGATTTCTTAATAATTTTTGAGACTAAAATGATGCAAAATTAATTTTATATTGAAAATAAAAAAGTATAAGTTAAAAATATATAAGATGGTCAAAAAGTCAAAGTTTGGTCAAAAAGTCAAAGGTAGACCAAAGTTTGAAAATTTTCATGAAGAACATTAAGTATGGTCAAAATTAGGGTTTGAATAATTTTTCCTAAAAAAATTCAAGTGTTTTACATATGAAAAGATCTCATATGCCTGAACAGTGTCATATGTTCAAGTGTTGAGTGTTTTTTTAACCTTCATGCACCTAGAAAATTGTCATAAGTCTGAGAATTTGGCTAAGTGTTGAGCGTTTGTACAAATCTCATGCGCCTAAACAGTGCCAAACTTTTCATGTTGAAAATAAACCAAGTGTAAAGCTCATGCGCCTAAACAATTCTCATACGAACCGAAGGTTATTCACCAAGTGTTAGACGCATAAGGATAGGTCATGCGCCTCAACAGTGCTCATGTGCCTAAACAGGTCTCATGCTCCTAAACAGCGCAAATATGCCTTAGTCGTTAGACAAAATTGACTAAGTTTAACCCATGTGCCTAGGGCTCATGCGTCTAAATAGTTGTCATGCGCCTACACAGTACCAATGCATCCAGGGTTTTTCACATTTATATAAATTCAACACTTGGGGTGATTTAACTTCATTCGACCATTCACATACTCTCTATTCTTATGCGTGTATGTTCATCGAGCATCATTTCATATTTTTTTCTCTCATTATCAAAGATTAACTTGATACAAAGGTATAATCAGTGATTACAAACATCTAATTGAGTGTAGTTCATCAAATTATTGAACATTATCATCACTTTAGATGGGCATTTGATCTCTATTTAGGCGTTCGAACCCTAAGATCCTTCAAATATGAAATTTGTTGATTAAATGTGACAATTTGTTTAAACTTGATCATGAGATTGTTTTTAATACACAAATTCGACCTGATTAACATCAATCAATCTGTATTTCATCACAAAAATGTTTGATGATTCTTGAGTTTATCGGTCAAAAATAATAATAAAAAATTGTGACAAAAAGGAATCGGCAAATCAAATTTTCAAACAAATATCATGTATTAATCTTCAAAACTCATCTAAATTGTTTCAAAAAAACAAGAATCAAGTTACTTAATTGAATTTATACTTTAAAAATTGATTAAATTCAAAAATTAGTGAAGTTTAACGCTTAAATAATTTTAATAAAATGATCAAATTTTGAAGTGTAAAATCTATTAAGTAAAATTAAAAAAAATAAAGGTTTTATAATAGATTACATAATGGTAAAAGATAAACAAAATGTTTGATTTTTATTCAAGACAATTGAGAAATTATGTGTGCCAAACACTTAGTATATTTTCAATAGTTTTCGAAAATAAAATTGATAAAAGATGTTGTAATCATTCTTTGATATTATTCCTTCATATTAATTCTTGTTTCTTTGTATATTACACATGGCTGAATTGAAGTTTGAACCAAAGCATAATATAGCAGGCTATCTCAATGAAGAAGTTAGAGAAGCAGCTAGATATGAAGAGATGATAAGATTCTTGCTGAGGAACAAGTATGTGTATGCCATGTGTGTAAGACCAGTCATTAATGCAAGATTGATTAAGAGATTTTGGAGAACAACAAAGATAGAAAGAGATAATAGAGGAAATAAAGTGCTAAAAGCTTTTGTTACTAGAGATAGAATGACTGAGGTTTCTAAGGAGTCAATAAGGGTAGCACTTAGACTTGGAGAAAATGATCCACAAGACTTGGTTGTGTATACATTCAATGAATGTAGAGAAGTCTTTATGATGATGGGTCACCCTGACAACTTACCAATGAAACAATTCTTTAGGGCAAGGGTGTAGAATCATTGCATCTCCTATCATTGCTTTAGCCATAAATAAAAGATTCAATATGGCAAAATGGATTATGAATGAGTTTAGTTTCAATCTTGAGAAAGGAAAATGGAATAAGTATATGATGCATCCAAGATTCTTACAGTTGATCATTAATGAAGATCATCGTGATTTGTATGTGTATAAAGAATGGAGACAGACTTGAACTTGAACACATGTCTGAAATTATTTATAAGAGATTGGTTGTTGTTACTGGAGAACCAAATGTTCATTGTTTGAGTACATGAGGAATGTAGCCATGCATGAAGTTATCTTGATGACCACCATTTTCATTGGATAAATATATGCCTATTTATCCTAATGATTTAATTGAGGATGTAATAGAAGAAGAGGATGAAGATGAAAGTTCTGCTAGCAGTGATGATGATGATGCTAACGATGATCATAATTAAGGTGATGATGATCAAGGTGGTGTTGCTTGTAGAAATGTAGATGATACTATTCAAGAGATGGATAGTGAAGAAACCATTTCTGATCATAGAGCTAAGGATGTAAGAGATGATAATCCTGAAAAGCTGAAACTGAAGTTCATGATCAAGGACAAGAAGAGAATGCTAAGAATGTTCATATGACTGATGAGGTTGATACAAGTGTTAATCACAATCAAACATTTGATTATGAGTTCATAAACACTATCTTAATTGAGCCAATCACGTAGAATATATTGGAAGATGTTCCAATAAAAGAAAAAGAAAATTAAAATACTGAAGCGAATGAATCAGCAATGAAGCATATTAATGATGTATGTGCGCAAACGAAGACTTATGCTAATGATGAGATAATTGATGAGTTGAAAGCAATGATTGTAGAGCAGATGTGATAATTAAAATATTACAAGAAGAAAATGCTTTGCTAAAAGAAACTGACGAAAATAAAGAATTAATGTTTAATGATCTTGAAGATAAGGTTAAGAGATTATTTGAAGAAATTGAAATGTTAAAAGAAAGTATGATTGAGAAGGAGAAGAAATGAGAAGTGATTGTGATTGAGAAGGTAACTGAAATAGATTCTAAAGATGATGTTGTTGAAGTTAATGTAAAGTATTCTCAAGCTGAATAGCATGGAAGAAAATAAATGAAGTTGAAAAATTCATTGCTCCATCAAAGATACAAAAGATTATTGATGAAAATGATGTTCTTGAAGAAGATGTTCAAAAATAGATAAAAGCATTAAATGATATTGATTCAGATATACTAGATGAGTGGTGTGATAAAGTATTAGTTATGACTTAGTTGATCTCCAATTTCCAATTTGCAAGATGATATTCCAATAGACTTTGAAGACAAGTATAAATATCTTGTTAAGAAGAAATACAACAGGGTATTCTTTGATGGACTGACAATGACTGAAATCAATGAAGAATATGAAAAGTGTATGATTGCAGAGTCGTCAGCGCCTGTAGATCCCAATGAAATCATGTTAGAGCATAATGAGTGGGCACCTATGAGTGAAAGCTTGAATTTAGATAAAATTCTTGTGATAGAATTGGACCATCCCGATCCTGAAAGTATGAGTATTCTAGCTTTAAGGATGTGGTTGCAGTCAAGGAACTATCCAAGAAAGAGGCTGAATAGACTTCAAGGTGAATCATTAAGAAGCTTAGTCAAAAGCTTTCAAGAGAACAAGAAGATGTACAACAAAATGATCATACTAGACATGGACAACCCATAATACATGGAGATCACTAAGAGAACAAGAATCATGAAACCTCAAGAGATTAAATCTATAAAGTTACATAGAAGAACACATGAAAAGAGGAAAGAGTTGATGGATATGTTTCCAGGATCAGAGTAGAGTGCTTATAGAGTTGATTTAGATAAAAAAACAACTTAGGAACAAAGCTAGATCTGTTGGAGATTTCATGAGAAATGTATTGAAGACAGGACAATCAATTTTTGAGTTGTTAAATCCAATGATTCTTCCTAATAAGATACAGTAGGTAAAGATAGTTGCATGAAAGTATGATGAGGTATTTGATGTTTTTCTCATTAAGAGAGTTAATGCAATATGTGATGTCCATCACTTTTACTCAAGTATCGCAAAACTCCCTCTCCAATTAAAGGAATTACATAAGTTACCTCTTATTAACCATTCTAAGACTACTAGGGGAGAGAACTTTGTAAAACTACTTGATAAAGGAATTTCAAGGATGCCATCATTTTTGTCAACAAGGTGTGATAAAAAAGACAAGATGTATTTTCCTACGTTAAAGAAAAGAGAAAAGAAAGGAGATACAAGTGCATAAACAGAAGAAGATTACTTTGAAGCATTCAATGATAAGTACTTTGACAAAGTGACTAATCCAGAATTAAAAGTGATAGATGGTACTAAAACTTCCAAACCAATCGTGAGATGGTTCAATGATTCTACAGACTTTCACCTGAAGTTGGTTAGAAATGAAGATGATTGGAACAAAGACTTGATCAGCTTATTTGGAGTATTTGAGTTGAAACTCCTCACCCAAGCTACATATCATTCTTATCTAATCAAAAGTTTGAACAAGTGACTTATGTTGAAGTTGAGCATGACAGAAAGTATTTCATGACGATCATTAAAGTCATGAATTTTGCAATGGAAAGGATTTCGTTAAGAAAGGCAATGGCATATGAAAATATAGTGAAGGAAACAATAGAAAACATAGAGTTCATGAGAATCTCAAGCAAAGGAATGCTAGAGATCTATACAAAAGATAATACAACTCCAATTGAGATGTATGCAAATATGGATATACAAGGTTTATCGAAAGAAGCTCTTTTGGTGATGGACGCAATGGAGATAGAGAAATTATTCAAAGCGAAAACAAGGGATTTTGGCAGAGAAATTCAAGTCATCAATAAAGAAAGCATTGAGAAAGCTTGAGCTGTATAAAGAGAAGCCAATGTTTAAAGTGCAAAAAGAACCTGAAGATTTCTTTTGACCGAAGACCAATGCAAATATTAGGGGGAGTATTGTTGGAGCTCTTAAAGATTAGCATTTTAGTCTTTAGTTTAGTTTTTTTCATAGTATAGGGACTTATTTTTTAAATATATGTTCCTTTTGTTTCTTTATTAGTATAAATAGGATTATATGTATTTTGTGCACGTACATACATAGACTTAGACTTTTGAGAACTCTCTCTGTGTACATTGTAATCCTTTGCTAATATCAATGAAACTTCTATGAATTTTTTTGATAATTGCATCTTTTGATTACCTGTTCATATAATTGCCAATTGCTTTACATCATACACACAGATCGATCCATTTGAACCTATTAGTATCGGTAAGAAACCTTATTGTCTATTAATAATAGGAGATGATTACTTAAGATTTTCATAGGTATTCTTTCTACTACACTAGTTAGACCATTAAAAATTATCAAATCCTTTATCACTAAGATAGAAAACTAGTTCCATCTTCAAATCAAAAAATTTAAGAAGTCATAATGGAACTAAATTTAAGATTTACATTTTTTCTACCCTCTGTGTAGAAAAGGAACAAGTCAGCAATTTAGTGTCGCAAGAACTCCTCAGTAGAGGAGTAGCTCAAAGGAGAAACAAAAGATTAATAGTATAAGGCCCCGTTTCCGGGACGCTTACAACCGGATCCTCATCGCATAATATTACATTTCACTTTCATAAAACATTGCAGTGGAAACATTAAACAACATTACATTTCATCATAAAAACTTTTACAACAGGATAAATCGTTGCCCCATCATAAAAATATTTGTTTCATTACAGTACAAAAGCTTTAAACAAGGAATGCCATCCAAAATTCGCTGAGTAGCCGCCCCGTGCCATCCTCACAACATACTTGCCAACTGGAAACACATCAAAGTCAGCGTTGCTGAGTGAGTTCTAGTTTTATAAAATAAAGCATACTTTTCTTTCGATAAAACCGTTCTTTATTTTCTTTCAAAATCATACGGTGCTTTGCATTCATTAGTGATCATACATTATATGTACATACAGAGAATATCATTATTATCTTCATCATTACGTTCGTTAACTTTCGTTCATTCAACGTACGTTATTATATTTCACTTTTCTCGAGATCCGGTCAGACTTTACCCTCTTCATGGCACTCAGCCACGATTACTAAGGTCGAATGACAAGGATCCGTATCACTCATTATTATGATAATTCAATAACGTTCGTTACATACATAGCGCACGTCCGCAGATTTCATACTTTTATTATCATTCATTTCTCATCTAGATGCTGTTAAGCTTTGCCCTCCTCATAGCACTCAGCCAGGATTACTGAGGTCGAATGACAAGGATTCCGTTCGTTCATTATCGCACTTTTGCTCAAATCGAACCTTCGCATCATCGTACCCGAAGTACATATCGCACGGATCGCACACATAAAGAAGCCAGAATCGCACGCTATCTCATGGGTTAGCCAAGATCGCACGCTATAAAAACCACATGAGGCAGCCAAAATAGCACGCTACCCTTATGCCGTCCATCGCACATATCGCACCAATCGCACCATCGGAGTGGTCCGAAGACCGACTCCCCCTGTGTGTGTGAGGACTCTTGGGGTTTAGCTAGAATCGCATGCCATCCCATGTGTTAGCCAAGATCGCATGCTATAAACCACATGAGGTAGCCAAAATCGCACGCTACTTAGCCACACGGTAAATACCACATTGCACGTATCGGAGCAGTTACTAAAAATGAACTCCCACTGTGTCTATGTCCCCTTATGAGTAAGCCATCCTTACTCTCATTCATTTGTTTATGCTCGCATTCATTCATTACGTTCCTATTTTCATTATCTTCCACTTTACTTTACTAAATACTTTCATTACATTCATTAACGTTCAACGCAAAGCCAAGGGGAGACATACATACATAATAAGGAACATACACATAATCATAAAAATACATCATCACCATACATGCATCATCACACATACATAACACACATCTGACATACAATGCATCATAGGTATCGCGAGGCATACATCACACATAACCTCATACACATCATCGTCGTCACTTATCATCATACGTCGTTTTGCATCATCCATGCCCATTCATCATCTACAACCCCGAGGGTCCGAGTCTAAGTCCGCACTTTCCGAAAGTCGGACAATACGACGGTCATTCGGGCGTATGGACACCCTTCAGTCGCCCGGCCTCCATGCGACTGGCCTTTCATCCGGCGACTGGCCGTCCCTTCGGGTGACTGGACCTTCTTTCGGGTGACTGGACCTTCATTCGGGTGACTCGAGCTTCATTCGGGTGACTGGAGCTTCATTTGGTTGACTGGAGCTTCATTCGGGTGACTGGACCTTCATTCGGGTGATTGGACCGTCATTCGACTGACTGGACCTTCATTCGGGTGACTGGACCTTCATTCTCCCTCCAGTCAGGTGATTGGCCTTCAGTCTCCCTCCATTCGGGTGATTGGCCTTCAGTCTCCGTCCATTCGGGTGACTGCCCTTCAGTCTCCCTCCATTCGGGTGACTGGCCTCCGGTCTCCCTCCATTCGGGTGACTGGCCTTCAGTCTCCCTCCATTCGGGTGACTGGCCTCCAGTCTCCCTCCATTCGGGTGACTGGCCTCCAGTCTCCCTCCATTCGGGTGACTGGCCTCCAGTCTCCCTCCATTCGGTCGAATGGCCTTAGCTGATGCAGAAGGCAGTTCATCCCGACTGCAGCCTAGGGTTTTCAGCCTCCAAACTCATCTAAGCCCATTTTAAGCCTAAATCGACCATCCTAAGCCTTAGGGAAACATCACGAACTCAATCAAGCATAACCAAGCAAGAAATCAAGCCCCCAACGAATCATACACATACACAAAAGCATAAAAACGGGTTACACCAAAAAAATTCAGAAAAAGGGTTTTCAGATGCGTTCCAGCCCCCAAAATCAGTCAAAATCGTGTAAGAGACGGGCCCTAGAACTCACCTTAGCGATCCCGTCGAGTAGAGCTTTGATTTGACACGCTACACGTCGATCTTGGCCGCTCGAACCAATCCGAACCAACACTTCTTCTCTTTTTCTCCTTCTCTTCTCCTCTCCTCTCTTCTTGGCTGAAAATGGTAAGAATGGGGTGTCTTCCCCCTTTTATACTCCCATTCATCAAAGTTTCTCTCGCTGGCGAGTTTGGTCCCTTGACTTTGGACTTTATTTCTTTTTCTTCTTCCATCGGCTTCAAAGAAAATTTCCGGGCGTTACAAGTCCACCCCCCTTAAATAGTTTTCGTCCCTGAAATATGTTGTTCCTTGAACCATTGCGGGCAATATTGTCTCATCTCTTTTCTAGCCTCTCACCTGAAATCTAATCGCTCTACGTCGTTATCAACATACGACTTCTGGTCTATCCTGGCTACTTCCATCAGGGCTTTGATCCTCTCGAGCTTCTCAGTCATAGCCTCAGTCACTTCAATATTTCCCATACGTCATTTGGTGCCCGACCTTCACTTGTAGACAAGTAAGGCATTTACTCACTCACTTTATCATATCACGCTTCATACCTTACATCAGCTAAGTGGGCAATACGTCCACGTCTCACGCGCTTTCCCGCCACTGCCATCGAAATTACCTTCGGAATCGTCGTGAATCGATCGCCTTAAACCGTCGCCATGATCCCGTCGGGCGCTGTCAACCGTATCATCATTTCGTGACACACCATGTTCGCTTCGTAGTCCACCAAACAATCCACTCCTAGGACTACATCGAAGGGTGTATCTATATTCTTACCGCTAATAGGAAACTTAGCACAGAAAGCAACAGGAATGGAACTTTTACTAGTGCCAAATGGAATAACATGAAGGCTAAGAGTTGATTTACTAGAAACGTACCTAACACGACATCGGGGTCCGTCCTAGCTTCTTCTGTTCTTCTTCACTCCCGAACCTTCCGCCCTTGGCTTCTTACATTCCCTGCTCATGTGGCCAATTTCTCCACAATTGTAACATCTCACAGTTCCACATTCTCTAGCCATATGACCAGGCTTTCCACACTTGAAGCAAGTGTTTGGTCCCTTTTTGCATTCTCCCGAATGCTCCATCCCACATTTACCACATCTGTTCATCCCCGCACCAGGTGTGACCATACGGCGGTCATCCCCCCCGGGCGTGCTTATTATTCATTGAGTCACCACCCCGTCCAGTTCTCTTTCCCTTCCAGTTCCGGTCTCCATCACCTTTCTCTCCGTCTTCAGCCATCACCACCACCATAGTTCTTTCATCGTACAATCTCCCCGCCAAATCAACTGCCGACCTAACGTGCTCGGTTGGGCAGCGATCATGTGCCTACGGATGTCCGCTGGCAAGCCCTTAATATACCTCCTGATCTTTCGCGAAAGGGGTGTCACCTGATCCGGCACTAGACGTGCTATCTCGTTGAATTTGGTGGTGTACTGCTGTTCCGCCTCTATCTGCAGGAACTCTCTTTCAACTTATCCATTTCACGGTGAGGACAAAACTCCTCAATCACCAGCTTTTCAACTCTGGCCATCTCATCCTCCCGATAGCCCTACTTCCTCACTTGAACTATGTTGTCCCACCAGCACAAAGTTGAGTCGACAAAAGAGTGGGTAGGAAATTTTACTTTTGATCTTCTTGGCACTCGCTAATATTTAGAACAGCTTCCATTCCCTCACCCCGGTGAGCAGCAGCGTAGTGCCATTACCATCAAAAGTTGGGGGCTTGCATCGTTGAAACGCCCCATAGTTACAGCCTCGTGCCGTCTCCGGCGTATGCTCTTCCTCTTCTTCCTCCTCTTCGTCATCAAAGAAAACCGTTTCAGTTTCGGGTCGTCTCCTTTCGCCCAAAGGTCTACCCCTTTCCCGTCTCTCCCTATCTCTAACCGCCTCTATAACTTCGGTCACCACAGATGGTATGATGTCTGCATGACCTCATGCACTTCCTCCATGACCGCCTCTCTCATCGAGGCTCTCTGATTAGCATTCTCATCACCGCCCTCGGATGAGGGGTCTCGGGTTCTACATAAACCACTCTTTCAGCCCTAGACCTTCCTCTCGTGACCCGTGGTTTGGCAGCACGTCCACCATTGCCTCCACCTCGTGAAGCCTTAGAAGATATACCACCAGCCATCCTCTAACACACTGAAAGATTCAAACACCAACAAGGTCATTCAAGGGAACAGCTTAGTTTATGTCAAGTATAGTAAGTCCCTAATTACAGTGGCCAGTTATGATTAGCCACTTACTTTACTCTTCATGCCCAAGCATTACTTGTCTTGACTACATCAGTATCTAAATCTACCAGCAACACATAAATTACATAACATGTTCATGTAATACCGGTTAACTTTACAAAAATACTGATGGCACACAACTACTCAGCTTGGCATCCCTTCCCGTTCCGTCCTATTCTCATTTTAAGATTAGGTTTATTTTGAAAATATTTACCCAATTCACTTAACATTAGCACTGATACCAACTTGTAACGCCCCGTTTCCGGGACGCTTACAACTGGATCCTCATCGCTCATAAAACATAATATTACATTTCACTTTCATAAAATGTTGCAGCGGAAACATTAAACACATTACATTTCATCATATGAACTTTTACAACAGGATAAATCATTGCCCAATCATAAAAATATTTGTTTCATTACAGTACAAAAGCTTTAAACAAGGAATGCCATCCACAATACGCTGAGTAGCCGCCCTGTGCCATCCTCAGCAACATACCTGCCAACTGGAAACACATCAAAGTCAGCGTTGCTGAGTGAGTTCTAGTTTTATAAAATAAAGCATACTTTTCTTTCGATAAAACCATTCTTTACTTTCTTTCAAAGTCATACGGTGCTTTAAATTCGTTAGTGATCATACATCATATGTACATATAGATAATATCATTATTATCTTCATCCTTACGTTCGTTAACTTTTGTTCATTCAACGTACGTCATCATCTTTCACTTTTCTCGAGATCCGGTCAGACTTTACCTTCTTCATGGCACTCAGCCACGATTACTGAGGTCGAATGACAAGGATCCATATCGCTCATTATTATGATAATTCAATAACGTTCGTTACATACATAGCTCACGTTCGCACATTTCATACTTTTATTATCATTCATTTCTCATCTAGATCCTATCAAGCTTTACCCTCATCATAGCACTCAGCCATGATTACTGAGGTCGAATGACAAGGATCCCGTTCGTTCATTATCGCACTTTTGCTCAAATCGCACCTTCGCATCATCGTAGCCGAAGTACATATCGCACGGATCGCACACATAAGGAAGCCAGAATCGCACACTATCTCATGGGTTAGCCAAGATCGCACGCCATAAAAACCACATGAGGTAGCCAAAATCACACGCTACCCTTATGCCGTCCATCGCACATATCGCACCAATCGCACCATCGGAGTGGTCACGAAGACCGACTCCTCCTGTGTGTGTGAGGACTCTCGGGGTTTAGCCAGAATCGCACGCCATCCATGTGTTAGCCAAGATCACACGCTATATAAACCACATGAGGCAGCCAAAATCGCACGCTACATAGCACATGGTAAATACCACATCGCACGTATCAGAGCAGTTACTAAAACTGAACTCCCACTATGTCTATGTCCCCTTATGAGTAAGCCATCGTTACTCTCATTCATTCGTTTATGCTCGGATTCATTCATTACGTTCCTGTTTTCATTATCTCCCACTTTACGATACTAAGTACTTTCATTACATTCATTAACGTTCAACGCAAAGCCAAGGAAGACATACATACATATTAAGGAACATACACATAATCGTAAACATAAATCATCACTATACATGCATCATCACACATACATAACACACATCTGACATACAATGAATCACACGCACCACGAGGCTTACATCACACATAACCTCATACACATCATCGTCGTCAACTCATCATCATACGTCGTTCTGCATCATCCATGCCCATCTCATCATCTACAACCCCGAGGGTCCGAGTCTATGTCCGCATTTTCTGAAAGTCGGACAATACTACGGTCATTCGGGCGTATGGACAACCTTTAGTCGCCTGGCGTTCATGCGACTGGCCTTTCATCCGGCGACTAGCCTTCTGTTCGGGCGACTAGACCTTCATTCGGGTGACTAGACCTTCATTCGGGTGACTGGCCTTCATTCGGGTGACTAGACCTTCATTCAGGTGACTGAACCTTCATTCGGGTGACTGGACCTTCATTCTCTTCCAGTCGGGTGACTGGACCTTCATTCTCCCTCCAGTCGGGTGACTGGCCTTCAGTCTCCCTCAATTTGGGTAACTGGCCTTCAGTCTCCCTCCATTCGGGTGACTGGCCTTCAGTCTCCCTCCATTCGGGTGACGGGCCTTCAGTCTCCCTCCATTCGGGTGACGGGCCTTCAGTCTCCCTCCATTCGGGTGACTGGCTCCAGTCTCCCTCCTTCGGGTGACTGGCCTCCAGTCTCCCTCCATTCGGGTGACTGGCCTCCAGTCTCCCTCAATTCGGGTGACTGGCCTCCAGTCTCCCTCCATTCGGGTGACTGGCCTCCAGTCTCCCTCCATTCGGGTGACTGGCCTCCAGTCTCCCTCCATTCGGCCGAATGGCCTTAGCTGATGCGGAATGCAGTTCATCTCGACTGTAGTCGAGGGTTTTCGATCTCCAAACTCATCTAAACCCATTTTAAGCCCAACTCAATCATCCTAAGCCTTAGGGAAACATACCACGACCTCAATCAAGCATAACCAAGCAAGAAATCAAGCCCCAAACAAATCATACACATACATAAAAGCATATAAAACGGGTTTACACCCAAAACTTGAAAAGGGTTTTCAGATGCGTTCCAGCCCAAAATCAGTCGAAATCATGTAAGAGAGGGGTCCTAGAACTCACCTTAACGATCTCGTCGAGTAGAGCTTCGAATTGACACGCTACACGTCGATCTTGGCTGCTCGAACCAACCCGAACCTATACTTCTTCTCTTTTTCTCCTTCTCTTCTCCTCTCCTCTCTTCTTGGCTGAAAATGGTAAGAATGGGGTGTCTTCCCCCTTTTATACTCCCATTCATCGAAGTTTCTCTCATTGGCGAGTTTGGTCCCTCGACTTTGTACTTTATTTCTTTTTCTTCTTTCGTCGGCTTCAAATAAAATTTCCGGGCGTTACAAATAGAGACTGCAAAATCTATGCTGGCAAACTCTCTATTACCCATATTCTTTTGGGTAGAAGCAATCAACACAGCTTGCTACATTCATAAGAGAACATTATTATTAAAGAACATACCAAAAGTCCTTATGAACTTATGTTAAAAGAAAACCAATTATAGTATTTTTAAGGTTTTAGATGTTCTATGTCTATATTAAAGATAAGAGAACATCTACCAAAGTTTGCTACTAAAGCAGATGATGGGTTCTTTGGTAGGTACTCTCGAAGCTCAAAACTTATAGAGTATAAAACCCAAAACGTAACATAGTGGATGAAACAATTGATGTTGTTTTTAATGAATATTCTTTCAATAAGAAAGTCATTGGATCAGACTGGTTGTTTGATATAATTGCATGAACAAAGTGATTTGACACATACTTTGATGTTTTAGGTACCAAAGAAGATGATGAATATCCAATGGTACTACCAATAAGCATAGATGTTCCATTAATAGCAGATCCACCAAGGAGAACAACAACAACTCCATCAAGCACAAATGTTATAACTCCACTTGATCAAATCAACACATCAAAAGAAACATCATTCACATAAACCATCAGAACCAAATGTGAAGCTAACACACTATTATTATTTGCTCCACTAACCAATCATACAAAAGACCATGAAGATGAAATCTTAGATTCTTCCACGATTCTCTTGAAACATTTCATGACAACCAAGAGAAATATGAACTAGAGTAACACCATAAAAATAAGATCAACAAGGAGTCAATCTGATGTAACAAACATTTGCTTCTTCTCTTGCTTTTTATCCCTTACTATCCCAAGAACATCACTTAGGTATTAAAAGATAATAGTTGGATAAAAGCCATGAAAGAAGAACAATAACAATTCAGAAAGCAAGAGGTATAGTAGTTGGTTGATCTAACTGGAGGTCAATATTCTATTGGAACAAGATGGCTTTAACAAAACAAAGCAGATGATAGAGGGATTGTCATAAGAAACACAAAAAGGATTTTAGCACAAGGATACATTGGAGGAAGACATTGACTAGGATGATGTATTTGCTCCAGTGGCAAGATCGGAAGCAATACAAGTGTTCTTTGCATATGCTTCTTCAAAGAAGTTTCTTGTCATTTAGATAGATATGAAATGTGTATTCTTATATGGAAAGATAGATGAAGAAGTATATGTTTCTCAACCACTAGGGTGTGAAGATCTAGAATTCCCTCACAGAGTATGCAAGTTAGACAAAGCTATGCATGGTCTTCACCAAGCACCTAAGAAGTGGTACGAAACATTTTCCAAATTTCTATTATAAATTGTGTACACAATGGGCAAGATTGACAAAACATTGTTCTTGAAGAAGCAAGTACGATACTTGTTAGTAATTCAAGTCTAAGTGGATGTCATCATATTTGGATCCACAAATATTCTATTATGTAGAGACATTGAAGCACTTATACAATCAAAGTGTTAGATGAGTTCAATCGGTGAACTCACGTTCTACCTTGGGCTTTACGTTTAACAATCACGACAAGAGATCTTTACCAATTAAAGTAGTTATGTCAATCAGATGTTGAAGAAATACATCATGGTGGATTGTATATCAAGCAAAACATAAAATTCCATATGGTTAAACTTTAAACTAGATCAAGAAGGAACATAAGTAGATCAAAGGTTATACTGATCTATGATTGGATACTACAAGTTGACCACACATAATGTATGTCATATGCATGTGTGCAAGATACCAAGAAAACCCCAAAAAGTCACATAATAATGAAATTAAGAGAATCTTAAGATATCTAAAAAAGAAACCAAATCATGGTCTTTGGTATCCAAAGGATGGCAATTTCTCATTGTATGGATACATAGAC
The DNA here is from genome assembly GCA_025506515.1 of Flaveria trinervia. NCBI lineage: Eukaryota > Viridiplantae > Streptophyta > Magnoliopsida > Asterales > Asteraceae > Flaveria > Flaveria trinervia. The sequence continues at coordinate 27,311,431 of CM046448.1, forward strand.
AATGATTTTGGTTGTTGTAACAATAACAAAAAGTCAACCACAAGAGGATGTTAGTTTCTTTGATCAAGATTGATCTGCTGGCAGTGCAAGAAACAAAAAAATGTCTTAGTGTCAACAAATGAAGCATAATACATTGCTTCTTCTGCTTGTTGTTCTCAAGTGCTTTACATTCAAAACCTAATGCTTGACTATGCTTATAATTTTCTAAAAATTCCCATACACACAGATAATCCTGTCCAATATTCCAAAGCAAAACAAAAGGGTATAATCAAATTGATCAAAGTTTGTACATATAATCAATTGGTTGACCTCTTTACAAACCCATTTGATTCAACAAGATTTGAATTTTTGGATTAATCACTTTGTACGATCAATATTAAACCACACAAGTAATATTTTAAAAATATTTAACATCATCCAACCTTGATTTTGTCAAAGTCCAAACATCATGACCAACATTCAATCCTTTCAAAATCAAGAAATCAATCAAACATTCATGATCTGAATCATATAAATCATTCTTTTAATAACAAGTTTCATAGACATGATAAATGATAGTACACTAGTTTGATTTCTTCACTAGAGTCATTTTACACCAATAAAGACTAACATACTTTGTTTAATGTGTGGATAGGCTCATATGGGATACATAACATCACATTGGACCGTGAAGAACTAAAATTCTTATGATTGTGTGGTAAGCATACCACCCATTGTGGTGTAAGGTAACTTTTGATTTAACCAATATAGATATCTTGTAACTCATTCAAATACAATAAGTGAAACAGTTTATAACTTATCAATCAACCATAAATGTCTCCATTTTTATGATAATCATAAACATTGAGCACTCTAAAACATCCTTTATTATGCTAAGAAAAGAACTAGATGACCTTCACAAGAAGTGCATATACCATGATCTAAAAGATTCCTAATAAGGAACACATGCATCTTGTATGCAACACAAATCAAGTCTATTATGGAATATATTCCATTGTGAATGAATCAAAAGAATCCCAAATAGGATCACCTTTCAAATAAAGTGCAAAAAAATCCTAATGTGTATAATCCAATAAGGATCAGTCAAAAGAAACGCATTATGGATAAAATTAAGAATTTGTACTCCTAAGTAACTATATTTAAATTTATTGAAGAAGCTTTCTTGCATATAATGAGAAGGGTTGATCTTAAAATACATCGAGATGTGGGGTACGTACATATCATCTAAATATACACAAAACATGATAAACACTCACTGTTTAAATCAACCCTTAATACCATGCATGAGTTTAAGTGGACAACAATATCTACACTTGACTTTGTATTAGTTATGTTTATTCTCAAAAACACTAGATCAACTATATGAAGACTAAAAACGTGTATGATCTCTAACTAGGTGAACATGATTTATGCAAAGACATTCAAAATCATTCACCACTTAGTAAGATGATGTCTCATTTTCTTAATGGTAACAATACATATTGCAAAGATGCACCAGACATGAAGAAAGATTATTGGTGGCCGGTATGATGCGTGATGTGGTGGAGTATGTGAGTAAATGCCTTACTTGTTTACAAGTGAAGGCCGAACATCAGAAGCCATATAGGAAGATCCAACCTTTGGATATACCGGAAAGGAAGTGGGAGCATATCATCATGGATTTCATTACGAAGCTACCGCGTACTGCGCGAGGATACAATGCCATATGTCACACTCTCAAAATCCACGTGCGGAGTTTTACCGCGAGGCGAGTGAACAAACCAGGATCACAGTCAATAGTTACTCAGAATGACTCTATATGCCAATGTTAAAATAAAATCAACCAAAGTTCAAACTTGAAAACTATGCAGAAGCATTTTGTAAGTAGAGAACCCAAAGTATATAAATGCATACTATGGCAAAACACGCGCCAACCCAAATGAGTAAACATTAATAAATAAATACCACAAAGATGTCTTTAAGATAGAGTATTAGAATGCATGATGAACCCGTTTAGTGCTCCAAATGGCAAGCGAAGCTAACGACCTAAGAATAGCGTACTAAAATGTCAACACAATGGTTGGTGAGTTGAAGAGTTGATATTCAAATATAAGCAATTTAACAGTTGAGATATATAAGTAGTGTATTGTAACAAATAGCTAGTCTATTAACAATATATATTAATTCGTGGTGATTTGGCAATTGAAGCTGACTGTGATAAGTTGTTGCATTCTGTCACGACTTATCAGGTCGTGACAATGTTCGTTAGGACAAATTGCACTCGGTTGACCTTGAGTCACACACGTGGGGCTCGTCAGACCCAGTAGTACTACCCAAGTTCCCCCGCTATTCATTATTAACAATTTGAAAGTGTGAGGACTTTTCCATTATAAACAACACTATATTTTATACACAACTTAAATATATGTAGTGTTGTAAATTACGAGTATGCTATCTCCCCCAAAAGAGATTAAGTAAAGAGTGGGGCATGAACTCACCTGATATGCGTAACACCTACTTAGGGTTTACTTGAAAGAAATAGTGGAAACACAACCTTCAGAGGTTACCTAGATCATGTAAGTACATAAGTACGTGTAAACACAAAACACGTGGTACCCTAAGTACACCACAACCAAAGACTCAAGGTTTCATAACACAGACACGTTTGACCTAGTTGACCCGTTTGACCCGTTTGATCCGTTGGTGACATCATAAGTTATAATTCATTTAATCAAACGTGGACATATAACATACATGGTTAACATTCAAATGGATCACATGAGGTGCTACATTACCCAATGCATTACTTAGATCATCATACCACTAAATATCATATTCATTACCCATGTTTATTACATTCAACATATACCATACTAATCAATTTCCAGTCCCGAATATGATGTCATGGTTACTAATCAACCTTCAACATCATACATGATCATCAAAGTCTATACATCACACATAATCATCCAAAACTGTACATCACACATGATTATCCAAGCATTCCATACAACTATATTAACATATTCTATCACATTAAAAATCATCCACGAACATACTAACATGCTCCTAATATCCCAAACATGCTCAAACTATCATCTTTCAAACTTTGTGCAAATAAATTTTCCCTTTAGGGAAGGCACATCCCAAAATCTATCTAGCATCCAATGGATTCATGAATTCATTAATAATACACCAATTCAAGTTGATATCAACATCTAAGCATGATCAACAACATCCAAACATCATATTTCACTAACCTTCAAGATCAAAAGTTTCTACTTTTGGAAATCTATGAACTACAACATTCATTCCTAGTTTTGTAGCATCCATATAATCAATCTATCATACATACATCATCATAAACCCTTCAACAACAACAATCCATCATCAAATCATCATATCATGAAAATAAAGTTACTATTTATAGTAACATATGAACAACACGTCAAAAACGTAACTTTTTTGCATAATCAACATCATTCAACATTCATTTAACTTAACTAACATCATATTAACATCTAACAATCATCAATTACATATAATCATCATCAATTTTGGATTAGGGTTCATCTTGAATCAAAATCTATGAACAACATGACAAAACATACCTTTAAACCTGTAGAATCAAGAATTGGACTTGTAAAACAACATATAACACTTGGAATCGACCAAAATTGAATTTTTCTTGATGTTTCTTGATCAAAATCGCAAAGAGAGGGAGTTGGGTGAGGGTTTGTGGCCGAATGAAGGGTTAGGGGGTTTAGGGTTGGATATTTTTTGTAATATTTGGTTAAAATATATTTACACAATAACCCCCTTTGATTTATTTTATAAAAACTATCATTCTAACACTTTTTAAATAATATAAACTTTAATTTATAAAAATTATTAACCAACAATAATAATCCTAAACATTTACCACAAGTCACATAACACACAGAATATATATATAACACATTGTCATGTTATCGCGTAAAATTTATGAAACAATCAATTAAAATTCTATAAAGTCATGAACCACATAATCATAACTAATAATCAACATTATTAATTAGATTATTATTGTTTATCTTAGATTTTTAATATTAAGTCACCAACATTCAACGACAACTAGTGTGTGCTCACGACACGTGTATGCAAGACTTAACAGAACTAATGGGGTTTTGGTAACGGAAATTACCGATGTCACACCATATGGGTGATTGTTGATAGTTTGATGAAGAGTGCTCACTTCCTACCGATCCACAAAACATATTCTTCTGAGAGGTTGGCTGATCTATTCATTAAAGAGATTGAGACTGGTCATGGTGTGCTAGTGTTTATTGTGTCTGATCGTGACACCGGTTGTACATCTAAATCTTGGAAGAAATTCCATGATGCGATGGGGACGAGGTTACATATTAGCACGGCTTATCATCCCCAGACAAATGGTTAGTCAGAAAGGACCATTCAAATGCTAGAAAATATGCTTCGGGCATAGGTCATTGATTTTGGAGGAAGTTGGGATGACCATTTTCCGTTAGCTGAGTTCTCATATAACAATAGCTACCATGCTAGCAATGGCATGCCTCCTTATGAGATTCTATACGGTAGGAGATGTAGAACACCCGCTTGTTGGGGTGATATTGGCCATAAAGAGTTAGGGAGCATCGAGGTGGTCGAGGCTACGACTGAGAAGCTGGAAAGGATCAAAGCCTTTATGAAGGCAGCCAAAGATAGACAAAAGTCGTATTCTGACAAGAGACATGGACCGATTGAGTTCCAGGTGGGTGATAGAGTGATGCTAAAAGTCTCACCTTGGAAGGGCATCATTCGATTTAGGAAGCGGGGCAAGTTGAGCCAAGGTACATAGGGCCTTTCCGATTTATTGCTCGAGAAGGAAAGGTGGCCTATAGGTTGGAGTTGCCTAGTGAGTTAAGTGGAATTCATCCGACGTTCCATCTATCTCACTTAAGAAAGTGCATAGTCGAGGAGGATATGGTGGTGCCACTGGAGGATATTGAAGTGGACGAACGTCTCAATTATGTGGAGCAACCAGTGGCAATCATCGATCACAAAGAGAAGAGGCTAAGGAATAAGGTGGTTTCCTTGATGTGTGTATAGTGTAAGCACAGGAAGGGGTCAGAGTCCACTTTGGAAGTTGAGAAGGAGATAAGGCAGCATTACCCTTAACTATTCAACGAATAATAGGTTTCAGTGACGAAACGTAAATGAGGGGGTAGACTTGTAACGCGTGGAATAATGTCTAAGCGAGCCAAATAATAATAAAGAGCTTAGACGAGATCCTTTAATGAAAATAAGATGGATATGAGTTATAAACCGAGTTAACTCTTCGGGTTATGAGTTTGACGAGTTTAAGATCCCGGGAACGCCTGATATATATAGAAACGGATCAGCTTGAGAAGCTCTCATTTGCAACTCAACACTCTAGTTCTAGAGAGAGAGAATAGAGAGAGAATGTAGAGAGAATTGAATATTTAAGGCTCGGTTGATCTCGGGATTGAAGATCGGTGTTCGTGGGCATCCAAACAACAATAAAACACCATGATACCAGGTAAGAAACATCATTTAATCATTCCTTTTGATGTAAACCCGGATTCTAGATTTGGGGTTTTTGAAAGTGGCAAAGATTTGCCCAAAACTCATGTTTTTGTGTAAGAAAACATGTAAGAAGCTTAGATAAAGCTTATTGAGTGATAAACCAAGGTTTTGGATGTAAATTATTTAAGTTTTGGGTCAAAAATGGGTTGGTTCGTATTTTTCAACCCGTTCTGCGAAACTAGATGTTCATGTAGCGAAATTAGGTATTCGTCCAGCGAAACTGTAGATCTTCCTGTGAAACTATAGTTTCGTAGGTAGTTTTGCACACATGGTTTTCCAACGAAAGTTGGGTGGAACTGGCAGCGAAGATGCCAGTGAAATTAGCAGCGAAACTGCTGGCGAAACTAGTAGCGGAACTGCTAGCGAAACTAGCAGCGAAACTACTGGCAAAACTAGCACCAAAACTGCTGGCGAAACTAGCAGCGCAACTGCTGATCTTGCAGCGAAATTAGCAGCGAAATTAGGCAGAAATTAACTCCTTTGAGTGTAAACTTATGTGCAGGCTGTGTAGTGCAACCCTTGCTTTGAAAGCTTGAGTGAGAAGCTAATCATCGAGTATAGGTGAGTTCTAGATCCCCTATTTAAAGGTTTTGAACTAGTTTGGGGCTGGAAATGCATGCTAAATATATGTTTTAAAGGACCAAGATTTTTAGAGGTTTTAATGGGAAGATCAATTTTTCTATAAGGAAATGTGCTATATAAAAGTATTGAAATAAAAATTTTGGAATTGAAACTTTTGAGATTCTAAAATTTTAATCATTTTGTTTTTTAAACAAAAACTATGTCAAGCAACCATAAAAAGAGAAAGTTTACACATATGCATGGCATATATTGTCTATGAGAGAAAATCAACATCCATAAAACAATCATGTTAAAATTTATTAGAATTTTCACAAACAATGATTGAAATTCATTCAAGATTTTTTGTTAAGTACGGTCAGCACATGAGCAAACATATATGCATTGCAAGTACCTCAAAACAAAAAAATAAATTTTCAAGTGGTCGTAGCATATGAATTAAAATATACAGCTCGTGAGGAAAAAAATTCAAACAAACAAAAACTAAGAAATCTATATAATGTACTTAGTGTATACAACTGATATTAATGAACATTTTTGCAAAGTATTCACAACACATGTTCAAAGGTAAAACATCTGTTGTGACTACAATATCAGTCAATAGTGTATGACCATAGGTAATCATGAGCTATGAAATCAGTTCAAGTGTATACAACGTATGAACAATGGTAACCATAACTTGCACCCAAATCAATCAAGTGTCCATAGCACCTGAATAAACATTCATGTATTGTGAACATGTAAAACAATTAGACAAGTGTCCACAACGCATGAATTTATATTTATCGGTAATGAATATAGTGTAAGTATGCACAGTGCATGACAATCATGCATCGACGGTGAACTTTGAAAAAAAACATGTGTCAACAACACATGTATTATTAAGAAACATCTGCCATGAACAATTTGTAAACATACAAGTGTCCACGGCGTACACATAAAGATATGGGTAGTATAGTGTTTGTGTGAGATCACATCTGTGAATTTCTTAATATTGAGTCTCCAAAGTGTAAGAACTATAGAGACATTAAAAATGCCATTTGACAAACAAGGGTGTTCCAAGCTATGACCATGAGCCCTGAAATATATCAAGATCACATTATGCAATCCAATGTTAATGCACATCTAGACAATGATCAGAATCAACAAGTTAAAGTCTCTATAGGCTATGATCATCAAATCACTATTTCAGAAAATGTGATTAGGAGTGAGCTACTACATGGAGATGAAGATGCCAATGGGCCAATAAAAATTGATGAAACATAGTACTACATGTTTTCAGGAAAATTGGATAGATTAGAACAATCGAAACAAAACATATTAAAAAAGACCTATAGGTTTGCTCAATTCAGATTTGTTTCGTAAACTTACTAGAAAACAATGACAAACAGAAAGACTAGATGGGATTCCACTTCATTAAAAAGTTTATAAGCCATAGCTAGTATCATTGCAAGAAGACTATCTATCTTCACTACTCATATCCTAAATGAAATGGTGTATAATCTAACTAAAGTAAGAAACAAGTTTCAGATGTATCCAAGATTCTTGCAACTAATAATCAATGATCTGAATCCTAACATTCTAATATAAGGTTCTATGTTTTAGCCTATTCATTTCAATGAACTTGTTTTCAATAGAATCAAATCATGTTCGTACCATGGAGATGTTATTCTAGTTCCACCACACATGATCAACCATGATATTCCTGTTCCTTAGCTGCCTTTTCCCTTATCTTCCTCTTAAAAGCTTCAACCATGAAACTATGGATCTTCCTGTGAAACTATAGTGAAGGGATCGAGATCTAGTTTGATCAATTAGATTAGGATTTGCAGCGGAATAGCACACGAATTAGATGAAATTCTAGCAAGAATAATATGAATATTCAATCAAACTGTAACAATTATAGAGAGAGAGTTTTCTGCAAAAAGAATGTTTTCATTCATGCACAAACTTCCCGTAGACGGAAATTAGGTCAACATTCCTTTTATAAGGAATGTGACATCAGCTAACGTCAGATGATAGTGACATCTAATTGATTTATACAAACAACTGAAATTAAACTAAAACTGAAGATATCCACAAAAACTGAGGACACCTTTATTAGAAGCTAAGTATAAACTAACATTATAACTACTAAAGTTATAACATCTAAAGTATAAGAACTTCAGATGTTTTACATAATATAAAACTACTGATTACAAACTACTGAAATATAAACCATCACAACTACTGAAGAGAACTACTTCAGCTGTTGTGACAACATCTGAAAACTTGATCTTCAGACTTTGTCTTCAGCAGTTGTCTTCAAACTTTGTCTTCAGACTTTGTCTTCAGACTTTGTCTTCAGACTTTGTCTTCAGACTTTCTTCAGACTTTGTCTTCAGACTTTGTCTTCAGACTTTGTCTTCAGACTTTGTCTTCAGACTTTGTCTTCAGACTTTGTCTTCAGACTTTGTCTTCAGACTTTGTCTTCAGACTTTGTCTTCAGACTTTGTCTTCAGACTTTGTCTTCAGACTTTGTCTTCAGACTTTGTCTTCAGACTTTGTCTTCAGACTTTGTCTTCAGACTTTGTCTTCAGACTTTGTCTTCAGACTTGTCTTCAGACTTTGTCTTCAGACTTTGTCTTCAGACTTTGTCTTCAGACTTTGTCTTCAGACTTTGTCTTCAGACTTGTCTTCAGACTTTGTCTTCAGACTTTGTCTTCAGACTTTGTCTTCAGACTTTGTCTTCTGCAGATGTAGATCACTTCAGTTGTTTTGATGTCTTTGGGACTTAAAGGTTTTTCTGATCTGGTTCATTGGTTCTTTTGGTCCAACAAACTCCCCCTGAACCAATGCAACCAAAACCTTTAAAATTATTGAGGTCCCACTTATTGGCAGAAACAAAATCTGGCTCAGCTCAGAATTCTTCAATTATAAGCTCAGGCCAGGGAAGAAATTTCAGAAGGTTTGATTGGCAAAGGATGAATGGGAACACTGTCTTGGGGAATTGGACACAGAGCTGTTACCCCATCCATGAAACCTACTTCCCAATGATAAGTCTGTAAGACTCTCTGACATAAGCTTTAAGGAAAAAACTTGTTCTTCCATTGTGAGTTCTTCAGCTCCACTTTCAAAGAAGAACTCAGGCCCATAGTACTCAGATAAGTACTTAATATGCTTTCCATTTTTCAGCTCCACAGTTTTTATCTCTCTGTATGCAAACTCATCAGGATGAGTGCCTTCAAGCAATAACTGAGCTCATTTCTTCTTATTTCTTCAAGCTTCTTGTAGATTAACCCCCTTTTTTACCATTTTGTTTTCTAGTAATGTTTGTGGAGTCATTTTAGACTTGTAAGCTTTCTTGAAGTCATCAAGAATTCCCAGGGTGACACTACAATGGCCAGCATTATCACAGCATCTACAATCTTTTTTACTTGGCCATTGTATCTGCTTGGAATCTTCATTTTGTGAATTCTGTCATTTACTCTGGGGTCAGGCCAAATTCTCACTCTCTCTTTCTGATATTGGAAAGTAAATCTGAGAGCATACAACCTCTAAGCATGTTTCTTCATAGCTTGTATGGATGAAGACTTGGGAAACTCTTTATCAATCATCCTTAACGGTTGCTCATCATGCTGTTTGTGTTGTTCTTCTTCTTCAAGTTTGACTTTACCACTTGCCTTTGAAAGCGAGGTGTGATTGTTGTTGGTTGACTCGTAAGCTCAGGCATTTTTATTTTGAGAACAGCAGAGAGTGGCGGACTATCATCCTCATCATCATCTCTTCTTCTTCCATCCTCAACACCCTTCTCTTCCTCTTAGGTGCATTATTGTAATGGGTTCAGTAGGTTTCTTAGGTAAAGGAATTGGTTTTGAGGGTTGTGAAGGTGGTTGTTTTGGTTTGGGTGATAGTGCAGGCTGCTCTAGCATCTTGGATTTGAGTGAAGCTTTGGATAGTTTTGCCATATCAGTCCTTTTCCCAGCACCAGCTTCATCAAGAGCTTCTATGATCAATCCTTTGTTAAATACTTCAGAAGAACAGATTCTGGTGGTTATCTCCAAAATACTGTCTCTGGACCATGACTTTACTTCAATGATTGATCTTCCCAGATGTTTTGATATAAATCTTGCCATAGTGTCCAGCCTTTCTCTTCTTTCTCACTCCAACTTGCCCATCTTTGTTCAATTTCTTGAATCTCTAACCTTCTGATCTCAGAGTCAAGTTTGGCAGTGTCAAATCCTTGTCTAAAAAGTTGATCAATAATCTTATCCATAGATCTGCTATGTTGTTCATCAGCTTTTTTGATCAATTCTTCCAACTTTTTCTCACCTTTAGTCTTTTTAGAGGATTTCTTCCTTTTGTAGGTGATCATCTCCTTTTCTTTCTGCTCTTTCTCTGCTTCCTCTTTAGCTTTTTTTCTTTTGTCTACTTTCACTGACTTAGACTCCCCCTTTTTGGTTGCATTGGGTTCAGGGGTGTGAATGTCAGAAAGTTTCTTAGAAACCGTAGCATGAACTAAAGATTGAAGAGTTGAGGAAAGCCTCTCATCAATGGCTTGATGTACAGTGTTTGTGAGTATGGAAGTGATGAGAGGTAAGGATGTTTGAAAGGCAGCAACCATTTGCTCAGAGGGGTTCTGTCCCAGAGAAATGGCACCTGAAGCAGAGGCCGGTGGCAAGTTTGTTGAGAGTGGCTTAGTATTTGGGATAGTTTCAGGAGAAACTACCATCTGTGGGTGAATGTGGGCAGATGGACTTGATTCTTGTGAAATTTTGGTAAACGGTTCTTGTAGTCTGCATACCTCAGTCTCAAGAATAGTATTGTGGGCTAGAACATCAAAGAAAAAGACCAGGTCATCATCAGTCTATGTTGAATCAGCTGACCTCCTGATGAAATCAGGATGAACATGTGCTGAGTGTAGATCAGTATTCATATGTGCCCCTATTTCTCGGAACTGGGGACTTCCTGCCTCAGGATAATGTCCTTCATTGGCAGTTGCCTCTAGTGAGGACTTAGAAATGATACCAGCTTCATCCTTATCATGTGCTGAACAAGGAGAAGAGGCAGCCTCACCAGATGTTCTAATCTCCTCCTCTACACTGGGAGATTGAACTCTGTAATCCCTGTGCTGTGGGTTATCTACTACATTATAATCCTCTCCCTCAACGGTTGAGGTTTTCCCAGTAGTAATAGGTTTCTGGGGAGGGGTAGAGGAATGTAGTTGAGTCAACACTTGTCCAATAACCATAGTTCGGCTTGTAGGGGTGGCTTCAGTGGGAGATAGGTGTGAAAAGTATTGCACCTGGGAGAATTGTGCTCTTCAATGGCAATCCTCTCAAGTGAGAGAGATTCTAGAAATGTGGTTTCCCCATTTTTTGGTTGCATCAGGGTCCTGTTGAGAGGATACCTAAGCGGTTTGAGCTGGTAGAGTCCTGGAAACTACAGGGGGATTACTACCCATAGTTTCATCCTGCCTTTGTGTTGCAGGGGCATCAGCAGGGGACTCAACTCCCTGAGTAGCCTTTTTAGGTTGCTTGGAGAGAGGTTTGGAGGGGACTTTGGATCTGGAGAATGAGGCTGTGGGTACCTTCTGCTTGAGTTTTAGCAGTTTGGTAGCCTCTTTGAGGTGTGGGTCAGAGTTTTGCCTGGAGTATACCTCTGGAAACTACCACAGCAAGGACTCCAAGGCCAACATGGCCATCAGGTTGTAACTGATTCATGATTATGGCCATAAGAAACCTTGGATATAATAGCCATCTGTTAGCTACAGGTTTCATTGCCAGATCTTTTAATTCTAAAAATATAATATCCGAAAAATTTAAGCTTTGGCGTTCAAGAATAGAATACAATACCTGCTGCCACCTGGATGTCATTTGATCCCATAAAGAGGTTTTGGGGGCAAGACAAACATTGATCATGTGAAAGATTAGGCGTTCAGCATCATGAAAGTGCTTCTTCAGAATGGTAGTAGCACTTAGGTTGCCCTCATAGCCATGATTAATGAATGAGAGATCAATGGTGCCCTTTGGGTATTTGGTGACAAAGGTAGCATCATTCAGATCTAGCGTTTGGCAAATGATAACACGAGTGACAATCACCTTCTTCTTGTTTACAAATGACTGGAGAGTGATCGCAACATCATTCTCACCGGTATGGATGGTGACATTTGTCCAGAATTGACGAAGTGAGTCGGGATAGATGGTAGGATTCAGAAGAAAAGCAGTATCAGATCAATAGCGTCATCAAACTTAGTCCAAAAGGTAGATTTTGTGAAGTAAGCAACACAGTTGTGTGGAGGTTTGATTTGTATGGTCGCCATTAATGGGAGATGAACGTTCAGAAATCGATTTATGAAAAGTTTGAAGTTAGGGTTAGGTATTTATAGGTTATGAAACGGCCGAAAGAAAACAGCTGAACGTTTTGGTTTTAGTCATCAGTTGTTAGAAAACGACTGAAGACATGGTTTTAACTTTCAGATGTTGTAAACAACTGAAGACTTGGTGTTTGTCATCAGTAGTTGAAAACTACTGAAGACTTGGTTTTGGCGTCAGTTGTTTGAAATGAAACAACAGTTGTTAGAAACAATTGAAGAATAAACTTACTCATCAGTTGTTGTCGTCAATTCACATATCTCAGTTGTTTCATTTGACCTTAACACTTACTCAGAAGATTCTGATTTTCAGATGTTTCATTGGTCATCAGTACTTATCTGTTAGAACAGACGTCAGTAGTTGTAACCACTTCAGTACTTTTCAATAGATAAAGTACTTCAGTACTTTAAGGAATTTAGTCTTCAGTAGTTATGAAAAACTACGGAATGTAAAATAGCTTCAGTACCTATTTGTGACAACTGTATACTGATGCTCATCAGTACTTGGGAGCCGAGATCATCAGTAGTTGTCAATTTATTCAAGATGCAACATACCAAGCCTTAGCACAAGATTTTGAAAAGTTGCACTGTCCAAAGGCTTAGTAAAAATATCTGCTAGCTCTTCAGCACTAGGAACAAAGTTTGGATTAATCAGACCTTTTTCATAACAATCCCTGATAAAGTGATGTCTGATCTCAATATGTTTGGTCCTAGAATGCTGGACAGGATTCTTAACAATACAAAGAGCTGAAGCACTGTCCATTAGTAAAGGAGTCTTAGTCTCTGCAATGTCATAATCCAGTAATTGATTCTGAAGCCAGAGTACCTGAGATGTACAACTTGCAGCAACAATGTACTCTGCTTGAGCAGTGGATGTAGCAACAGAGGTTTGTTTCTTACTCTGCCAAGAAACCAAGCAGTTGCCTAGAAATTGGCATCCACCAGAGGTGGATTTTCTGGTTAATTACACCGACATAGTCACTATCAGAGAAAGCAACTAATTTGCAAGAGTGCCCAGTGGAATACCAAAGTCCTAGAGATTGAGTTCCTTGCAAATATCTAAAGATCCTTTTGACTGCAATAATTTGGGATACTTTAGGTGCAGCCTGAAATCTAGCGCAGACACAAGTTGCAAACATAATGTCTGGTGTAGAAGCTGTAAGATACATCAAGGAACCAATCATACATCTGTAAAGAGTTTTATCAACTGCTTTACCTTTATGATTAGCATTTAGTTGTGTGGTGCTGCACATGGGAGTAAAACAGGGCTTACAGTTTTGTAAATCAAATTTTTTCAACAAATCCTTTGTATATTTTGACTGATGAATGAACATCAGCTTTTTGTTTGATTTGCAACCCCACAAAGAACTGTAATTCTCCTATGGTACTCATTTCAAAGTTTTGTTGCATCAACTTAGTAAAGGCATCACACAACTGTGGATCAGATGATGCAAAAATAATATCATCAACATAAATTTGAACAATGAGCTTATGCATGCCTACTTTCTTAATGAACAAGGTTTTATCTATGGAGCCTCTAGTGAAATTATTTTGAAGAAGAAAGTTGGACAATGTTTCATACCAGGCTCTAGGTGCTTGTTTTAGTCCATAAACAGCCTTATCAAGCTTATACACCCAATCTGGATGTTTATGATCTTCAAAACCTGGTGGTTGGCACACATAAACTTCTTCTTTTATTTTACCATATAAGAATGCACTTTGACATCCATTTGAAAAACTTTGAGATTATGAAAAGCAGCATAAGCTAAAAACAATCTGATTGCTTCCAGTCTGGCTACAGGAGCAAAGGTTTCATCATAATCAATACCTTCTTCTTATGAAAACCCCTGTACAACCAGTCTGGCCTTGTTCTTGACAATTTGGCCTTTTTCATCAGTTTTATTCCTAAACACCCATTTAGTGCCTATTGCACACTTACCTTGGGGAAGAGGAACCAGTTCCCACACTTGCTGCTTTTGAAACTGAAGAAGCTCAAGTTGCATAGCTTCAACCCATCCAATGTCTCTTAATGCAATACGATAATTCTTTGGCTCTTGCTGACTGATGAAGAGAGCATAGAAGCAAAAGTTGGACAATTGACTTCTGGTTGAAACCCCAGCATTGATGTCACCAATGATCTGAGATATGGGATGATTCTTCAGTTCTTGATACTCAATAAGATCTATGCAAGTGTTTGTAGGTGATTCAGCAGCAACAGATGGTGATCCAGATTCTTGAAACCTAGAATGAGATGATAATTCAAATGAAGTAGAGGATTCAGAGATCTCATCAGCATTTGTTGTGGATGGAACTGCTGAAGCTACAGGAACATCAAGTTTAGTAGACTCAGGCAGTTGATCACTAAAACTTGCATTGCTACCAACAGATGGATAACATGTTGCAGAAGATGATGGATTCATAGAACCTGCAACATTTGGAGACTGATAAGGAACATATTGCAGTATGTCCAGATCAAATAACTCCACAGGATTTTGTGGGATTTTCTCCTTTGGAGATTCATTAAACTTTACATGCAAGGTTTCTTCTACAATCTTTGATCTGCAATTAAAAACTCTATATGCCTTTCAAGTAGAGGAATACCCAACAAAGTACCCTGCATCCACCTTTGATTCAAACTTCTGAAGTGGATCTTTTTTGTTGAGAATATAACAGGGACACCCAAATGCTCTAAAGAAGGAAATCAGAGGAGCCAAATGATGTAACACTTCATAAGGAGTCTTCTTCAACCTTTGATTTACCAATACTCTATTTTGCACATAACAAGTTGTGTTAACAGCTTCAGCCCAAAAGGTTAGCGTCAAACCAGAATCAGCCAACATTGACCTTGCAGCTTCATAAGGGTCCTGTTCTTTCTCTCCACCACTCCATTTTGTTCAGGAGTTCTAGGAATGCTAAATTGCCCCTTGATAATTTCATCAAGTGTGTGATTTCTAAACTCTATGCCATTATCACTCCTCACACACTTGACAGAAAGAGAATACTGCTTTTCCACATGCAACACAAAGTAGATGATAATTTGACCAGCTCATCTTTTGAATGTAAGAAGAAGGTCCATACAAATCTAGAATAATCATCCACAATTACCAGACAGTATTTTTTCTTTGCCATACTCATCACTCTTACTAGACCAAAAAGATCCATATGCAGTAATTGCAAGCAGGCAGTAGACTTTGGTTCTTCTATTGGAGGGAATGATACTTTATGTTGCTTTCCTTTTAAACAAGCAGAACAGTTGTCATCACATTTGAACTCCTTTAATGGCAGACCTCTCACTAACCCATGAAGGATCAGCTGGTTCATGTTTCTAAGATTCACATGACCAAGCCTTCTGTGCCAAAGCTTAGATTCCTGAGGAGAGGCCTTGGAGAACAGACATGGATGGTCTTTTAGATCAATTTTCATTGATAAGTCTAAGGCATATACTCTTCCAACCCAGTTGGCTTTCAGGAGAGTATGTTCATCCAATATCCTGTCAATCATATTCAAAACATTAAAAGACAGAATTCGATAGTTCTGACTAGTGAAAAGTGCAACATGCCCTTTATCACACATTTGACTGACACTTAACAAATTATACTTGAGATTCTCCACATGGTTGACATCATCAAACCTTATTTCACCATTTGAAACAAAGCCTTTGCCGATGATGTAACCCTTAGCATCATTACCAAAAGACACAAATCCCTTCTTTCCTTGAGAGTAGTCATGAAGAAGAGATTTGCTCCAGTCATATGCATAGATCCTCCACTATCCACATAGTAGATGCTTCTATGACATGTTGAAGAACCCTACATATATCACAACAACTAGTTAGCTTTTGAGACCCAAACCTTTTTGGTTTTGGGTCTGTTCTCATTAACAGGTTTTATACTAACTGATTTGTCATGATTAACAGCCTTTGAAGAAGGAGATGGTGCTGAAAATGATTCCTTTGATTTTGTCTTAGCTTTCCTTTTCAGTGGTTTAATCACAGATACATCTATTTGGTTAACTCTCCCCAATAGATGTTGAACCATCATAACAAGTTGTGTTGGACTGGTTGTTAAAGCTTTCAGTTTAGCAGACACATCAGAACTTGTTTGTGAATGATTCCTGTGAGACACCATGTCCTCCTTTTTGAAAGACACTGACTTAGTTTGTAGTTTTGATACACTTTGAGGAGTATTTTCAGCTGTTTTATGATAAACTTCTTTCTTTTGTTTAAATTTTTGTGAAGACTTTGGTTTATCATGTTTAAATGTTTGTGGCCCAAACCTGGTTTCAAATTCATCTTTCATTTTATTAATTTTCTTTTTGATTATTTTATCCATGTTAAATTTGGAACTCTTTCTGTATCAACATTCATCAGTGAGATGATTGAATAGACCACAAATTTCACATGGCTTTTTCTTCATCTTCTGTTGATCAGCTGCTAAAGAAGATGAAACTGCTGAAGGTGTGTTCTTCAGTACTTTCTTCCTTTCAATACTTATGTGCAGTACTAAGGGATTTGTAACAACTGAAGACTTGTTCTTCAGAGATTTTCTATCAGTACATTTGGATTTCCTGATAGATTCTTCAGCAGTTGTCAAACCATGTTTGGTTCTCTTTGGCTTGAAATGTTCTTCAGGTGTTGTTACTTGCTCTTCGTTCGTTGAATACCTTTTGAGACAACACCTGAAGGACTCAGCTTTTTTTTGATCATGTGTTTATCAGCAGTAGGACCATCAGCAGACTGATTAGCTAAGGTACTATTACTGACTTCATCCTCTGATTGTACATTATCACTTGAGGATGAGACACATGATGATATAGTTTGGGAATTGATTTCACCTTCATATTTTACTTTTGTCTTTGGGAGTAAAATCTGTAAGGGGTTTAGTGTGATTATATCCAATCCCAAACTTCACATTTGCAGTAGTTTGCTTACTAAGAAGCATTTCAAACCCCTTGCAAGATGTTACCCAGCGTTCACACTCCACTTGAGTAGCTACAAGTGTTTCTTTGAGACTCTTGTGATTTTCTAAGATGACCTCTACCTTAGCCTTTTCATCAATGATTTGGCATTTTAATTTGTAAATCTCATCATCTTTTTCTTTTAAAACAGACTCAAACTCAGCTTACTTTTGGAAATCACTTTCTCTAGGTCAAGATTTTGATTAATTAAAGCTACATTTGCTTCTCTAATTGAGGCAAAAGCAACTATGCATGACTCAAAACACAACTTGGCCTTAGCCTCAGAAGATATTTGTGGTACCTGTGATGATGAAGCATTTGAGCTTGAACCACCAGTAGACTCCAGGGCCATAAGAGCAAGATTTCCAAAAGGATTTTCACCACCACGTTGACCAGCACCGGAAAACATCTGTTCAGAATAACCAAAAAAATCATCTGGTAAACTACTCCGGTCAACAACACCTGGAGTGAAAAACCTTTGATGTGATTGAGATTGAGATTGATATTGTTGACTTGATTGAGGTGGTTGAGGCTCAGGTAGGGCATGTGATTGTTGAGCTATGGGTACAGGAACCTGATTGGATTGTGGTATGTAAAAACAGGGATAAGGATATGGCATTTGACCTTGAGGAACAAAATATGCACGAGATGATTGATTTTGTGAATGATGACCAGAACTGATAGAATGTTGCCCTTTGTTTTGTGAATTATTGCTTGGAAAGGTCACAAAGGGTGCAAAAGAGTTAGATCCAATGATCTACACTCTCTTGCAAAATGTCCAAGTCTATGGCACTTGTGACACCTCAACTTGCTCTTGTCAAAACCAACTTTGGTTTTTCCAGAGAGACCAGGGAATTTTCTACCTGTCCTTTTGTAAAATGTTTGAGATCTGATATTAACTAATGCCATTTGGCTCAAAATATCCATCTCTTCCGAATCATCATCAGCAATTCCTTTCAAATCATCCATCAAAAAGCACAGATTATCACTATTACATCCTGAATTACCATCAATACCAGCAAAAGCATGATCTCCACTGTTTAAAGAGAAATCAATATGCTCATCATAGGAACTTTCTGATGTAGCATATTCTGACTCATGACCACCCATAACAGCATTCCCTAGTACAAAGTCATAAGTGAGCTTCCCATATGAAGTTAGTTTTCTTTTCTGTTCTATCTCTCTTTCAAATGTAAGTAGTTTCGCATGAAGTTGGGTGATAGATAGATTATCTAGATTTGCGCTGGAGTGTAGGAAAATGGTATATGTGTCCCATCTCTCAGGCAGGGATGTGAGAAATCTGTTGTTCATCTGACTGTTTGTATATTCACATTTAACCATTTTCAACTCAGATATCAAACATGAGAATCGGTCAAACTGTTGAGTCAGTGACTCACCCTTTCTATGAGAGAATGTCTCATATTGCTAGGCAAGGATTTCTCTATTGTTTGCTAAGACCTCATCAGTTCCCCCAAATTGTTCTTTTAGAGCAACCCAGAGGTCATGAGCAGATTCATGATGCATAAGTCCAGAATAGATTTCATTAGGCAGTGCCATGGCCAGAATTCCATGGGCTTTAGCATAAATTTCAAACAGTTTCAGATCTTCATTTGAATATTGTTCTTTCTTCTTCGGAACCATCTCATTGGTTTCCGGATTACTCACCATAGGCTTATATGGTCCATGAACCATAGATTTCCAACAACCTGAACTACTAACAGACAGCTGATGGAGCATTTGACGTTGTCATATGTTGTACTCACTCCTAACAAGCATCGGAGGCTTTGTTGAGGAGCCAGTATTGTGAGGATTATTGATTGATGTAGCCATATTCACCAATTCAAACAGGTTCAATAAGAGTTTAACGAACCTAACTGAAAAACTCAACAACACAATTTGAAATAAGAAGAATCTCAAATTGATTCACACGAAGCAACAGAAAAACAAACTCTATAACCAATTCTTGCAAATTTGCCAATTCGATCAAACTAAGATATCAAAAGAACAGTTTCAATGATCAATTGTTAAATCGATCAATGATCAATTGTTAAATCGATCAATGATTAACCTGCTCTGATACCATTTGAAGGGATTGAGATCTAGTTTGATCAATTAGATTAGGATTTGCAGCGGAATAGCACACGAATTAGACAAAATTCTAGCAAGAATAATATGAATATTCAATCAAACAGTAACAGTTATAGAGAGAGAGTTTTCTGCAAAAAGAATGTTTTCATTCATGCTCAAACTTCCCGTAGAGGGAAATTAGGTCAACATTCCTTTTATAAGGAATGTGACATCAGCTGACATTACATGATAGTGACATCTAACTGATTTATACAAACAACTGAAATTAAACTAAACTACTGAAGATATCCACAACAACTGAGGACACCTTTATTAGAAGCTAAGTATAAACTAACATTATAACTACTAAAGTTATAACATCTAAAGTATAAGAACTTCAGATATTTTACATAATATAAAACTACTGATTACAAACTACTGAAATATAAACCATCACAACTATTGAAGAGAACTACTTCAGCTGTTGTGACAACATCTGAAAACTTGATCTTCAGACTTTGTCTTCAGCAGTTGTCTTCAGACTTTGTCTTCAGCAGTTGTCTTCAGATTTTGTCTTCAAACATTGTCTTCTGAATTTATCTTCAGACTTTGTCTTCAGACTTTTTCTTCAGACTTTGTCTTCACACTTTGTCTTCACACTTTGTCTTCACCTTTGTCTTCACACTTTGTCTTCACACTTTGTCTTCAGCAGTTGTCTTCAGACTTTGTCTTCAGCAGTTGTCTTCAGCCTTGTCTTCAGACCTTGTACCATGTCTTCAGACCATGTCTTCAGACCTTGTCTCAGACCTTGTCTTCAGACCTTGTCTTCAGACCTTGTCTTCAGACCTTGTCTTCAGACCTTGTCTTCAGACCTTGTCTTCAGACCTTGTCTTCAGACCTTGTCTTCAGACCTTGTCTTCAGACCTTGTCTTCAGACCTTGTCTTCAGACCTTGTCTTCAGACCTTGTCTCAGACTTTGTCTTCAGCAGATGTAGATCAGAAAAACTTTGTCTTCAGACTTTGTCTTCAGACTTTTTCTTCAGACTTTGTCTTCAGACTTTTTCTTCAGACTTTGTCTTCAGACTTTGTCTTCACACTTTGTCTTCACACTTTGTCTTCACACTTTGTCTTCACACTTTGTCTTCAGCAGTTGTCTTCAGCAGTTGTCTTCAGACTTTGTCTTCAGACCTCGTCTTCAGACCTCGTCTTCAGACCTCGTCTTCAGACCTCGTCTTCAGACCTCGTCTTCAGACCTCGTCTTCAGACCTCGTCTTCAGACCTTGTCTTCAGCAGATGTAGATCACTTCAGTTGTTTTGATGTTTGTGGGACTTAAAGGTTTTTCTGATCTGGCTCATTGGTTCTTTTGGTCCAACATATAGTTTCGCAGGTAGTTTCGCAGGTAGTTTCGCACACATTGTTTTCCAATGAAAGTTGGGCGAAACTGGCAGCGAAGATGCCAGCGAAACTAGCAGCAAAACTGCTGGCGAAACTAGCAGCGAAACTGCTGGCGAAACTAGCAGCAAAACTGCTGACGAAACTACCAGCGAAACTGCTGGCAAAACTAGCACCGAAACTGCTGGCAAAACTAGCAGCGAAACTGCTGATCTTGCAGCGAAATTAGCAGCGAAATTATGCAAAAATTAACTCCTTTGAGTGTAAACTTATTTGCAGGCTGTGTAGTGCAACCCTTGCTGTGAAAGCTTTAGTGAGAAGCTGCTCAATGAGTACAGGTGAGTTCCAGATCCCCTATTTAAAGGTTTTGAACTAGTTTGGGGCTGGAAATGCATACTAAATATACGTTTTAAACGAACAGAATTTTTCGAGGTTTTAATGGGAAGATCGATTTTTCTATAAGGAAATGTGCTATATAAAAGTGTTAAAATAAAAAATTTTCACGCTAACCTGGCAGCGCGACCCCAGCCAGGGGCGTTGCCCCTTGGACCCCACTAGGGGCTGCTGCCCATAGGAACCCGTTGTCAGGGGCTGCCGCCCCCGAACCCCCGCTGTCCCACAGCAGATCGGTTTAGTTTTTTATGATGACTTATTCTTGTTGTGCATATGGTTATGTATGTGAGTGTGTGATGCATGATGATGATGTGTGATCGCATATGTTATGTATGATAATGCATGATGATGTTATGCCTATGTATGATATGTTTTATTATGTTCCTTATTACGTAGTATGATGTGACTTTACATGGTGTGATTGTGATAATGAACGTAAAGTATTATTTTAACGAAGTGAAAGATTTAAGATAATGAAGTGGAACGTAATGAACGAACGAATGAAAAGCGTTGCAAGCAAATGAAAGGAGGTTCACAACTCAATGAGAGTTGTTTGGTCAACTGTGTGTGTCTACAGCCTGCGATTTTGGCTAAATCATAAGGGTCCATACATACAGTAAGAGTTCAGTCTGGGTGACTGCTCTAATACGTGCGATTTCATAATTACTGTGTGTTGTGCAATCTTGGCGAAGCCACATAAGAGTTTAAACTATAGAGGAAGTCTGTCCTAGTGACCACTCCATACGTGCGATATGGGGTCCTTGTCGCTTAACCCTAGATGAATTGCTTGGCACTCTAGAGGGGGGTTAAGTACATGATAGGACCTAGATAGAAGTGAAAGATAATAAATGTATGAAAAGTGCGATAAGTACGAAATGTTACCGAAGCATTAAAGGACAATGTTTGGATAGAAGCTATGCAAGAAGAATTACTTCAATTTCGCAAACAAGAAATGTGGAATTTAGTGGATTTACCTGAAGGAGAAAATGCTATAGGCATGAATCGTTGTTTAGAAATAAGACTGATGATCATGGTATAGTAATAAGGAACAAAGCACGACTTGTTGCACAAGGATACACACAGGAAGAAGGGATAGATTATGATGAGGTGTTTGCACCAGTTGCAAGACTTGAATCTATTCGAGTTTTCCTGACTTATGCTTCATTCATGAAATTTGTGTATCAAATAGATGTAAAGGAGGCATTTTTATATGGTCCTATCACTGACGATGTGTTTTGTGAAGCAACCTCTGGACTTTGAGGATGCAGAATTTCCACATCGAGTGTATAAATTGAGTAAAGCTTTGTATGGACTTCATCAAGCCCCTAGAATTTGGTATGAGACATTATCACAACACTTAATCCAACATGGATACATAAGAGGGAAAATTGATCCAAATTTATTCATAAAGAAGGATAATGATAATATCTTATGTGTACAAGTTTATTTGATGATATCATATTTGGTTCTACCAGTTCAAAGTTGTGCAATGAATTTGAAGAAATCATGAAATCTCGATTCCAAATGAGTTCTATGGGATAGATTAATTTCTTTCTTGGACTTCAAGTCAAGCAAACTGACGATGGAATTTTCATCAATCAAAAGAAGTTTGTTGACAAACTCTTGAAGAAATTTAAGTTGCAAGACTGTCAGTCCATACGAACTCTAGCAGATGTTAACACCAAGATTGAACTGATTCAAAAGAAAATGTATTGACCAAACGTTATACAGATCAATGATTGGTTCTTTGATGTATCTTACTACATCTAGACCAGACATTACGTATGTTGTTTGTGTTTGTGCCAGGTATCAATCAGACCCGAAAGAATCACATTTAGTTGATGTCAAAAGAATATTCAGGTATCTCAAAGGTAAACCACTTTAGGGCTTTGGTATCCTACGAGGGTAACTTTGAATTACATGGATATATAGATAGTGATTATGGTCGTTGTTGTCAAGATAGAAAATCTACTTCGGGTGGATGTCAATTTCTCGTCCCAGATTAGTCTCATGGCAATGTAAGAACAAACAAATGTTTCTGTTTCAACTGCAGAAGCTGAGTATATTGCTGCATGAGCAGGATGTTGTCAAATCCTCTGGTTGCAAAATCAACTACTGGATTATGGGTTCAATTTTCTTACAACACGTAATTACATTGATAACACTGCAGCTATGTTCATTAAGCTAATCCTGTTCAACATTCAAAAACAAACATATCAAAATTTGATATCATTTTCTCAGAGATAACTCTGAAAAGGGATTGATCATTTTGATTCAAATCACAACAGAAAAATAGTTGGCAGATCTATTTACTAAAGCCTTCCTACCGACGGTTTGAGTACTTAGTAGAATCAATGGTCTTATTAATCATATGTGAACTCCCTAAATCAACTGACTATCATAAGTTATACTCTCAATGTTAATTGCCTATTTTTTTTGTATGTGTGTGTTTCTTTTTCTTAGAAAAACCAAATACAAAACATATATAACAAAATTCAAAAAATAGTCTTTTTCTATTTGTCGGTTCTTTGTTTTGTTTTTAAAAGAATTTGGTTTGCAATATGTGAGAAATGATAGTACACTAGTGAGATCAGTTGCATATTTCACTCATTAATAAAGTCTGACATGATCAAATATGATGTGTAGAACTATCATGCTATTAACTGAAACAGTAAATTCTTGTGATTACACTAAATATGTATTCATCTGAGTACTTTTGAGATGTTTTGACTTATTAGATTGACTGTTTGTTGAGTAACAACACTCACACCTGATGTGTATTAATCATGAGATATGTTACAAGCATCATTTCACTTCTTTGTTATGAGTCATCATAGACCTGAAGTGCTGAGATATCCTTTGTTGTAAGTCATTACTGACCTGGATATTCTCTTTGATGCAAAAGATGCCAATATGCACAATCTATTCAAATGGATATTTAGAGATGATCAAATGGTTATCCGTGATTATTCTCTATTCATTTAAGTAACATGAGATCTGATTACACATATGTTTCAGGTAATAAGTTGAGTATATGTTCTTGCTTGCATGTCTTGATATAGTTGAGCCCTTTGAATATAACCTAATCAATCCAAGAATTGAAAAAGTAAGTGAGCTGATACTATGTCAAAAACACTCATTGTCTGTCCTTAGATCATGTGTCTCCTTTGCTGTGATGTTACTAACCTGGAACACACTTGATCAGGATTTATTCACTGTCTATGACTATCCACAAATTTTTTCTTTTAATGTGCTGATCTTCATTGATATGATCTCACTGTAGACATTAATTCTTGTTGATATTATTTTGATTCTGCTTTTATTTTGATTTTATGCATGATTTATGTGTGTGAAGGCAATGTCATAATGAGTTGTGTGATCTTATTATGCTACCTTAGGAAACTTATAAGTTGTTTCAACTTAAAAGTTTAGGGGGTGTAATAAAGGAAAAAACGTTTTCCTCAGAAAATCAAAATCAAAGAAAGTTGAATTGAAAGGATGATGCTATATGTTCAAAGTTTATGTGAGTGTCATCATGAAACTTTTAAAATGATAATATGAACCTACATAAAATTGCCAGTGGAAATGCTTCTCTCAAAGTTGAGAAATAGAGATTTGATTACGTTTTGAGACTAAAATGAAGGGAAAGAAAAGAAAGAAAAATTTCAAAGTTAAACATCAAGTGAAAAAAATTTGAATTTGTTGAAAACTAATTTTAAGTGTGGAAAATGTAAAATGTTCAAATTTAAGGGACTAAAATGAAAATTTTGGGTAATTCCAAATTATTCTTAAAATGTTTAAATATTAGTATGAAATATTCCTAATATGTTTAAACAGTCAGGTGAAGAAGAATGAAAAACACCAAGTGTGACTCATGAAAGTCAACTCATGTGCCTAAATAGTCTTCATACGTCTAAATAGGAGGATGGTGAACTTTCAGAAATTTATACAAGTGTTTGGGCGTTTTTCATATTCCAATGCGCCTAAACAGTTGCAATAAGCGTAATGTTCAACCAAGTGTTTGGACGTTTCATTAATCCCATACGCCTAAACAATGTGAGTTTGATTTTATACAAGTATTAGGCGTTTTGAATGTCATGCGTCTACACAGTGGGTGGTTGAAAGACAAAGTGTTAGATGTTTCAGGAATTTCAAACGGCTGAACAGTGCTAAAGCGCCTAAACAGTGCTTATGCATCTGTACGGTGCTCGTGCGACTGAACAGTTCTCATACGTCTAAGTCCATACGACCACACAGTGTTCATGCGTCTCATTAATTTTTGAATTTTAGGGTATCATACGCACAAACAGTGCTAATGCGTCTCAGATTTCACTCAATATAAATAAAACACTTACAGTTGTTTCTCATTTACACTCAAAAACTTCCTCTGAAAAACAAAGTGTCTCAACTATCGACACTCGATTTTCTTCAATCAAGCAAATAATCAGTGTTTAAGACAAATTGCTGCTGAATGTTAGATAGTATTTGAGTTAGTAACGTAAGTTTGTGATTCAAATCAGTGAATTTTGAGTAAATCTTGATGATTCGCATAAATGTTCGTCTGCTATTTGGGCGTTCGAACCCTATGACAATCAAAGTTAAACAAATAAAATTTAACATCATATAAAATTGATCATAGATTGTTGATGTATATCAAATTCCGAGTGATTTGATATATTGATTGTGTATTAACATAAGAATAATGTTGAAAAGAAAATCCTCGGTCAAATTTCTTCGAAGGAAGAAGAAAAGATGAACAGACATGAAATTTTAAAAATAATAGTAGTAGTAATAATAATATAATAATAATAATAATAAATAATAATAATAAAATAATAATATAATAATAAAATATATAATAATATTTTTAATAAAAAGTTGAAAAACTCCGAAATCAGAATGAATAATGTTAAATTCAAAATAAATAATTCAATTATGTCACAAAATTAAATTCACAAGTAAACCAAAATATAAAGCACAATTCAAAGTTGAACTTAATTTCAAAACATAAATTCTTCAATCTTTCAATATTCTAATATTTTTGTTTTATTTTGTAGATGGCATCATTAAAGTTCAAACCAAAACATAATGTTGTTGCATTTCTAGATGAAGAAAATAGAGAAGCAGCAGGTTATGAACAAATGATAAGATTTTTATTAAGAACTAAATATGTTTATGCAATGTGTGCACGGCCAATGATTAATAAAAGATTGATCAAGAAATTCTGGAGAATGGTTGAAGTTGAAAGAAATGAAGTAGGAAACAAAGTTGTAAGAGCATTCATTACATCTGACAGAATGCTTGAAGTCTCTGAACAAGCAATCAGAACTGCTCTTAAACTTGGAGAAAATGACCCTGAAGACTTATCTGAGTATACATTCAATGAATGTAGAGAAGTGTTTATGCAAATGGGTCATCCACATCATTTCCCAAAGAAACAATTTTTCCGAGCAAGAGTGTATAAGCATTAGAAATTATTATGTTATATCTTTCAACAATGCATGTCTGAACGTATTGCTGGTTGGGACTCATTCCCTGTAGACATTGCATCTCCAATTATTGCATTAGCCACAAATAGAAGATTTAACATGGCTAAATGGATATTGAATGGTTTCATTTTCAATCTTTAAAGAGGAAGGAGACATAAATACTTAATGTATCCTAGATTTCTTCAAATGCTTATAAATGAAGAAAATCTAGATCTTTATGTTGAAGGAGTTGAAGGTGAAAAATTACAATTGGAGCATATGTCTGAATCTGTATATAAAAGACTATCAATGATCACTGGTGCTCAATACATTCCTCTGTTTGAATATATAAGGAATGTATCTAATGATGAAGTTGATATCAATCAACAACACTTCCATTTATTAGAAGATGAACCAATAGATCCTAATGATCTCATTGAGGATGTTGTTGAAGTTATGAATGATGATGATAATGAAGATAATGAAGATAATGATGATGAAGATTGAGAAAGTTCATCAACAGATGAAGATAATGATGATAATGATGGTGCAGTTGAGGCACATCAAGAATCAATTGAAGAAATGAATGAAGATGAACATGTGAATGATGTTCAAAACATAGCCGAAGAAACCGTTGCTAATAATAGTCTTGATAATACTGTTAAGGAAGTTCAAGAAGATGAACCTGATGTTGGAGTACATGAAGAAGGTTCATAAAATCAAACATTTGATTTTGATTTTATGCATGACATGTTATATGAACTAGTATTTCAAGCTGAGCAAAATGAAGAATTTGAAGAAATTGTTGTAAGTACAACTCAAAATATTTGTGTACAAACAGAAGAAATGGTGGATGTTGATGAGGTAGAAAAGTTGAAAGAAGAGAATGTTTTTAAAGAAAATAAAATGAAGAATTAAAGGATGAAAATGAAAAACTGAAAGAGATGAATATATCTCTTGAATTAGAGATTAAAAGGCTAGAAGGTGAAATGCAAAGTTAAAGAAGAAAATGTTGAGAAAGATGTAAAAATTGTGATGTATGCAAAGATAAAGAAGATGTGATAAAGAATTTTGAAGTGATGATAAAAGATTATGATATTCTTGAACAAAAATCAAGAAACTGACAGAGGAAAATGAAAAACTGAAAGAAGAGTTGTTAAAGTCAAAAGTAGTACAAAAGCCCATATCACCTGATCAAATGATTAGTGTTGAAATGAACGTTGTTGAAGAAAATCCTATAATGGATAAAGGAAAAAGAAAACTTGATGATATTGAAGATGCAATTTTATCTGAGTCAGTTCCAAAAGTTCAAAGAATTGAAGAAAATGTTGAAGAACAGCCACTCATGAACAAATTGATGCTTTGATAGATATTG
Organism: Flaveria trinervia; assembly: GCA_025506515.1. Classification (NCBI taxonomy): domain Eukaryota; kingdom Viridiplantae; phylum Streptophyta; class Magnoliopsida; order Asterales; family Asteraceae; genus Flaveria; species Flaveria trinervia. The sequence continues at coordinate 27,339,597 of CM046448.1, forward strand.
AAGAAATGTACAATGATGATTGGTATGATGAAGTTTTGAATGATGAAGATATTGATGAAGCACAATTTATAGCTAATTTCTCTTCACAAGAACAATTTCAAGATCAAGAAGAAGTACCACAATATTTGAAGAAAGATATAATTATCTTGTGAGAATGAAGTATAACAGAGTACTTTTGGATGGACTGACAGTTTCTTAGATCAATGATGAATATGAGAAGTGTATTGCAGCAGAGTCAGTCGCTCCAATTGATCCAGATGAAATTGTAATAGAGCATGGTGAATGGATCAGAGAAAAAGAAAGTATTAATGTAGAAGAATTACCAAGCTCAGAGCTTCACCATCCTGATCCGATAGTATGAGTATTCCAGCTTTAAGATCATGGTTGCAAGCTTGAAACTATCCATGGAGAAAATTGAAAAGATTACAATCTGTATCATTAAGAAATCTTGTCAGAAGCTTTCAAGAGATAGAAAAACAAACAAAGAAGATGATTATTCTTGATACAGACAATCCTCAATATTGGAGATCACAAAAAGAACAAGAATGCTAAAACCTCAAGAAATCAAACAAATGGCAACAAAGTCAGATGCTTATGACAGTAGAAAAGGATTGAGTAAAATGTTTTCATGTACAGAAAAGCAAACTTACAAAGCATTATCTCAGCAAATTCAGATTTTTGATAATGCTAGATCCACAGGTGATTTAGTGAGAAACGTATTGCACAAGACAATTGGTTGCTGAATTGTTGAATGCTATGATTGCTCCAAATTTTACAAATCAAGTAAAAATAATTTCATGGAAGTATGATGAGACTTTTGATGCTTTCTTAATCAAAAGAGTAAATGCAATCTGTGATGTATATCACTTTTACTCTAGCATAATTAAGCTTCCTGTGCAAGATTTGAAGGAGTTCAATAGATTACGTCTGATCAATCCAACAGATTCCAAACGTGGTAAAATGATGGTAGAATTACTGAAAAAAATCATGGATCGATCAAGTAATTTTCTTCAAACTAGATGTGATCAAGAAGATAAAGAGTACTTTGCTACTCTAAAGAAAAACAAAAGGCTCAAAGGAGTGCAATCTGAAGATGAACACTTTATGATTGAATTCTATGATAAATAATTTGAAAAGGTAACTACTCCTAGTTTGAAAGTGATTGAAGGTAATAAGAAATCCAAACCAATTCTCAGGTGGTTTTATAACACTGAGACATTTTGAACTTAAATAGGTTCGAATCTTGAACAGTGGGATGAAGACATGATTACTCTTTTTGGTGCTTTTGAACTCAAACTGTTACATCCAAGTTATATTTCATTTTTGTCTGTACAAAAGTTTGAGAAAGTATCTCCTGATGTTGCAGAGCAAGACAAGAAATATTTCATTTCCATAATTAATGTGATGAGTGTAGCTATGGAAAGAATATCATTGAAAAAGCTCTTACTTATGCAAACATTGTGAAGAAAGATATCAATGATATTGAATTTATGAGAATCACAAGGAAAGGTGTCTTAGAAGTATACTCAAAGGACAGTTCAAACCCTATTGAGTTATATGCAAACATTGACATTACTTGCTTATCAAATGACACGTTGGAAAGAATGAACAAGATGGAGATAAACACAAATGAAGCTAAACCTAAACAAGGCATTCTTGCAAGAAAATTCAAGTCTGCTATTGTAAATGCTTTGAAAGAACAAGAGATGTACAAAAAGAAGCCAATGTTCAATATAAAAGAAGAACCAGAAACTTCTTCGACTGAAAAAGATTGAAGATAGAAGATGGAAGCTAAAGATAAAGCTGAAGGAGATAAAGAAAGAAGAAAAGATTAAGATTTTGAAGACCGAAGACCATGTAAATCTTAAGGGGAGTATGTTAGGACTCTAGAAAGATTAACATGTTGTCTTTATGTCTTTTTGATATTGTAATAGTATAGGACTATTTTGTAATTGTTAGTTCCTTTTGTGTTTCATTATAATAGCTTAGACTGTTAGTTAGTAAGAGAGTTTAAGAGAGTGAACGAACTACTACTCATTACTCGTAATTGTCTTTGCTTGATATTAATGAAAGTGTGAATTTGTTAATATCTTGTTTGAATTCGATTACTTTGTATGTGTTTTCTTTGAATTGTGTTCATATATCATCACACATTAGCTCAATTGATCCTATCACAATATGTTTTTCTTACTATGCTGCACTTGATTAGTAGTGATGAACATAACAGCTGAGTTATCAATATGAATTGGAGTTTGAATGAAATTTTAACCATAATCAAGTAATTGATTTTTCAACCAAAGAACTTATGAGCAGCCAGTTGAAGCAACAATGTACTCAACCTCAGCTATGGATACAGTCATGCTTTTTCTACTGCCATGAAACAAGTCTTGGTCCTTTGAATTGACATCAACTAGTTGTAGATTTTCTATTGTTGTTACATCCTCCATAGTTAGTGTCTGAATATGAGTAGAGAGTCAAGTCTCCATATTTTGGATACCAAAGTCCAAGGTCTGGTTTCCCTTTGATATATCTAAAGATTCTCTTCACAGCATTCAGATGAGACTCTTTTGGATTTGATTTGTACTTGGCACAAACACACACAACAAAAATTATTGTCAGGTCTACTAGCAATTAAATACATGAGAAAACCTATCATTGATCTATACAATCATTGATCAATATATTTTCTTGTAGTATCAGGTACAATCATATCATAGTTGAAGCATGTGTTTTGCATGAAGATATGTCAATATACTTCTTTTGGATCTTATAATTGATCTATACAATCATTGATCATATACTTCTCTTGATTATTGAAAATCCCTGTGGTTTCTCATGTACTTGTAGACCAAGGAAAGTAGTTAATTCTCCTACTAAGCTCAACTAAAACTCAGATTTCATCAACCCTTCAAAGCTATCACACAATCTCTTGTTGGTTGATACAAATATAATTTCATATACACAACTTTTGAACCACTAAAAGATCTTGATATTATTGTTTGAGGAAAAGAGTATGATCAATAGTTCCCCTTTTATATTCATGCTTGAGTAAGAACGATGATAATGTTTCATACAACTTTCTTAGAGCTTGATAAAGACGATACAATGCTTTGTCAAGCTTGTATACCCTATGTGAATAATCAGGATGTTCAAAACTTGGAGGTTGAGCTAAATAGACTTCTACATCAATTTTCCCATATAAGAAAGCGCACTTCACATCCATTTGATATACTATGAACTTCTTATATGAAGCATAGACTAGGAATACTCTTATGACTTCAATCCTTGCAACTGGTGCAAAAACATCATCATAATCTATTCCTACTTCTTGAGTATATCCTTGAGCAATCCACCTAGCTTTGTTTCTCATAATTATGACTCTATCATCTAGTTTATTTTTGAATAATCATCTTGTGGCAATTGGATGTTGACCTTCAGGTAGATCAACTAGATTCTAGACTTTTTGCTTTCTGAATTATTGAAGTTCTTCTTGCATAGTTTCAATCCATCTATTATCTTTTAATGTAGCTATGATGTTTCGAGGAACCACTTGTGAAAGAAACCAAGTGATGACACAAATGTTTGCAGCTCCCCCTTGGCTTCTTGTAGTCATTCATTAAGATGACCAATAATGTTGTCAATTGGATAAGACTTTTGAATTTTTGTTGTTGGAATAGGCTCAACTAGAATACATGATTCCAAGTTAGTCATATTCATTAATGAAGATGGTTTCAGTTGAGTTGAAGAATTTATGAAATAATCAAGTTGTTCTGGTGGATCATCTAAATCTAAATGATATCCCTCCTTATTTTAAACATCAGCTATAGTGTGAACATCTTCTGCAGGAATATCTACTAATGTAATTTGAATTTCCGCAAGAGTTTCATGAACATCTACGGATGGAGTTTGTTGACCTGCTGATATTTAGTGAACTAACTGCTGATTAGCATGATCACCTATTGATTATATGCTCATATGGATGGACCATCTGCTAATGCAATATCTATATCTCCGGATGTAGAGCACTCATCTACGGATGCAGAGTTAGCAGTTGCTGATGTATTGTTTTCATTTGAGGATATAAATCTATTTGACTAGTATTGGGCTGCATTGTTAGCATGATGTGTAGATCCTTGTTCAATGACATTTGAATTTTGAGGTCTTGGAGGATGAGCTCATAATGATAGTTAATTCATTTTTGGAGGCACAAATGGATAGCATGCATCTTTGGTACCTGTAGTATTCAAATAACGGTGGTTAAAAGATTTTGTGAGTGCATCTATATCAAATAACTATGTAGATCCTTTAACAGATTTTAGAAGTAAGGACTCATGAAATGACACATTAGGAGTTTCTTCCACCATGTTTTGTTGTGGAATATAAATCCAATATGATTTAGATGTTGAAGAATATCCAACAAAGAAACCATCATAGGCCTTTTTTGAAAACTTTCCCAATTGTTCTTTTGTATTTAAAATAGATACAAGACATCCAAAGGCTCTAAGATACCCTATGTAAGGTTTTTCTTAATAAAAAGCTCATATGGTGTTTTATTATGTTCTTTTACGAGTTATGTTTTGTTTTGAACATTGCATGATGTAGTCACTGCTTCCGCCCAAAATATGATTGGCAATTATTAATAAGCTAGCGTTGTTCTTGCTGCTTCAATGAGAGTTCTGTTTCTTCTCCCAACGACTCGATTTAGTTGTGGAGTTATTGGTTTACTGAATTGCCTTGCAATCACTTTAACACTGTAAAAAATCTAAGACAGTATTAACAAATTCAGTCCCATTGTCACTCCTAAAATTTTAACTTTATGATCAAATCGATTTTCAATCTTAGTGACAAATTCCATTAATGTTTCTATAGTTTCACTCTTTTGTTTTACGAAAAAGACCCATGTGAATCTAGTGAAATCATCCACCACCACTAGACAATATTGCCTATTACCAATTCTCATTCCATTGGTTGGATGAAAAAGATCCATGTGAAGCAATTTGAGTGGTGTTGTGTTTGTATTGATAAGTTTGGATATCAGGCATTTTGTGTTGTTTTGCTTTATAACATGAAGAACAATAATTTGAACATTAAAATTCTTTCTTTGGCAGACTAATGACCAAGTCATTTTTCACCAATTTATTCATATTATTTATGTTAGAATGAACAAGCCTTCTATGCTACAACTATGATTCATCTTTTAATGATTTAGACAACACGCATGTTTCATTGCTTGTGAGTATAGTATTGTTCGTATCCAAAACATATGTGTTTCCTCTTCTTGATACTCTAAGAATGATCTAGTCATCTGGAACTGAAAAACCTAGCTTAAGAATTTAAAGTTAGTGTTATCAAATAATGTGGAATAATTTTGATCATAGATTTGAGACGCACCTAGAAAATTATATTGTAAAATTTCATACTACTTTACTTTCTCGAGCACGACATTAGTTACCATTCCTTCACCAGCTATTTTACCTCCCTTATTATCCCTACCAAATGCCACATAAGAAGCATTTTTATGATTGAAGTCATGGAGAAGAGAACAGTTTACTATCATATGTCTGGAACAACCACTGTCAAGATATTACTTGTTGTCAGCTCTCAACGATTGTTTCTGCACAAATAAAGAAATCAATTAGAATTGAAGCCCAAGCCTTAATGATCTTCGATGTTCTAGTGGTGTCTAAAATTATAACTCCCTCATGAATGAGTGTTGAAGTTTTAGTATTAGTTTTAGATTCAATTAATTCATTTTGTGTTGTTTGTGGTGAGGATGATTATGTTACAGATGGGCTTGTGGAGTTTTGTTTTGGTTTCTCAATCTCTTCCTCATGCGTATTTTCTTTCTTTGTTTAGTCCTTTAACTTTGGTGATGATTGTTGATTGTTGAAAGTTTCATCATCCTTTAATTTTTAATGTGAAACGTGAGTTCCTTTTTCAAAACAATCAAAGAAGGTATCATGAGCACTTGACTTCTGTTTTTGTGAAATCTAGCTTTTTATGAGGTGTGTTGGATTGCTTATGTGGTTGTCTTTTCTTCAAAGTTTCACCATCAGCAGATGTTTTCTCCTTTAATTTTGACACCTTTTGTTTTTGTTGCTGCTTCTTTGATTTTGAATCTCCTTGATCATCACTGGATTAAGAATATGATTCATCCTTTTCATTTGTTTATTCTTTGTGCTCTTTGTCTTGTTGTTTTTGTTAAATAACATTCCTGAGTAGAATGGTTCTTTTTGTTACAGATAGCATAGTGCTTGATGAAGCAACAATCAGAAGGCATGTGATTATTCATATTGCAAATAAGGCAATAGCTACTAATGTAATAGTTTTCAGTGTTGTGATTTTTCATGTCACCCCATTTGCTACTAATACTTTTCCTCTACTTTTGCTGTCTTTGAGTCTTCAATTCTTTTTCAAACTTTGCAGTAGAAGACCCATTTCCCTTCCTGACATGATATCAAAAGGTTTTTCTTTATCAGCTGATGTCTGTTGCTTAAAGTTCACAACTCTCTATTTTGTTTTCTTGTTGGTTCTTGCTTTTGGATTCCGCAGATCTTCTACAAACTCAATAGATTTGTTCTTATGCAGATCTGCCACTAATTAGAAATGTTCATCTTCCGAAGAGGTTTTGTGGATTGCTTTTACTTTCTCTTTCTATGAAAGCTTACCTTCTTCCGAAGCTATGCACTTTTCATTGACATCGTTGAAGGTTTGTATTGAATGTGAAGTTCTTGAAGTCTTTTAGTCAACTGAGATATCCTTTTGCATATAGTCTTTAACATGTTTCTATGCTTAGGAGGATAAGGCAATTTGGTTTCATCTAGAACTTTGGGAATGATTGGTTCAAATGAAACATTGCACGACCGATAAAGGGTGTACACTTACAACACAACAACACAATGAGGAGAGAGTAAAGAACACTGAACTAATCAAGCAGTGAAAATGGTTAACCTCCATAGTAATGATGCTAAGAACACAAGTAAATATAAGACAGAACAAGATAGAAATACACAACACACAAGGAGATGGGTTTCAACATTGCAGTATATTGCCTTCTCAAGTTCTATTACAAATGTTCCAAGCATATCTAGAAAGGTACAAGTACTTTAGATACATATAAACATCCTACAGCTAGCCATACTTTGAAGGCCAACTGGATACAATTGACTAGACACAAACAAAATCAATTGTACGGTAAAAAAGGCAAATTGCCTTTTTGACTAGTGACTATGACATGCCATAGCTCACATCCTAATCTATTACAAAAAGGATAAAGTACATGAAGTAGAAAGTTTACAAACTCAAGACCTCAATGTACACTTACTAAAAGCATGGACCTTTTCACCAACTTATGAAAGTTGGTTACTTACAGAGTTGTAGCGGGAAGGGGTCCAGCTTTATTTAAAGTACATCAAATAGGCATCTTCACTAAAAGTCTTCGGAAGAAATATGTCTTCAAGTGTTGGCTTCGGAAGACTTTGTCACTGAAGCTTCGGAAGACTTCATCTTTGGCTTCGGAAGATATTGGTCTTGGCTTCAGAAGATTTCACACTTAGAACATGTCATGCCATGTACAGACATTATCAATGCCATGATCTCTAATGACATGCCACCTTCTTGATTTATGGTATATGTCCAGGACAGGATGGGTCTTCCTGATGCTAGAGGAGCTGTTTGATTGGAAGATGATGGAGCATCCTCTGGTTGCACATCCTCAGGATGTTCTGACTCATCCTGATGTTTTGAAAAGGATGTTTCTTTCTCTTATTTGCTTTGGATTTGAAGCCATCCTTTTCTTTCTTTTTGTTCTTTTAATTGAGAAGACTGGCCTGCAGCACCTGATTGATCTTGTTGTCTTTCTCAGTTGGGTCTTCCTCACTCATAGGTTCAGAAGGAGAGGGAGTTTGACCCTGCTGTGGATCAGAAGATGAAGCTTGTTGAGTCTTAACACGAGGTTCAGGTTGTGTTGTCTCAGGTTATTCAACCTTAACCTCCATTTCAGGTGGAGCTTGACTTGGAGGGGAGTGTAAGTCTATCAGCTCTCCACTTTTAATATTTTGCTTGATTACCTTGATATGCTCATCCATAGTGGACAAATACATAAGGCATTGTCTCCTTCTGGAGAATCCATACAGCTTCAAGAAGCTCATCATCCTGTGCATATTTGTAGACTTCTTCATGCTCTTTTGGATGATGGCTCTTGACTTTGCAGCTTCTTCCCTTAATTTCCTTTTAGTGATCTTTCTTTCCTTGACTATCTCAAGTTCAAGTTGTTTAAGGTACTCAAACTCAATATAGTCATAGGATAACAGAAGAAGTGCATGTGCCTGATAGAGGTCTGTGGCACTCAGGTAGTTCATCATTTTGATCCTATCTTCTTCTCGGTCTATCGAAGATTCTTGTTAAACCACATCCTCCTGTGAAGGAATTTCTTGAACTGGGAAGAGAGTAGGCACATGCTTATACAATCTTTTCTTTCTTCTTTCTTCTTTGATTTGTACCAGTAGCTCTGTATCTTTTGCCTCTTTTTCTCCTTTGACATTTCCATGTCAACCAGTTCATTCAATTTCTCTAATTGGAGAGAAATGACATTATCAATGTCATAGTTCCTGGTCTGCAAGTAATTGATCCTAACTGCCCTCAACTCACCATCTTAAGTGTTTGGCCTAGGGGCAGTCCTGATAGCAGTTTCCATAAGTCTTACAGACCTAGAAGAGGAATTTTATGCCCTCAGCTTCCTTTTCCTCTCTCTCTATCCTCTTCCTCAATCTCCTCAGATGTCAAATTTCTTTTCCCTTTGTCACTCATGGACCTTTATGACTCAGGGTGGAGAGAGCTTTCGCCTTTATTGCCTGGTGTAGCTTCTAAGCTCTGGCTAGAGAGGGGGTGAGAAGCACCTTCACTAGCAGGTGTCTCAAAAAGGGTATGAATCTCTACAGAAGTTGATGATGCTGAGATAAGGCTCTCAGGTTCTACCACTGGGCCTTTAGTCAAGGTTCCCCTATGAAACTAATCTTAGGGCTTGCCTCAACATCCAATTGACCGATGGTATTGCTTTATTACCTTAGTCTCCTTCTGAAGCTGAGCTCGGTAGTTTCCTGTCTTGGATTATTTGATACAGCTTGTCAGCTTGTTTGATTGGCTTTGATTGACTAGTGGAATGTTGACTAGATCCAGACCTTCATAAAAGTTCAAAGTCTGAAAGATAAAAACCTCTTGTTGTCCTTGAACTATAATAATGATGAGGGCTCTTCTGTTGTTGTCATATCTCCACCCAATGATGTGATTTGAAGTTGCTGGAGATGACATTGCCCTTGGTATTCCTTCTTCAAACAGACTCTGTATGTAGGAGTTTATGGAGTCCACATGAATGTGAACTTGAGGAAGTTGCTGAGTATGCATAATGCAAGTGAGGATGGTGAGTCCTCATTGTCCATACTCCCTAAAAAACTCCTAGGTTATGTGACTGTAATGACTTTCTCCCCCTTTTTGGTAGCATCACCCTCTTGCATAGTTGAGCTAGAGTTAGGTCAATCACACTCACAGGTTCTTCTGTTCCTAGTTGAGCTCCTCTTAAAGGTCTCCTAGCTAGTTTTTCCCTGAGATAAGAAATCTGAAGTTGCTAATCATTAACCCTGTTTTGCAAGGTAGTCACTTGAGATTCAAGATGACTAACCTTGGAGACTAAATAGGTGCATGTTTTTGATAGTTTTTTGCACCTATAGTCCGAAATTCCCCTCATCTTCATTAGAAGAGTCATTGGGGGAAGTGATAATTGGGCTAGAGTCCTTTGTCTCATCACCAGCTTCAAGTTCTTGGCTGCTGGATTTCCTCTGCTCACTGGCAGCCTTAGTGGTTGATGTCTTAATGATGGAGTCACTTGCAAAAGTGAGAGCCTTTTCTATATGGACATCCTGAACAGGTTTAGAAGTGTCCACATTAGTAGTGGGTAACTAATGTGGGCTTGATATAGGAGATTCAGGAGCATTCATCTTTCTTTGAGTAGGGGAAAAGAAGAGAGAATCATGGTAATCACCGAAACCTAAATCTTCATCAATATAGAAGTCAGGGTTGGGAATTGGTTGGTTTATGTCCAAAGGTTGGGGATGGTAACTTTCCCCTTAAGGTTGATCACTTGGTGTTGAGACTCAGAGTGATGGCTTAAGGCATTTGGGCTTATGAGCTCATCAAGCTTAGCATGAGGAACCTTAATGCTCATCATTGAAGTAATGGGAGTGGTCTGCTCCTCAGGGGAAGTGGGAGCTCCAGTGTCCACTTCTTCCTGTGTGGGTGAATATATAAGGGCTTGCACACGCTGAGTAGTCTGAGTAGGGGTTCGTTTGTGTTTTTTTGGTAGGTAAGTGTGATTTGTGGCTGTTTAGGAGGTTGGGATGTAGAAGGTGTGGGTTCAACACTAGCTGGTGTTGCTAGGTTGTCACCTTGAGCAATGAGCTCTAACATTTTTGGGACAAGGGCTGGTTCTACCTCAGAGAAACCAACTATGGGTTTTCTTCATATTTTAAAGATGACAGGCTTCACCTGTCCCAGTTTAAAAGTGTTACCTGGCCCCCTTAACTGTGAGTCTAGTTCACAGTTAAGAATGTATTTAACATATCTAGGGAACATGTAGTACTCTAAGCAGTCCAAGTTTGCAAGCAGATTTGTATAAAAAAACTGAGAGTACCTAAACTTGACTCCCTGAACCATCCCATGAACAATGAAGGAGAGATCTTCAGGAATCTGGTCCCATCCACCGTGCTTGTTTGATAAGCTATGGATAACCACATCAAGCAGAAATTTCCATTGGGATGAGACCTTCCCTTTCCTAAAGGTCTTAACAGAGAAGTCTCCCTCACAGCCCATCTGCACGAAGGAGTGGTTAATATTTTTTTGTGAAAGAACACCTCACCTTCTTCATCATCCAGCTGAAGATGCATGTTGATGATGTCTGGAGTGATGAAGATTGTTCTCCCCTACACCGTGGCAGCCAGTGCCTTCTCCCCGTACATGACGACCTCTTTGGAGGTCTTTCAAAATTCTAGCAGATGATCCTCATAGAGTGTAGGATTAGTGGTAAGGGAAGTTAAGTAGTTGGACAAAGTTAAGAAATAACAAACCTCAAAGAAATGTGAATATTTCTCAAAGTTTAATAGAGCAACCTGGTTGTGTTGCCTGTGTAACTGCATGGAGAAGTTCAGTTCATTTCTGCGATGAAAGTTGGCCATTTTGAGAGAGCTTAAGGATGAAGAAAGATGAACAAAAGTAATTTCAGAGAGAATTTTAGGGTTTTAGGTCTGGAAGAAAGAAGGAGATGATTGAAAGAGGGGGAAACCATTGGGTTTATAAGACAATGTTAATGAAAGAGGATAAACTTTAAAATCCATAAGTCGGTTCCACCTCTAAAAAATAGTTTGCTTTTGCTCAAAAAGTAGTTTTCTTGGAAGTCAAAAAGCTTTCGAAGGTAAATTACCTTCGGAAGTATTAATGAAAAAGCTTCGGAAGTTTGCTTTTGTTCAAAGGAATAGAGCTTCCGAGAGTTAATTCAGAGAGATATTGCCTGGGTCATGAGATTAATATTCTCACTAGGATCGAATATGATGGTCAAGTTAATAATTGTATGGCTGAATCAAACAATCAAAAAACATTCAATGCAAGAAATACTCATAAATGCTTTTTGTATTAATGAAGGTGATTGATTACAATAAATGCTAGGGTTTGAGCATTAAAAAATAATAATACACCTTGAGAATGTAAGATACAAAATATTCTAATTGTCTATCAACAGTCACCTCACATACGAGGTTTTCTATTCTATTTATAGGCTGACAAGACGCCTTTTTACAAAATGACTAAACTACCCTTGATATATACATCAAAACTAGTCTAAGTCTTCCTCAGCATTTCTTTTGTTCATCTGCATTGACAAATGTGAATGAGTTGAACTTGATTAGTATTTCTTCTTTTGTCTTCGCATTGAGTTGAAGTCACCAATTGAATTGGTATGTATGATCCTTTCAGGGTCTAATAGAGATATCACCAACTTGTATAAGTTGGTGAGTCTTCATAAATGGCAGTGAAAAGTTGCTTAGCTTTTGTTAATGTCAAAAAAGCACGTCTTCTCTGTCTTTAAAAGAAATCAGTCTCTTGCGTTCAAACATCTTTGTCTTAAATCTTTTGCAGACTTCATCTTTGGATTGGAATAAATGGTCTTTCGCTTTAGGAGATTTGACACTTAGATAATTTCATAGTGCTTTTGTAAAATCTTCCAAAGTAACTTTCTTTGTAGTTTAGTATGCAACCAAAGAGCTTTTCGGTTTGCATTAGCCTCTATCTTAACTATTACACAATCACACAATCAAACAGTCACAGAAACATGTGAACATACTACTTATCATATCATTCATCATGGGTTTCTATACCATGATGATTGTTTGTTGATTCTTGTTGAGGGATTATAAAGTTCCTAGGAGGATCATTCTCACAAATAGGAAGTTAGGGTGCTCCATTCGCATGTCATATAATTTTCTATGTTTTTAAATTCCTTACATTTTTTGGTTCCAGTAGAGTATTATACACTATGTAAATAGTTTAAGTTCTATCTTAGACCAAGTTAATTTTATTTAGTTGACTTAAGGTAAAGGGTTTGGTTTTTTTATGTTTTTAACATAAATTTTATATTTTTACACTTCATTAATCATTAATCTAGTTGTAGAGACATAAACCCCATGCTAAAACTAATCCTGTGAATGTCTCATCGATACCAGTCTTAGGCCTATTAGTTCATATTAGGCCCATACTGTACAATTCTAGTATTTAACGCGTCTACATGAATCTAGTTTACTAATCATATTTGAAGTACAACGTTAAGTCAACTTTCAAGTCAAAATTTGCATTTAGTCAAAGTCAAGGTTAATCCACTTTTGTGTGACAGATGTTAAGTATTCTCCACTCAAGAGAATTTTATCCTGAAATTTAGTTGGAGTAATCAACTACAATAGTTTTATGAGAAGGTGAGGATACTTAGTCTTCATTTACAAATAAATTCTATAGCTCGCTTGGAATTACATCTAACCTTTACAATGAAGATCCTATTACGCATTAGTGTCTATATCTCCCCATATGTTATGGCCATCGATTCTGCAACTCATTGAAGTTTGTCCTCCATTTGAATATCTTTGAGCAGCACACATAATGTTTCATCAACATGACACATCTTGAGGTTTAACACATGAAATGTGCTATGTACCCTGCTTAGTTCTTCATGTAAATACAACTGATATGCCACATCACCAATCCATTCAGTATCTTGAACATACCAACATACGTAGGTGCCAGCATGCTTCTATTGTCAAATCTAACAATGTATTTCCAAAGCGACACCTTCAAAAGTACATGATCCATAACATTGAACTCTAGAGGCTACCCTCAATTGCTAACATAATTATTTTATTAACCTTAGGTTGCTTTCAAGATGTCATTGAGTTAAAAAACTTTGTCTGTAGTCTCATTATAATATTAGGTCCAGTCATTCGACTTTCTCCAACTTCAGCCCTACACATAAGTAACCAAAACTTTTACTTATTACGTTCCTTGAATGGTTCATAATTAATGCTTGTATGGTAACTATTCTTATAAGAGAACTCAAGCAGCAAAAGGTGAGTATCCCAGCTATCTCCAAATTATATGACACGTGCCTCATGTTGGACCAAAAGAACAAATGAGCCGAATCAGAAAAACCTCTAAGTCCCACAGACATCACAACAACTGCTGAAGACTTGACCAGCTATTTCATAAAGTCTGAAGATCAACAGCTGAAGATCAAAGTCTGAAGATCAACAGCTGAAGAACTAAAGTACTGAAGATCAACAACTGAAGACCAAAGTCTGAAGATCAACAGCTGAAGTCTAAACTACTGAAGAACAACAGCTGAAGATCAAAGTTTGAAGATCAACAGTGAAGATCTAAAGTACTGAAGAACAACAGCTGAAGATCAAAGTCTGAAGATCAACAGCTGAAGATCTAAAGTACTGAACAACAACAGCTGAAGTACAAAGACTGAAGACAACAACTAAAGACATCAGCTGAAGACAACAGCTGAAGACATAAGCTGAAGACAACAGGTAAAGACATCAGCTCATGACAACAGCTGAGGACATTAGCTGATGACAACAGCTGAAGTTCAAGTACAAGTACTAAAGCCTTCAGAGTTTGTTACAACAGCTGAAGAAGCATTCTTCAGTTGTTGTGATGGTTTCCTTTGAGTAGTTTTCTTTTTGTTTCAGTATTTGTAAAACGACTGAAGAGCATGTTCTTCAGTCATTGTAGTTTCAGTAGTTTCTTTTCAGTAGTTGTAGTAGTAGTTAACACTTAGCATTTTTGTAAGAAGATGTCAGCTGTTTGACGGCTTCAGTAGTTGTGTTAACTATCAGTAGTTTGAATAAATTCTGTTAGATGTCACTATCAAGTGACATCAGCAGACGTCACATCTCTTATATAAGAGATGTTGACCTAATTGTATGTGTGACATTCTGTTACCACGAAAGCGAATATTGAATGAAATATTTTTTGTAGAATTCTTTCTGTCTATAACCGTTTGTTCTTACTTCGAATATCTTTGTGTTCTTGTGAATTTGCTAATTTATTGTTGTTCTCCGTTGCTATACTCTCAAATCAATCAACGTAGATCACTGATCCTAACAATGGTATCAGAGCTCGTTAATCATTGATCGATCTAACAGTTGATCATTGAAACTGCTATTTGATGTCTATGTTTGATTGAATAGCTTATTTGCAAAAATGGTTATAGATTATGAATTTCTACGGCTTTCATTTATTCATTTTGAGATCTCTCTTGGTTCAATTTGGTTTGTTGTGTTTTGTTCTAAATCTATTATAGCTTATTTAAATTTGGTTAAATCTGAGATGACTACTCCTTCTAATGACCCTCACAATACCGGTTCTTCAACCAAGCCTCCGATGCTGGTTAGGACTGAGTATAACATATGGCAACGAAGGATGCTTCATCACCTGTCTGTTAACAGTTCAAGTTGTTGGACATGTGTGGTACAGGACACATAAGCCTATGGTGAACAATCCGGAAACCAATCAAATGGTTCCGAAGAAGAAGGAACAATACTCAGATGAAGATCGGAAACTGTTTGAGATTGATGCTAAAGCCCATGGAATTCTGGCCATGGCACTGCCGAATGAAATCTATTCAGGGCTTATGCATCATGAAACTGCTCATGACCTCTAGAATGCAATGAAGGAACAATTCGGTGGAACTGATGAGGTCTTAGCAAACAACAGAGAAATCCTCGCCCAACAATATGATACATTCTCTCATAGAAAGGGTGAGACACTGACTCAGCAGTTTGAGCGCTTTTCTTGTTTGATCTCTGAGCTGAAAATCGTGAAACAGGAATACACCAACAGCCAGATGAATAACAAATTCCTCAGATCACTGCCTGAGAGATGGGACACATACACTATTGTCCTACGCTCTAGTGCAAATCTGGATAGCCTATCTCTCACCCAACTTCATGGGAAACTGCTTACATTCGAAAGAGAGATAGAGCAGAAAAGGAAACTGTTATCATCAGGAAAGCTCATTGATGACTTTGTACGAGGGAACACTGCCTTGGTTGGTCATGAGTCAGAATATGCTGCATTTGAAAGCAATTATCATGAGCATATTGATTTCTCTTCAACCAGTTCTGATCATGCATTTGTTGGTATTGATAGTCATTCTGGTAGTAATAGTGACAATCTATGCTTCATCATGGATGATCTGAAGGGAATTGCTAATGATGATTTAGAAGAGATGGATATTCTAAGCCAAATGGCCTTAGTTAATATCAGATCTCAGAAGTTCTACAAGAGAACTGGCAGGAAATTTCCTGGACTCTCTGGCAAAACCAAAGTTGGTTTTGACAAGAGTAAGTGAGGTGGTGTCACAAATGCCAAAGGCTTGGACACTTTGCAAGAGAATGTAGATCAACTGGATCTAACTTCTGCACCCTTTGTGACTTTTCCTAGCACTAGTCTACAAAACAGAGGGCAACATCCTGCTGGTTCTGGTCATCAAACACCTGTATCTCGTGCATACTTTGTCCCCAGGGTCCAATGTCATATCCTTTTCCTTGTTATTACTTGCCTCAGCCAAATCTGGTTCAAGCTCCAATTGCACAGCAACCAAAGCATTACCTGAACCTCAACCTCCCAATCTCATCAACAAACTCAACCTCAACAACACAACTTTTTCACCCAGGAGTTGTTGACGGAGCAGTTTACCAGATGATTTGTCTGGTCATGAACAACTATTCTCTGGTGCTGGTCAACATGGCGGTGACAGTCCTTTTGCAAATCTAGCTCTTATGGCTTTGGAGTTACTGATACTTCATCCTCTAATGCCTCTACACCACAGGTATCACACGTATCCTCTGAGGCAAAAGCCAAACTATGTTCTGAAACATGCATAGCCGCATTTGCATCTATTAGAGAAGCAAATGTAGCTTTAATTAACAAGAACATTGAGCTAGAACAAACAATTTCCAAAAGCAAAGCTGAATTTGAGTCTATGATTAATGATAAGAATAATGAGATTTACAAACTTAAATGCCAAATCACTGATGATAAGGCTAGGGAAGAGATACTTCTAGAGAAGTACAGAGACCTCAAAGAAACACTTGCAACTACCCAGGTAGAGTGTGATCGATGGGTAAACTCTTGCAAGGGTTTTGAAATGCTTCTTAGTAAGCAATCTGCTTCCAATGTGAAGTTTGGCATTGGTTATAATCACACTGCTACTCCTACAGATTTACTCCCAGAGCAGAGGTAGAATCTGATGGAGAAAGCAATAACCAATCCTTTTCATCATGTGATCACTATCTGATACAACACCATCAGAGGTTGAAGTCAGCATTAAGTCCTCTCAGAACCTATCCGCTAATGTTGATGGTTCAAATGCTGACACTCACATGATCAAAAAGTTGATCACCCCAGGTGGTATTTCACAAAGTACTGAAAGTACTAAAGTGAATGTCATAACATGGTGGACAAACCAAACTATTGCAGGTACTAAAGGGAAGAAAACTGCAAGTAGAAAGGGTGGGAATACTACTGAAGAAGATATCAAGAAAGCAGGTACTAAGGGAAGAAAACTGCTAGTACTGATAGCAAACTGCGAAGAACAAGTCTTCAGTAGTTTCATCTTCTTCAGCAGATGATCAACTTAAGATGAAGAAAAAGCCATGTGAAATATGTGGCTTATTCAATCATCTTACTGATGATTGCTGGTATAAAAAGGGCTCCAAACTCAAACATAATGAAAACATTAAAGAGAAAATGGATAAAATGAAAACTAAGTTTGAAATCAAATTTGTATGAGCAACATCAAAACCTGTAACCCCAAAATCCAAAAAGAAATCCAAAAAGAAAGGGGTTAAACAGGCAACAGCTGAGATTGCTCAAAAAGAGATGGTACAACACAGGAACTCATCAAACTCAAGCACTAATGTGTCTGATGAGCTGAAGGCTTATCACAAAATCAGACACAACTGTTATGATGGTTCAACATCTATTGGGGAGAGTTAACCAATTAGATGCTCCTGTGTTGAAACCACAGAGAAGAATTCCATGCCAAAGGAATCTTCTTCTTCACCATCTCCATCCCTCAGGCTGTTATTCATAGCAAGTCTGTTAGTTTACCATCTGTTGATGTGAATAGACCCAAAACCAAAAGGTTTGGGTCTCAAAAACTAACTAATTGTTTATGATTGCAGGGTTCTTCAACATGCCAAAGTAGCATCTGGTATGTACACATGGGGGATCTATGCATATGACTGGGACATCTCTCTTCTACATGACTACTCTCAAGGAAAGAAGGGGTTTGTTTCTTTTGGCAATGATGCTAGGGGTTAATCATGGGAAAGGCTTTGTCTCCAATGGAGAAATAAAGTTTGATGATGTTAACCATGTGGAAAATCTCAAGTACAATCTCTTGAGTGTCAGTCAAATGTGTGATAAAGGCCATGTTGCTCTTTTACCAGTCAACTGCAGGATTCTGTCATCAAAAGTTCTGAATTTGATTGATAAGGTGTTGGATGATCACACTCTCCTGAGGGCCAACAGGACAGGATGAGTGTATGCCTTAGATCTTTCCAAGAAAATAAATATCAGAGGCCATCATTGCCTTATTTCAAAGCCTTCCTCAGGAATATAAACTGTGGCACACAAGGATGGGTCATGTTAATTTCAAAAACATGAATCAGCTGATCCACAATAGTTTAGTGAGCGGCTTACCAATAAAGGAGTTCCACTGTGATGAAACCTGCCTGCTTGTTTAAAAGGAAAACAACACAAAGTCTCATTCCCTCCTATTGAAGAGCCTAAGTCCACTGCCTGCTTGTAATTACTGCATATGGATCTATTGGTCCTGTGAGAGATGAGCATGGCAAAGAAGAAATACTGTATGGTAATTGTGGATGATTACTCCAGATTTGTATGGACTTTCTTTTGTATTCAAAGGATGAGGTTGCTCAGAAGATTATCAACCTTGTGTTGTATGTTGAGAAGCAGTATTCCCTTTCAGTCAAGTGTATAAGGAGTGACAATGGAATGAATTCAGAAACCATACACTTGATGAATTTTATCTTTCAAAGGGAATCAAAAGGCAGTTTAGCATCCAAGGACTCCAGAGCAAAATGGAGTAGTGGAGAGAAAGAACAGGACCTAATTGAAGCTGCAAGGTCTATGTTGGCTGACTCTGGTTGCCACTGACCTTTTGGGCTGAAGCTGTTAACACAGCTTGCTACGTGCATAATAGAGCCTTAGTAAATCAGAGGTTGATGAAGACTCCATATGACGTTCTACATCACTTGGCACCTCTAATTTCATTTTTCAGAGCATTTGGGTATCCCTGTTTTATTCTCAACACAAAGGATCAACTCCAAAAATTTGATCCTAAGGTGGATGCAGGGTATTTTGTTGGTTATTCATCTACTTGCAAAGCATACAGAGTCTTCAACTGCAGAACTAAGATAGTTGAAGAGACTTTGCATGTGAAGTTTAATGAATCTCCAATGGACAAGATTCCATAAAACCCTGTGGAGTTGTTTGATTGGACATACTGCAATATGTTCCTCTCAACCTCCAGTTGTTGCAGACCATGTGGATAAATCATCTTCTGCAGCATGTCTTCCACCTGGTGGTATTGTTGATGATGATGATAATATCAATACTCACCTATTCAAGTTTAGTGACCAACTGCCTGAGTCTGCTAAACATGATGTTCCTGTAGCTTCAGCAGTCCATCCACAACAAATGCTGATGAGATCTCCGATTCCTCTACATCTTTTTAGTTACCATCAAATTTTGGTTTCAAGAGTCTGTATCAACATCTGCTGCTGCTGAAGGTCTACAAACACTTGCACAGATATCATTGTTATCAAGAGCTGAAGAATCACCAATGTCTCAAATCATTGGTGATATCAATGCTGGAGTTTCAATAAGAAGTCAATTGTCTAACTTCTGGTTCTATGCTCTCTCATCAGTCAGCTAGAGCCAAAGAACTATCATGTGCTTTAAGAGACAATGGATGGGTTGAAGCTATGCAGCTTGAGCTACTTCAGTTCAAGAAACAGCAAGTGTGGGAACTGGTTCCTCTACCCCAGGTAAGTGTGCAATAGCACTAAATGGGTGTTTAGGAATAAAAACTGATGAAAATGGGCTTATGTTAAGAACAAGGCTAGACTGGTTGTATAGGGGTTCTCACAAGAAGAAGGTATTGATTATGTTGAAACCTTTGCCCCTGTAACCAGACTAGAGGCAATTAGATTGTTCTTAGCCTATGCTGCATTCCACGATCTCAAAGTTTTTCAAATGGATGTCAAAAGTGCATTTTTATATGGCAAAATAAAAGAAGTTTATGTGTGTCAACCACCAGGTTTGAGGATAATAAACATCCTAAATGGGTGTATAAACTTTATAAGGCTCTTATGGGTTGAAACAAGCTCCTAGAGCCTGGTATGAGACACTCTCCACTTTTCTTCTAAAGAATAATTTCATTAGAGGCTCCATAGATAAAACTTTGTTTATTAAGAAGGTGGATCAGCATAAGCTACTTGTTCAAATTTATGTTGATGATATCATTTTTGCATCCTTTGATCCCCAGTTGTGTGATGATTTTACCAAATTAATGAAAAAGAGGTTTGAAATGAGTGCAATGGGAGAATTATTAGTTCTTTCTAGGCTTGCAATCAAACAAAAGGCTGATGGCACCTTATTCATGAGTCCAAATATACAAAAGATCTTTGAATAAGTTTGATTTACAAAATTGTAAGCCCTGTTCTACTCCCATGTGCAACACCACACAACTGGATGTGGATCAGAAAGGTAAAGCTGTTGATGAAACACTTTACAAATGTATGATTGGGTCCTTGATGTACTTAACAGCTTCTAGACCAGATATCATGTTTGCTACTTGTGTCTGTGCTAGATTTCAGGCTGCTCCTAAAGAGTCTCATTTGATTGCAGTCAAGAGGATCTTTAGATATTTGCAAGGTACACAATCTCTAGGATTATGGTATTCCACTGGACACTCTTGCAAATTAGTTGCCTTTTGAGATAGTGACTATGCGGGTGCAAGTTAACTAGAAAGTCAACTTCTGGTGGATGTCAATTCCTAGGCAACTGTTTGATTTCTTGGCAGAGTAAGAAACAACATCTATTGCTACATCCACTGCTGAAGCAGAGTACATTGCAGCTGCAAGGTGTACTTCTCAGGTACTCTGGCTTCAGAACCAACTTTTGGATTATGGCATTACAGAGACTAAGACTCCATATTAATGGATAGTGCTTCAGCTCTGTGCATTGTCAAAAATCCAGTCCAGCACTCTAGGACCAAACATATAGAGATCAGACATCATTTTATTCGGGATTGTTTTGAAAAAGGTCCGATTGATCCTATGTTTATGCCTAGTGCTGATGAGCTTGCAGACATTTTTACTAAGCCTTTGGATAGTTCAACTTTCCAAAACCTTGTGTTAAGGCTTGGTATGCTGCGGCTAGAATAAGTGATAACTACTGATGATCTCAGTAAATAAGTACTGATGATCATTAGTAAGCATATCACATATAAGTACTGATTCTGGTCAAACAACTGATAAAGTTACAACTACTGATGTAGATATAACTACTTATGTCAGTAAAAATCAGATAAGTACTGATGTCCTATGTGAACAACTGAAAATAGCAAAAAGTCTGATGAGTAAGTGTTGAGGACAGTATGAAACAGCTCAAAGGCTATGAATTGACGAACTACTGATGAGAACTTTCTCTTCAGTTGTTTCTACAACTGCTGTTTCATCCTAAACAACTGATGACAAAAACATGTCTTCAGTAGTTTCATAACTACTGATGACTAAAACCAGTCATCAGCTGTTTACAACAACTGATGACAAAACCATGTCTTCAGTAGTTTCATAACTACTGATGCCTAAAACCAACTCTCAGCTGTTTACAACAACTAATACAAAACCATGTCTAGTAGTTTCACACTACTGATGACTAAAACCAAGTTATCAGTTTCCAACACCTGAAGACAAAACCAAGGTTTTCAGTAGTTTACAACTACTGATGACTAAAACCAAGTCTTCAGTTGTTTTCAAACATCTGAAGTCAAAACCATGGTTTCTGTTGTTTTATACCTACTGATGCCTAACACCAACACTTCAGTTGTTTCAACTTCTGAAAGGGTAATACCACGTCATGATGGTTTAAACTACTGATGATTAACACCAAACCCTTCAGTCGTTTTATGATCCGTCCCTATAAATACCTCATACCTGATCCTTCAGAGCTTCATCCTTTCTAAACTTAACGTTCAAACCTCCAAAACTTTCTCTCATTAATGGCGACCATGCAGCTCAAACCACGACATAACTGTGTAGCCTACCTCACCAAATCGCCTTTCTGGACAAAGTTTTATAAACCATTGATCTTATGGTCCAGTCACCCTACAAAACGGCATTTCTTCTAAATCCCACCATTCATGCCGAATCCCTTCACCAGTTTTGGACGAACGTTACCATTACCACTGGGGAAAACACCGAGTCTCTCTGGTCGGTTGTCAACAACCATCAAGTGGTCATCACTCCGGATATCATTCGACAAACCCTAAACTTGGATGATGCCACTTTCCTGCTGGGTATCCAAAGGGCACAACGGATTTATCCTTTGCACACCATGGATATCAGGGAAACCTTAGTGCCTCTACCATTCTGAAGAAACATTTCCATGATGCAGAACGTCTTATCTTTCACATGTTAAATGTTTGTTTAGCTCCTAAGACATCCTCTGGGATCATATGTCTACCAGATGGCAGCAGGTACTATTCTCTATCCTTGAGCAACAAGACTTAAACTTTTCTGAAATCATTTTCTTGAACTTAAGGATATGGCCTCAAAATCTATTTCTAACCGCTAGATATTATATCCTCGGTTCATTATGGCCATAATAGAGAATCAGCTCAAAGCTGAGGGACTTGTTGGCCTTGGAGTCCCTGCAATGGCTGTATTGCCTGAAGTATACTCCAGGCACAACTCTGACCACACACTGAAACAGGCTGCCAAACTACGAAAACCCACGCAGTTGGAACCCACAGCCACCACCTCCAGAACCAGAGTCCCCTCCAAGCCAAAATCCAAAAAGCCAAAAAAGGCTACTCAGGGAGATGAGTCCCCTGAGGATGCCCCTGTACCACAAACACAGGAAACACATACTGGTATTAACCCCCCAGTTGTGTCAAAGACTCAACCAACCACAGCCGCACAGATATCTCTCAAAAGGATCCTGTTGCAACCAATATGGGGAACCCACACTGCTGGAACCTATCTCACTTGAGAGGGTTTCATTGAAGTGCACCATTCACCCCGGGTGCAATCCACTTCTACCCAATCACCATATGCAACGCCCCCAATGTCCTACATTAATGTTGCACAAATGCTGATTCAGTTGCACTCCTCACCCGTCCCCAGATACCAATTACAACTGCGCATACCTCTACCATTGAGGGGGACGATCAAAGTGCATCTGATAACCCACAGCATAGGGGTTACAATGTTCATTTCCTAGTGTAGAAAAGGAGATTGGAACTTTGGTGAGCCTGCCACTTATCCTGTTTCAGCATATGCTTAGGATGTAGTTGGTACCATTACTAAGACCTTACAGAGGCAACTGCTGATGAAGGACATAGTCCTGAGGCAGGAAGTCCCCAGTTCCAAGACAAAGGGGCACATGCTACAACTAATCTACACTCAGTGCATGTTCATCCTGATTCTATTAGGAGGTCAGGTGATTCAGTACCCACTGATGATGACCTGGGCTTCTTTTATGATGTGTTAGCCCAAAACACCATCGTGGAAGAGGAGGTGAGCAGACTCGAAGAGCTGCTTGCCAAAACTTCTGAGGATCAAAGACCATCTGCCTCTCACCCCACAGATGGCACCTTCATCTGAAGGTCTCCTAAACACAGAGCCACTCCCAAATCTCAGCCACCTGCCTCTGCTTCTGGCACTATTTCTCAGGAACAGAAAACCCCTGCGCAAATAGTTCTATCTTTCAAAATTCCCTCCCTCTCATCACACCTATAATCACTGATATAGTGATCAAAACCATTGATGAGAGGCTCTCCTCAGTAATACAACCCTTGATAGAGGAAGTTGTGGGCAAGAAGCTTTCTGACAATCAAACCCTTGCATCCAATGCAACCAAAAAGGGGGAGATTCAGTCAGTGAAAGCAAAAAGGAAGAGGAGTGCAGAGAGAAAAGAGAAGGAGAAAGAAACATAAGTGGAAAAGGAGAAGGAGATGGTAGTGGAGAGTGAAAAAGAGAAGGAGAACGAAAAAGAGGAGAAAGAAGCTGACATGGAGAAATCAAAGAAAAGAAAGAATGAGAAGGAGACTGCCTTGGAGCTGATGGTAAAAGAGGCTGATGCCGAACACAGCAGATCAATGGATAACATCATTGATCAGTTGTTTAGGTAAGGCCATGACACAGACAAACTTGACTCTGAAATCAGAAGACTAGAGATTGAAGAAATCCAGAATAGATGGGCAAGTTATGATGTGTTAGAAAGAGAGAGGCTGGAGATCATGATGAGATTTATAGCGAAGTATCTTGGAAGATCATTGATCGAAATCAAAGCTTGGTCCAGGAACAGCATCTTGGCAATACCACCAAGATCTATTCATCTGAAGTATACACAAAGGGACTTGTTATTGAAGCTTTTAATGAAGCTGGTGCTGGGAGCAGGACTGAACTAGCCAAGCAATCTAAAGCCACACTCACCTCAAAAATGCTAGAACAGCCAGTCAACATTCCCACACCAAAACCACCAAAACAACCACCCACTAAAACAATCCCTTTACCCCAAAAACCACCAAAAACACAACCCACCAAACCAACTCTCTCACCCTCAAAACCAATAGCCGATGATGTACCCCAGAAGAAGAAGAGAAGGGTATTGAGGCTAGAAGATGATGAAGAAGATGATGATGAAGATAGACTGCCACTCTCAGCTGTTATACAGTTGTCGAAGGCCACAAGTGACTCCCCAACACTTACTCCTGAAACTCAAAGACAAATTGTGAATGTAAAGCTAGAATAAGAAGAACTTCACAAACAACACGATGAGGAATTGTTGAGGAGGGTTGACAAAGCTTATGCAGCCACATCTTCTATCATCAACATGAAGAAGCAAGCTCTCAGATTATACACTCTTAAGCATACATTTCAATATCAAAAGGAGAGAGTAAGGATTTGGCCTGATCCCAGGGTGTCTCACAGGATTCACAAGAAAAACATTCCATAGAGATACATTGGCTAGGTGAAAAAGATTGTAGATGAAGTGATCTCCCTGGTCTTTGTGGTATCACCCTGGGAAATCCTAGAGGACTTCAAGAAAGCTTATAAAGCTAACCAAACCCCACAGAAGATGCTTGAAAATAAAATGGTGAAAAAGGGGTTAGTTCATAAGAGGCTTGAAGAAGTCAGGAAGAATGAGCTCCAGTTGTTCCTTGAGGGTAATCACCCTGATGAGTTTGCTTATAGAATAATAAGAACTGTGGAGCTAAAGAATGGGAAACAAGCCAAATACCTATCTGAGTACTATGGGCCAGAATCTTTATTTGAAGGAGGTGCTGAAGAGCTGACCATGGAGGAACAAATTACCATCCTAGAGGCCTATACAAGAGAGTCATATAGACTCATAGTGGGGAAGTAGATCTCATGAATGGGGTAACAACTCTGTGTCCAGTTCCCCAAGACAGAGTTCCCATTCATACTTTGCCAATCAAATCATTGAGACTACTTCCAGGCCAGTGCTTACAAGGGTCACTTGTGAGCTGATCTTGAAGACAAAAAGACCAATCATTCTGCCATAATAAGTGGGACATCTTCAATAAGTTTAGAGGTTTTGGCTGCATTGGTTTAGGTGGAGTTTGTTGGACCAAAAGAACCAATGAGCCGGATGAGAAAAACCTCTAAGTCCCACAGACATCATAACAACTGCTGAAGACTTGATCAGCTATTTCATAAAGTCTGAAGATCAATAGCTGAAGATCAAAGTTTGAAGATCAACAGCTGAAGAACTAAAGTACTGAAGATCAACAACTGAAGACCAAAGTCTGAAGATCAACTGCTGAAGTCTAAAGTACTGAAGACAACAGCTGAAGATCAAAGTCTGAAGATCAACAGCTGAAGATCTAAAGTACTGAAGAACAACAGCTGAAGATCAAAGTCTGAAGATCAACAGCTGAAGATCTAAAGTACTGAAGAACAACAATTGAAGTACAAAGACTAAAGACATCAGCTGAAGACAAAGCTGAAGACATCAGCTGAAGACAACAGCTGAAGACATCAGCTGAAGACAACAGCTGAAGACATAAGCTGAAGACAACAGCTGAAGACATCAGCTCATGACAACAGCTGAAGACATCAGCTGATGACAATAGCTGAAGTTCAAGTACAAGTGCTGAAGCCTTTAGAGTTTGTTACAATAGCTGAAGAAGCATTCTTCAGTTGTTGTGATGGCTTCCTTTTAGTAGTTTTCTTTTTGTTTCAGTATTTGTAAAACGACTGAAGAGCATGTTCTTCAGTCGTTGTAGTTTCAGTAGTTTCTTTTCAGTAGTTGTAGTAATAGTTAACACTTAGCATTTTTGTAAGAAGATGTCAGCTGTTTGACATCTTCAGTAGTTGTGTTAACTATCAGTAGTTTGAATAAATTCTGTTAGATGTCACTATCAAGTGACATCAGCAGACGTCACATCTCCTATATAAGAGATGTTGACCTAATTATATGTGTGACATTCTGTTACCACGAAAGCGAATATTGAATGAAATATTTTTTGTAGAATTCTTTCTGTCTATAACCGTTTGTTCTTACTTCGAATATCTTTGTGTTCTTGTGAATTTTCTAATTAATTGTTTGTTCTCCGCTGCTATACTCTAAAATCAATCAAACGTAGACCAGTGATCCTAACACCTCAACATATCTTCCAAGGTCTGAATAGTATGGTAACTCTAACCATCATTTTAAGGATGATAAGGCACACTTATGTCGAGACATGTTCCCGAAACCTTGAGGAAGCTTTGCAAGAATCATGACGTGAATAAGTTTTCACGTTCAAGGATGATTAACATGGGTACCCCATGTCGAGCCCCGCTTTCACTTATACATTTACCATGTTAATTTTTCTATTTTGTAGCCTGTAAAAAATTATCAAGAAATGGCCAGATTTTGTCATTCAATCGATAATGAACCATATCGAAACTTGCCCACTATTAGTATCTAGCAGTTTCATGATAAATTCCATTATGTTGTTTTTCCACCAAAATTCTTGAATCTTAGGCTGATGAAATAGACAAGATTCATTTTGATGTTCAAATTTAACCTTTAAATAAGTTAGAAACTTGTCCATGTAGGTCGCTATCCAGGACACCAATACAAGTCCTTATGATTGTGGTCCATCTTATTAGCATGAAGATAAACAATATATTTAGGCTTGTGTGCCTTGTACAACCCCACTTTCTACACATACCCCATAAATGGTACCGAAATCTATTTAATAATGTTCAATCCCCCATCATGCTTTTCCACAAAATCTTTATCCAACCCTCTCAAGGCCTCATCCGGTAAGTTTAGTTCCTTCATTGCCTCAACCTAAGCAACAATAATATCGGTTTTGTTACATGATTGAATCATCATTCCAAATGCTCTAACATGCACGGGTTTGACTCTTTCCTTTAGACCCAAAGCATAAGCGACCACATTTCCTCGATGATTCCGAATTTTGCAGTCATAGTCACTAAATAACTTAATCCATTGTCTTTGCATCATGTTCAATTTCTTTTGATTAAAAACTATAATGGAGACTTTTATGGCTTGTAAATATGGAACACTTTGTACCATAAAGATAATGTCTCCACATCTCAAGTGTGTTAACCACTGCACCTAGCTCCACGTCATGGTTCATTTAGTTATGTTAGGTTTCTTGAGTTGTCATGACATGTAAGTGATCACCTTATGTTGGGTGTCGAATCCAACAAATAAAATATTATAATATGAACCTACCCTCAGACACACTGAGAATAGTATGAGCGGAAGTAGGGTTCGTATCCTCGAGGGTACGTGTCAATTATTTAATACAAAAATAACGTTTAAGCACAATTACTATTGTTGGTTATGGGTTAAGAAGGTGGGGGTTTTAATTAAATACTAAATCAATATGTAAATTACATAAAGTAGAAAAATTCTAGCAAACCGACATGATTGTGCCAAAATGTAAAGAAAATTTCATGTGGACGTCTTAGGGTTCTGTCATAAAAATGTAAATTGACATTTTTTTTCTATTTTTGAATTATAAAAAAGCAATTACTGAATATGTTAATAAATTGTGAAATTAATTCAAATATGAAAACTAATTTCATCACTAAGGTAATTTCTTGATTCGATTTAGCTTATGATGATTAACGATTATGTTGAAATGACTATTATAAATTAATAATTTGTATCGACACTAAATATCATTCCATTTATATATCCACTCTATCTAATGTCCGATCAATCACAGTTTGTATGGGTTGCAACGATAGAAGTAACAATTATAATTAAACACACACGTCCTTTTGTATGTTTAACTACATTGTGTGACACTATAGTGAGGATGAATTCATAGAAAATCTCATACCATTAATTGTTCCTTATATCAAAAATCAAAACTTGATTATAGTTTAATTCTTGAAGAAATTTATTAGAAAACTAATAAATTAACCAATTTTATTAACAATCTAATACACGGGCTAGATGCACGCTTATGATAAAGAATCAAACAAACAAACCATTAAAATAAAAACATCTCATTATGATTTCACATAAGTTCAAAAAAAATCAAAGAAATTTAACCATAATATTGAAACTGAAATTGTTCTAGCCGGACATGACGGCTAGATCAATCAAAGCGAAAATAAAATTAGAAGCTTACGAAAAAGGTACGAATGATTAACTATTTTAAATCAAAAGAATACCACCAACAAAAAGAACCAATTTGCTATAGCTCTTCTTGATTGTTGAACTTGATTCTTCAAGAAAATCACTTCAAGATGCTCCAAGGTTCCTCCTTTAATCATCATAAGGTATTATATTTATAATAATGCAGTGATTTCCATTTCTCATTTTTAGGATTTTAATTTTTCTATTTTATTCGGGAAAATCTAGTGATAATTATCAATAACAAGAATTCCTAAATTTTATGAATTTTTCCTGCAAGGTTACATGGCCGTGAAACATTTGTGAATAAACTTCCGCATGGATGTGTGAAGTTTTTGTTGTATAGGTTTCTTCAAGCTCTGACATTTCATTAGCAGTGCTTTTTCTACTTCTCCAACTCTTTCCTCCTACTCACGAACTTATCAGCCTCCATGACTACCGAAACAAATCAAAGCAGATTCTATTCCACCCAAACAAGTGTTGTATAAAATAAATGAAAATGAATGCAATATTTACATAATATGCACCAAAATATACTTTACAACTATGAAAAATAATGCTTAAAAATATGACTAACAAATCTCCACAAGCTTAAACATTTCCTTGTATTCAACAAAGTCAAGAATAAGAATAAATCAAGTAGTGAAAGCACATACTAACATATTTGGGTATTGGTAGATGTGTACTCATCATGAATATGAAGGGTGAGCATGAAATCATCATATTACGCTTATTTTTTGGTAGTCATGAATAAATGAGGCTTCATGATTTTCATTAACAGCACATACTCAATTTGCTAGTTAAGATCTTTTAACCTTAAGTTCTAGACAACTCATTTCATATTACTTACTCCATTTAAGTTAATTGTTTAAATGAAATAATACTTTCTTCACATGGTGGAGGCCTTCCTAACCTCAAGGACTCTAAAGAGCAAGTTGTCAATTTTTCATGACATGAGATCACAGATGATTTGCTTTTATTGTAGTCAACTTATGACTATTTTTTCTTTCCTTTATTTTCCTTCATTTGTTCTTTTATTTACTTTTTTCTTGTTTTTTACTTTTTTTCATTAAATGAGCTGGACTATCAACCAATTTTTTCTAGGTCATAGTCTCCTCATGTGATCAAATCAGCATTAGACACACATGGATATTAGGGTTTTATTATTGTAAATTCAAAAGAAAGGGCACTAGCATAACAAAATATGGTTATCTTTTATTAGTATCAACCTTTTAGCATGCAACCTATGATTAGCATAATAAATTTAATATTATCTTTCATGACACTCTTAAAAATCTCTTTGTGAAAACGCAGGTATGCCCCTTTTTTGTTTTTTTTATTTTTTTGTAATAAATATACTAGCAAACTGCAATGCAGAAAGAAAAATAATAATGCTAAATGCAATGTAGATAAAAAATAATAATACTATAAACAAAGAGGATAGTAAAGTGGAACATACCTACCCGAGCTTGAAATCTAACATTGTCCTCGAGGCTTAGGGATGAGAATGGAATGAGTCCACAATTCAGGTTGGGGATTTGAGATAACGTGGTGGAAGGAATGGAGGAAGGGTATGGTCATGAAGTCGAGGTCATACAAGAAGCCAATTAGGGATTATGATTAGAGGACGACCCTCTTTTAGAAGACTTACGCGGCCGTGACTAACTTACAAAACAATTGTTACGCCGTTTCCTGATTCTTTATTTATTACTCTAAATTACCAAGTAAATTGGTATACACAAATATTGAATTCCTGAATTTGAGCCCCTAGACCATTCCATGAACTATAAAGGAAAGATCTTCACAAATCAAGTCCTATCCACCATGTTTGTGGGATAAGCTATGAATGATCACATGGAGCAGATACTTCCACTGGGATAAAACCTTCCATTTCTTGAAGGTCTTTATAGAGAAGTCGCCTTCATAACCCATCTATTCAATGGAATGATTTACAGCTTCTTTGAGAAAGGACAATTCACCTTCTACATCATCAGCTAAAGATGTATGCTTATGATGGCTGGAGTGATGAAGATTGTCCTCCCTAGCACTGTGGCAATCTATGCCTTCTCCCTTTCCATAATAACCTCTTGACAGGTCTTCCAAATTTGTAATAGATGATCCTCATAGAGAGGTGGATCAATAGTAAGGAGGTGAAGTAGTTAGATAGAGCAAGAAGCGATAGACCTCTGAGAAACTAGAATCTTTGTCAAAGTCCAACAAAGTAACCTGATTGTGGTGACTGTGGAGTTTCATGGAGAAATCATGGTTGTTTCTACGGTTGAGGTTGCCCATTTGAGAAATCTTAAACGTGAAGGAAGATAAGAACAAAGGCAGTTTTGGGTGAATTTTAGGTTAAAAAGTGTTTGCAGATGAAGAAGAGAATGAAAGAGAGGGAAGCATTGGGTACATTTATAAGAATTGGGTTTGAGACAAAGTTAATGAAAGAGGATGATAAACTTTGAAATCCAGAAGTTGGTCCCACCTCTAAAAAAGTACCCAAAAAGATAGTTTTCTTGGAAGTCGAAAATCTTTCAAAGGTATTTTGTCTTCAAACGTTTTGGTAAAAAAAATTTTGAATCTAAAATGGGTTCGGAAGAAATTTCAAAGATTATAAGGAATTATGCTTCGGAATATATTTAGACTTAAAGGTTTTTATTATAAGAGAAAAAAAAACTTCCGAGACTTAATTTGTTTTCGGATGAAATTTGTTCTTTAAAAACATGTAAGTATTTATATTCATTATGCCTCCGAAGGTAAGTTGAAATAAGTAGTTGTTTGTTTTGGATGACATAATTTTCTTTGGAAGGTAAATAAATATCTTCCAAAGTAAAAATGATCAAAATCTAAATTATCTAAGAGATAGAATTTTTTAATGATTTTTTTCCAAAGTAAACAAGGGCTTATGAAGATGATGAAATAGATAACATAGAACACTTAGATTATAGAAATAATATGTATTAAGTTTAAAGAAAATCTACTAAAAGTTATTCATCTCAATACCTGATATAAGATAGTTAAATCTCTGTTCATCAAAAGCTTTGGTAAAAAGATGTGTATATTGTTCATTTGTGTTAACTTTGACCAGTTTGATTAATCCATCTTCAAAGTTATCACTAATTAATGATACATGATGTAATGTGTTTTGTCATTGAGTGCTGCACTCGATTCTCTGTAATAGAGATAGCATTATTGTTGTCTATGTCGATGGGAGTCTCTTTGAAGTTTAATCCATAGTCTAGCATCTGATTCTGAATCAAAAGCACTTGAACACAACAGCTAGCAATAGCAATGTATTCAGCTTCAGCAGTTGATGTAGACACACAGGATTGTTTCTTACATTACCATGAGACAATCCTTCCACCAACGAATTGACAACCACCAGATGTAGACTTTGTAGTCAAATTGCACACATCATAGTCACTATCTGTATATGCATAAGGGTTGAAGTTGATATCTTTGAGATATATTAGAAACCTCTTGATAGTGACTAAGTGTGACATCTTGGGATTGACTTGATATCTTGTGCAAATGCATGTTGCAAACATGATATCAGGCCTACTAACTATAAGATACATAATAGACCCAATCATAGCCGAGTAAAGATGTTCATTTACACATTCCCTCTCAATGTCTAGCCCAAGGCAATGGTTTTTAGCTCTGGGTGTCTTTGCAATCTTATAACTAGTCATGGTGAATCTTGTAAGTATGTCTTGTACATATTTTGACTGACTTATTGAAGATGCCATCGTCAACTTACTTCACTTGATTCGTAGAAAGAAATTGAGTTCTCCCATTGCACTCATTTTAAAACTATTTTTCATCAGGTTCTCAAAGTCTTTGTAGGGATTTGGATTAGTTGACCCAAAGATAATGTCATCTACATATACTTGAACAAGCATTAAGTCATTCTATGTTCGTTTGATGAAGAGGGTTCCATCTATAGTACCCATTTTGTAGCCATGTTGGAGATACTCAGATAGATTCATACTACTTCCTTGGAGCTTGGTGCAGCCTATAAAAACCTTTATCAAGCTTACCGAAATAATTAGGATGATCAGGATCCACAAAGCCAGGTGGTTGTTTGACATACACCTCTTTATCAATCATTCCATATAGAAAAGAACACTTGACATCAAGCTGGTAAACCTTGAAATCCTTGGAAACAACAAAAGCTAAGAATATTCTGAGAGCTTTAAATCATGATATAGGTGCAAAGACATTTGTATACTCAATTCCTTCTTCTTGTGTGTAGCATTGGACAACTAGTATTGCCTTGTTTTTTATGACAAGTCCTTTATCATCCTTATTGTTTCTAAACACCCATTTGCTTCTTATGGTAGTTTTCCTTTAAGGAAGAGGACATAGATTCCAAACCTTTTGCCTTTTGAATTGAAGAAGCACCTCCTACATAGCTCCAAGCCAACTTCCATCCTTTAAAGCCTCATAAACTTTCTTTGGCTCTTCCGGGACAAGAAACAAGAGTGAAGATAAACATTTGTATCATGCGTTTGTCCTCTTGTTCATACCCCTTTGTCAACATCTCCAATGATGTTTGTGGTGGGGTGAGACTTGTGGATCATGAGTTGAGGGATCACAACAAGTTCCTTTGAGATATCTAAATTAGAGAAATTTATATCAGGCATTGAAGTTTTTCTCATTACATTAGCACACTTATCAAGAGAGACTTGATCCATATAGGGTGTGACATCATTTACACTGTCCTTAATGGAGTGGTTGTTAGAATAAAGAAATTCTTTATTACTATCACCGCCACCATTTCCTTCTATATTTAAAGCTTTTTAATTTGAGTGTTATGTTTTTGTGCTGGAATTTGATGGCACCTCAGATGTATCAGCTGATTTGATATGATTGTGCTTATAGGAACTCCATCTCTAGGGTTATTTACCACTATTGTTGAAGTACTATGATTTGATGATTTTCTTAGCTTAAATCCAGGATCATCTGCTAATAAGACATATGTAGATCCTGACATATTCTAACACAATTTGTTAAAATATTTGGTAACAAAATCAATATCAAATAGCCAATCAGGACTAGATCCTTTCACACTAGGAGGGTGCTCATTGAAATTCATATTGGTTGACTCCTCAACTACTCTAGTTCTAAGATTGTATACTCTATAATCCATGGCTTGAGAAGAGTATCCAACAAAGTGTTCATCATATGATTGCTTATCAAATTTGGATATTTGGTCTTCAGTATTCAAGATGGTGCAAGGATATTCAAATGACATGAGAAAACCAATGAAAGGTTTTCACTTATTCCAAAGTTCATAAGGAGTTTTACTATGAGTCTTGAGTACTAAAACAATGTTTTGCACATAGCAAGTAGTGTTTATAGCTTTTTCCTAGAGGGTGATGGTAGTTTAAATTCAGACAACATAGTTTTTGCAGCTTCAATTAGTGTCCAGTTTCTCCTCTTAGCAACAGCATTTTTCTGAGAAGTCCTGGGAGCACTATATTGTCTTGTAATACCCTTTTTCATCACAAAATGTATCAAGGAGTTGGTTCTTGCATTCATTTCTATGATCACATCTTATGGTTTTGACTATGTAATCATATTGATTCTGAATCTTTAAGATAAAACTCTTCAATATGTAGGAGTCTCATCTTTAGTTCTAAAAGAGAAGACCCAAGTGAATCTTGTAAAGTCATCTATGATCAATAAACAACATGAGTTCCTTCCTAAACTAATTACACTCGTGGGACCAAACAGATCCACATGTAATAAGTGTAGGGGAGTAGTGATAGAATTTCTTTCTCTTGGCTTGTAAGACACCTGGTGTTGCTCTCCTTTGAGGCATTTAACATAATGGTCATAACTTGGAAACTCTTTCTTTGGAATTCCGGTTGCCAAATCATTCTTAAAAAATTATTTATCTTTTAAAGTTTACATGGCACATTCTTTTATTACAGAGGAAAGACTCATCACTATTTGCTTTAGATAGAAAGCATCAAACTTCTCCTGAGGAAGATGTTTCTAGAAGTCCATCTTGTACAAGTTCCCTCTCTTAGGGGCTCTAGGCAGAATATGCTCTTGAGGAATTACCACCCCGGGCTTGAGAACAATGCACTAATACTCAGTTAAAATCTCTGATCACAAAAATTGAGATACACTAAGAAGATTGTATCCATGCTCCTTAACGAAGTGTACCTTCTCAATGTTGAGCTTACCATTTTTGACCCTGCCCCTTCTAGTAATGTAAACTCTATCATCCCTCCAAAAGCATCTGGCCCTCCATCAATTTTCTAAAAGTTTTTGGAGTAATGACCCATTGCCTGTCATGTGCTTGGAATAGTCACTATCAAGGACCCATACATTCTTGTTTGTCTTGATTTGTTCTTGCATATAATAGATGGTTAGTCACATTTGGGAACCCAATCGTTGTTGGTCATGGGCATATCAAAAGAAGTTGATGACAATGCAACAGTAATTGATCATATGATCAAATTTGGAGGATCATTTGCTGATGTTGATAAAGAACTTTCAGTCGCATAGTCTTTCTTTGTCTTCCACACCACTTTTGAAAGCTTAGACTTGACCTTTAATACTTTGGAAGTTTTAACAAATTTGGAATTTTTGGAGACTGGACCTTCAGAAGTTCTTTCTATCACTACAATATGCTTAGTACTTTGAAAGTGTTCCTTTCTTTCGAGACCAACTTTTCTTTCGAGACCAACTATTCTTTCGAGACCAACTTTTCTTTCGAAGTCAAGCTTTCACTTGTCTTCTTCTTCATTATGGAGCTTCCGAAAGGAAAAGAGTTTCCTTCCAAAACTTGCTTCCACACATGACATAGTCCATTTCTTTCATCTGAGAGTTTTCCTTTGGAAACAAGGCTAAACTTGATCACTTTCCTTCTCCATGTTCATCTTTGTAGATGATGTGGTAGTTCTATTAGGGTGAGAACTGCCTTTAGAGTTGGATGGTTTAGGTTGTGTAGTAGTGTACACAACTCATCATCTTTTTTCATGATACTGGAATGATTTAAACATAAACTAGAACTCCTGGTACTAGAGTTCAATTTTGAGTCTTCAGTCTTAACCACTTCAAGACCCGCAGAGATAAAAACTTGTTTCTGCATAGAGTTAAAAGTGTCCTTGATCTCTTGAGCCTTCTTAGATATTCTTTTGGCCTTTCTTATCAAGTTCTTCCTTCTATACTTGGTCGTCCCAACTTCCATTCTCTCCTCGAGATAATAGTGACCCTTCTTCGAGTGCTCTTCTTCATTATACTCATAAACATTCTTCACTATCACCTCTTCATCCTTTTCACTCATGGAGTCTATGAAATGAAATTCATCTTCAAAAGTTCCACACTTAGGAGATCTTATAGACAAGATTGTGTGTGGATGAGCTATTTTAGTAGATCCTAGTCCCTGTTTATTCTGAAAACAAACTTTTGCATGTAGGGATGAGGATATTATGTGTTTGAAGGTCTCTTCTCTAAGAACACATTTTTGTACCTTGGTTTTGCTGATTACAAGCTCAACCTAGCATTCAATTAACTTAGTGATGATATTGTTGATTTGAGTCCTATAATGTGTGTGCTCATGTTTAAGAGTTAAAATGGTTATCTTTAAATCTTCTATTTTAAGTTTGTAATTATTTTCGGCTCTTTTAAAATCAGATTTTAAGATATTCAAAGACTCAAGATCAGATCTCATCTCTTTGTTATAACACCTATATATATTAACTTTAGGAATACATTCAGGTGTGTAGAGATGTACGAATACCTTGGCTTCATCACTGTCAGCCATTAGTGCTTGATTTATAGATGTATCTTCCACCTGGACGCTTTATTCAAAGTCTCCTTCTTCAATAGCAACTGCAACTTGTTGCTTTGGCTTTTCATTATGGTTGGCTCTCATAGTGTAGTATGGTGTGGTTTGTGCTTGGCCACCATTTGTCATTGGTGCCTTGCACTCTCTATAAAGTGTCCTATTTGGTTATAGTTGTAACACTTCACCTTGATTTTGTCCAGCCCAAACATTCCACTAGCACATTGCTTGGAAACTTTCTCACTATTCTCTCCTAGAATTTCTTAGCGCTATGAGTGAAAAGAGCCATTTATTGAACTATCTCCATGTACTCCAGATCGTCTGGATGGATGCATTCAAGATCTGCAAGGGTGAAGAGAAAGTTGCCAGTACTTTCATTAGTGGACACAAAATCTTGTCAAGAGCTTGTCTCTTGGAATGGACCTCCTTGAGTGGAACTCTCCCTTGGTGTCTACGAGAAGGTGATGAAAGTACCCTTTTGTGAGTTGGTAGGGTAGCAGATAAGATTATGTTGTGTATATTTACAATCCCTTTCAACTACATAAAGGGCTAAACTCACATGATTGTTGGAGTTACAAGATGGGTTTTGCATGTTCATCTCCATCTAGTATCCACTAAGAATACCATAAAACTCTGTAAGAGTGAGAGTCAAAAGGTTTTCAGTTCTTTTGACAACAAAATAGTGTGTCCATTTTCTAGGAAAAGAGAACATGAACTTCCTTACAATGTCTCTATTTTCAAGAGTTACTTCAACATCCATTAGAGTATCCATAATCCCAACATACTTGAAGTATAGTTAAGTCATCGTTTCACCTGCTTTGTGTTAGGATCAGCGATCTACGTTTGATTGATTAGAGAGTATTGAAGCGGAATTTTAATAATTATTTAGCCAATTCACAAGAATATAATTGATATTCAAAGTAAGAGTGAACGGTTATAGAAGGAATTCTGCGAATCAAAGATTTCATTCAATACGCGCTTTCGTGGTGGCAAAATGTCACACTTACAATCAGGTCAATCATCCCTTATATAGGAATGTCGTGGTGTAACATTCCTTATATAAGAGATGTGACGTCCTGATGTCACTTGATAGTGACATTTAACAGAATTATTCAAACAACTGAAAGTCAACACAACTACTGAAGATGTCAAAACAGCTGACATCTTCTTACAAAAATACTAAGTGTTAACAGTCACTACAACTACTGAAAAGAAACTACTGAAACTACAACGACCGAAGAACATGCTCTTCAGTCGTTTTACAAATACTGAAACATAAAAGAAAACTACTAAAGGAAACCATCACAACAACTGAAGAATACTTCTTCAGCTGTTGTAACAACTCTGAAAGATTCAGTACTTGGACTTCTTGAACATCAGCTGTTGTTATCAGCTGATGTCTTCAGTTGTTGTCTTCAGTCTTTGTACTTCGGCTGTTGATCTTCGGTACTTTAGTCTTCAGTTGTTGTTCTTCAGACTTTGGTCTTCAGCTATTGAAGTCTTCAGGACTTTAGTCTTCAGCTTTTAAAGTCTTCAGTACTTTAGTCTTCAGCTGTTGTTCTTCAGACTTTGGTCTTCAGCAGTTGAAGTCTTCAGTACTTTGTTCTTCAGCTGTTGCTCTTCCGACTTTGTCAAACAGTTGATCAAGTCTTCAGCAGTTGTTGCGATGTCTGTGGAACTTAGAGGTTTTTCTGATCAGGATCATTGGTTCTTTTGGTCCAACAAACTCCCCTTGAACCAATGCAGCCAAAACCTCTAAACTTATTGAAGATGTCCCACTTATTATGGCAGAAATATTTGGTCTTTTTGTCTTCTAGATCAGCTCAGAAGTGACCCAAGTAAGCACAGGCCTCGGAAGAAGTCTCAATGATCTGTTTGACAAGTATGAATGGGAACTCTGTCTTGGGGAACTGGACACAGAGCTGTTACCCCATCCATGAGATCTACTTCCCCACTATGAGTCTGTATGACTCTCTTGTATAGGCCTCAAGGAAGGTTATTTGTTCCTCCATGGTCACTCTTCAGCACCTCCTTCAAATAATGATTCTGGCCCATAATACTCAGATAGGTATTTGACCTGTTTCCCATTCTTTAGCTCCACAGTTGTTATTATTCTATAAGCAATTGATCAGGGTGATTACCCTCTAGGAACAACTGAGCTCATTCTTTCTGACTTCCTCAAGCCTCTTATATACTAACCCCTTTTTCACCATTTTATTCTCCAACATCTTTTGTGGGGTCATTAGCTTTATAGGCTTTCTTGAAGTCCTCTAGGATTTCCAAGGTGATACTACAAAGACCAGTGAGATCACTTCATCTACAATCTTCTTCACTTGGCCAATGTATCTCTGTGGAATGTTTTTCTTGTGAATCCTGTGAGACACCCTGGGATCAGGCCAAATCCTCACTCTCTCCTTTTGATATTGAAATGTATGTTTAAGAGTGTATAATCTGAGAGCATGCTTCTTCATGTTGATGATTGAAGATGTGAAGCATATGCTTTGTCAACCCTCCTCAACAATTCCTCATCGTGTTGTTTGTGAAGCTCTTCTTCTTCTAGCTTCACTTTCACAATTTTTCTTTGAGTTTCAGGAGTAATTGTTGGAGTGACTTGTGGCCTTAGGCAGTTGTATAATAGCTGAGAGTGGCAGCCATATTCATCATTATCTTCATCATCTTCTTCTAGCCTCAGTACCCTTCTCTTCTCTTCTGGGTACTTCATCGGCTACTGGTTTTGAGGGTAGAGGGTTGGTTGGTGGGTTGTGGTTGTGGGTTTTTTGGTGTGGGAATGTTGACAGGCTGTTCTAGCATTCTGGATGTAAGGTCGGCTTTAGATTGCTTGACTAGTTCAGTCCTGGGTCCCAGCACCAGCTTCGTTTAAAGCTTCAATATTAATCCTTTAGTGTATACTTCAGACGAACAGATCTTGGTGGTTATTGCCAAGATGCTGTCCCTGGACCAAGCCTTGATTTCGATCAATGATCTTCCAAGATATTTTGCTATAAACCGATCATGATCTCCAGCCTTTCTCTTTCTAACATATCATAACTTGCCCATCTATTTGGATTTCTTCAATCTCTAATCTTCTAATCTCAGACTCAAGTTTGTCAGTGTCATGGCCTTGCCTAAACAACTGATCAATGATGTTATCCATTGATCTGCTGTGTTCGGCATCAGCCTCTTTCACCATCAGCTCCAAGGCAGTCTCCTTTCATTCTTCTTTTCTTGATTTCTCCATGTCAACTTCCTCCCTTCTCTTTCTCGTATCCACCCAACTCCTCTCCTCTTCTGTCACTTCTATTTCTTTCTCTTCTCTTTCCTCTCTACATCCTCTTTCTTTTTGCTTTCATTGACTGAATCTCCCCCTTTTTGGTTGCATTGGTTGCAAGGGTTGATTGTCAGAAAGCTTTTTGCTCACAGCATCCTCTATCATGGTTGTTGAGAACTGAGGGAAGCCTCTCATCAAGGGTTTTAAGGACCATATGTTATAGTTGATGTGATAAGGGTAAGGATTGTTGAAAGATAGCAGCTATTTGCTCAGGGGGGTTCTGTCCCTGAGATATAGTGCCTGAAGCAGAGGCAGGTGGCTGAGTATGTGGGAGTGGCTCTGTGTTGGGGAGACCTTCAGATGAAGGTGCCATCTGTGGGTTTGAGGGGCAGATGGTCTTTGATCCTCAGAGGTTTTGGCAAGCAGCTCTTGAGTCTGCTCACCTCCTCTTCCAGGATGGTGTTTTGGGCTAACACATCGAAAAGAAGCCCAGATCATCATCAGTAGCCACTGAATCACCTGACCTCCTGATATAATCAGGATGAACATGCACTGAGTGTAGATCAGTTGTAGCATGTACCCCTTTGTCTTGGAACTGGGGACTTCCGGCCTCAGGACTATGTCCTTCATCAGCAGTTGCCTCTGGTGAGGTCTTATGAATATACCAACTTCAGCCTGATCATATGCGGAAGCAGGAGAAGTGGCAGCCTCACCAGAAATTCGAATCTCCGCTTCTACACCTGGAGATTGAATATTGTACCCCTGTGCTGTGGGGTGTCAGAAGCACTTTGATCCTCCCCCTCAATGGTTGAGGCTATCCCAGTTGTGATTGGTATCTGGGGAGGGGGTGAGGAGTGCAACTGAGTCAGCACTTGGCAATCATGATAGTAGGACTTTGGGGGGCGGTTGCAGTGGGAGAGGGTGTGAAGGCAGTATGCACTCGGGAAAAGGTGCGTTTCAATGGCAACCCTCTCAAGTGAGATAGGTTCTAGTAGTGTGGGTTCCCCAATATTGGTTGCAACAGGATCCTCTTGAGAGGATACCTGTGCAGCTTTGGCAGGTGAGTCTTTGACATAACAGGGGGTTATACCGTCTGTGTTTCCTGTGTTTGTGGTACAGGGGCATCCTCAGGGGACTCATCTCCCTGAGTAGCCTT
This sequence comes from Flaveria trinervia, assembly GCA_025506515.1. Lineage (NCBI taxonomy): Eukaryota > Viridiplantae > Streptophyta > Magnoliopsida > Asterales > Asteraceae > Flaveria > Flaveria trinervia. The sequence goes on from CM046448.1 coordinate 27,380,367, forward strand.
TTGGCTTTTTGGATTTGGGTTTGGTGGGGACTTTGGATCTGGAGGTGGTGGCTGTGGGTTCCACTTCGTGGTTTTCGCAGCTTGGCAGCCTGTTTCAGTTTGGTCAGAGTTGTGCCTGGAGTATACTTCAGGCAATACAGCCGTGGCAGGGACTCCAAGGCCAACAGTCCCTCAGCTTTCAGCTGATTTTCTATGATGGCCATAATGAACCGAGGATATAATATCCATCAATTAGAAGAGGTTTTAAGGCCATATCCTTAAGTTCAAGAAAATAAGTTCAGAAAAGTTTAAGTCTTGTTGCTCAAGGATAGAGAATAATACCTGCTGCCACCTTGTAGACATTTGATCCCAAGAGGAAGTCTTAGGAGCTAAGCAAACATTTACCATGTGAAAGATAAGACGTTCTGCATCATGGAAATGCTTCTTCAGGATGGTAGAGGCACTAAGGTTCCCTGATATCCATGTTGGGCAAAGGATAAATCATTGTGCCCTTTGTTACCCAGCAGGGAAAGTGGCATCATCCAAGTTTAGGGTTTGGCGAATGATTTCTGGAGTGATGACCACTTGATGGTTATTGACGAACGACTGGAGAGACTCGATGTTGTTCGCCCCATTTATAAGGGCAATGTTCGTCCAAAACTGGTGTAAGGATTCTGCATGAATGGTGGGATTTAGAAGAAAGGCCGTTTGGTAGGGAGATTGGACCATTAGATCAATGGCGTTATCGAACTTTGTCCAAACAGAGATTTTGTGAGGTATGCAACACAGTTATGTCGTGGTTTAAGCTTCATGTTCGCCATTGATGTGAGAGAAGGTTGAGTTTTTGAACGTTAGGTTTGTGACGATGAAGCTCTGAAAGGTAAGGTATTTATAGGGTATGGGTTATAAAGCAGCTGAAAGGTTAATGTGAGTCATCAGTAGTTTTAACAGATTGATGACGTGGCATAAACTTTCCGAGGTTGAAACAACTGAAGTCTTGGTTTTAGGCATCAGTAGTTATAAAACTACTGAAGACCATGGTTTTAGCTTCAGTTGTTGGAAACAGCTAATGACGTGATATTAGTCATCAGTAGTTGTGAAACTACTGAAGATATGGTTTTGTCATCAGTTGTTGTAAACAGCTGATGGCGTCGTATTAGTCATCAGTAGTTGTAAAACTACTGAAGACATGGTTTTGTCATCAGTTATTTAAGATGAAACAGCAGTTTTAGAAACAACTGAAGAGAAAATTCTCATCAGTAGTTTTCATCAATTCATAGCTTTTCAGCTGTTTCATACTGTCCTCAACACTTACTCATCAGTCTTTTTGGCTGTTGTTAAGTTGTTTCATAGGACGTTAGTACTTATCTGTTTGTATTGATATCAGTAGTTATAACTACATCAGTAGTTATAACTACATCAATAGTTGTGACTGTACCGGTTATTGTAACAGAATCAGTACTTATTTGTGATATGATTACAAATGATCATCAGTACTTATTTACTGAGATCATCAGTAGTTATCACTTATTCTAACTGCAGCATACCAAGCCTTAACACTAGGTTTTGGAAAGTCGAACTATCCAAAGGCTTAGTAAAAATATCTGCAAGTTCATCAGCACTAGGCACAAACTTTGGATCAATCAGACCTTTTTCAAAACAGTCCCTAATAAAATGATGTCTGATCTCTATATGTTTGGTCCTAGAGTGCTCGACAGGATTCTTGACAATGCAAAGAGCTGAAGCACTGTCCATTAATAATGGAGTCTTAGTCTCTGCAATGCCATAATCCAAAAGTTGGTTCTGAAGCCAGAGTACTGAGAAGTACAGCTTGCAGCAGCAATGTACTCTGCTTCAGCAGTGGATGTAGCAACAGATGTTTGTTTCTTACTCTGCCAAGAAATCAAATAGTTGCCTAGGAATTGACATCCACCAGAAGTTGACTTTCTTGTTAACTTACATCCTGCATAGTCACTGTCTGAAAAAGCAACTAATTTGCAAGAGTGTCCAGTGGAATACCATAAACGTAGAGATTGTGTACCTTGCAAATATCTAAAGATCCTCTTGACTGCAATCAAATGAGAATCTTTAGGAGCAGCCTGAAATCTAGCACAAACACAAGTTGCAAACATGATATCTGGGCTAGAAGCTGTTAAGTACATCAAGGACCCAATCATACATTTGTAAAGTGTTTCATCAACAACATTACCTTCTGATCCGCATCCAGTTGTGTGGTGTTGCACATGGGAGTAGAACAGGGCTTACATTTCTGTAAATCAAACTTGTTCAAAAGATCTTTTGTATATTTAGACTGATGAATGAAAGTCCCATCAGCCTTTTGTTTGATTTGCAATCCTAGAAAGAACTGTAATTCTCCCATTGCACTCATTTCAAACTTCTTATGCATTAATTTCGTAAAGTCATCACACAACTGGGGATCAGAGGATGCAAAAATAATATCATCAACAAAATTTGAACAAGTAGCATTGTTGATCCACCTTCTTAATGAATAAAGTTTTATCTATGGAGCCTCTAGTGAAATGATTTTGAAGAAGAAATTTTGACAATGTCTCATATGAGGCTCTAGGAGCTTGTTTCAACCCATAAAGAGCTTTATCAAGCTTGTATACCCATCTGGATGTTTATATCCTCAAAACCTATGGTTGACACACATAAACCTCTTCTTTTTTTTACCATATAAAAATGCACTTTTAACATCCATTTGAAAAACTTTAAGATTGTGGAATGCTGCATAGGCTAAGAACAATCTAATTGCCTCCAGTTTGGCTACAGGGGCAAAGGTCTCATCATAGTCAATACTTTCTTCTTGTGAGAACCCCTGAACACCAGTCTGGCCTTGTTCTTAACAATAAGCCCATTTTCATCTGTTTTGATCCTAAACCCATTTAGTGCCTATTGCACACTTACCTGGGGTAGAGGTACCAGTTCCCACACTTGCTGCTTCTTGAACTGAAGTAGCTCAAGCTGCATGGCTTCCACCCATCCATTGTCTCTCAGAGCAACATGATAGTTCTTTGGCTCTTGCTGACTGATGAAGAGAGCATAGAAGCACAAGTTAGACAATTTACTTTTAGTTGAGACGCCAGCATTGATACCACCAATGATTTGAGATATGTTGTAATCCTTCAGCTCTTGGTGCACAATAAGATCAGTGCAAGTGTTTGTAGCCGGTTCAGCAACAGTAGATGTTGATTCAGATTCTTGAAACCAAGTATTAGATGGCAAATCAAATGATGTGGGAATAAGAATCTCATGAGCATTTGATGTGGATGGAGCTGCTGAAGGTACAGGAACATCAAGATTAGCAGACTCAGGCAGTTGGTCACTAACTTGAAAAGGTGAGTACTGATATCATCATCATCTTCAGTACCACCAGGTGGAAGACTTGCTGTAGAGGATGATTTATCCACATGATCTGCAATAGCTGGAGTTTGATAAGGAGCATATTGCAGTATGTCCAGATCAAACAACTCCATAGGGTTTTGTGGAATTTTATCCTTAGGAGATTAATTAAATTTCACATGCAAGGTTTCTTCAACTATCTTTGTTCTGCAGTTGAAGACTTTGTAAGCCTTGCAGATGGATGAATAACCAACAAAGTACCCTGCATCCACCTTAGGATCAAATTTGTGGAGTTGATCCTTTGTGTGAGAATGAAACAAGGACATCCAAAGGCTCTGAAGAATGAAATCAAAGGAGCCAAATGATGTAGAGCTTCATATGGAGTCTTCATCAACCTCTGATTTACTAATACTCTATTCTGCACATAGCAAGCTGTATTGACAGCTTCAGCCCAAAAGGTCAAAGGCAAACCAGAGTCAGCCAACATGGACCTTGCAGCTTCAATTAAAGTCCTGTTCTTTCTCTCCACTACTCCATTTTGTTCTGGAGTCCTTGGGATGCTAAACTGCCTTTTGATTCCTTTTGAAAGATAAAAATCATCAAGTGTATGGTTTTTGAATTCAGTACCATTGTCACTCCTTATACACTTGACTGATAGGGAATACTGCTTCTCAACATACAGCATAAAGTTTATAATCTTTTGAGCAACCTCCTCCTTTGAATGTAGAAAGAAAGTCCATACAAATCTGGAGTAATCATCCACAATTACCAGACAATATTTCTTCTTTGCCATGCTCATCACTCTCACAGGACCAAATAAATCCATGTGTAGTAACTACAAGCAGGCAATGGACTTAGGTTCTTCAATGGACGGGAATAAGACTTTGTGCTGTTTTCCTTTCAAACAAGCAGTGCAAGCTTCATCACAGTGGAACTCCTTTATTGATAAACCTCTTACTAAACGATTCTGAATCAGCTCGTTCATGTTTTTGAAATTAACATGACCCAGCCTTCTATGCCACAGTTTAGATTCCTGAGAGAGGCTTTGGAGAATAGGCATGGATGACCCTTGAAATCATTTTCTTTGACAAATCCAAGGCATACACTCTTCCAATCCCGTTGGCATTCAGGAGAGTATGTTCATCCATTACCTTGTCAATCAGCCTCAGAACTTGGGAAGACGGAATCCTGCAGTTCTGGCTTGTGAAAAGTGCAACATGCCCTTTATCACACATCTGACTGACACTCAGCAGATTATACTTGAGATTCTCCACATGGTTGACATCATCAAATCGGATTTGTCCATTACTCTAGCATGATGTAACCTCTGGAATCATTCCTAAATTGTAACCTCTGGCATCATTCCCAAATGAAACAAATCCCTTCTTTCCTTGAGAGTAGTCATTAAGAAGAGAACTACACCCAGTCATATGCATAGATCCTCCATTGTCCACATACCAGATGCTCCTTTGGCATGTTGAAGAACCCTGTATAAGAGAACTAGTTAGATTTTGAGACCCAAACCTTTTTGGTTTTGGGCCTGTCTTTATCAACAGATGTAACCATAACTTGTTCCTTATGATTGACAGCTGAAGAAGGAGATGGTGCTGAAATGGATTCCTTGGATTTGGGCTTGGAATGTCTTTCAGTGATTGATCACAGGTGCATCTAGTTGGTTAACTCTCCCAACAAATGCTAAACCATCATAACAAGTTGTGTCTGATTTGTAGCCAAAGCTTTCAGCTCTTGTGACATATCACTACTTGTGTTTGATGAGTTCCTGTGATTCACCATTTCCTCCTTACAATTAACAGACTTCGTCTGATGTTTGTCATGAAAAGCACTATCAGCTGTTTTGTGATGAACCTTATCCTTCTTTTTGGATTTAGTTGAAGGCTTGGGTTTATCACAATGCAATGATTGCGGTACAAACTTGGTCTCAAACTCAGTTTTCATTTCATCCATCTGGATTTTAATGAGCTTATCTCTGTTGAGTTTGGAGCCTTTTTTGTACCAGCATTCATTAGAAAGATGATTGAATTTACCACATATTTCACATGGCTTATTCTTCATCTTGGATTGATCAACTGCTGATGTGGAAACTACTGAAGGTTTGCTCTTTAGTACTTTCCTCTTTTCTGTACTTTTGTTCAGTACTGAAGAATCTGTAACAGCTGAAGAGTTGTTTTTCACCTGTTCATTGTCAGCAGTTGTTAATCCATTTGTTTCAGCTGATTTGAAATGCTTTTCAGTTGTTGTAACTTCCCCCTCAGTACTTAAGTTACTTTGAAGAACAACATCTGAAATACTCAGCTTCATGTGCTTATCAGTAGTTAACCCATCAACCAATTGACTTGCTGAGGTATCAACCCTTGTTTCATCTTGTGATTTTTGGGAAATCACTTGGAGATGATGCACGTGATAATGTGGTTTGGAGACTGCTTTCACCTTCAGATGCTACTATTGGTTTTGGAGTAAAATCTGTTGGAGGTGCAATATGGTTGTAACCAATTCCAAACTTCACATTAGAAGCAGATTGCTTACTGAGCAGCATTTCAAATCCCTTGCATGATGACACCCAGCGGTCACACTAAACTTGGGTAACTGCATGTTTTTCTTTGAGTTCCTTATGGTTCTCAAGAATGACCTCTAGCTTAGCCTTTTCATCATTTAACTGGCATTTAAGCTTATAAATCTCATCATCTTTGTCCTTAAGGACAGACTCACATTCAGCTTTTCTTTTGGAATAATTTGCTCAAGCTCTAGATTTTGATTAATTAAAGCTACATTTGCTTCTCTAATAGAGACAAATGCATCTATGCAAGATTCAGAACAAAGCTTAGCCTTAGCCTCGGAGGATACCTGGGTTACCTGTGAAGAAGATGCATTGGAGCATCAACTCTCAGTAGATTCTAGGGCCATGAGAGCTAGATTCCCAAAAGGATGTTCACCACCATGTTGACCATCCCCAGCAAACAATTGCTCAGTACCAGAGAGATCATCTGGTAAACTGCTCCAGTCAACATTACCGAGGGTGAAGAAGCTGAGATGAGGTTGTGATTGAGATGGTAGAGGCTCAGGTAATGCTTTTGGTTGTTGTCAAGAAGGAACTTGAACTGGATTTGGCTGAGGCATGTAATAGCAGGGGTACGGATATGACATTGCCCTACGGGACACAATATGCAGGTGAAACAGGTTGTGAATGATGACCAGAACTAGGAGGTTGTTGCCCTCTGTTTTGTGAATTAGTGCTTGGAAAAGTCACAAAGGGTGCAGAGGAGATAGATCCAGATGATCTACACTCTCTTGCAAAATGTCCAAGCCTTTGGCATTTGTGACACCTCAACTTACTCTTGTCAAAACCAACTTTGGTTTTGCCAGAGAGTCCAGGAAATTTCCTGCCAGTCCTCTTGTAGAATTTCTGAGATCTGATATTAATCAAGTCCATTTGGCTTAGAATATCCATCTCTTCTAGATCATCATCAGCTAATCCTTTCAGATCATCCATGATAAAACATAAGTTGTCACTATAACAACCTGAGTGACTATCAACACCAACAAATGCATGATCTGAACTGTTTGAAGAGAATCTATATGCTCATCATAATTACTTTCAGATGCAGCATATTCTGAATCATGACCAACCAAGGCAGTGTTCCCTGGATAAAGTCATCAGTGAGCTTTCCTAATGATGCCAGTTTCCTTTTCTCATCTATCTCTCTCTCAAATGTAAGCAGTTTCCCATGAAGTTGGGTAAGAGATAGTTTATCCAGATTTGCACTGGAGCGTAGAACAATAGTATATGTGTCTATCTCTTAGGCAGTGATCTGAGGAATCTGTTATTCATCTGGCAATTGGTATATTCATGTTTGACCAGTTTTAGCTCAGAGATCAAACAGAAAAACGCTCAAACTGTTGAGTCAGTGTCTCACCCTTCTTATGAGAGAATGTTTCATATTGTTGGGCAGGGATTTCTCTGTTGTTTTCTAAGACCTCATCAGTTCCACCGAATTGTTCCTTCAGTGCATTCCAGAGGTCATGAGCAGTTTCATGATGCATAAGCCCGGAATAGATTTCATTAGGCAGTGCCATGGCCAGAATTCCATGGGCTTTTGCATCAATCTCAAACAGTTTCCGATCTTCATCTGATTATTTCTCCTTCTTCTTCAGAACCATTTGATTGGTTTTCGGATTGTTCACCATAGGCTTATGTGGACCATGTACCAGTGATGTCCAACAACCCGAACTGTTAACAGACAGGTGATGAAGCATTCTTCGTTGCTATATGTTATACTCAGTCCTAACCAGCATCGGAGGATTGGTTGTGGAACCAGTATTGTGAGAGTCATTAGAAGGAGTAGTCATTCTCAGAATCAACCAAAATCAAGTAAGTTTTAACAGATTTAGAACAAAACACAACAGACCAATTTGAACCAAGAGAACACACAAAGCAATAAAACGAAAGTAGCAGAAATTCAATTCAACTATAACCATTCTTGCAAATATGCCAATTCAATCAGATGTAGATATCAATTAGCAGTTTCAATGATCAATTGTTAGATCGATCAATGATTAACCTGCTCTGATACCAATTGTTAGGATCAGCGATCTACGTTTGATTGATTAGAGAGTATTGCAGCGGATTTTAATAATTATTTAGCCAATTCACAAGAATATAATTGATATTCAAAGTAAGAGTGAACGATTATAGAAGGAATTCTGTGAATCAAAGATTTCATTCAATACGCGCTTTCTGGTGGCAAAATGTCACACTTACAATCAGGTCAATCATCCCTTATATAGGAATGTCGTGGTGTAACATTCCTATATAAGAGATGTGACGTCTGCTGATGTCACTTGATAGTGACATCTAACAGAATTATTCAAACAACTGAAAGTCAACACAACTACGGAAGATGTCAAAACAGCTGACATCTTCTTACAAAAATACTAAGTGTTAACAGTCATTACAACTACTGAAAAGAAACTACTAAACTACAACGACTGAAGAACATGCTCTTCAGTCGTTTTACAAATACTGAAACATAAAAGAAAACTACTGAAAGGAAACCATCACAACAACTGAAGAATACTTCTTCAGCTGTTGTAACAAACTCTGAAAGCTTCAGCTTGGACTTCTTGAACATTAGCTGTTGTCATCAGCTAATGTCTTCAGCTGTTGTCTTCAGTCTTTGTACTTCAGCTGTTGATCTTCGGTACTTTAGTCTTCAGCTGTTGTTCTTCAGACTTTGGTCTTTAGCTGTTGAAGTCTTCAGTACTTTAGTCTTCAGCTTTTGAAGTCTTCAGTACTTTAGTCTTCAGCTGTTGTTCTTCAGACTTTGGTCTTCAGCAGTTGAAGTCTTCAGTACTTTGTTCTTTAGCTGTGCTCTTCAGACTTTGTCAAACAGCTGATCAAGTCTTCAGCAGTTGTTGCGATGTCTGTGGGACTTAGAGGTTTTTCTGATCAGGCTCATTGGTTCTTTTGGTCCAACAAACTCACTGCTTTGAAGGTGAAGTTCTTAAACTAGTGCTTCAAGAAGCCCTTCTTGTCCTCTTGTGCTTCAGTGTACACCTTATACATGAGCTTCGTGCATCCCATAGTTGCTTAGCAATTTTTCATATCTTTAAGCCCTTTTATATGGAGAGTTATTCGAAGAGGAATCTGGCGGTAGGGAAGTCTTCTCTAACTTTTTTCAAAAATAGTCCAACCACCTCCTTTGATAAACATACCACCCATAGCGTAGCTGAAATGTGTTGGTGTGAAGTCGTCTTGGATCGATAAACATCCGAGCATGTTCTTGACGGAAGGATAAACAACACACAAACCAAAAAGTCAAATATAATACAAACTATAATTGAATGGTTTCATTGAAAAACCTAACGATTACAAGCTCGTTACAACATAAGAATCAAGACTCTTGGCAAGGGAAAGATCGAGCATGATCTCCCCTCTCATCCGGCAGCCCTAGGCTCCGAGCAGACTTCCTCTCAAATCCTTAATCTCTCTACACATTGAAACTGGTATATATAGGCCTCGGCCCATATTAGATGCGACTGGGCCCATTCGTGCGATTGGACCATGCGTATGGTTCAATCGTACGACTGGACCATGGTATGGTTCAATCGTACGACTGGACCATACTTATGGTTCAGTCTTACGAATGTCCCAATCGCATCTCTCAGTCGCACACTGGTCCATTAGCATGGCTCAGTCGTACGACTGAGTCTCATTCGCATATGCTCCTGCGAATGACCCAGTTTCATGTGTTTACAACATATCAGGTGTATAACATTAAGCCTAGACTATTCGACAAGCGACGGACACACTATATATGACTATATATGCTCCAACAAATTCCCCCTTGGACGTTGCTTGCGAATAGTAGATAACACCTCTTACAATCTTCAGTCAATCTTTGCTCTGGTTGCCAATAGAATCAAACGAAAACCATATTAGCCAACGTTGCCAATCTGTCAGGTTACACACATCCCGAAAATGAATTTAGGCACAATAGCTTTCATTTACTTTGTAGAACACCATCGTAGCAGCAAGATTCGCTATATGACTGATTTTTTCAGATAATGACATGAATAGTTTTCCATTGCTTCAATCTTCACACAGGCTAACCTGATTAACATCACCACCTGTAGAAATTCCCCCTCACATTTAGCATATCCCAATATATAGACATTGTGCTCTCCTGGCGTCTTCACACGGTGTATTGGGCAAAAGGTTGAAGGTTCTAATCCACAGCTGACAATATCAACCAAATCAGCATGCATGTCGATTCATCATCAGAAACCTGCTCACATCATCACTTTCTGATTGCATCTTCAATTCTCTATACATGGATTCCCCCTAAGAATGAGAATCCTCTCTGTGTGGATAAATATAACTTGATTCGACCATAAGTAGTCAGATGCTCCTGACTACCCCACAAAATCAGCACCGACTGCTGACATCTTCTCTTCTCTCTTTCGTGTCCAACAACATTCACCTATTCTCAAAGTCCGATGAATAATGGGGTATACATCGAACTTATTTGAAAAAGAACCTCAGGGTGAATATGCTTTGCTCATCCTAAATCTGTGCAAGAAGCTGTTCTAGACTCTTTTTTTTGGTCTGGAACAAATGCGGATGAGTCAATGCGGATGGCTCATTCGTGCGATTGAACATACGACTGGTCTAGTCGCACGACTGAACATACGACTGGTCAAGTTGTACGAGTGGTCCCTTTGGATGGTCCAGTCATACGAATGATTCATTCGCATGGCCCAGTCACATGAACGGGTCTGCACGCAGATTTTTAGATTTGCAGCTGCCAGGGCTACCCAAAACCCTATTCTAACGAACTTAACATGAACCGAAACAAAGTAGGAATCATCAGATTTGAAAGGGTGATAGGAACGTGGTTTCGAAATCGATTTTAACATAGAAGCAACACACGTAACAAGATCTGAGCAAAACACGAAGAACACGAAGTGGGTTTAACATCAAGATCTGAAATTTGATCGAGAAATCAAGAGCTCGGGTTGCTAGAATGATTGTTAGATCATTCCAATAGTAACCGGCTCTGATACCAATTGTGAAGTCGGCTTGGATCGATAAACATCCGAGCATGTTCTTGACGGAAGAATAAATAACAGCACAAACCAAAAAGTCAAACAATAATACGAACTATAATTGAATGGTTTCATTGAACAAAAACTAACAATTACAAGCTCATTACAACATAAGAATCAAGACTCTTGGCAAGGGAAGATCGAGCATGATCTCCCCTCTCATCCGGTAGCCCTAGGCTCCGGGCAGACTTCATCTCAAAATCCTTAATCTCTCTACACATTCAAACTGGTATATATAGGCCTTGGCCCATATTAGATGCGACTGGGCCCAATCATGTGAGTGGACCATGCGTATGGTTCAATCGTACGACTGGACCATGCGTATGGTTCAATCGTACGACTGGACCATACTTATGGTTCAGTCTTACGAATGTCCCAATTGCATCTCTCAGTCGCACGGATGGTCCATTAGCATGGCTCAGTCGTACGACTGAGTCTCATTCGCATATGCTCCTGCGAATGACCCGGGTTCATATGTTTACAACATATCAGGTGTATAACATTAAGCCTAGACTATTCGACAAGCGACATACATACTATATATGACTATATATGCTCCAACACTTGGTATATGAGGCCTAGAGATAATGAAATCCAACTTTTTAGATTTTTGATACTTGATAAAGTCTTCCATTCTTTGACACCATGTATCAAAGTATTTAAGAGTGATTAGTGGGGACTTTGTCTTGGTTTCAGTTTTCATATCAACCTTTGTGAGAGCTGCCATTTGAATTGTTAAGTGTTTTGTGAGACTAAGGGATCTAGGATGGTGAGATCTTACAATCAAGATCCTGGAATGCTCTGATACAACAAATAGGGAACTAGGACTTTGGTTATGATACTATAACACAAGTGACTAAGAGACATAAACTTAAGAACAACAAATATGTTTGGTTTACAAGATTGTAGTATACTTCTTCTCAAGTTGGATATATTTGATCCAGACAACACTTTATACTACATCCTACAGCTGCCCATACTTAGAAGGTCAGTTGGATATATTTGATCAGGACCCCAAAACAACGTAGAGTCAATAGGCAGATCTGCCTTTTGACTAGTGACTATGATATCTCATAGCTCACATCCTAATATATTACAAATAGGATAAAAGTACATAAAATAGAAAGTTACACACTCAATACCTCAATGTAGAGTTACAAAAAGCATGGACCATTCACCAACTTGTATAAATTGGTGTCTTCAGAGTTGCAACAAGAAGTTGGTAATATTTATGAAAAGTATATCGTAGAAGGTATGTTCTTCAAAGTCTTTGAAAGAAATATGTCTTGACTTCATTTGCTTCAAAAGGCTTTGTCTTTGAAGCTTTGGAGGACTTCACTTTTGGCTTTGGAAGATATTGGTCTTTGCTTTAGAAGATTTTACACTTAGAGTATTTCTCATGTTGGGTGTAAAACTTCCGAAAAGTCCATGCGAGCATGAAAAACTTAGTCTGTTTTGAGTGTATGAACCTTTCAATAAGCCTTACACAAGGGTATATCTTGTCAAATGTTGGTAACTATAGGTGAAGTAATTGGTGTTAGGGAACTTGCTAACTTCTTTTAGAGCTTCGCTTGTTTCCATAACCTCTTTGCGGTTTTTTTTATCTTCAAGCCAATCTCGAGTACTGTACGTGAAGAAAAAGATCTTGGCATAAAATGATTTGAGTTTTTGTATTCTTGGCCACGAGGCAAATTTGTTGGACGTCGAATCCAGCTAATAAAATATTGTAATGTCAACCTACCATCACACACACTAAGAATAGTATGAGCAGAAGTAGGGTTCGTGTCCTCAAGGATACGTGTCAACAATTTTATACCAAAATTGTTTTACTACAATTACTATAGTTGGTTATGGGTTAAGGAAGGTGGGGATTTCAATTAAAAACTAAATCTAGAAGTAAATTGCAAAAAAGTAGAAATATTCCAACAAGCTGACATGACCGTGCCAAATCTGTAAAGGAAATTTTATTCCGACATGTTAGGTTCGGCCACAAAAAATGTGAATTGATAATTTTTTTTGTTTTTTAAATTATGAAAAAGGAATTACTAAAGAAGGTAACTAAATGGTTAAATTAATTCAAAAATGAAAACTAATTTCAACACTTTGGTAATTTCATGATTCAATATAGCTTACGATCATTAACGATTACGGTGCAATGACTATATTTAATTAATGATTTGTATTGATACTAAATATCACGTCATTATGATATCCACTCTATCTAATGTCCAATCAATCACAGTTTGTTAATTAGAGCCAACCCACTACTCTAAGCTCATGTTGTTCGGATATTATCGTGCAGGTTGAAATGATAGAAGTATAAATTATAGTTAAACACACACGTCGTTCGATATGTTTAAATAGAGTGTGTGACTTTATAACGAGGATGAATTCATTGTCAAACTCAAACCATTAATTTTTCCTTATATCAAAAATCAAAACATGAATAGGGTTTTAAATATTGTAGAACATTATTAGAAAATTTAATAAAGTGATTAACTTTATTAACAATCTAATATATACTATATTAGATCCAGGTTTAAGATTAAGAATCAAACAAACAAACCATTAAAATATAAACATCTCATAACTATTACACAAACCTACAAACCAAATCAAAGAAATTTAACCCTAATTTGAAGCTGAAATTGTTCTAGTTGGACATGATGGCGAGATCAATCAAAGAGGAAATAAAAATAAAAACATCCAAAAAACACCAATTATTAAGTATTTTCAATCAAAAGAATTCCATGAACAAAAAGAACCAATTTGCTACAGCTTTTCTTGCTTGTTGAAGTTGATTCTTCAATTAAATCACTTTAAGATGCTACAAAGGACCATGTACGTACAGAATACTAATAGATTCTTTGTTTATACCGAATCAAATAGTGCAGAATCCTATTTGATTAGCGATGCAATCAGTGAGAACGTTTACCCGATCGATATAAGATAAACTAAACGTTATGGACGAGTAGGAATTGATCAAGAACGATCTATGAACGTGGACTGGCTTTCATGGACATTCTGGACTGCTAGGGTTTTTGAATATACGTGATCTCTCGGATTCTATCTCAATTGTTAAGGGTCGGGATCTAGTTTGATCAATTAGATTAAGATTTGCAGCGGAATAGAACAAGAATTAGACGAAATTTAAGCAAGAATAATATGAATATTCAATCAAACAGTGACGGTTATAGAGAGAGACAGTTTTCTGCAAAGAGAATATTTTCATTCACGCACAAGCTTTGGCTACAAAGAAATTAGGTCAACATTCCTTTTATAAAGGAATGTGACATGAGCTGATGTCACTTGATAGTGACAGCAAACTGATTTATACAAACAACTAAAAGTAGACTAAACTACTGATGATGTCCATAACAACTAAGGACACCTTCACAAAAAGCTAAGTACAAGCTAAAATTACAACTACTGAAGTTATAACATCTGAAGTGTAAGAACTTCAGATGTTTTACATAAAATAAAAATACTAATTACAAACTACTGAAAAGTAAACCATCACAACTACTAAAAAGAACTACTTCAGCTGTTGTGACAACTTCTGAGAACTTGGTCTTCAGACTTTGTCTTCAGCAGTTGTCTTCAGACTTTGTCTTCAGACTTTGTCTTCAGACTTTGTCTTCAGACTTTGTCTTCAGCTTTTGTCTTCAGACTTTGTCTTCAGCAGTTGTCTTCAGACTTTGTCTTCATCATTGTCTTCAGACTTTGTCTTCAGCTGTTGTCTTCAGACTTTGTCTTTAGACTTTGTCTTCAACTTTGTCTTCAGCTGTTGTAGACCACTTCAGTTGTTATGATGTCTGTGGGATTTAAAGTTTTATGATTTGGCTCATTGGTTCTTTTGGTCCAACAACTCCCCCTGAACCAATGCAGCCAAAACCTTTAAGATTATTGAAGTCCCACTCATTGGCAGAAACATTTCTGGATCAGCTCAGAAATCACCAAATTAATCAGGCCAGGAAGAGATTCAGAAAGTTTAATTGGCAAAGGTGAATGGGAACTCTGTCTTGGGGAATTGGACACAAGCTGTTACCACCATCCATGAGACCTACTTCCAATGATGAGTCTGTAAGACTCTCTAACATAGGCCTTAAGGAATACAACTTGTTCTTCTATTGTGAGTTCTTCAGCTCACTTTCAAAGAAGAACTCAGGCCCATAGTACTCTCATAAGTATATAACATTCTTTCCATTCTTTAGGTCCACAGTAGTTATTTCTCTGTGCAAACTCATCAGGATGAGTACGTTCAAGTAACAACTGGAGCTCATTTCTTCTTATTTCTTCAAGCTTCTTGTAGATCAACCCCTTCTTCACCATTTTGTTTTCTAGTAAAGTTTGTGGAGTCATCTTAGACTTGTAGGCTCTCTTGAAGTCTTCAAGGATTTCCTAGGGTGACATACAATGGACAGCATTATCACAGCATCTAAGTCTTCTTTACTTGGCCATTGTATCGACTTGGAATATCTTTTTATGAATTTTGTCACCTACTCTGGGGTCAGGCCAAATTCTCACTCTCTCTTTCTGATATTGAAATGTGAATCTGAGAGCATACAACCTCTAAGCATGTTTCTTCATAGCTAGTATGTGAAGACTTAGAAAACTCTTTATCAAACCATCCTTAACAACTGCTCTCATTTGTTTGTGTTGTTCTTCTTCTTCAAGTTTGACTTTTACCATTTGCCTTTGGATGTCAGGTGTGATTGTTGTTGGTTGACTCCTAGGCTCAGTCATCTTTGTTTAAGAACAACAGAGATTAGCAGACTATCATCCTCATCATCTTCTTCTTCTTCCATCCTCAAAACCTTCTCTTCCTCTTGGGTGCATCATTGGTAGTGGTTTGAATAGGTTCTTGGGTGAAGGAGTTGGTTTGAGGGTTGTGAAGTTGGTTGTTTTGGTGGGGAGATTGTATAGGCTGCTCTAGCATCTTGGTTTGAGTGAGGCTTTGGATAACTTTGCCATATCAGACCTTTTCCCAGCACCAACTTCATTAAGAGCTTCTATGATCAATCCTTTGTTGAATACTTCAGAAGAACAGATTCTGGTGGTTATCTCCAAAATACTATCTTTGGACCGTGACTTCACTTTAATGATTGATCTTCCCAAATGCTTTGATATGAATCTTATCATAGCTCCAGCCTTTCCCCTTCTTTCTCACTACAACTTGCCTATCTATGCTCAATCTCTTGAATCTCTAGCCTTCTAATTTCAGAGTCAAGTTTGGCTATGTCAAAACCTTATCTGAAGAGTTGATCAATGATTTTATCAATAGATCTGCTATGTTGATCAGTTCTTCTAACTTTTTCTTATCTTTAGTCTGTTCAGTACTCTTCTTTCTCTTGTATATGATCATCTCCTTTTCTTTCTTCTCTTTTCTTCTTCCTCTTCAACTCTCTTTCTTTTGTCTGCTTTCACTGACTTAGACTCCCCTTTTGGGTTGCATTGGTTCAGGGGTTGAATGTCAGAAAGTCTCTTGGAAATAGCATCATCAACTAAGGTTGAAAATTTGAGGAAAGCCTCTCATCAATGGCTTGATGCACAATGTTAGTGATGATGGAAATGATGAGAGGTAAGGAGGATTGAAAGGCAGCAACCATTTGCTCAGATGGTTCTGTCCCTGAGAAATGGTGCCTGAATCAGAGGCTGGTGGCACAGTTGTTGGAGTGGCTCAGTGTTTTGGAGACTTTAGAGAAGCTGCCATCCCTGGTGAATTTGGGCAAATGGACTTGATTCTTGTAACAATTTGGCAAGCAGTTCTTGTAGTCTGCATACCTTAGCCTCAAGAATGGTTTTATGGGCTAGAACATCAAAGAAAAAGCCCAGATCATCATCAGTCTTTCTTGAAATCATCTGACCTCCTGATTAAAATCAGATGAACATGTGCTGAGTGTAGATCAATATTCACATGTGCCCCTATTCTTGGAACTGGGCACTTCCTGCCTTAGGATTATGTCCTTCATTGGCAGTTGCCTCTGCTGAGGTCTTAGAGATGATACCACCTTCATCCTGTTCATATGCTGAAACAGGAGAAGAGGCAGCATCACCGAATGTTCGAATCTCCTCCTCTACACAGGGAGATTGAACTATGTAATCCCTATGCTATGGGTTATCAGCCGCATTAAAATCCTTTCCCTCAACTGTTGAGGTTTTCCCAATGGTAATAGGTTTCTGGGAGGGGTAGAGGAATGTAGTTGAGTCAGCACTTGTGCAATAACCACAGTTGGGCTTGTAGGGTGACTTTAGTCGGAGATAAGTGTGAAGAAGATTGCACCTGGGGTGAATGGTGCTCTTCAATGGCAATCTTCACAGTGAGAGAGATTCCAGTAATGTGGATTCCCCATTTTTGGTTGCATCAGGATCCTCTTGAGAGGATACCTGAGCGTTTCAGCTGGTAGAGTCTTGAAACTACAGGGGGATTACTACCAGTAGTTTCATCTCTGCCTTGTGTTGTAGGGGCATCATCAGGGGACTCAACTCCCTAAGTAGCCTTTTTGGTTTGTGTTGGATGGTGGTTTGGAAAGGACTTTGGAACTGGAGGATGAGGCTGTGGGTTCCCTCTGCTTGGGTTTGAGCAGTTTGGCCGCCTCTTTGAGTTGTGGTCAGAGTTGTGCCTGAAGTATACCTCAGGCAAAACTACCACAGCAGGGACTCCAAGGCCACAGGGCCATCAGATTTTAATTGATGACGATTATGGCCATAAGAACCTTGGATATAATATCCATCTGTTAGCCACAGGTTTCATTGCCAGATCTTTTAATTCCAAAATATAACTTCAGAAAAATTTAAGCTTTGGCGTTCAAGGATAGAATACAATACCTGCTGCCACCCCCGATGACATTTGATCCCATGAAGAGGATTGGGGGCAAGCAGACATTGGGATCAAGAAGATTACGCGTTCAACATCATGGAAGTGCTTCTTCAATATTGGTAGCACTTAGGTCGCCCTCATACCCATGGTTGATGAATGATAGATCAGTGGTGCTCTTCGTGTATTTGGTGAGAAAGGTGGCATCATTCAGATCTAGGGTTTTGGCGAATGATAGCAGGAGTTTGACCATCTTCTTCTGGTTTACAAACGATTGGAGAGTGATCGTGACATCATTCTCACCAGTATGGACAGTGACATTTGTCCAGAACTGGCGAAGGGTATCGGGATAGATGGTTGGATTCAGAAGAAAAGCATTTGATACGGGAATCAACCATCAGATCATGGCCGCATCAACTTAGTCCAAAGGCCGATTTTGTGAAGTAGGCAACACAGTTGTGTCGTGGTTGATTTGCATGGTCGCCATTAATGGAAGATGAAAGTTCTGAAAACGACTTATGAAAAGTTTGAAGTTAGGTTTAGGTATTTATACGTTATGAAACGGCTGAAAGAAAACAACTGAAAGTTTTGGTATTAGTCATGAGTTGTTAGGAAAACGACTGAAGACATGGTTTTAACTTTCAGATATTGTAAACAACTTAAGACTTGGTGTTAGTCATTAGTAGTTTGAAACTACTAAAGACTTGGTTTGGGCTTCAGTTGTTTTGAAATGAAACAGCAGTTGTTTGAAACAATTGAAGAGTAAAATTTATCATCAGTTGTTGTCATCAATTCACAGATCTCAGTTGTTTCATTGACCTTAACACTTACTCAGCATACTATCTGATTTTCAGATGTTTCGTTGGTCATGAGTACTTATCTGTTAGAACAAACATCAGTAGTTGTGACCACATCAGTAGTTGTAACTACATCAGTACTTTTCAACAAATAAAGTACTTCAGTACTTTTAAGTAATTTAGTCTTCAGTAGTTATGAAAACTGCTGAAGATAAAATAACTTATCAGTACTTATTTTTGACAGTTGTATACTAATGCTCATCAGTACTTGTGAACTGAGATCATCAGTAGTTGTCAAACATTCTAGCTACAGCATACCAAGCCTTAGCATTAGATTTTGGAAAGTTGCACTGTCCAAAGGCTTAGTAAATAATCTGCAAGCTCATCAGCACTAGGAACAAACTTTGGATCAATCAGACCTTTTTCATAACAATCCCTGATAAAATGATGTCTGATCTCAATATGTTTGGTCCTAGAATGCTGGTCAGGATTCTTAACAATACAAAGAGCTGAAGCACTGTCCATCAGTAAAGGAGTCTTAGTCTGTGTAATGTCATAATCCAATAATTGATTCTGAAGCCAGAGTACCGAGATGTATAAGTTGCAGCAGCAATGTACTCTGCTTCAGCAGTGGATGTAGCAATGAAGTTTGTTTCTTACTCTGCCAAGAAACTAAACAATTGCCTAGAAATTGGCATCCACCAGAGGTTGATTTTCTGGTTAATTTACACCCTGCATAGTCACTATCAGAGAAAGCAACTAATTTGCAAGAGTGCCAGTGGAATACCAAAGTCCTAGAGATTGAGTTCCTTACAAGTATCTAAAGATCCTTTTGACTGCAATCATATGGGATACTTTAGGTGTAGCCTGAAATCAAGCACAAACATAAGTTGCAAACATAATGTCTGGTCTAGAAGTTGTAAGGTACGTCAAGGAACAAATCATACATCTGTAAAGAGTTCATCAACTTCTTTACCTTTCTGATCAGCATCCAGTTGTGTGGTGATGCACATGGGAGTAGAACAGGGCTTACAATTTTGTAAATCAAACTTTTCAACAGATCTTTTTTACATTTTGACTGATGAATGAAGTCCATCAGCAATTGTTTGATTTGCAAACCCAGAAAGAACTGTAATTCTCCCATGGCACTCATTTCAAACTTTGGTTGCATTAACTTAGTAAAGGCATCACACAACTATGGATCAGAGGATACAAAAATAATATCATCTACATAAATTTGAACAAGGAGCTTATGCATGCCTACTATCTTTATGAACAAATTTTTATCTATCGAGCCTCTAGTAAATTGTTTTGAAGAAAAAAGTTAGACATTGTTTCATACCAGGCTAGGAGCTTGTTTTAACCCATAAAGAGCCTTATCAAGCTTATACACCCAATCTGGATGTTTATGATCTTCAAAACCTGGTGGTTAACACACATAAACTTCTTCTTTTTTATTTACCATATAAGAATGTACTTTTGACATCCGTTTGAAAAACTTTAAGATTATGGGAAGCAGCATAAGCTAAGAACAATCTGATTGCCTCCAGTCTGGCTACAGCGGCAAAGGTTTCATCATAATCAATACCTTCTTCTTGTGAAAACCCCTGTACAACTAGTCTGCCTTTTTCTTGACAATTTGACCTTTTTCATCAGTTTTATTCCTAAACACATTTAGTGCCTATTGCACACTTACCTCGGGTAGAGGAACCAGTTCCCACACTTGCTGCTTTTGAAACTGAAGAAGCTCAAGTTGCATGGCTTCAACCATCCATTGTCTCTTAATGCAATATGATAGTTTTTGGCTTTTTGCTGACTGATGAATAGAGCATGAAAGCAGAAATTGGACAATTTACGTCTAGTTGAAACACCAGCATTGATGTCACCAATGATCTAAGACATAGGGTGATTCTTCTATTCTTGGTACTCAATAAGATCTGTGCAAGTGTTTGTAGGAGATTAGCAGCAACAGATGTTGATCCAGACTCTTGAAAACTAGAATGAGATGGCAATTCAAATGAAGTAGATGATTCAGAGATCTCATCAGCATTTGTTGTGGATGGAACTGCTAAAGCTACAGGAACATCAAGTTTAGTAGACTCAGGCAAGTGATTACTAAACCCTGCATTTGTACCACCAGATGGATGACTAGTTGCAGGAGATGATGGATTCACAAGATCTGCAACAGCTGGAGACTGATAAGGAACATATTGAAGTATGTCCAAATCAAATAACTCCCAGGGTTTTGTGGGATTTTGTCCTTTGGAGATTTATTAAACTTTACATGCAAGGTTCTTCAACTTCTTTGTTATGCAATTAAAAACTCTGTATGCCTTGCAAGTATATGAATACCCAACAAAGTACCCTGCATCCACCTTTGATTCAAACTTCTGAAGTGAATTCTTTGTGTTAAGAATGTAACAGGGACACTAAATGCTCTAAAAAAGGAAATCAGAGGGGCCAAATGATGTAACATTTCATATGGAGTCTTCATCAACCTCTGATTTACTAACACTTTATTTGCACATAGCAAGTTGTGTTGATAGCTTCAGCCCAAAAGGTTAGTGGCAAACCAGAATCAACCAACATTGACCTTGCGGCTTCAATAAGGGTCCTGTTCTTTCTTTCCACCACTCCATTTTGTTCAGGAGTTCTTGGAATGCTATACTGCCTTTGATTCCCTTAGATAAATAGAATTCAAAGTGTGTGGTTTCTAAATTCTGTTCCATTATCACTCCTCACACACTTGACTGGAAAGGAGTACTGCTTTTCCACATACAACACAAAGTAGATGATCATTTGACCAACCTCATCTTTCGAATGTAAGAAGAAGGTCCATACAAATCTAGAATGATCATCCACAATTATGAGACAATATTTTTTCTTTGCCATGCTCATCACTCTTACTGGACCAAAAAGATCCATATGCAGTAATTGCAAGCAGGCATTGGACTTTGGTTATGCTATTGGAGGGAATGATACTTTGTGTTGCTTTCCTTTTAAACAAGCAGAACAATTGTCATGATATTTGAACTCCTTTAATGGTAGACCTCTCACTAAACCATGACGGATAAGCTGGTTCTTGTTTTTAAGATTCACATGACCAAGCCTTCTTTGCCATAGTTCAGATTCCCGAGGAGAGGCCTTGGAGAACAGACATGGATGGCCTTTTAGATCAATTTTCTTTGATAAGTCTAAGACATATACTCTTCCAATCCTGTTGGCCTTCAGGAGAGTATATTCATCCAATATCTTGTCAATCATTCTCAAACATAGGAAGACAGAATCCGACAGTTCTGGTTGGTGAAATGTGCAACATGCCCTTTATCACACATTTGACTGACACTCAACAAGTTGTACTTGAGATTCTCCACATGGTTAACATCATCAAATCTTATCTCACCATTTGACACAAAGCCTTTACGATGATGTAACCTTAGCATCATTACCAAAAGATACAAATCCCTCTTCCTTGAGAGTAGTCATGAAGAAGAGAAATGCTCCCTATCATATGCATAGATCCTCCACTGTCCACATACCAGATGCTTCTATGACATGCTAAAAAACCCTGCATTTATCACAAGAAAGTTAGCTTTTGAGACCCAAACCATTTTAGTTTTGGGTCTGTTCTCATCAACAGATTTTATACTAACTGATTTGTCATGATTAACATCCTTTGAAGGTGGAGATGGTGCTGAAAAGGATTCCTTTGATTTTGGCTTAGTTTTCCTTTTCAGTGGTTTAATCACAGGTACATCTATTTGGTTAACTCTCCCCAACAGATGTTGAACCATTATAACAAGTTGTGTCTGATTGGTTGTTAAAGCCTTCAGTTCAGCAGACACATCAGTACTTGTTTTTGATTGGTTCCTGTGACTCACCATGTCCTCCTTTTTGAAAGACACAGACTTAGTCTGGTGTTTTGATATCCTATGAGGAATACTTTCAGCTGTTTTATGATAAACCCCTTCCTTCTTTTTAGATTTTTGTAAGAACTTGGGTTATCAGTTTGAGATGTTTGTGGTACAAACTTGGTTTCAAAATCATTTATTTTATTAATTTTTTTTAATGATTTTATCTTTGTTGATTTCGGAAACCTTTTTGTACCAACATTTATCAGTGAGATGATTGAATAGACCACATATTTCACATGGCTTTTTTCATCTTCTGTTGTTCAACTGCTGAAGAAGATGAAACTACTCAACGTGTGTTCTTCAGTACTTTCTTCCTCTTAGTACTTATGTTAAGTACTAAAGGATTTGTAACAACTGAAGATTTGTTCTTTAGAGGTTTTCTATCGGTACTTTTGGATTTCCTGATAGACTCTTCAGCAGTTGTCAAACCATGTTTGTTTTCATTTAGTTTGAAATGCTCTTCAGGTGTTGTTACTTGCCCTTTAGTACTTGAATACTTTGTGAGACAACACCTGAAGTGCTCAGTTTTTCTTTGATCATGTGTTTATCAGCAGTGAGACCATGAGCAGATTGATTAGCTGAGTTACTAATACTGACTTTGGATTATCACTTGAGGATGAGACACATGATGATGTGGTTTGGGAATTGCTTTCACCTTCAGATTTTACTTCTATCTTGGGAGTAAAATCTGTAGGAGGTATAGTGTGATTATACCCAATCCCAAACTTCACATTTGAAGCTGTTTGCTTGCTGAGAAGCATTTCAAACCCCTTGCAGGATGTTACCCAGTGTTTACACTCTACTTGAGTAGCTGCAAGTGTTTCTTTGAGATTCTTATGATTCTCTAAAATGACCTCTACCTTTGCCTTTTCATCAATGATTTGGCATTTTAGTTTGTAAATCTCATCATCTTTTTCATTTAAGACAGACTCAAACTCAGCTTTTCTTTTGGAAATCACTTTCTCTAGGTCAAGATTTTGATTGATTAAAGCTACATTTGCTTTTCTAATTGAGACAAAAGCAGCTATGCATGACTCAGAACACAACTTGGCCTTAGCCTCAGAAGATACATGTGGTACCTGTGATGATGAAGCATTTGAGCATGAACCATTAGTAGACTCCAGGGCCATAAGGGCAAGATTTACAAAAGGATTTTCACCACCATGTTGACCAGCACCAGAAAACAATTGTTGAGGATAACCAGAAAGATCATCTGGTAAGCTACTCCAGTCAACAACTCCAGGTGTGAAAAAGCTTTGATGTGATTGAGATTGAGATTGTTGATTTGATTGAGATGGTTGAGGCTCAAGTAGGGCATGTGGTTGTTAAGCTATGGGTACTGGAACCTGACTGGACTGAGGCGTTTAGAAACAGGGATAAGGATATAGCATTGGACCTTGAGGGACAAAATATGTAGGAGATGATTGAATTTGTGAATGATGACCAGAACTGGTAGAATGTTGCCCTTTATTTTGTGAGCTATTGCTTGGAAAGGTCACAAAGGGTGCAGAAGAGTTCGATCCAGATGATCTACACTCTCTTGAAAAATGTCCAAGTCTATGGCACTTGTGACACCTCAAGTTGCTCTTGTCAAAACCAACTTTGGTTTTTCCAGAGAGACCACGAAATTTTCTACCTGTCCTTTTGTAAAATTTTTGAGATCTGATATTGATTAATGCCATTTGGCTCAAAATATCCATCTCTTCCAGATCATCATCAGCAATTCCTTTCAAATCATCCATCAAAAAGCACAAATTATCACTACTACACCATGAATTACTATCAACACCAACAAAAGCAAGATCTCCAATGTTTAAAGAGAAATCTAAATGCTCATCATAAGAACTTTCTGATGCAGCATATTTTGACTCATGACCGACCAGAGCAGTATTCCCTGGTACAAAATCATCAGTGAGCTTCCCAGATGAAGCCAGTTTCCTTTTCTGTTCTATCTATCTTTCAAATGTTAACAGTTTCCCATGAAGTTGGGTGAGAGATAGATTTTCCAGATTTGCACCAGAGCGTAGGACAATAGTATATGTGTCCCATCTCTCAGGCAGGGATCTGAGAAATCTGTTGTTCATCTGACTATTTGTATATTCATGTTTAACCATTTTTAGCTCAGATATCAAATAGGAAAATCGCTAAAACTGTTGAGTCAGTGACTCACCCTTTCTATGAGAGAATGTCTCATATTGTTGGGCAAGGATCTCTCTATTGTTTGCCAAGACCTCATCAGTTCCTCCAAATTGTTCTTTCAGATCAACCCAGAGGTCATGAGCAGTTTCATGATGCATAAGTCCAGAATAGATTTCATTAGGCAGTGCCATGGCCAGAATTCCATGGGCTTTAGCATCAATTTCAAACAGTTTCAGATATTCATCTGAGTATTGCTCTTTCTTCTTCGGAACCATCTCATTGGTTTCCGGATTACTCACCATAGGCTTATATGGTCCATGAACCACAGATTTCCAACAACCTGAACTGTTGACAGACAGGTGATGGAGCATTCAGTGTTGCCATATGTTATACTCACTCCTAACAAGCATCAGAGGCTTTGTTGAGGAGCCAGTATTGTGTGGATCATTGATTGATTTAGCCATTTTCACAGATTCAAACAGGTTCAATGAAATTTTAACAGATCTAGCTCAAAAACTCAACAACTCAGTTTAAAACAAGACGAATCTCAAATTAATTCACCGGAAGCAACAGAAAATCAAACTCTGTAACCAATTCTTGCAAATTTGCTAATTCGATCAAACTTAGATATCAAAAGAGCAGTTTCAATGATCAATTGTTACATCGATCAATGATTAATCTTGCTCTGATACCGTTTGAAAGGATCGGGATGTAGTTTGATCAATTAGATTAAGATTTGCAGCGGAATAGAACAAGAATTATACGAAATTTAAGCAAGAATAATATGAATATTCAATCAAACAGTGATGGTTATACAGAGAGACAGTTTTCTGCAAAGAGAATATTTTCATTCATGCACAAGCTTCGGCTACAAAGAAATTAGGTCAACATTCCTTTTATAAAGGGATGTGACATCAGCTGATGTCACTTGATAGTGACAACTAACTGATTTATACAAACAACTTAAAGTAGACTAAACTACTAAAGATTTCCACAACAACTGAGGACACCTTTACAAAAACCTAAGTACAAGCTAAAATTATAACTACTGAAGTTATAACATCTGAAGTGTAAGAACTTCAGTTGTTTTACACAAAATAAAACTATTGATTACAAACTACTGAAAAGTAAACCATCATATCAACTAAAAAGAACTACTTCAGCTGTTGTGACAACTTCTCAGAACTTGGTCTTCAGACTTTGTGTTCGGCAGTTGTCTTCAGACTTTGTCTTCAGACTTGGTCTTCAGACTTTGTCTTCAGCTGTTGTCTTCAGACTTTGTCTCAGACTTTGTCTTCAGTAGTTGTCTTCAGACTTTGTCTTTAGTAGTGGTCTTCAGACTTTATCTTCAGACTTTGTCTTCAGCTGTTGTTTTCAGACTTTGTCTTCAGACTTTGTCTTCAGACTTTGTCTTCAGACTTTTTCTTGAGCTGTTGTAGACCACTTCAGTTGTTATGATGTCTGTGGGACTTAAAGGTTTTTCTGATCTGGCTCATTGGTCTTTTGGTCCAACAATAGGTTTGCAGTCTTCATTCGTGCGATTGAATCATTAGCATGGTTCAGTCGTGCGACTGACCCATGAGACTCATTCATACGCACGAGGTTCAGTCATGCTACTGAGTCATTCTCATCTCTCAATTGTATGACGACTCCAGTCTCCTGGTTCAGTCGTGTGACTGGTTCATTAGCATGATGTCTTCATACGTATGGTCTATTAGCATGAATAATCATACAACAACTTCAAGCCTATATAATAAGTTCATATATATGAATCAAAGATACATCAACATCAAAGCATAAATCATATATCATTACATCGTTTCATTACACATATGTAAACCATGACAGACTTTTACATTAAGCATATAAACTAGGGACATATGTACCACACACATAAGTCATCATATAAAACATTTAAACATAAAGAAACATAGATGATACTTAATTACATTAATGAAATATAATTCAAATACAAAAGTTTCTAATACAAATACATCTAACGATTACATTTGTCTTGAATAGTAGGATCTTCATCAGGTGGAGCAGAGGATGAGGCTCCTCGATCCTGATTTCTCTTGGTGTGCTTCTCCTGAGTTGGAGGAGAGGTTGATGTAGCAGCATCACCATCTTACTTATCATCGTCATCTTTATCATTTCTGCTCGGTCCAGCTCCGCCATCCTCTTCCGAATCATCCTCATCCTCATCATCATCATCATCATCATCACCACTTCATCATCATCATCATCACCGTCTTTGATGTTGAGAATCTCAGACTTTGATCCTTTTAGCTTGGGCAATATCTTCTTGTTTTTTCCTCTCAAGCTCTTCCATCCTCTTAACCGAAACCAAAGAAGACTTGTAATGGCAATCCCTTCTCGTCCTTTAATCATCAGGACAAGGCCATATCTAGCAGTACCACTTCATCAAGCAAAGACCCCAAAGCCTTGACTGCTAATGAGGATGAAGGATAGAACTGGAGCATTCGGTTCATGTTACTAGGAGAGTCCAACATAGCTAGTGTAGAGGACATTGATGACGATTACGCTAGTGAAGGAGATACAGTAGTAGAGATCGCGATGTCAAATTCTAAAGACACAGCACATGTGGTCAACCACCTTCCTGAAGAAGAATAATCTGCATCAACGTGAGAATCACCGGAACCAGAGACAATAGATTCTGCGCTCATGGTTGTTTCATCTTCAACATCTCAGGTAAGTACTACTAACCAGTTGTTTAATAATCATGCTTGTTTAGATTGCAATAAATTTAGAGAAAGTATAGATTTGAAATTTCCTAGGTTATTAGATCATAATGATAGCTTAGTAAAGGATCTGGAACTATTCACTGAGGCAAATAAAGTATTAAAACAAAACGAGCATAGTTACAAAGAAAAGACAGACCTATTGAACAAACAGCTTAGGGAAACAGAAGTATTTACCTTTAACCAAGCAAATGACATTAGGTACTATCTTAACTCCCTAGAGGACACCAAGAAGCAGAAAGCAGTTTTAGAAGTAGGAGTCAACTCCTTAAAACAAACAGTGCACAGTTGGACAAGCTCATCTCACATTGTCCAACACTTAGTGAGAGAGATAAACAATAGGGAGGGATTGGGATACAAAGTGGTTCCGCCACCACCTCAGACCTTGATTAACACCAAAAGTAAACTGATTAATAATTACCCTATCAAAGATCATGTGGTGTCCACGCCTCTTATTAGTGACCCAGATTCCGTAAGTAAATCCAATGAATCTGACACTAAACAAAAGGAGGCCACTTCAAAGGCAAAAGGAAAAATGCCTTGTGTCAACCTAGAAATTGTGTTTGAAAAGGTTAATTTAAAGTCAGGGTCAAACAAAGTAAAATTAGAATCCAAAAAGACTATTAAACCTAATAAATCAAAAGCATCATGTCAAAGTCTAGGAAAACAAGAAATAAAAGATGTAAAACCAGGTAAAGAAATTAAGTTTGTAAAACCAAGTCATACATCTGACAAAGAAGTGTCTCAATCTAAACATAATAAGGTCGACCGTGTGACATTTACATGTCCACTAAAACATATAAACTGTAAAGTTAAAAGCAGATCATGCTATAATTGTGGAGAGTATGGTCACATAGCGTCTCATTGTTCTTATTACCAGACACCGAGAAGGAAATTTGAACTTTCTGCATCAACATCTAGCTTTTTTAAGAGGATCTCAGTGACGCCTCCTAAAAGGGATAGTGAACCCAAAGTTCAACCCATCAGCCTTTATCACAAACAGGCCCTACACAAAGCTAGACTATGGAAAGAAAAATCTGCCTCAGTGTCTGAAAATGAGAACAAACATAAATATGGGCTTCCTTAACCTCAAATGGTCAATGGGTTGAGTTTATGATGTATGATGCCTGGAGGAAACCCAAGCCAGTGAAGGCTTGGGTTCCTAACATGAAGTAATGTTTTCATTGCATGTGCAGGTGTTCGCTATAGTGCTGAAACTAATACGTGGATTGTAGATAGCGAAGCATCTAGGCACATGACAGGGAACAGAGCTCTCTTATCAAACGCCAGACAAATCAAAGGAGGACATGTTTCATTTGCTGGAAACAAAGGCGGGTACATCACAGACCAAGGGGAAGTGTAAAATGAGAAAGTTAAGTTTGATAAGGTAAACTATGTTCAACAATTACAAAATAACTTACTTTCAGTTTCTGAAATATGTGATAGAGGCTTCAAAGTATTCTTTGACAACAAGAAGTGCTACGTTCTGAAGAAGGACTACGTGATACCGGAGGACCAAGTCCTAATGTCAGCTTCAAGATATAATGATCTTTATGATTTGGATCTCTCAAAGGCCTACACAACAGATCGTGAAGTCCAATGTTTTTTGCCCAAAGCTACTGAGAAGGACTCCATCTCCTAGCATAGGAGAATGGGACACATAAATCCGAGGAAAATGAATCACTTGATACAGAACGATCTATTGAGAAGAGTAAATGTCAAAAACTTCCAACTCCCAGATTTCTGTGTTGCATGCAAAAAGGGCAAACAGACGAAGAAGTCTCATAAGGAAAAGAAAGTTCATTCTATAGAACTTCCAATTGAGCTCGTTCACATGGATCTGTTTGGTCCAGTCAGTACAAGAAGCATCGCATGCGACTTGTACTGCTATGTAGTTACTCATGACTACTCAAGATTCTCTTGAGTAATGTTTCTGAAATCCAAATTAGAAGCATTTGAATCCTTCAAGGAATTGGTAACTACACTGGAATCCCTATATAAGCTGAAGGTATGACAAGTGCGCTAAGACAACGGAACCTAGTTCAAGAATCAGTGGATGGAGACATATTGCAAGGAAAAGGGAATTGTGCATCAATTAACCTCTGCCTACACTCCTTAGATGAACGGGGTTGCTTAACGGAAGAATCGCAGCTTGATAGAGACAGCACGGACCATGCTGGCAGACTCGAAACTGCCTATTCAATTCTGGAATGAAGCAGTGGCAAATGCATGTTATACACTTAATTGAGTTCTGGTAGTTAAACGCCATGGAAAAATGTGCTATGAGTTATTTCAACGACGTAAACCTAACTTAGAGTATCTCGAGCCGTTTGGCTCTCCGTGCACCCTGCTGAAGAAAACTCAGGAGGGAAAATTCAGTGAGAAGGTTGATGAAGGGATCTTTCTAGGATACAACATACCAAACAAGAGAGTTTACAACAACTCAACAGGTCAAGTAGAAGTGTGGTGTAACGTTGATATTTAGAGATACATCACACCACCTGCTGTAAAAGGGCCTACCTACTTCTTTGACTATGATGGATTCTTCAAGTCCTTCAATATACCTCTCTCGGCTTCAGAAGACGAGTTGGAAAACAAGATGATGTATGATGTCTTGAACACACCGTCTCAAGATTCGACACCATCTAGTTCACAAAGTCAATTAACTACCAACTCTGGGGGAGCACTTGATGTGAGTGACTCTTCCTCTCATGAAGAAAAATGTGGAAAATGATCAAAACAACGAGGATGTACACGTTCCACCTACCACAAGTCCACAAGCATCTAATAGTAATGCTCCTGAGCCTTCGGTATTGCCTCAGATCTAGAACCAAATGTTAATAATCTTGATTCTGTGGTAGTTGTTCCAATAACTGCCAACTCATGTCTAAACGTCTATCATCCTTTGGATAATGTTATAGGAGATGTGAGGCCAGGGGTTCAGACTAGAAATCAGTTGTACTCAACTGATTATGCCTATGTGATGGAAAAGGGATACTTTCACGATGGTGCTTACTGTTGCTTTGTGTCTCAGTTTGAGCCAAAGTATGTGAGTGAAGCATTGTATGATGAGGCTTGGGTTAGCGCCATGCAAGAAGAACTTCTTCAATTTGAGAAGTTAGGTGTATGGACTCTAGTGGATAGACCTAAAGGTGCTAAGGTCATTGGCACCAAATGGGTCTTGAAGTGCAAGAAAGATGATCAGGGAATGATCATCAGAAACAAGGCTCGGCTTGTTGTTCAGGGTTTTCAACAAGTTGAGGGTATTGACTACAATGAAGTGTTTGCACCCGTGGAAAGGAGGAAGCAATCCGCATCTTCCTTGCCTATGCATCTTATATGAAAATCAAAGTTTATCAACTAGATGTGAAGAGTGTGTTCCTTCATGGTGAGATTCGAGAGACGGTGCATGTCAGTCAACCCAAGGGATTTGCGGATCCATATCATCGGGACAGAATTTACAAACTCGACAAGGCGCTATACGGCCTTCATCAAGCTCCGAGGGCCTGGTAGGAGAATCTCTCAACTCATCTTGTGAATCATGGATTTCGCAGGGGTGTCATTGACTATACATTGTTTATTAAAGAAAAAGATGGAGAGTTACTGCTGGTACAAATCTATGTCAATGACATAATCTTCGGTTCCAAGAACGAAGAATTATGTAACGAGTATGAAGCAGTAATGTAGGCAGAGTTTGAAATGAGTGCAATCGGTGAGATGAAGTTTTTTCTTGGGCTACAGGTGGATCAGACACCAAATGGGATTTTCCTACATCAGACGAAGTACGTAGGTGATATTCTCAGTCGGTTTGACATGGAGAATGCTTCTGCAGCTGGAACTTCACTTGCTACAAACCATGATGTAGCACCCGACGAGAATGGTGATCTGGTTGATGCAACTATGTACCGAGGGATGATTAGATCTCTCATGTATCTCACTGCCTCAAGACCTGATATCATGTATGCTACATGTTTATGCTCACGATATCAGGCAAAGCCTAAGGTGAACCCCTTATTGGGTCAAAAGAATTTTCGTTATCTGAAGGGCACACCCACACTAGGTTCTGGTATCCTCATGACGATGACATTGAGCTTACAGCTTATAGCGACTCGGATTACGGCGGATGCAAGATGAACTACAAGTCTACATCAGTAGGGTGTCAGTTTTTTAGTAGAAGATTAGTAACCTGGCCGTGTAAGAAGCAGATCTCGGTTGCATTGTCAACCTGTGAAGCCGAATACGTTGCTGTTGCAAGCTGCTGTTCTCAAATCATATGGATTCAACAACAAATGCAGGATTACGGTTTGAATTTCTTTTCTTTGTTGATAACTCAGTTGCAATTGCAGTCACTTAAACCCGGTCCAACATGCTAAGACTAAACACATCGGAATAAATATCACTTTATACGTGATTGCTTTGAAATGAACTTAATCGATGTGGTAAAAATAAATACAGATTTTCAAGCGCTGACCTCTATACAAAGGCATTTGAAAACCACGTTTTCTATACTTGTTAGAGGTCAACGGCGTTAAAAGAAAAGGAGGTCATTCCTCAAGATGACTATGCATGTCCGAGCTTTGTCAAGTTTCTTTTTATTTTTCAATTATTTATTTATTTATTTATTTGCAAAATTTTAAAATCTTAAAACGCTATCGTGGCGTTTATAAGTTTAGGGGGAGAATAGGTTCTTTGACAGTCATATACAAAAAATGATAGAGAAGGAAGGAGAAGGAAGCTAATAATAATAAGATTGTATGTGTGACACCGATTCAATCTTTGGAATATGATAGTACACAGGAACAAACCAATTGGGACTTAAACTTTAACATTAAAAAGATGCAAGCCAAGTTACAAGTATGTGTAGTCTGGGAGCAATATAAAAGGGAAATATGATAGATAAGTAGCTACTACTAAGGTAACACAAGAAACTAGACCTAGAAGGTTGTAGGACCACAAAATGATATGTCCCGGTAGATTCAAACAATAGATGACTAGACCTTTTTGGTGACCTCAAGATTACACAAAAGGTTTGATAGGCTATGGGTAACACCTTATCCATGGGTAACACAACAACAAGATTCAAAAGGTGGGTGACGAGCAAAATAATATGCCACAAATGTTTGCCTAAGGACCAAAGCATGAGCAAAAGCACATAGAAAAATGCAAATACAATCAGAGTGATAACCTATGTTCTTGGAGAGCTGTGCCCTTTCAAAAAGAATGAAAATGCTCAAACAAGAAGATAAGTTATGTGCTTGCAGGATCGTTCAAGGGCTTGAACACAATTACAACACAACAACACAATGAGGAGATTAACTAAACTTAATCAAACAGTGAACTAGGTAACCAAAGGTGATGCAGAGAACACAAGTAAAGCAAGAGACAGAACAAGAGAGTATAGTTTTCAAGGGAGCAGTATATTGCTTTCTCAAGTTCTTTTAAGTGTTACAAAGCATATTGAAAGATACAAGAACTTGGAATACTTATACTACAACCTACAGCCGGCTATACTATGAAAGCCAGCTGGATACAATTGACTAGACACTAACAAAATCAATTGTAGGATCAAAAGGCATATCTGCCTTTTGACCTTGTGACTATGACATGCCATAGCTCACATCCTTATACATTACAAAAAGGATAAAGTACATAAAGTGGAAAGTTTCAGACTCAAGACCTCAATGTACAGTTACCAAAAGCATGGACCTTTTCACCAACTCTTGTAAGTTGGTGACTTATCAGAGACGCAGCGGAAAAGGTGCTTTATGGAACAGTACATCAGATAAAGCATGTGTACTAAAAGTCTTCGGAAGAAATCTGTCTTCATAGGTTGAAGCTTCGGAAGACTTTGTCTCTTCAAGCTTCGGAAGACTTCATGTTAGGCTTCGGAAGATATTGGTCTTGGCTTCGGAAGATATTACACTTAGAGTATTTTCTAATGCTTTGTGTAATTCTTCCGAAGCATTCTTCACTTCAGTACTTAGTGCATGTTGCTGAAACACTTAGGCAGTTTTGGGTTGCATCAGACTTCAGGAATCCTTACAAACTCCCCCTAGGCTGATGCTACCAAAACACTTAGAAGATCTTTAAATGTTTGTAGTCTTCAGAATAATCAAGACCATCCTTTCTTCATTTGATGGTCAGGATCATCAAGACTCTCATAGTATCTTCTCATTTCAAAGAGATCATGCAGAGGTAAGTTGATTATGTCTTGCCATGAGTAGACATTTTCAACACCTTGATCTCTGATAACATTCCATCTTTCTGGATTGGTAGAGTAAGTCCAGGATAAGATGGGTGTCTCGGTTGCTAGAGGAGCCACTTGCATAGGAGTTGATTGGGCTGCCTCATCATGCACTTCCTCAGGTTGATCTGATTCAGCCTGGGGTGTAGAGGTAGATGACTTTGGCTTCTTTTTTTAGTCTTTGGTTTAGAGGCCATTTTCTTCTTCCTCTTTAATGTCTTTAACTGAGAAGACTGGTCTGCAGCACCATGTTGATCATCAGTGTCTTTCTCAGTTGGGTGTTCCTCCCTCACAGGTTCAGAAGGAGAGGGAGTTTGACCCTGTCTTGGATCAGAAGATGAAGTTTGCTGAGGCTCAGCTGGAGGTTCTGGTTCAGGTGTCTCTGGTTGTTCAAACTTGACCTCCACTTCAGGTGGGACTTGACTTGGAAGAGAGTGCAAGTCAATGAGTTCACCACTTTTAATCTTCTGCTTGATTACCCTTATATGCTCATCCATTGTAGATAGAGACATGGGACCAAGTCTCCTTCCGGAGAATCCATATGACTTCAAGAAGCTCATCATTCTTTGTCTGTCAGCAGACTTCTTTGCATTCTTTTGAATGATGGTTCTTGACTTTGCAGCTTCTTCCCTTAGCTTCCTTTTGGTTGTTTTTCTTTCTTTGACTAACTCAAGCTCAAGTTGCTTTAAGTACTCGAACTCAATGAAGTCATAGGACAGGGGAAGAAGTGTATTTGCCTGATAGAAGCCTGTGGCACTCAGGTAGTTTATCATTTTGATTCTATCCTCTTC
Source organism: Flaveria trinervia (assembly GCA_025506515.1). Classification (NCBI taxonomy): domain Eukaryota; kingdom Viridiplantae; phylum Streptophyta; class Magnoliopsida; order Asterales; family Asteraceae; genus Flaveria; species Flaveria trinervia. The sequence goes on from CM046448.1 coordinate 27,414,796, forward strand.
TTTATCTACCTGAGGTTCTTGTGGAGCCACATCTTCCTGTGCAGGACTTTCTTGAACTGGAGAGAGAGTGGGAGTATGCTTGTGAAGTCTTTTCTGTCTCCTCTCCTCTTTGAATTGGAGAAGTAACCTTGCATCCTCTTTCTCCTTAATCTCTCTTGACACTTCCATGTCAGCCAGTTCATTCAACTCTTCTAAGGGGAGGGAGATGATTTCATCAACATCATAGTTCCTGGTCTGTAAATAATTAATCCTGACTGCCCTTTGTTCATCATTTTGAGTATTTGGTCTGGGGGCAGCCCTGATTGCAGCTTGCATGAATTTTGATGACCCAGAAGAACTTTCTCCCCTTAGCCTCCTTTTCCTCTCTCTCTCTTCCTCCTCAATTTCCTCAGGAGTCATTATCCTTTTCCCTTTGTCACCAACAGACCTTTGTGACTCAGGGTGGATTGAGGCTTGGCCTTCATTGCTTGGTGTAGCTTCCATGCTCTGGCCAGAGAGAGGCTGAGAAACACCTTCACCAGCAGGTGTCTCAGATGGAGTTTGGACCTCTGCAGCAGTTGTTGATGGTGAGACAAGGGTCTCAGGTTCTGCCACTGGGCCTTCAGCCAAGGTTTCCCCTATGAAACTAATCTTAGGGTCCACCTCAACATCCAGTTGACCGATGACATTGCCTGATTGCCTAAGTCTCCTTCTTAGAGAGAACTCTGCAAGGATCCTGTCTTGGATTCTTTGAGCCAGCCTGTCAGCTTGTCTAGATTTGCTTGGATTGACAAGTGGCATGTTGACTAAATCCAGTCCTTCATAGAAGCTCAGGCTTTGGAACTGAAAGACTTCTTGTTGACCTTGAACTCTGTGAAGTATGAGGGCTCTTCTGTCATCATCATACCTCCATCTGATGATGTAGTTGCCAGTTCCATGTGGTGGAGATGAGACAGCCCTTGGTATACCTTCCTCAAAGAGACTCCTGATGAGAGAGTCTATAGAGTCCACATTAATGTGAACTTGAGGAAGTTGCTGAGAATGCACAACAGCAAGTGAGGATGGTGAGTCCTCTATGTCCATTCTCTTTGAAGAACTCCCAGGTTCTGTGGTTGTGATAACTTCTCCCCTTTTTGGTAGCATCACCCACTTGCATAGGTGAGCTGGAGGATAAATCAACTTCCACAGGTTCTTGTGTTCCTGGTTGAGCTCTCCTTAAAGGTCTCTCAGCTAGTTTTTCCTGCAGATATGAAATCTGGAGTTGCTGATCATTGACCCTGTTTTGCAGGGTAGTCACCTGAGATTCCAAGTGACTAACCTTAGAGACTAGATAGGTGCATGTTTGTGACAATTTTTGTACCTTTAGTCTCAAATTCCCCTCATCTTCATCAGAAGAATCACTGGGGGATGAGAGGATTGGACCAAAGTCCCTTCTCTCACCACCAGCTTGAGTTTCTTGGCTGCTGGTTTTCCTCTGCTCACTGGCAACCTCAGTTAAGATGCCAATGGGCTGAGTTGCCATGGTTGAGGTCTTAATGATGTAATCACTTTCAAAAGTGAGAGCCTCTTCCATATGGACATCCTGAACAGGTTCAGATGTGTCCACCTCAGTAATAGGTGACTGATGAGGGATAGACTGAGGAGAGTCAGAGGTACTCATCTCTCTTTGAGTAGGGGAGGAGAAGAGAGACTCATGGTACTCACTGAATCCTAAGTCTTCATCAGTGTAAAAGGATAGGTTGGGAATGGTTGGTTTAGATCCAAAGGCTGGGGATGGTAGCTATCCCCTGAAGGTTGTTCACTTGAGTGTTGAGACTCAGAGTGAAGGCTTACAGTTGTTGGGCTAATGAGCTCATCAGGTTGAGCTTGAGGAACCTCAGCCCTGATAGGTAAAGTAATGGGAGTGGTTTGCTCCTCAGGAGAAGTGGGAGCTCTGGAGTCCACTCTTCCTGTAAGGTTGAGTATTTGGGGGCCTGCACAGACTCAATAGCCTGAGCAGGGTTCGTTGGGATTTTCTTTTGTAGGTGATGAATATTTGAGGTTGTGAAGAGGGTAGGAGAGCAGTAGGTGTGGGTTCAACACTAGCTTGGACTGCTATGTTGTCACCTTGAGCAATGAGCTCTAACATTTTTGGGACTAAGGCTGTTTCTACCCCTGAGAAGCCTACAGTTGGCTTCTTCATAATTTTAAAGATGCCGGGCTTCATCTGTCCCAGTTTAAGAATATTGCCTGTTTCCCTCAACTGTGAGCCCAGTTCACAGTTAAGAATGTGTTGAACATATCTAGGAAACATGTAATATTCTAAGGAGTCTAAGTTTGCAAGTAAATTAGTATAAACAAATTGTGAATACCTGAACTTGACCCCCTGAACCATCCCATGAACTATAAAGGAGAGATCCTCAGGAATCTGGTCCCATCCACCATGCTTGTTTGATAAGCTGTGGATAACCACATGGAGCAGGTATTTCCACTGGGATGAGACCTTCCCTTTCCTGAAGGTCTTTACAGAGAAATCTCCTTCATAGCCCATCTGCTCGAAGGAATGATTAACCGCTTCTTTTGGAAGAACACTTCACCTGCTTCATCATCCAGCTGAAGATGTCGATTGATGATGGCCGGAGTGATGAAAATTGTTCTCCCCTGCACTGTGGCAGACAGTGCCTTCTCCCCATCCATAATGACCTCTTGGCAGGTCTTCCAGAATTCAAGCAGATGATCCTCATATAGAGGAGGATCAATGGTTAGGGAGGTGAAGTAGTGAGACAAAGACAAGAAACGGCAAACCTCTGAGAAATGAGGATCTTTGTCAGAGCATAACAGAGCAACCTGATTGTGTTGTCTGTGTAGCTGCATGGCAAAGTGAGGATCATTTCTGTGTGTAAGGTCAGCCATTGTGAGGTAGCTCAGAGATGAAGAGAAAAGAATGGGGGAAGAAATTTCAGAGAGAAAGCTTTGGGTTTTAGGTATGGAAGAAAAGCAGATGATAGAAGAAGGGGGAAACCGTTGGGTTTATATGAGAGAGAAGGATTTCAGATAAAGTTTAATGAAAGAGGATAAACTTTGAAATCCGTATGTCGGTCCCACCTCTGAAAAAGTAGTTTACCTTTTTGCTCAAAAAGTAGTTTTCTTGGAGTTCGAAAAGCTTCCGAAAGTAATTTGTCTTCGGAAGTTTGATTGAAAAAGCTTCCGAAGCTAAAGTGACTTCGGAAGAATTTTCCTGAGAGTCTTAAAGATTTATGCTTCGGAAGAGAAATAAACTTTGGATGCTTTGTATAAGAATGAACAAAGCTTCCGAAAGTAATTTTTGCTTCGGAAGGAAAAAGTCCTTAAAATGAATAAGTGTCTAAGTTGAGAATTTTAAGCTTCGGAAGATAAATTTTGACTTCTTCCGAAGGTAAAATTTCTTAGACAGGCATTTATTTTGAAGACATATTTTTCTTCCGAAGGTAAAATGTTATCTTCCGAAGTATCAGAAAATTTTCAAGAATCCAAGGAAAGTCTTCAAAAGAGTTTTTCATTCAAAGAAAACATGAGCTTATGAAAGTGATGAACTAGACAACTTAGGACACACATATTTTTAAGAAGAAATAATTAGAATTAGTTTTAAAAAAAAAATCTACTCAAAGTTGATCATCCCAATAGCTGATATCAGATACTTAAATCTCTGTTCATCAAAAGCTTTTGTGAACAGATCAGCATATTGTTCATCTGTGTGAACTTTGACTAGTTTAATTAACCCCTTTTCATAGTTATCTCTTATTAAATGATACCTGATGTTGATGTGTTTGGTCCTTGAGTGCTGCACAGGATTCTCAGTGATAGAGATAGCACTGTTGTTGTCTATGTGGATAGGAGTCTCTTTGAAGTTAAATCCGTAGTCTAGCATCTGATTTTGAATCCAAAGCACTTGAGCACAGCAGCTTGCAGCAGCAATGTATTCAGCCTCAGCAGTTGATGCAGACACACAGGTTTGTTTCTTGCATTGCCATGAGACAACCCTTCCACCAAGAATTGACATCCCCCAGATGTAGACTTTGCAGTCATGTTGCAACCACCATAATCACTGTCTGTATAGGCATACAGATTGAAATTAGAATTCTTTGGATACCATAAACCAAGTGTTGAGGCACCTTTGAGGTATCTTAAAATCCTTTTCACAGTGATTAAGTGAGACATCTTAGGATTAGCTTGATATCTTGCACAAATACATGTAGCAAACATGATATCAGGCCTGCTAGCTGTAAGATACATAAGAGACCCAATCATAGCCCTGTATAAGTGCTCATCTACACACTCCCCCTCAAGATCTGGACCAAGGGAGTGGTTTCTGGCTATGGGTGTCTTAGCAGTTTTACAATCAGTCATGTTGAACCTCTTGAGTATATCTTGAACATACTTTGACTGACTTATGAAAATGCCATCTTCAACCTGCTTCACTTGAATTCCTAGAAAGAAATTAAGTTCTCCCATTGAACTCATTTCAAATCTATCTTTCATCAGCTTTTCAAAGTCTTTGCAGAGCCTTGAATTGGTTGAGCCAAAGATGATGTCATCCACATATACTTGAACTAGCAGAATGTCTTTTCCTTGTCCTTTGATGAAGAGAGTTCCATCTATAGTACCTCTCCTGTAACCATGTTTACAGAGATACTCAGACAGTGTCTCATACCACTTCCTGGGTGCCTGATGCAGCCCATAGAGAGCTTTGTCAAGCTTGCAGACATAATCAGGATGATCAGGATCTACAAAACCAGGTGGTTGTTTGACATAAACCTCCTCATCAATCACTCCATATAAGAAAGCACACTTTACATCAAGTTGGTAGACCTTGAAGTTCTTGGATGCAGCAAATGCCAGGAATATCCTAACAGCTTCTAGTCTAGCTACAGGAGCAAAGACATCAGTGTAGTCAATCCCTTCTTCTTGTGTGTATCCTTGAACAACTAGTCTAGCCTTGTTCTTGATGATGATTCCTCTATCATCCTTTTTATTCCTAAAAACCCATTTGGTTCCAATGGTAGTCTTCCCATGAGGAAGAGGACAAAGGTTCCAAACTTTCTGTCTTTTGAATTGAAGCAGCTCTTGTTGCATAGCTTCAACCCAACTTCCATCCTTTAGAGCCTCCTCAACTTTCTTTGGCTCTAACTGGGATAGAAAACAAGAGTGAAGACAAACATTTGCTTCATGGGTTTGCCCTCTTGTCTTTACCCCGGAGATAACATCTCCAATGATGTTTGTAGTAGGATGAGACTTGTGGATCCTTAGCTGAGGGATCACAGCAAGTTGCTGAGATAGATCCAAATTTGAGAAATTTAGATCTGGTCTTGAAGATTGATCCTCCACATTATCACACTTATCAAGATTAACTTGATCCAATGAGTGTGTGACATCATTGATGTTATCATCTATGGTATGGTTATTAGCATCAAGAGATTCTTGATCACTTTCACCATCACCATTGTTATCTTCTGCAATTGAGATGTCTTTATCTGGTTGAGAGGCTCTGAACTGGAATTTGAAGGCATGCCAGATGTATCAGCTGGATTTGTCATTGTTGTGCTGATAGAAACCTCATTTGCTGAAGTAGTTCCAACTGGAGCTGAAGGTCTTCCAAGCTCAAATCTTGGATCAGGATCACCTGTATTTAAATTTTCTGCAGATCCTGAAACATGCTCACAAGATTTATTAAAACAGTTGGTAACTAAATCAAGATCAAATAGCCAATCCGGACCAGAACCAGCCACACTGGGAGTGTGCTCATTGAAAGTCACATTGGCTGACTCCTCAATGATTCTAGTTCTGAGATTGTATACTCTATAAGCTTTAGCTTGAGAAGAGTATCCAATGAAGTGTCCATCGTCTGATTTCTCAGCAAACTTGGCAACTTGATCTTTGGTATTCAAGATGGTGCAGGGACATCCAAATGACCTGAGAAAACCAATGAAAGGTTTCCTCTTGTGCCAAAGTTCATAAGGAGTCTTACCATGTGTCTTAACTACTAAGACTCTGTTTTGCACATAGCAGGCAGTATTAACTGCCTCTGCCCAGAAGGTGATAGGCAGTTTAGAGTCAGACAACATAGTTCTTGCAGCTTCAATAAGTGTCCTGTTTCTCCTCTCAGCAACTCCGTTTTGCTGAGGAGTCCTGGGAGCACTGTATTGTCTTGTAATACCCTTTTCATCACAAAATGTATCAAGGATTTGGTTCTTGAATTCAGTTCCTTGATCACATCTTATGGTTTTGACCTTGTGATCACATTGATTCTCAATCTTTAAGATGAAATTCTTTAGAATCTCAGGAGTCTCATCTTTAGTTCTAAGAAAGAAAACCCAAGTGAATCTTGTAAAATCATCTGTGATCACTAGACAGTATAAGGTCCTTCCTAAACTCATTACACTGGTGGGGCCAAAGAGATCCATATGTAATAAGTGTAGGGGAGTAGTGATGGAGTTCTTTTCCTTAGGCTTGTGAGATACCTTGTGTTGCTTCCCTTTCAGGCATGCAACACAATGATCATCACTTGTAAACTCTTTCTTTGGCATTCCAGTTACCAGATCATGTTTGATTAATTTATTCATATTCTTAAAGTTTACATGGCACATTCTTTTATGCCATAGGAAAGACTCATCACTATTTGCTTTAGATAGAAAGCATGAAACTTCTCCAGAGGGAGATGTTTCTTGCAAATCCATCTTGTACATGTTCCCTTTCCTGGGGGCTCTGAGCAGAATATGCTCATGAGGAATGACCACTCCAGGTTTGAGAACAATGCACTCATGCTCAGTGAAGAGCATGTTATGACTCTGATCACAAAATTGAGATACACTCAGAAGATTGTACCCAAGCTCCTTAACAAAATTTACCTTCTCAATGCTGAGCTTACCATTTGTGACCTTGCCCCTTCCATAAATGTAACCACCTTCATTTCCTCCAAAAGCAACTGGTCCTCCATCAATTCTCTCAAAATTATGAAGTAAAGACCTATCGCCTGTCATGTGCCTGGAACAGCCACTGTCAATTATCCAGACATTCTTGTTTGTCTTGAGCTGTTCCTGCACAAAGAAAATGATTAGTTACATTTGGAAACCCAAGCCTTACTTGTCTTGGGTTCAGTAAGTGTAATAGAAGGTAATGCAACAGTAATAGATCCTATGGTTGTACAGAGGGGATCTTCGGCTGTTGTTGATGGAGAAACCTCAGTCATTTGGTCTTTCTTAGACTTCCACACCACCTTTGGAGTCTTGGACTTGACCTTCAAAACCTTAGAAGCTTTTGGAGCTTCACAAGTTTTAATGACTGATACTTCGGAAGAATCTACAGTCACTGCAGTAGACTTTAGTACTTCGGAAGAACTCCTTTCTTCCGAGACCAACTTTGCTTCCGAAGGTGATTTTCCATTTACCTTCTTCTTTGATTTGGAGCTTCCGAAGGAAACAGACTTTCCTTCCGAAGCTTGAGACTTCTTGAGATTCTTTGAAGTCTTTGTATTGGTCATGTGGATAGTACTTTTAGGATTGTATGGACAATCCTTGGCAATATGAGAAGTACTTTCACACATAACACACAGCATTTTCTTCTTCAAAGAAATCTCCTTTTGAGAGCAAGACTGGCCTTGGTCACATCCCTTTTTCACCTTCATCTTGGTAGATTCAGATACAGTTCCCTTGGGCTGTGAACTGTTCTTGGATTTGATGGTCCAGGCTGTGCAGCAGTGGTACACAGCAGCTCAGTCTTCTTCTTTGTACTGAGATGATTTGAACATGAACCAGAACTCTTAGATAAGAGGCTTTGGTGGATGTCTTCAGTCCTTATTGCTTTGAAACCTGCAGAGATAAACACTTGTTTCTGCTTAGCATCAAAGGTAGCCTTGATTTCTTGAGCCTTCTTTGCTTTCCTTTTGCTCTTCCTGATCAAGTTCTTTCTCTTGGACTTGGTCATCACAGTTAATTTCTTCTCCTCAGAAGGATAGTGGCCCTTGGAGGAATCCTCTTCTTCACTCTTCTCAGAGGGATTCCTCACTATCACTTCTTCATCATCCTCACTTACTGGATCTATGAGAGGAAGCTCATCTTCACAAGTTCCACACCTAGGAGATCTTACAGACAAGATTGTGTGTGGAGGAGCTATCTCATTTGATCCCAGTCCCTCTATTTTGATAACAAACCTTATTGTGTAGGGATGAGGATATCATGTTCTTGAAGGTCTCTTCTTCAAGAACACTTTTCTCTGCCAGGGCTTTGCTGATCACAAGCTCAGCCTGGCACTTAGTCAACTTAGTGATGAGATCTTGGATCTGAGTTCTAAAATCTGTATGTTCATGTTTTAGTACTGAAATAGTTTTCTCCAAGTCTTCTATTTAACTTGTAATCATTTTCAGACTTTCTAAAGTCAGATTTTAATATGTTTAATGACTCAAGATCAGATCTCATCTCTAGGTTGTAGGACCTGTATCTATTTACTTTAGCAATGCATTCAGGGGAGCAAAGATGTTCTAATACCTTGGCTTCATCATGATCAGCCATCAATGCTTGGTTTGGAGAAGCATCCTCCACCTGAAAACTCCAGTCAAATCCTCCTCTTCAACAGCAACCGCAGCATGTTGCTTTGTCTTCTCAGCCTGAGGGGTATTGTTGTGAAGTTTGGTCTGAGTTGTGTTTGACCCCCATTTGCTCTGGGTGCCTTACACTCCCTGGCGAAGTGACCCATAAGGTTACAATTGTAACACTTAACTTTGCTTTTATCCAGGCCAAACTTTCCACTGGTAGCATTGCTTGGAAATTTTCTTCCTGTCCTCTTGTAGAACTTCTTGGCTCTGTGAGTGAGAAGAGCCATCTGCTGAACTATCTCCATGTATTCCAGGTCATCTGGATGGATACAGTCTAGATCTTCAAGAGTGAAGAGATAATTTCCACAGCTTTCATCTGCAGACACAAAGGCTTGCGAAGAACTTGTCTCTTGGAAGGTGATGAAAGGACCCTTTTGTGAGTTGTCAGGGTAGCATAGGAGATGATGTTGGGGTTCTATGCTGTCCCTTTCAGCCACATGAAGGGCTGAACCCATTTGATTGTTAGAGTTGCCAGATGAACCTTGTAAGTTCATCTCCATCTGGTATCCACTGAGAATCCCATATAACTCTGTCAGAGTAAGAGTTTTAAGGTTCTCAGTCCTCTTGATTACCACACAATAGTGTGTCCATTGCCTAGGAAGTGAGGACATGAACTTCCTTACAATGTCTCTGTTCTCAAGAGGAACTCCTCCATCCACAAGGGTATCCACAATCTCAACATACCTGAAGTATTGTTGGGTCATGGTTTCACCTGTTTAAAGGTGAAATTTTCAAACTGCTGCTTCAGAAGATCTTTCTTGTTCTCCTTGGCTTCAGAGGAGCCTTCATACATCAGCTTCAGTGCATCCCACAGCTGTTTAGCTGTCTTGCACTTCTTAAAACCTCTGTACACAGAGTTTGGGATAGCAGTCTGAAGAGCAGTCATGGCCTTCCTGTCAATCTCTACTCTTTTCCTATCTTCATCTGAGTAGTTGGCCACATCTTTAGGAATCATACCAGCCGGTAGCAGAGGGGGTGCTGGGTATGAAAGGTCCATATTCAACAGATTCCCACATTCTTGAGTCAAGAGACCTGATGAAGCCTTCCATCCTCATGCACCAGGTGTCGAAGTCATCAAGAGTGATCAATGGGGATTTGTTCATGGTTCCAGTCTCCATATCAGTCTTTGAGATGGAAGCCATTTGAAAAGTTTAGTTTTTGTGTGTGTGAGGGATCTTAAGATGGTTAGATCTTATATCACGAGCCTGAATGCTCTGATACCAATTGCAGGATCGTTCAAGGGCTTGAACACAATTACAACACAACAACACAATGAGGAGATTAACTAAACTTAATCAAACAGTGAACTAGGTAACCAAAGGTGATGCAGAGAACACAAGTAAAGCAAGAGACAGAACAAGAGAGTATAGTTTTCAAGGGAGCAGTATATTGCTTTCTCAAGTTCTTTTACAAGTGTTACAAAGCATATTGAAAGATACAAGAACTTGGAATACTTATACTACAACCTACAGCCGGCTATACTATGAAAGCCAGCTGGATACAATTGACTAGACACTAACAAAATCAATTGTAGGATCAAAAGGCATATCTGCCTTTTGACCTTGTGACTATGACATGCCATAGCTCACATCCTTATACATTACAAAAAGGATAAAGTACATAAAGTGGAAAGTTTCAGACTCAAGACCTCAATGTACAGTTACCAAAAGCATGGACCTTTTCACCAACTCTTGTAAGTTGGTGACTTATCAGAGACGCAGCGGAAAAGGTGCTTTATGGAACAGTACATCAGATAAAGCATGTGTACTAAAAGTCTTCGGAAGAAATCTGTCTTCATAGGTTGAAGCTTCGGAAGACTTTGTCTCTTCAAGCTTCGGAAGACTTCATGTTAGGCTTCGGAAGATATTGGTCTTGGCTTCGGAAGATATTACACTTAGAGTATTTTCTAATGCTTTGTGTAATTCTTCCGAAGCATTCTTCACTTCAGTACTTAGTGCATGTTGCTGAAACACTTAGGCAGTTTTGGGTTGCATCAGACTTCAGGAATCCTTACAGATCTATGCTGTGCGGTGGCACTGAACTGAGGATAAGAATAATCTATTATGCTAGAAAATCATTGTTGTTTGCCGCCTCTCTGTTGTGCGGTGGCCGCTTACTGAGGCTGGCTTCTCTTTGAAAGTTCTAAGACTAGTTTCTTCTTGAATACTACCCTAAGACCGCTCAAAAATCTGCCTGAAGGAATGTTGATTCCATATAAGGTGGATACACAAATGATGTTGAAATAACACTGAACCTTTAACTTCACCAATGTGGGTTTGAAGTCTATGTATGGATTAAGAGGACATGTATACTGACAATCATTAGGGCTACAATTCTTGAAAGTTCAATCAGTTGGGGACCTAGAGTACTGTATGATTCCTAAATTGCTTAAATGACTCCAGATAAAAAAAAGAAGAATAGATCATCAAGTTTTAAATAACTTGTCCTGAATGATTTGGTATCTGTATGATTCCAAATGATTTGGCCATGTATGGTCTAAATGATTGAAGTGCTTTCTCAGAAAATTATCCTTAGAATTACATCTTAGGAGTTAAACACTCACAAAAACAGAAACATGTCTTAGTCTAAATGTTAGTGTTATCTCTAAAATCAGTATCAGAATATGTTTGGTATCGGACTTGTCATGGAAGTTGATAGGGAATCTTATCATCTAAAAGGTACGTTGAGGTGACAATGTTTGAAAGGATATGTCTCGGGTGATAAGGTTTTCTAATAAACTGACATTCTGAGATGATCAAATCTTCATAACGTTATTCTTAAGTTAAAAAGGGTGTAATGTAAAAAGGTCATAAAGTCAAAATCATGAGTATGATTCATTTGCATGACTGGACCATGATCATGGACCAGTCGTACGATTTGATGGTTTGCAAGAACATAAAACTAAGTTTAACCCATTAAACTTACTGAAAACGCAGCGGAATAACAACATATTATTGACATACTTATAAGTTGAAAAATATGTTCTTTAGGTGACGATTGAATGTATAAAGCAAACCCAAAATCAAACGATCAAAATATGTGAATAAGCAAGTATGAATACATAAAACAAGCATAATAACAGCCATTAACAAGCTGCCAAAACTGCCTTTCAGCAGTTGAAAACAATACTTCCAAAAGGGCTGCCAAAAACATGGATTTGATGAAGATGGAGATGTCAAAACGGCCAAGACTCCAAGAGAGGAGGTCCTCAAGCTAGTATACCCAAGCACTATCACAAAACACCTTAGATGCTAGGATTGAACACCAAAACGAAGAGAGACTCTCCTGAAAAGAACTTTCAGCCGATTCTTTTAGCAAGAACAAGAAGAGCTTTCTTGTGTTCTTCTATTGCATGTATGAGAGAGAGAGTGAGATGGAGTGAATTAGTATCAAATGTGTGTTTTTTTCAAGGTTATAAAAAGCAATCAGGGGATAGCAAGCCCCAAGGGCGGCCGAATCCCTTCACACATTTGATTTCCCCCCCAAATTTTAAAAGGAAAATGTTAACACATTAAACAAGTCATCCTTTTAAAATTGTTCATTCAATAAACCTTTTTATTAGAATAACACATATACACTCACTAATTATTTGATGTTATTTAAATAACTAAATAACATTACAAACAATATATATATAAACAAAATATCCATAGAAATGTTTAATCTCATATGCAACTTATTTAGAAAACCCATTTCTAAATTTGGTGTATTATTAATTGCAAATCATATCATCAATTGAATAATTGTCGGTGATTGCAAAGCTTGTTATTGGGTATAACCCGACTTGGATCATGACATACTAACCGCATCAATGTTCTAGTGTTTTGGGTATATAAAATCTAACAATCTCCCACTTGCCCAGATTCATAAAAGATTGATGCAAGCAGTAAATACCGCCTAACATCGGTTTACTACCCTTAATACGCATGACTTATAGCCATTCAATAACATCATCTTATTCAAGTATCCTACTTGAAATGATTTAGGTGAATCAATCATCTATCCTTTTGTTACAGATGTCATGTTAAATCCAAGAACACAGAGTGATCATTCCTTGTTGATTTAACTTATCAGGCCTTAGACATCTAACTCTCAACGAATAAGAGGAACAAATTCCATCTTGACTACATACGTCTCACAAACACCTCGTGTCACACCTGAACATACCATTATGTACTGTCCATTATTCAGGGCAGTGAAGAATTAGCTCAAGGCATAATACTTGGTGAATATCAAAACCCAATATGTATCTCAGGTCGGAGGATACCAAATGATATTCGCCTTTACTAAAATTACTTATGATCAATCAACAAGATTCCATGTAGTAAAGTTTGAGTTGCGGGTTAGTCCAATATTGTATCCCACAAATATCTATGAACCTTGGTAGCAACCATTGCTCTATATTCATCCTTATGAATATAACCAATCCAAGTTCATAATAATCTTACCTCACACTTGTTCCCACAAGTATGAACGACTACAGACATTTAGAGTAAACAATTTACTCATGGATTAAACATGCTAAATTGGAACATTAATTGAAACATTATAACCAAATAATTTTATTCAAATAATAGAGAGTTCCACATATCCAAATACAAAATTACAGATCAAATCCAATCACTAGAATATCGAAGTCCCATGGCACAAGTATGACCTTCATGCTTTGCCTTTTCAAGGAGCTTCGTGAGAGGATCCGCAATGTTCTGATACGTGTGAACTTTGCAAATACATATCTTTCCTTTTCAACTTCGTCTTGTATGTAGTTGAATCTCCGCTCAATGTGCCTAGTCTTTTGATGAGCATGAGGTTCCTTGATTTGAGCAATCGCACCCTTGTTATCACAAAAGATCTCTAGGGGTCCTGAATGGAAGGGACAACCCCCAGATCGGCAATGAATTTCTTCAACCATGCAGCTTCTTGAGCTGCCAATGAGGCGGCGACGTATTCTGATTCTGTAGATGATAGAGCCTCCACATCCTGTTTGGAGCTTTTCCAAGAGACCGCTCCTCCATTCAGAATGAAAATATATCCCGATTGTGATCGAGAATCATCACGATCGGTTTGGAAACACGCATCCGTGTAACCCTTTACAACGAGTTCCTCATCAGTAGATCCATAGATAAAGAACACATCTCTTGTCCTCCTCAGGTACTTAAGTATGTTCTTAACAGCGATCCAATGACTGTTTCTTGGATTTTGCTGGTAACGGCTTATCATGCTTAAGGCACTTGACACGTCCGGCCGAGTGCATATCATCGCATACATGATGGATCCAATAGCAGATGCTTATGGATTGCCTTCATTTTATCTTGCTCATCCTTTGAGCTAGGACATTGAGTCGTACTCAATATCGTTCCTCTTTGAATAGGTACGGTACCTTCTTAGAGTTCTCCATCTTGAACCTTTTCAAGATCTTATCAATGTATGCACTTGATTCAAACCAATCAACCGCCTTGATCTATCCCTATAGATCTTTATTCCTAGAATGTAGGCGGCTTCTCCAAGATCCTTAATGGAAAAACAACTTCCAAGCCAGGTTTTACACCTCCAAGGTTGGAATGTCATTTCCAAATAGTAGTATGTCATCAACATACAATACTAGGAAAGTTATCGTGCTCCCACTAGCCTCTTATACACACAAGCCTCATCAGCGTTTTTGATGAAGCCAAATTTCTTACCTCCTCATCAAATGATGATTCCAGCTTCTCGATGCTTGTTTCAATCCATAGATGAATTTCTTTAACTTGCATACTTTATTAGGATGTTTTGGATCGACAAAACCTTCAGGCTGAACCATATAGAAATTTCCTCAAGATATCCATTTAGGAAAGCGGTTTTGACATCCATTTTCCAAATCTCATAATCATAATGAGCAGCTATGGCAAACAATATCCTTATAGACTTTAGCATTGCAACAGGTGAGAAGGTTTCATGATAATCAACCACTGAGTTTGAGTGAAAACCTTTGCTACAAGTCTAGCTTTATAAGTATCAAGTTTCCATGCATATCGGTTTTCTTCTTGAAAACCCACTTACTTCCAACTACCTTGGAATTAATAGGTGGTACAACAAGTTCCCAAACTTTATTGTCATACATGGATTGCATATCAACGTTCATGGCCTCAAGCCATTTGTCACAATCCAAATTGGACACTGCATCATGGTATGTGGTTGGTTCATCTGAATCTACCACATAGCATCCATCCATGAAAAATCCGTATCTTTCAGGTGGATAACTAGTTCTACCACTTCTACAAACATTTTGTGTGTATTGATCAACCAATTGATCAACCTCAACATCCTCATGTGGGTGCTAGTTTCAACCAAACGTGCATCGGGTTGTGGTTATTGATCTTCCTCAAGATCCACTGTTCTACTGCTAGTTCCTTCCATAGGAACTTTGCTTCTAAGAACTCACCCTTTCTGGCAAAAACACCTTTTGTTCCAGTGGATCATAGAAATAATATCCCATAGAATCTCTAGGATATCTAATAAAGATACACTTGGTGGATCGGACTTCTAATTTGTTTGGGGGGGAGTCTTAACATAAGCCTCACAACCCCAGACCCTTAAGTATGATAGGGATGGAACTCTTCCATGCCATATCTCAAAAGGTGTCCTTTCCACCTTTTTGGTTGGGGCCATGTTTAGAATACGGGCCGCGGAGAGCAAAGCGAAACCCCAAAATGATAGAGGTGGTGTGCTTATAGCCATCATAGATCGAACCATATCCAATAAGGTTCGATTCCTCCTTTCACACACACCATTATGTTGTGGTGTTCCAGGTGGAGTGTTGTGAGACAATCCCACAACTCCTATGTTGATTCGGAAAGCATCACTTAGGTATTCACCTCCTCTATCGGTACGAAGAACTTTAATCGACTTGTTAAGTTGATTTTCCACTTCATTCTTGAAGATTTTGAACATTTCAAAAGCTTCATCTTTGTGCCTTAATAAGTACACATACCCATAGCGACTATAATCGTCAGTAAAGGTAATGAAGTATCTTTCACCATTCCTAGTCATTGGCTTAAAAGGACCACATACATCCGAATGTATGATTCCTAATAAATCTTTTGCCCTTTCGTTAGTTCCACTAAAGGGTGCCTTAGTCATTTTACCTGTAAACAAGATTCACACACATCAAATGAATCACATTCATTTGTTTTTAAAAGACCATTCTTTTGAAGTGTTTGTATGTTTCTTGTTTATATGACCAAGAGACAATGCCAAAGATAGGTATCACTCAAATCCAACTTGAGTTTCCTAGTGCTAGTTTGGTACAATGAACTATTTAAAGTATTTTCATGAACCAATTCATAAATACCATTAATGGGTATAGCTTTAAAATAGAACATATCATTTAAAGAAACATGAATATCATTTTCAAAAAAAGATAATACATAATCATAAAGTCTTAATTAGGATACAGAAATAATATTCTTAGTCAAACTAGGAGCATACAAAACATTCTTCACAATAACATCCAAGCCACTTGGAAGTTTCAAGATGTAGTCCCCACGAGCTTCAACTTGGACTTTGGTTCCATTGCCCATGAAGAGGCTAACATCCCCTTGATTGAAGTCCCTACTTCTTTTGAACCCCTGCAACAAATTGCATATATGAGTTCCACATCCAGTATCTAATACCCATGTGTTTGAAGATGTAACATTAAGATCAATATGAATCATGTATATTGTACCTGAGGTGTGCCCGGCATCCCTCTTGGCTTTCAACTCTTGGAGATGGACAGGACAATTTCTTGCCGAGTGTCCAATCTACCCACACTTGAAGCATGGGTCATTGGTAGCAACCTTTTGCTTCTTCTCTTATGGTTTGGGTGGAACCCTTTCCACCCCTTTCCCTTTCCCCATACGGGTCCCTTACCCTTGGCAACTTTTGCCTTGGGTGCGGGATAAGGCCTTTTCTTGTTCCCACCTTCATTGATGGTGAGAACGGGTAAAACCCTTTTACCCATGGCCACCTCGGCCGTTTTCAGCATTGAGTGAAGCTCACCAATGCTTTTGTCCCAAGCATTCATGTTGTAATTCAACACAAATGTCTCGAACTTCTTGGTAAGGCCATTGAGGATCAAATCCGTGACCAATTCCTTCGAGACAGAACAATTAAGCCTCTCGAGGCAGTCAATATGACTTTTCATCTTAAGTACATAAGATGAAACAGATTGGTTGTCATCCATACGACATGCATGGAGTGCTCGAACCATTTCAAAGCGCTCAACCCTTGCTTGCTGTTGGAACGTTTCCTTCAGCTGAGTTATCATGTCATAAGCTCTGTGATGTTCATACTTCTTTTGGAGATCCGGAGTCATGCTCGCTAGCATGAGACAAGACACTTGGACAGAGTCCTCAGTGTACTTCAGCCAATCGTTGTAGGCCTCTTCATCATCCTCAGAAGGCTGATCGGGGATGGGGTCGTCTAAAACGTATGATCTTCTCTCTTGCTCGAGAACGATTCTCAAGTTTCGATACCAATCAATAAAGTTGTTATGATTTAGACGTTCCTTTTGAAGGATCGCTCGTAATGATTGGGTGGACGCGGATGAGTTATCATGATTGTCATTATGGGTGGCCATCTACAAAATTTAACAAAGATCTATTTAGTATTTTCGATATTGCTATTTTTAATTATTAATGTCTTTTAAGGTCATTTTATATTAAATTCTAGAACCCAACATTACATTTAAATTGTGGTTAGGTGACCTTTATCCCACGATTTAAATTAATAAGGTGGTCAACGATTGACGGTTGCAACCATTTACAACTTCTAGAGGTATGGGATCGACTTTAAACATCATATGTAAAGTCGGCATGTTAATCCCATCAACACCATTTGAAACCATATTTAGGTGATCCATTTAACATGGTTTGGAAATCAAGTTACCCTACTTGCACACACATGTGAGTTTACCCACATAAGTGGTTAGGTGATCTTTATCCCACAAATGTGGTATCCTCACCTTAAATCATAAGTTCCCTCTAAATGGTTAGGTGACCTTTATCCCATTAAGAGTTTCCAAATGACTCAAGTGTTGTGCAAAAGGACGGTGTTAAACTTGTTGGTCAAAAGTTTAGAGATTTCATAATTCTAGTTTAGAAAACTCTATGTACTTGTATTTGCATGCTTTCAAATACAAGGTACCCTATGGTCCTTTGATTAAAAGCTTTTTTTTAATCTTTAAAATCATTAAATCATTTTAATAACCTTTTATTACATTTTAATGATTAAGAACCATCATTGTTATAACGTTTAAGTTTGTTAATTAGTTTGTAATGCATGTCAAAATTCCAACAATTCAATCAAATAACAAACATTCAAACAAGCATAAGCATAAACAACCATAATGTGCATAACCTTAGCTACTATTGTGACCACACTTGTTTGCCATCACAAGTGTGGTCATTAGGTCTTTCCTAAGGTTTAAATCAACACAAAATTGAGGTCATCATAGGCCCCACTTGAACTTGCATCCATATGCTTCAAGTTCCATGTCTTTGATGTCCATCTTTGGGTCTTGATCTTGTGCATCTTCCTATTACAAAATTGTATCCTAATAATTTTTCTAATAAAAGAAATGTACCTAATCTATTAATTACATAACCAATAATAAACATGAATATTACAACCCAATTGAATGAATAAAACAACCATTCCAATCATCCAAACAACACAAGGCCAAAAGCTAGGTTATGCACTATCAAGAGAACAACCATAAACATCATTCAACAATCTAAATAAACCCCATCAAACCCAAAATTTTCAGCCAACATAAACGGAAAATTTGGGTTTGTTTGTCCAAACAAACAACATCCAAAAAAAATATCAACCAATTGACATTCCCATCTTTCAAAGTTTAATCATAAGCATGAAGATATAACTATAAAAGACTTGGGGTTTACTAAATCAGTCAAAATCAGCCTCTACTAGGTTGATTAAAATCTTTTAAAACCGATTTTAAAGAACAAGAACAAGCAAGTTATCCACATAACTGCCTCTTGATGCCATTGATGGGTTTGCAAGAACATAAAACTAAGTTTAACCCATTAAACTTACTGAAAACGCAGCGGAATAACAACATATTATTGACTTACTTATAAGCTGAAAAATATGTTCTTTAGGTGACCATTTGAATGTATAAAGCAAACCCAAAATCAAAGGATCTGAATATGTGAATAAGCAAGCTATGAACACATAAAACAAGCATAATAGACAGCCATTAACAAGTTGTCAAAACTACCTTTCAGCAGTTGAAAACAATACTTCCAAAAGGGCTGCCAAAACGTGGATTTGATGAAGATGGAGATGTCAAAATCGGCCAAGACTCCAAGAAGAGGAGGTCCTCAGGCTAGTATACCCCAAGCACTATCACAAAACACCTTAGATGCTAGGATTGAACACCAAAACGAAGAGAGACTCTCCTGAAAAGAACTTTCAGCCGATTCTTTTAGCAAGAACAAGAAGAGCTTTCTTGTGTTCTTCTATTGCATGTATGAGAGGGAGAGTGAGATGGAGTGAATTAGTATCAAATGTGTGTTTTTTTTCAAGGTTATCAAAAGCAATCAAGGGGATAGCAAGCCCCAAGGGCGGCCGAATCCCTTCACACATTTGATTTACCCCCCAAATTTTAAAAGGAAAATGTTAACACATTAAACAAGTCATCTCCTTTTAAAATTTGTTCATTCAATAAACCTTTTTATTAGAATAACACATATACACTCACTAATTATTTGATGTTATTTAAATAACTTAAATAACATTACAAACAATATATATATAAACAAAATATCCATATAAATTGTTTAATCTCATATGCAACTTATTTAGAAAACCCATTTTCTAAATTTGGTGTTATTATTTAATTGCATGATCATATCATCAATTGAATAATTGTTGGTGATTGCAAAGCTTGTTATTGGGTATAAAACGACTTGGATCATGACATACTAACCGCATCAATGTTCTATGTGTCTTGGGTATATAAAATCTAACAATCTCCCACTTGCCCAAGAATCATAAAAGTTTGATGCAAGCAGTAAATACCGCCTAACATCGGTTGACTACCCTTAATACGCATGACTTATAGCCATTCAATAACATCATCTTATTCAAGTATCCTACTTGAAATGATTTAGGTGAATCAATCATCTATCCTTTTGTTACAGATGTCATGTTAAATCCAAGAACACAGAGTGATCATTCCTTGTTGATTTAACTTATCAGGTGCGACAACTCATCCAAAACTCACACGATTTCGATTTCTGTGTGCCAATGCAGTAGACCAGTGATGGAAACCAGGGATGGAACACTCTCACCATGTAATGCAATTATCGGGATGAAAATTCTTTCAACATGGGGATAATGTGACATCCGGTAAATTTCTGTTACCAAGCTCCGTTAGTTCCGTTAAGTCTTGCATACATGTCTCGTGAGCACACACTAGTTGTCGTTGAACATTGGTGACCTAATAATAATGAATAATGTTAATTTGTTGTGAATATTGGGTTATGTTTATGTGTTTACACATTTATAAACGGTTACTTAAAGAATTTATCGCGTAACGCGGAAACGTGTCTATTTATTCGTATGTCTTGTGTTTTATAGAGATAAGATATATAATGAATTTTATAAGTTTATATATTTATGTTATAAAGTTAAAAACACTTTACAAAGAGTTTAAAGTCTAGTTTTTACAAAATACCAAAACACAAGGGTTTAAAGGGTAAATATGTAAATTAAATATTAATAAAACAAAAATCCCAAACCCTAATGCAACCTTCGGCCGCGACATTCACCCTATCCCTCTCCATCTTCGAAAATCAGCCTTGAACAAGCAAATTCGTGTGGTTTTGATTCGATTACAAGTTATACAACACTTAGGAAGCATCGATTTCAAGCAATTACAAGTGTAAAAGTTAGATTTTTCGTGTTTTGTGATGTTCTTCATTATGGCCAAACCCTAGATTCGAAATTGATCCTTATTAGGTCTAATTGGTTGTTTTTTGATGATGTTAACATGTTAGTTAGATTGTATACATGTTAGTTAACGTCGATTATGCAAGAATTCTATGTTTTTAGTTGATTGATCATGAAATTGGTTATGAAGCAAACCCTAATTCGAAATTGTTGTGATTATGCATGATGGTTGATTGTTTGATGAATGTTTGATGATTAATAGGTTGTATGAATGTTAGAATACGTTGATTATGCAAGAATGGACGTGGACGTGGTCGTGGACGTGGACGTGGACGCTCGTGGACGTGGACGTGGACGTGGCACCGGAGAACAGGGTGGTGGTGCTATTAACATGACTCCTGCAGAATTGGCTGCTCTAATTAATGAGCATGTTCAGGCGGCAGTGGCTGCTGCCCACGCGGGTCAACCGGCAGGTAAACAATGACAGAAAAACAAATCTGATATCCTTTATAACTGTAGGGGATGTTTGATTAATGTGTGTTGTGTTAAAACAGGACCACCGGTGTGTACATACAAGTCCTTCATGGACTGTAAACCACACACCTACAGCGGTACAGAGGGTGTTGTAGGGCTTGTACGCTGGTTTGAGAAGACTGAGTCCGTTTTCTCCAAATGTAACTGTCCACCGGCGGATCAAGTAAAGTATGCCACCGGGACTTTGGAGGGTGCAGCTCTGTCTTGGTGGAATGCGCAAGTCCAGATGCTTGGACAAGCGATGGCAAATGGACTCCCCTGGAATGAGTTCAAGGATATGATGACCGAGGAGTACTGTCCTCGAAACGAGGTGCAAAAGTTGGAGATGGAATTTTGGCAGCTTAAGATGAAGGGTTCAGAAATTGAGGCTTACACGACTCGTACTCATGAGCTGGCCACATTGTGTCCAGGAATGGTTAATGAGACACATAAGAGAATCGAGCACTACATACGAGGGTTGGTGCCTGAAATCCAAAGTATGGTAACAGCTTCTAACCCGACTACAATTCAGCAGGCCATCCAAATTGCCCATAGACTTACTGATCAGGCGGTAGAGCAAGGGCGGTTACCCAAACGGGGCGCTGTGGTGAGCGTGCCCGACAACAAAAGGAAGTGGGATGCTCCCAGCAACAGCAATAACAAATCATCATCATCATCGTCTGGCGGTCAACAACAATCCCAACAGCAGCAACAGCCAGTTCAGCAGCAGCAGCGGCGGTTCGATAATAACCACAATTTCAACCAGACTGCCCCAAACAACCAAGGACCCAGCGGTTATGGCGGCAGGCATCCCAAATGCCCACGGTGTAACTACCTTCATGTGGGACGGTGTGATACTTTCAAGTGTCAACGTTGTGGAAAGATTGGACACGCTGCGAAGGATTGCTGTGGTGAACTAATGAAGAGGCCACAACAATCTCAAGAAACCCCCAAGGGTTGTTTTGAGTGTGGGAAAGAAGGGCATTACAAACGAAACTACCCACAACTAAGAAGGAACGGAAATGGCAACAACAACAACAACACCAACAACACCAACAATCATGGGAACAACAACAACAATGGCAATAATAACAACAATGGTGGAAATGGCACCGGAAATGGCGACAATAGAGATGGAGCCAAAGGGAGAGCCTTCGTCATTGGCTCAGGTGAGGCTCTAAATGATCCCACAACTGTTACTGGTAGATTCCCTGTAAATGGTTGTTTTGCTACGGTACTATTTGATACTGGAGCCGATAGGAGTTTTGTGTCCTTAAAATTTTGTAGTCTTTTAAGTGATATACCCTCTGCTTTAGAATCTAAGTACACTGTGGAATTAGCCGACGGTAAACAAATCCATGTAACGTATATCCTTAAAGACTGTAGGATAGAACTTGCTGGTCATACTTTCGCTATAGATCTCATGCCTGTTACGCTGGGGAGTTTTGATGTTGTGATAGGCATGGATTGGCTCTCTAGCAAGCAAGCGGAAGTCATATGTCACGAGAAGATTATACGGATCCCGGTTGGTGATCAAGTTCTTACCGTCAAGGGTGATAGGAGTGGTGCTGTGATAGGCATCATCTCGTATATGAAAGGTCAAAAGTTGTTACGAAAGGGCCGCGTGGCCATCCTAGCACTTGTAACCGATAAGCAAAAGGAAGAAAAGAGAATGGAGGATATTCCCGTAGTACGCGACTTTCCGGAGGTGTTCCCAGAAAATCTTCCTGGATTACCACCGCACCGTCAAGTGGAATTCCAGATTGAGTTGACTCCCGGCGCAGCTCCGATTGCTAGAGCACCTTATCGATTAGCACCAAACGAACTACAGGAGTTGTCGTCACAACTTCAGGAGCTTTTGGATAAGGGTTTTATTCGACCTAGTACATCACCTTGGGGAGCTCCTGTACTCTTTGTTAATAAGAAGGATGGCATATTCCGGATGTGCATCGATTATCGATAGTTAAACAAAGTAACAGTCAAGAACCGATACCCTTTACCTCGTATCGACGACTTGTTCGATCAGCTTCAAGGATCAAGCTATTACTCGAAGATTGACTTGAGATCTGATTATATCAACTCAGAGTTCGAGAAGAAGACATTCCCAAGACTGCATTTCGTACTCGTTATGGTCATTATGAGTTCTTGGTCATGCCTTTTGGGTTGACTAATGCACCTGCTGTGTTCATGGACCTCATGAACCGCGTGTGCAAACCTTATCTGGATCAGTTTGTCATTGTGTTCATCGATGATATACTGATATACTCTAGGACCAAAGAGGAGCATGAAGAGCACTTACGAATGATCTTGGAACTGTTGAGAAATGAGCAGCTGTATGCTAAATTCTCAAAGTGTGACTTTTGGATAAGAGAGGTACAATTCCTAGGTCATATTTTTAATGAGAAAGGAATACACGTTGATCCTGCCAAAATTGAGGCGATAAAGAATTGGACTACACCCAAAACACCAAGCGAGATAAGGCAATTTCTTGGACTAGCAGGATATTACCGCCGATTCATAGAAGGATTTTGTAAGATCGCACAACCTCTCACAGCCTTGACTCACAAAGGAACGACATACAAATGGGCTGAGAGTCAAGAATCAGCTTTCCAGTTATTAAAACAAAAACTCTGTACTGCCCCGATATAGCATTACCCGAGGGAACAGATGACTTTGTGGTGTATTGCGATGCATCCATTCATGGATTGGGTTGTGTCTTGATGCAACGAGATAAGGTGATAGCTTACGCCTCGAGACAACTAAAGGTTCATGAGAAGAACTATACCACCCATGACTTAGAATTGGGCGCAGTACTTTTTGCCTTAAAGATTTGGAGACATTATTTGTACGGTACCAAGTGCACTATCTACACCGATCACATGAGTCTTCAACATATCTTTGAGCAAAAAGAGTTTAATATGAGGCAGCGATGTTGGGTGGAACTATTAAATTATTATGATTGCGCAATTAAGTATCATCCGGGAAAGGCGAACGTAGTTGCCGATGCTTTAAGCAGGAAGGAAACAGCTAAACCCCGACGGGTGCGAGTTTTACAGCTTACTATCAGTACCCAACTGCCCGAACAAGTTAAGGAGGCACAAATGGAAGCTTTAAAGGTGGAAAATATTGGTTCTGAATTGTTAAGGGGAATGGATAAGCAGCTGGTGATGAAAGAGGATGGAATTCGGTATTTCATGGATAGACTTTGGGTGCCTGTTCATGGAAATCTGAGAGATTTGGTTATGAGCGAGGCACACAAATCTAAGTATTATATACATCCTGGATCCGACAAGATGTACCATGACCTAAAGGCTCACTATTGGTGGCCTAACATGAAAGCGGATGTAGCTACGTACGTGAGCAAGTGTTTGACCTGCTCGAAGGTGAAAGTGGAATATCAAAAACCATCCGGACTATTACAACAACCCGAGATTCCAATGTGGAAATGGGAACAAATCTCCATGGACTTTATTACTAAACTACCCCGGACTAGTACTGGTTGTGACACGATATGGGTTATTGTGGATCGATTGAAAAAGTCTGCTCATTTCCTTGCAATAAAGGAAACCGACAAGATGGAGAAGTTAACTCGCCTGTACCTCAAGGAGATCGTTTCGAGACATGGGGTACCGATCTCAATTATCTCCGACCGTGACGCTCGTTTCACGTCACATTTCTGGCAATCATTGCAGAAATCCTTGGGTACACGTTTGGATATGAGTACTGCATATCATCCACACACGGATGGTCAGAGTGAGCGTACTATACAGACGTTGGAGGATATGCTACGTGCTTGTGTGATTGACTTCGGGAATAACTGGGAAATTCACCTGCCATTGGTGGATTTTTCTTATAACAACAGTTATCACACTAGTATACAAGCAGCACCTTTCGAGGCATTGTACGGGAGAAAATGTCGATCACCAGTTTGCTGGGCAGAAATTGGTGATAGTCAGATAACAGGTCCCGAGTTAATTCATGAGACGACTGAGAAAATTATACAGATACGGAACCGTATGGCTGCAGCGCGAGACAGGCAAAAGAATTATGCTGACAAGAGACGGAAACCCTTAGAGTTTCAGGTTGGTGACAAGGTTTTGTTGAAAGTCTCACCATGGAAAGGCGTAGTTCGGTTTGGTAAACGAGGGAAACTAAATCCGAGGTACGTTGGACCATTTGAGATTGTGGAAAGAGTAGGTCCAGTAGCCTATCGATTAGCCCTACCTGATTCGCTGAGCAGAATTCATGATGTATTTCACGTGTCAAACTTGAAGAAGTGCATAACTGATGAAACGACGGTCGTACCACTAGAAGAAATTCAGGTGGATGAACAATTGCGTTTTATTGAGGAACCATGGAGGTGATGGACCGTGAGGTGAAAACACTTAAGCAAAGCAAGATACCTATTGTTAAAATCCGTTGGAATTCGCGACGTGGACCGGAATTCACATGGGAACGGGAAGATCAAATGAAGCTTAAGTACCCTCAACTATTCGAAGGAACGATGCCAGCAGACGAAGGTATTGATTTAAATTTCGGGACGAAATTTCTTTCAACATGGGGATGATGTGACAACTCATCCAAAACTCACACGATTTCGATTTCTGTGTGCCAATGCAGTAGACCAGTGATGGAAACCAGGGATGGAACACTCTCACCATGTAACGCAATTTTCGGGACGAAAATTCTTTCAACATGGGGATAATATGACATCCGGTAAATTTCCGTTACCAAGCTCCGTTAGTTCCGTTAAGTCTTGCATACACGTGTCGTGAGCACACACTAGTTGTCGTTGAATGTTGGTGACCTAATAATAATGAATAATGTTAATTTGTTGTGAATCTAAGTGATTATGTGAATATTGGGTTATGTTTATGTGTTTACACATTTATAAACGGTTACTTAAAGAATTTATCGCGTAACGCGGAAACGTGTCTATTTATTCATATGTCTTGTGTTTTATAGAGATAAGATATATAATGAATTTTATAAGTTTATATCTTTATGTTATGAAGTTAAAAACACTTTACAAAGAGTTTAAAGTCTAGTTTTTACAAAATACCAAAACAGAAGGGTTTAAAGGGTAAATATGTAAATTAGTATTAATAAAACAAAAATCCCAACCCTAATGCAACCTTCGGCCGCGACATTCACCCTATCCCTCTCCATCTTCGAAAATCAGCCTTGAACAAGCAAATTCGTGTGGTTTTGATTCGATTACAAGTTATACAACACTTAGGAAGCATTGATTTCAAGCAATTACAAGTGTAAAGGTTAGATTTTTCGTGTTTTGTGATGTTCTTCATTATTGCCGAACCCTAGATTCGAAATTGATCCTTATTAGGTCGAATTGGTTGTTGTTTGATGATGTTAACATGTTAGTTAGATTGTATACATGTTAGTTAACGTCGATTATGCAAGAATTCTATGTTTTTAGTGGATTGATCATGAATTGGTTATGAAGCAAACCCTAATTCGAAATTGTTGTGATTATGCATGATGGTGATTGTTTGATGAATGTTTGATGATTAATAGGTTGTATGAATGTTAGAATACGTTGATTATGCAAGAAAGTTGGGATTTTGATGCATTGTTCATAGGTTACTAAGAATAGTAACTTTATTTGGCATGTAGTAATGATCTTGTGATGGATTGATGTTATGGATGAGTTCATGATGATGATTAGATACTAGATTGTTTTTATGAATGCTAGAAATCTTTATTTTGATGATGTTGATCATAGCTTGCCAAAAGTAGAAACTTTTGTTTATGAAGATTGTTAGATTGGATGTTTAAGTG
Source organism: Flaveria trinervia (assembly GCA_025506515.1). Lineage (NCBI taxonomy): Eukaryota > Viridiplantae > Streptophyta > Magnoliopsida > Asterales > Asteraceae > Flaveria > Flaveria trinervia. The sequence continues at coordinate 27,441,629 of CM046448.1, forward strand.
TTGTTGATCATGACTAGATGTTTGTATGAGCTTGAATTGGTATATATTGATGAATTCATGTATTCTTTGGATGTTTGATAGATTTTGGATATTCTTTCCCAAAAGGGAAACTTTATTTGTGTAAACATTGAAGTATGATGTTATGATCATGTTTGAGATGATAGGAACCTGCTATTATGTTCAAGGATAGATTCTAGTGTGATAGAACGTGTTAAATTCGTTGTATGGCATGCTTGGATAATCATGTGTGATATTTGGAATTGGTAATCATGTATGGTTTGGATGTTATGTAGTAGTAGGACATCATGTTTGGGTCTGGTAATTGATTGTTGTGATGTTGTGAATGCAATGCATATGCTTAAAGAATTGGTTATGATCATTATACACGCATGCGGATCTGAGGCCCCTACTTAGTAGGATTGGCAGGGTTTAGGATGTGAAGTCGTGAGTGGCTTCACATGGCATGTGATGAATGGTTGAACCTTGTATGACATGTTAGTTGTATTATAGCTAGTGGATATGTTAATGTTCTAGATTCGCATGACTTGTATAGTACTTGATTGTATGATGATCTAAGTGATACACCTGGTTGATATAGCATAGTATGATACTATTTGAATGTTAATCATGTATGTTGTATGTGCTCATTGGCTTTACTTGAATTATAACTCATAATGTCACCAACGGGTCAAACGGGTCAACTAGGTCAAACGTGTCTATTTTTCTGGAAGCTTGAGTCTTTGGTTTTGGTATGATTAGGGTTCCACATGTCTTTTATTTGCACGTACTTATGTACTCACATGATCTAGGTAACCTTTGAAGGTTGGCTATCCTCTCGTTTCTCAAATAAACCCTAAGTACCTTTGCATACATCAGGTGAGTTCATGCCCCACTCTTTACTTAATCTCTTTTGGGGAGATAGCATACTGGTATTTATACAAACGCTTTTATGATCTAAGTTGTGTATAATATTAATATAGTGCTGTTTACCATGGAAAAGTCCTCACACTTTTGAATTGTTAATATTTGATAGCGGGGAAACTTGGGTAGTACTACTGGGTCTGACGAGCCCCACCTGTGTGACTCGAGGTCAACCGGGTGCAATTTGTCCTATTGAACATTGTCACGACATGGTAAGTCGTGACAGGAGGCAACAACTATCACAGTCAGCTTCAATTGCAAAATCACTATGTATTAATATTTACTGATAATAGACTAGCTATCTATTACCATACACTGCTTATATGTATCACAACTGTTTACATGTTTATTGAACTCAAACTCTTGAACTCACCAACCTATGTGTTGACATTTTAGTATGCTCTTCTCAGGTCCTTAACTTGCTTGCCATAGGAGCACTGCACGGTTCACTGCATTTTAAGACATTGTGCTTCAAGACAAGTTGACATTTTAACAATTATAGTTTACTTTTTGTGTTGGCACTTGTTTTGCCATAAGTTATACTGTATTGACTTGGGTTGTTTTCAAAAACGCTTCCGCATTGTTTAAAGTTGGTATTTTGGTTAATTATGTTTAAATATGGCATTTAGAGTCGTTCTGAGTAACTATTGACTGTGATCCTGGTTTGTTCACACGCCTCGCGGTAAAACACCGCAAGTGGATTTTGAGGGTGTGACATCAGGCCTTAGACATCTACTCTCAATGAATAAGAGGAACAAATTCAATCTTGACTACATATGTCTCTCACAAACACCTCGTGTCACACCTGAACATACCATTATGTACTGTCCATTATTTCAGGGCAGTGAAGAATCAGCTCAAGGCATAATACTTGGTGAATATCAAAACCCAATATGTATCTCAGGTCGGAGGATACCAAATGATATTCGCCTTTACTCAAAATTACTTATGATCAATCAACAAGATTCCATGTAGTAAAGTTTGAGTTGCGGGTTAGTCCAATATTTGTATCCCACAAATATCTATGAACCTTGGTAGCAACCCATTGCTCTATATTCATCCTTATGAATATCAACCAATCCAAGTTCATAATAATCTTACCCTCACACTTGTTCCCACAAGTATGAACGACTACGGACATTTAGAGTAAACAATTTACTCATGGATTAAACATGCTAAATTGGAACATTAATTGAAACATTATAACCAAATAATTTTATTCAAATAATAGAGAGATTCACATATCCAAATACAAAATTACAGATCAAATCCAATCACTAGAATATCGAAGTCCCATGGCACAAGTATGACCTTCATGCTTTGCCTTTTCAAGGAGCTTCGTGAGAGGATCCGCAATGTTCTGATACATGTAAACTTTGCGAATACATATCTTTCCCTTTTCAACTTCATCTCATATGTAGTTGAATCTCTGCTCAATGTGCCTAGTCTTTTGATGAGCACGAGGTTCCTTGATTTGAGCAATCGCACCCTTGTTATCACAAAAGATATCTAGGGGGTCCTGATTGGAAGGGAAAACCCCCAGATCGGCAATGAATTTCTTCAACCACGCAGCTTCTTGAGCTGCCAATGAGGCGGCGACGTATTCTGATTCTGTAGATGATAGAGCCACCACATCCTGTTTGGAGCTTTTCCAAGAGACCGCTCCTCCATTCAGAATGAAAATATATCCCGATTGTGACCGAGAATCATCACGATCGGTTTGGAAACTCACATCCATGTAACCCTTTACAACGAGTTCCTCATCACCAGATCCATAGATAAAACACATCTCTTGTCCTCCTCAGGTACTTAAGTATGTTCTTAACAGCGATCCAATGACTGTTTCCAGGATTTTGCTGGTAACGGCTTGTCATGCTTAGGCGCTTGACACGTCCGGCCGAGTGCATATCATCGCATACATGATGGATCCAATAGCAGATGCGTATGGGATTGCCTTCATTTTATCTTGCTCATCCTTTGAGCTAGGACATTGAGTCGTACTCAATATCGTTCCTCTTTGAATAGGTACGGTACCTTTCTTAGAGTTCTCCATCTTGAACCTTTTCAAGATCTTATCAATGTATGCACTTTGATTCAAACCAATCAACCGCCTTGATCTATCCCTATAGATCTTTATTCCTAGAATGTAGGCGGCTTCTCCAAGATCCTTAATGGAAAAACAACTTCCAAGCCAGGTTTTTACACCTTCCAAGGTTGGAATGTCATTTCCAAATAGTAGTATGTCATCAACATACAATACTAGGAAAGTTATCGTGCTCCCACTAGCCTTCTTATACACACAAGCCTCATCAGCGTTTTTGATGAAGCCAAATTTCTTTACCTCCTCATCAAAATGATGATTCCAGCTTCTCGATGCTTGTTTCAATCCATAGATGGATTTCTTTAACTTGCATACTTTATTAGGATGCTTTGGATCGACAAAACCTTCAGGCTGAACCATATAGAAATTTTCCTCAAGATATCCATTTCGGAAAGCGGTTTTGACATCCATTTTCCAAATCTCATAATCATAATGAGCAGCTATGGCAAACAATATCCTTATAGACTTTAGCATTGCAACAGGTGAGAAGGTTTCATGATAATCAACCACTTGAGTTTGAGTGAAACCCTTTGCTACAAGTCTAGCTTTATAAGTATCCAAGTTTCCATGCATATCGGTTTTCTTCTTGAAAACCCACTTACTTCCAACTACCTTGGAATTAAGAGGTGGTACAACAAGTTCCCAAACTTGATTGTCATACATGGATTGCATCTCAACGTTCATGGCCTCAAGCCATTTGTCACAATCCAAATTGGACACTGCATCATGGTATGTGGTTGGTTCATCTGAATCTACCACATAGCATCCATCCATGAAAAATCCGTATCTTTCAGGTGGATAACTAGTTCTACCACTTCTACGAACGTTTTGTGTGTATTGATCAACCAATTGATCAACCTCAACATCCTCATGTTGGGTGCTAGTTTCAACCAAATGTGCATCGGGTTGTGGTTATTGATCTCATCAAGATCCACTGTTCTACTGCTAGTTCCTTCAATAAGGAACTTTGCTTCTAAGAACTCACCCTTTCTGGCAACAAACACCTTTTGTTCCAGTGGATCATAGAAATAATATCCCATAGAATCTCTAGGATATCCAATAAGGATACACTTGGTGGATCGGACTTCTAATTTGTTTGGGGTGGGAGTCTTAACATAAGCCTCACAACCCCAGACCCTTAAGTATGATAGGGATCGAACTCTTCCCAGCCATATCTCAAAAGGTGTCCTTTCCACCTTTTTGGTTGGGGCCATATTTAGAATACGGGCCGCGGAGAGCAAAGCGAAACCTCAAAATGATAGAGGTAGTGTGCTTATAGCCATCATAGATCGAACCATATCCAATAAGGTTCGATTCCTCCTTTCAGACACACCATTATGTTGTGGTGTTCCAGGTGGAGTGAGTTGTGAGACAATCCCACAACTCCTAAGATGATTTCGGAAAGCATCACTTAGGTATTCACCTCCTCTATCGGTACGAAGAACTTTAATCGACTTGTTAAGTTGATTTTCCACTTCATTCTTGAAGATTTTGAACATTTCAAAAGCTTCATCTTTGTGCCTTAATAAGTACACATACCCATAGCGACTATAATCGTCAGTAAAGGTAATGAAGTATCTTTCACCATTCCTATTCATTGGCTTAAAAGGACCACATACATCCGAATGTATGATTCCTCAGGCTAGTATACCCCAAGCACTATCACAAAACACCTTAGATGCTAGGATTGAACACCAAAATGAAGAGAGACTCTCCTGAAAAGAACTTTCAACCGATTCTTTTAGCAAGAACAAGAAGAGCTTTCTTGTGTTCTTCTATTGCATGTATGAGAGAGAGAGTGAGATGGAGTGAATTAGTATCAAATGTGTGTTTTTTTTCAAGGTTATCAAAAGCAATCAAGGGGATAGCAAGCCCCAAGGGCGGCCGAATCCCTTCACACATTTGATTTCCCCCCCAAATTTTAAAAGGAAAATGTTAACACATTAAACAAGTCATCTCCTTTTAAAATTTGTTCATTCAATAAACCTTGTTATTAGAATAACACATATACACTCACTAATTATTTGATGTTATTTAAATAACTTAAATAACATTACAACAAATATATATATACAAAATATCCATATAAATTGTTTAATCTCATATGCAACTTATTTAGAAAACCCATTTTCTAAATTTGGTGTTATTATTTATTGCATGATCATATCATCAATTGAATAATGTCGGTGATTGCAAGCTTGTTATTGGGTATAACCCGACTTGGATCATGACATACTAACCGCATCAATGTTCTATGTGTCTTGGGTATATAAAATCTAAGATGATTGAAGGAAACAAATGTGCCCAATCATAGGATTAACCCACACGTATGGGACATAAGTGCGATTGGACCATCAGTACGACAAAAATCACACAATTGGACACCTAAAATGTGCGAATCGCATAGATAGAGGTGACCGAATGACACAGTCGCACGACTGACCTCTAGTCGCACGACTGAAGGTGACCGACTGTGCCAGTCGCACGACTAATCTTCAGTTGCACGAAACAACTATACGACTGGGCTCAGTCGCACGACAGAAAGAAACCCGAGCATAAATAGTGGGGTATTCGGTCGCGGTCATTCATCACCACCCAAATCGCCCTAATTCGCACGACACATCGTTACTCTGCCAAATTTTCGTTTGAGCCTTTTATATCATTGATTCTTGTCTACTGAGGATTTCCACTGATTATACAGGTATAATGCGGTGCAATCCACTCGTATTTCATTAAATTTGAATCCAAAATCGACAAATTCGGCCCAAACCAAGAACCGATACTTGTTTAGCTACATAAACTAATTAAACTAAGCAAACTTCTGAAATTTAGTTATTATGTGGTAAATATAATGATTGCGAGTCCAATGAACCAAAACACGATGTCTAATCATAAGAATTGGTCAAAACTTGAATTTGAATTGCACAACAGTCTGTCATGCGAATGGATAGTTTGATGAACTTCAGTCGCACGACTGAGTAGTGCGAATGGCTATACTCATGAGTATGATTCATTCGCACGACTGGACCATGATCATGGACCAATCGTACGATTGAAGGAAACGAATGTGCCCAATCGCACGATTAACCCACACGTATGGGACATAAGTGCGATTGGACCATCAGTACGACTAAAATCACACAATTGGACACCTAAAATGTGCGAATCGCATAGATAGAGGTGACCGAATGACACAATCGCGTAGATAGAGGTGACCGAATGACACAGTCGCACGACTGACCTCTAGTCGCACGACTGAAGGTGACCGACTATGCCAGTCGCACGACTAATCATCAGTTCCACGAAACAACTATACGACTGGGCTCAGTCGCACGACAGAAAGAAACCCTAGTATAAATAGAGGGGTATTCGGTCGCAGTCATTCATCACCCCCAAAACCTCCCTAATTCGCACGACGCATCGTTACTCTGCCAAATTTTCGTTTGAGCCTTTTATATCATTGATTCTTGTCTACTGACGATTTCCACTGATTATACAGGTATAATGCGGTGCAATCCACTCGTATTTCATTAAAGTTGAATCCAAAATCGACAAATTCGGCCCAAACCAAGAACCGATACTTGTTTAGCTACATAACCTAATTAAACTAAGCAAACTATTGAAATTTAAGTTATTACGTGGTAAATATAATGATTGCGAGTCCAATAAACCAAAACATGATGTCTAACATAAGAATTGGTCAAAACTTGAATTTGAATTGAACAATAGTCTGTCATGCGAATGGATAGTTTGATGAATTTCAGTCGCACGACTGAGTAGTGTGAATGGCTATACTCATGAGTATGATTCATTCACACGACTGGATCATGATCATGGACCAGTCGTACGATTGAAGGAAACGAATGTGCCCAATCGCATGATTAACCCACACGTATGGGACATAAGTGCGATTGGACCATCAGTACGACTAAAATCACACAATTGGACCCATAAAATGTGCAAATCGCATAGATAGAGGTGACCGAATGACACAGTCGCACGACTGACCTCTAGTCGCACGACTGAAGGTGACCGACTGTGCCAGTCGCACGACTAATCTTCAGTTGCATGAACAACTATGCGACTGGGCTCAGTCACACAACAGAAAGAACCCTAGTGTAAATAGAGGGGTATTCGGTCGCGGTCATTCATCACCCCCAAAACCGCCCTAATTCGCACGACGCATCGTTACTCTGCCAAATTTTCGTTTGAGCCTTTTATATCATTGATTCTTGTCTACTGACGATTTCCACTGATTTAAGTATAATGCGGTGCAATCCACTCGTATTTCTAAAGTTGAATCCAAAATCAACAAATTCGGCCCAAACAAGAACCGATACTTGTTTAGCTACATAACCTAATTAAACTAAGCAAACTATTGAAATTTAAGTTATTACGTGGTAACTATAATGATTGCGAGTCCAATGAACCAAAACACGATGTCTAATCATAACAATTGGTCAAAACTTGAATTTGAATTGAACAGTAGTCTGTCATGCGAATGGACAGTTTGATGAACTTCAGTCGCACGACTGAGTAGTGCGAATGGATATACCGCACGACTGAACCATGCGTATGAGTTCTGTCGCACGACTGGTGTAAACGAATGAATTTACATACGTATGAGCCAAATCACATGTTCAATCGTACGTATGGGGTCATTCGCACGACTAGATCTCAGTCACACTGCTCATTCACACAACTAGATCTCAGTCACATACTCTCATTCGCACGACAGAAGAGAAAGAATTTCAAGGCCAAATGATTCAAGATATTATTTATCAATGGATACTAACGTTTATATTCATGATGTAACAGATGGCGAGTCGGTGGACTATGAGCACTAAGCACAACATTTGTGCTCATCTGGATCTGACCTCCAGAAATGCTTCAGACTTTTCTTGCATTATCACGTTTCTGAGGAGATCGAGGATCTTCCATGCCATATCGACTCCGTGTACACCGTATAGCTCTATTCTGCAAGCCTTCTGGGGAGGTGCAGTAGTTGATAGATCCTCAGAGCCTCATCGCATGAGGAGTTCTATAATTGGAGAGGCATAGAGATCACTGAGGATGATCTTCGGATTGTGCTACAGTTTGGGGAATATACTGATTGTGCCACTCGATTACACCCCCTTACTGTTCGAGGTGTTTCTTCTTGCGAGCTATGTACTCTAGGGACATCAACGCAGGGGTGCTCAATAAGAGCAACATGTGCCCCCAGTTCCAGTACCTCGCACATGTGCTGCTGAAATGTATTGCTTCTCGGAAGGGAGGATTTGATGAGCTCTCAGATCAGATCCAGAACGCGTATGCAGTATGGGTGCTGAACCACCCGTTCAGCTTCTCCAGGATGATCCTCACCTACCTAGTGGAGAACATTTAGGGGAAAAGGAAGGAGGGCTTCTGCATGTACCCTCGATTCATGCAGATGATCATTGACCAGAAGATCCCTTCCTTGCCGAAGGAGAAGGAGGATGCAATGGTACTTGAGGTGATGGACGACACCACATTGGGTCGTATGAAGGTCTACAGGGGGAAGCAGGTGAAGCCCCCTGTGAGGAGATTGTTCGAGCATCTGGCCCATGTGGACTACGTGGCGCCTGGGAGGTGAAAATGGCATCACGTAGACAGTGATTCAGATGACGAGCAGTTACAGCTCCCGGAGGATGACTCCGACAACGACCACGACAACGGTGATGGTGGAGATGCAGGGCCCACTCAACCAAGGGCCACCATGCTAATATAGCATCTCTGGCATCTACCCATAACGGAGCAGAGACTGCAGGATTCCATCAGGACTTCATACCTGATGAGGAGGAGGACACAGATGAGGAGCCTCTAACCCAGACTGTTGGCAGTAAGGTTGCTGCCACAGATCGAGGGCTCCGGGCGGTTGGTGGACGCCTTGGCGGGTCGGGAGAGACTAACCCTGATCCCACATTTGCTCCTAATCAGCCAAGCCATGTTCTAAGGGGAGCATCCTCCTCAAAAGGATCCAGGAAGAAAAGGATGGCTAAGCCGCACGGCATAAAGGAGAAGAAGAGAAGACTCATTTTTATCACTACCACAACCACCATTACATCTACCACCACCACTCCACCTACCGCCGCTACATCTACTACTACTACTCCACCTACCACCACATCCACCACCACAGCCACCACTGCAGAAGCCATTTAACCTTCAGAAGCCATTTAACCTTCGGAAGACACTGCTATGAACCAGTGGGCACAAGTATGGTCTCTGACACTCCACTGCAGACTTTTGATAATGTATGGATTCTTCCTAAAGAGCCACGCAGTTGACCATACTTTATTCCACTGTTCACCTTTTCATGATAGCACAAGTTACCAACTTTAATTGGTGATAGAAGGTAAGTCAGGGACATGTGCTGACTACCGAATCTCCGATAAGACTTTATCCGAGATACCTTAAACTTTAGTCTTGTAGTATAGACTTTAGCTATAGGATCCCAGCTGGTATCAAAGTATATCGAGCTGTAGGTAGTATTATATATAGGTTCTCTTTGTAACTCATTCCATACCACTGCTTGTAAGAGTCTTGTATTATTGAGTTGAGAAGCAATATATAAAAGTACCTTGAAAATTAATTCTTGTGTTCTTTAGTACTTTCTATATTGTGATCAACTCTTACTGATTCTATCTTAACCCGAGTGTTGTTCTAGGTGAGTATGAGAGAAAACATAAGTGTTTAGTGACAACACCGATCCTGCAATTGGTATCAGAGCATCTCAGGCTCTTGATTGCGTGATCTAACCATCCAAATCAACCTGTTTTTCACTCCTCCCTACAACCTACTCACTCAAATGGCCCTTAACAAGTCCAAGGTAGAGATGGGAACCATGACAACGGCTCCCATCATCACTCCTGAAAATTTCAGGTCTTGTAGCAGGAGAATGGAAGGCTTCATAAGATATCAAGACAGCAAGATGTGGAACTCCATTGTCAATGGACCGTATAAGCCAAAGGTGGAATCACCTGGTGGAAATGGTGCCATGATAGAAAAGGTTGTAGAGGATTAATCTGATGAAGAGAGAAAGAAGATGGGCATTGACAACAATGACATGACCATTCTCATGACTACAATACCGAACTCCATCATGGTGGGATTCGAGCATTGCACGACTGCTAAAGAATTTTTTGATGCACTTTTGTAGATGTACTCAAGCTCCAATGACTCGAAGAAGGACTCGCTGAAGCAGCAGTTTGAGAACTTCACCCATATTGCGGGAGAGACTCTCAGCCAGTTGTACTTCAGGTACATGGACTTATCTCTTCTCTTTAGTCTGTGAAGATCACTCCTGAACTTAGAGATCTTACTAGAAAGTTCACGAGTGCTCTTCCATACCAGTGGACATTCTACTGTGTCTCTATCAAGAGGACAGAGAACTTGAACACTCTCACCATGACTGAACTCTATGGCATCCTTGATGGATATTGCCTAGAGATGGAGAGTAAGAAGGGCCACCAAACAAGTAGACCCATTAGTCTTCCTGCTAGCAACGCATTAATGGTTGATGAAGGCTCATTACCCCCACAACCTCACATTACCTGACTTTCCAGCAGCCATCCTGCTCTTCTAGACCTTCCATCACTTTTTCTGAGACTCCAAGGTCTCAACAAGCTCAACACAACTCCTTTCAAGAAAGTTGTGCCTTTGTCTTAGGAAGTGGACACTCACGTGATTTTCAATACTGCTTTGATGATGTTGAGTGCTTTAGTCCAGATGATGTAGAGTACGTAGACATTGTCCAACAGATGGCTCTTTTAACTTACAGAGCGAAGAAGTTCTTTAAGAGAACACGAAGGCATTTCCCTCAAAACCCAACTACCAGCAAGTTCTGGTTTGACAAGACCAACGCAAACTGTTACAACTGTAACCAATTGGGTCAATTTGCAGGGAATGCAAGGCTCCCAAGACCAATCCGGGAACCCCACATGCCTCCACACATCCCTCAACCTCAAAACTACTGAGAAGTCAACTGAAACAGCTGCAATGGCTCAAGAATTTGACTAGAGCTTCATGGTATAGGATGCGACTCCTGCTCAAACTCTCATGGCCAGAACAGACGATACCCATGTATATGAACATCTCTGCATTCCAGCCTGTATAGGTAATGTTAAACTCTATAAGGATTACAATATGGAAATCAGATCTCATATCGAGTCTTTAAATATCTTAAAATCTGATTTTAAAAGAGCTGAATCTGACTATCAAAAGAAAGTTGAGGAGTTAGAGAAAACTGTGTCTCTTTTAAAACATGAAGACACCAACTACAAGACTCAAATCAAAGATCTGATATCCAAATTGTTTGAGCCTCCAGCCCAACTTGTCACTACTGAGGCTCAGGCCAGGAAGCATGCTATGTCTAAGCAAAACTTCCCAGTTATTCTTGCACTATCCTCCCACTCCAAACTCTGTTATCAAAACAAAGGAGGGTTGGAAACCAATGAAATTGCTCCACCACACTCATATGAGTCTATTAGACAGCCTAGATGTGGTACTGAGGAGCAAGAGGTTCCAACTGCTGACCCTTCTCACTAGAGTTGAAGGATGAAGCAACAATAGTGGTCACCACAAGGAAGGAACATGTAGATATACCCATCTCCTCCTGTGAAGAACAAATCCTAACCACTAAGGGCAAAAGAAGCAGAGCTAAAGCTGCTAGGAGAACTACCAAGAAGGTGGCTGAGTCCAAGCTGAAGATTAACCCAAAGCAGAAGGGTGTTTTTATCTCAGCTGGATTCCAAGTGTTAGGTACTTCTGATTCAGGAAAGGAGTGTAATAGCAGCACTTCTGTCCTGCCAAAGGATGAGAAGTTGAAGGGAAAAGTTGTTGATGAAGAAAAGAAGCCCAAAAAATAGCAACCCTCACATTCCTAAAGAACTAACATTGCATGCATAATGTGTGGTCTGCAAAACCACATGGCAAAAGATTGTTACTACAATCCTGCAAGCACACATTATGCATATAATGTTACAAAAGAAGGATTCAAGGAAGGTTTCATATTTGGACCTTTTCAAATGGTTCAACTGATGAAAAAGGGAAAGCTAGTTTCGGAAGACAGGTTGCTCTCAGAAGAAACTCTTTCTTCCGAAGGCAAAATGGCTTCGGAAGCAAAAGCTACTAAGGTTCGGAAGAACAAGGAAAGCTCCCTTAAAACCTCCCTAGAAGAAGACTGCTTCGGAAGAAAAGGTGGTGAAGATTTTTTGTGAAAAGAAAGAAGCTTTGGAAGATAGCCATGCAGCTCATCTTCCAAGATCAACCAAAGGATGGACTGGAAGATCAAGGAAGATGCTGGAGCCCAAAACTCTTCTTCAAAGACCTCTATTGAACCCCCATGCATAACATTTGGTTCAATTATGTCATTATCTTTGGAAGAACCCAAGACTAGCAAGGCTTGGGTTTCCAAACAACACTAACAATCTCATCTTATGTGCAGGGACATCCATATGACAAAAACAACAATGTCTGGATTGTAGACAGTGGATGTTCCAGGCGCATGACAGGGAACAGATCTCTCCTTCAATAGTTTCAGAACTATGATGGAGGTCTTGTCTAATTGGAGGTGAGGCTGGAGGATATATTTCTGGAAGAGGGAGTATATCCAATGGTAAATTAAAGGTGATAAAGTTCACTTTGTCAAACAGCTTGAACACAATTTGTTAAGTGTTTCTCAATTCTGTGATCAAAAGCACCAAATACTTTTCACAGAACATGAGTGCATTATCCTCAAAGTTGGGATGACAATTCCTCCGAAATTGATGCTTCTTAGATCTCCAAGAAAAGGGGATATGTACAAGCTTGATATGAACAATCCGTCCCCAATGGGTGAAGTATCATGCTTTCTTCCAAAGCTAATAGTGATGATTCAACACTATGGCATAAACGTATGTGTCATGTAAATTTTAAGACAATGAATAAATTGGCTAAAAATAACTTGGTACATGGTTTGCCTAAAAAGGAGTTTTTGTGCAAAGATAAATGTGTTGCATGCCTGAAAGAGAAACAACACAGGACATCTCATAAATCCAAATGTGTTAACTCTATCACTACTCCATTACACTTATTGCACATGGATCTTTTTGGTCCCACAAGTATAATGAGCATTGGAAGAAAATCATATTGCCTTGTGATAGTTGATTATTTTACAAGATTCACATGGGTATTCTTTTTAAGAACTAAATATGAAACTGCTGAAACACTAAAATCTTTTATTCTTAAAATAGAAAATCAAATTGATCACAATGTTAAAATCATTAGAAGTGATCAAGGGACTGAGTTTAAGAACTTTGTTCTTGAATCATTCTGTAACTCAAAAGGGATTTCCAGACAATATAGTGCTCCCAGAACTCGTTAACAAAACGGTGTTGCTGAGAGGAGGAACATGACACTTATTGAGGCTGCTCGAACTATGTTAGCTGATTCAAAACTACCTCTAACATTATGGGCAGAGGCAGTCAGCACTGCATGCTATGTGTAGAACAGAGTTCTTGTAGTTATGCCCCATGGAAAAGCCCCTTATGAGTTATGGAACATGATGCCACCGTTCATTCGCTTTCTTAGGTCCTTTTGCAGCAGGTGTACCATACCTAACACAAAAGATAATTTAGCAAAGTTTGCTGAGAAGTTGGATGATGCTATCTTTGTTGGATACTCTTCTAGCTCCAAGCTTATAGGGTATACAGTATTAAGAATCAACAATTTGAGGAATCATCTAACATAGTTGTTAATAAGCACACTCCTTGTGTTAGGGGGAATGGCCCTGATCATATCTTTAATTTAGAATTGTTTCCAAACTATTCTAAACCTTCTTGTGAGAATGTTTCAGTTGGAACAGAAGCTCAAAATGATGTTGATACTACTGCTGATGATCAACTGTTTGAGCTACCCAGGCCTAGTCTAGATTCTCCAAGAGCTGCAATAAACAAAGTTTCCACCATTCACAGATCTGATAGCTTGACTATATAAGGAATTATGAAGCTTCTACAAGTGAATCACTTACTGAGCCTCAAAACTCATCAGGTGATCCACCACAACACGAGGCAAAAGGAAGTAGTGTTTTGAAGGGACAGGAGACTGTTAACACCACTTCACAGCCAACCATTGATGATATTTCTCACTCATTCAATCAGTCCTCATTGACTGATTTTGAAACAGCAGTTGGACAGAGTGTTCCAGTTCCTGAGCAGAATATGTCCAACCTGGATCTATCTCTGCAATGGGAACTGATTCCTCGCCTTAGGATTCATAACAGTCATCCGACTGAGAACATCATGGGATGTCACTGAGGGTGTAAGAACAAGAGGATAGACTCATCATGGGAATGTTTGCTTGTACTCATGCTTTCTATCCCAAATGGAACCCAAAAAGGTAGAAGATGCCTTAAAAGATAGTAGCTGGCTTGAATCGATAAAAGAGGAGCTGCTTCAATTCAAGAGACAGAAGGTATGGAACCTATGTTCGCTACCATTTGGTCAAGTATCAATAGGCACTAAATGGGTTTTCAGAAACAAAAGAGATTATAGAGGCTTGATCATCAAGAACAAAGCAAGACTTGTAGTTCCAGGATATACACAAGAGGAAGGAATTGGTTATACTAACGTCTTTGCACCAGTTGCAAGACTTGAGGCAGTTAGGATCTTCCTTGCTTATGCTGCATCCAAGGACTTCACTGTCTATCACTTGATGTCAAGTGTGCATTTCTATATAGGGATATAGATAGGGAAGTCTATGTATGCCAACCTCTAGGATTTGAAGACCCACAGCACCCCAACTATGTGTGCAAATTGGATAAAGCTATATATGGGTTGTAGCAAGCACCTAGGCTGTGGTATGAGAGATTGTCTCAGTTTCTTCTGAGGAAAGGCTACACTAGAGGTATCATTGACAAGCCTCTCTTCATCAGAAAGTCTGTAAAGGACATCTTGCTTGTTCAAGTCTATGTTGATGACATCATATTTGCTTTTTCAAATGACCAAATGTGTACGGACTTTGAGAGCATTATGAAGAAAAAGCTTGAGATGAGTTCCATGGGAAAAATGCACTTTTTCCTTGGAATTCAGGTGAAGCAAATGAAGGAAGGGTTCTTCATTAATCAATCTAAGTATGTCTCTGACATCTTAGAAAGATTTGAAATGATGGATTACAAGCCTGCTAAGACACCATACCGAGAAACCAAAACCTTGTCTTGACCTTGAGGGGGAGGATACTGATCAACATCAGTATAAGGAAATCATTGCTTCTCTGATGTATCTTACTGCCAGTAGACCTGATATCATGTTTGCTAATTGCATTTGTGCAAGATATCAAGCTACTCCAAAGGTGTCTCACCTAGCTGCTGTTAAGAGAATCCTCAGATACCTTAAAGGAGCACCTAAACTAGGTCTCTAGTATCCCAGAAACAAGGATTTTAATCTCTATGGATACTCTGAAAGTGACTATGGTGGCTGCAATATTGACAGGAAATCAACATCAGGAGGATGTCAATTTCTTGGTGGAAGGATCATCTCATGGCAATGCAAGAAATAATCCTGTGTCTCTACATCAACTGCTAATGTTGAATACATTACTGCTGCTAGCTGTTGTGCTCAACTGCTACGGATTCAGAATAAGATGTTAGAGTATGTATTCAACTTTATGAGTACTCCTTTCCATATTGACAACAACAGTGCTATGTCCATTACTAAAAATCTAGTGAAGCACTCCAAGACAAAGCATATTGACATCAGGTACCATTTCATTTGAGATATTCATGAGAAAAATCTGATTAAACTAATCAAAGTTGACTCAAATGAACAATATGTTGATTTGTTCACCAAGGCTTTGGATGAGAAAAATAAGTATTTCATAATAGATATTGGGATGATAAACATTGATTAGATCACCACTTTTGAAAACCTTTTAATATGTAATATCTTTTGTCAATACAATTTAAGCCCTGTTATAAAAGATCTTTCTGAATATTTTCTAAGTGTAAATTTCTTCCGAAGAGAAATTAACCCTCGGAAGTTATTTTTATATCTTCCGAAGCGTAATTTCTCAAAGTATAATTTTTCTTCTCGGAAGACTTTTGGACACGGAAGAAGCGATTGATTACATATGAGATCTACTTCCGAGGTTTACAAACTCTCCATTCGGGAAGCAACTCTAACCTTCAGAAGCAATGCTTTAGCTTCGGAACTAAGAATTGCCTTGCGAAGACAAATAACATTCGGAAATGTTTTACATTCAGAAGAAAGTTCTACTGTGTAACATAAATCTCTTGGGCCCCACACTGTAAAAAGCAAAGATTTTGTTAATGATGTCGGATTATTTAACTGATTTTAACCTTACCGCCACTGTCATTTCATCCACTAAACCATCACATCACCTTATCCTAACCCCCATTACCACCTTCCCACCCTTTTAAATAATCTCGACTATTCAATCTCATATTCTTACTTGCAATTTTTACTGCCTTAGAAATTTCTCCTCTCTAACTTTACCCAAGCTCAAAATCATCCATATTCACCCTTCTCCAAATGGCACTTAACCCTAAGCACAACCAAGTCGCACTTCTTCATTCTTCAAGAGATGCCGACTTCTCTGAAATCATCTCCTTTCTCTCCCAATCACCTTACTACATTGCTCTTACCGTTAACCCCACTATTTACTCAACCACATGGCCGAATTTTAGGGAAATGGTCAAGCCGAAACCCTAAATGGGATTCGAGTACTAAGGTCAAACATTTGTGGACAGGAGTTGATCATTACTGAATAACTCATCAAGGAGCATCTAGAGCTTCATGATGAAGGAGCTCCTACTGAATACCCTAAGGCAGAAGTTCAACTTCTCCTACAACTGGAAGTTCCTTCTGCATGTTGTTCTCTACTACTTATCCAACAAGTCCGGCGGATGGGATCAAATCCCATATGAACTAGGATGCTTAGTTCATGGACTGGTGAGAGACCCGCACTTCAATTACTCACGATTTTTGTTCACCAATCTGATTGGGAATCTACAAAAGGAGACATTCTATATGTATCATAGATTCATTCAACACATCATCAACTGTGAGTTGGACCAGAGCGTGCTTGTCTGTGCAGCTGCTCTGACTGTCCCCCACATGCGGCCTACCATCTTCAAGACCTTGAAGAAGGTATCCACCAATTCACTGAAAGGTACACCACTCTGCTTCCAGGTATGATTGAGTGCATAGCTCCTGGTGACATCCCAGTTCACCCCACAGGTGATGAACCCACACCAGCAACCTCCACCATAATGCCAATAATGCCTTCTCCACCCATGACCATCACATTTCAAAGACGCCCCAAACGAACCCTTGTTAAATCTACTCTGATTGAACAAGCCCCTCTTTTTAATCCAAAAATACTAGAGTAGAAACATGGGCTCCCACTCAGTCTGAGGTCTGTCCATCCTTCTCTTTTGACCATAATATGGGTTTTGAGTCTCCTCAGTCTCAAACCCAGGAGCCTGACACCAAAACCAGCAGCCCTCAGAATGAGTATCTACACTCTTCTAAACAGACAACTAGGGACAGCCCCACCAAAAGCTCAATGCTTGTAGACATTGATCAAGGTCCCGGGTCAGTAGGCTTAACCTCCCTATCTTTCACTAACCTTCTCTTTAAAACTGATGAAGAGATAACATCTCCATGGAAATGAAGCTGATCTACAACACCCTCTTCAAGATCAATAAAGCCCGGAGAAATCCCTTATCTCTAGCCCCATGAGCAACCTATAACTGAGGTGAGTCTCATTGATGTGGAGGGGACTCATGCAGATTCAGTTGCCACTACAGAAGGTGCCTCAATGGACCTTGTGGACAGTGGTAACATATCTCAGACTGAATCTGCGGTAACCGAGCCCTTTGATGACTCTAAAAGAGACATCATTGAGCACGGGAAACAAGGGTACCAAGAAACCACATCTGGTGGTGAGGCTAAACATACAAGGTATGTTATCTCATCTCCCTATGATTCTTCAAAAGAAGATGAGGGAAGCATGCAACTCCTCATTCACGACCTTCTATCTAAAGTCTCAAACCTTGAATCCTTGGTTAGGACTTTAGAAGCAAGGTCCGCCACTCAGCAACTTGAGATTGACAATCTTAAGGCCAAACTAGCTGAGAAATAGATAGAGAGGTTTGTGAGGCATGTACCTGTTCAGGTCTCATTGACTTCTTCCTCCAGCTCATCTAGCTCTCAAGATGATGCTACCAAAAAGGGGGAGAATGTTCAGAGACAAACACTTGAGGACCCATAACAGAGCCACACGCCAACTTCAACTTCATCTACTCCTATCATTACTGTGTCTGAGCCATCTCAAATCATTCTTCAAATTGACTCAAAGATGATCAGCGATCTCTACAGACTCTTCACCAAGTTTCTGTTGAGATCCTCCACTGATCAGCCAAGCCGGATGCTGCAATGCTTTATTTTAGAGCTGAAGGGCTTCTAAGGCTGACTGCACCTTCTACCACTATAGAAGAAGTTGGTCAACGAAGGTCCACATGGAACCTAAGATTCATTTCGAAGGGGAAATAGGGACCGATGTCCCAGCAGCTGAAACAGTTGGGACAGAATCTGCATCTCCTACAACTTCCGAAGCTGAAGTTAAAGCCTCAGAAGAACAAACTGAATCTTCCAAAGCTGAAATGGAAGCTGTGGAAGGACTGTTTAAAATGTCGAGGAACTGATCATCACAGATGCAATCCTTGAAATGGCATCTGAGGTGAACAGCGAGGACTTTCTGACTCTACCTCCGTCCCAGACACCATCTCTACCACTCTCACAATCAGAATCCACTCTCCCAGAACCACCTCAGTCAGGCTCTTCAAAGGATAAAAGGGAAAAGAAAGATGACTGCGGAAGAGCTTCAGGAAGAGAAAAGATTGAGAAACTTAAGAAGAAAGGAAGACTTCCAACTGAGAAATTGCTAGCTACCAGCACAAAACCAGCTGTAGCCAATCAGGACGCTGTCAACAACAAGAAAAGGGAAGAGATCATTGACGAGCTTATCCAAATGGGAGCTGCCAATAAAGAGACACTCCTGCTACCACTATAGGAGTTGGTGAATTTGGAGAAGGCAACCCGACTGAAACTTGAAGAAGAAGCCAGGTTGGCCTTGGAGAAAGAAGAAGAAGAAAAACAGAAAGAGGTTGAACTACAGCTAAGGAGAAACTGGATAAATTTCCTTCTCTCCAGAGGATTTAATCTTCAAGAACTTTCTTCACACAATTATAAGGCAACCCTCTAGCTCTTCAACAAAGAGCAGGATCAAATGGAGAAAGAAAGAAAGAATGCTACAAAAGAAAAGACAAGGGAGAAGAAGAAGAAGGAGGAGGAAAAAGCTAGGGATACTACAACCGAGAAGCTCAGTGAAAAGGCCTGGATGAAAGACTATCTTCGGGCCTATGGATTCCTGGAAGCAAGTGGGTCCCATGTCTAAGAAGACACTCCAACGGATTGTTAGTGAAATCAAGGCTGACATTCGGCAGGGAAAGAAGAAAGAGATGTACAGAAGGGTAAAGGGGATGACCTTCACTGCAACCACTCCACCACAACCTGAATCCTTACCCTTACACTTCACCATTAAAACCAAGCCTTCCACCCATGAACCTACACCATTACCCACATCCACTCTTTCACCTAAACACCCAAACTTCCCATCCTTCAACCCAAAACTCTCCCCAGAACCTCTAAACCTCAACCCACCCAACAACCATCTAAACCATCCCCTCATCCTTCTCAACATCTCTCTCTTAAGGAGTTCAAGGTAATCAAGACCAAGCTTATCAACTACACAACTCTGAGCGAAGTCTCATGTGATGAAGATTTTGTCAACATTACCTATGTTGATGGATCCTCTTGTCCCCTCACAAGAGATCAATTTCTTCATTTACCTAGAGGAACACTGGACCAGGCAGCTATACTTCTAGGCCTCAACTTAGATTCATCAAATGATCAAGAGAAGAACTTAGAAGGAAACTGATGACTCAGCTGGACACCAAGAAAGAGGACAAGATTCCTAGTCAGTCTCTTGTGCCTAGAAAGAAAATAGTCCGGGGAGGTTCGATGAAACTTCTCACAACTTTGTTGTGGAAAGGGAAAATGGCGAAGTCAGTAGACTTAATTCAACCTCTCTACTACACTCCAGCAGGTTTGATATTGCTGAGTTAGCCGAGAAGCCATTCTCCAAACCCTCCAACTCTGAAGCTGCTGCACTCATAAGAAATCATCTCAACAGCCTTCATCTGCTGAGCTAAATGCAAAGGCCAAGATTGAAGAAGAGTTGAGATTGAGAAGACAGGAAGACAAGGAATGACCTCCTACCAAAGGCACTGCCTTTCTACATATGGTGGAGGGTCTAGAATTGGAACCTATAGTTAGATGGGAATATGATTACAGTTCCCATCAACTAACCTTTTCGAAGGGCAACAATAGAGGGTACATCTTATCCAAGGTGACAGACAGGATTTCCTGTCTACCAAGAATCTGTACAAACTTCTCAGCACTACATTAGAATAGAACAAGGAGATAGACAAATATCTACTCTCCTTGGTGCTGAAAGTTTTGAGAAGCAGAAACAAGTGAAATTTTTATAGCATCAGCCCAGGGGGAGTTTGTTGGATCAAGAAAAAGGCTAATGCAACCAAAACTAAGCCACTTAGATAATTTTTGGTGCTGCATGCAAAGGCTTCCGAAGCTTAGCATGAAACTTCAGAAGGTTATAGAGTTCATCCGAAGACAATGTGAAAGATCAACTTCCGAAGACAGAACTCTACTTCCAAAGTCAAGTGTATACTTCCGAAGTTCAAGTCTTAGAAGAATAAGCTGAAGACCACTTTCGAAGTATGTTGAAAAGAAAAAGTCTCCAAGCCTTAGAAAAAGTAGTTTGTTCTCAAGTATAAGTGGCTTCGGAAGTACTTACTCTTCCGAAGCCAGTTAACCTTCGGAAGATACCGCTATGAACCAGTGGACACAAGTATGGTCTCTGACACTCCGCTACAGACTTCTGATACTGTATGGCTTCTTTCTAAAGAGCCATGCACTTGACCATACTTTATTCCACTGTTCACCTTTTCATGATAGTACAAGTTACCAACTTTAGTGAGTGACAAAAGGTAAGTCAGGACATGTCCTGACTACCAAATCTTAGATAAGACTTTTTCCGAGATACCTTAAACTTTAGTCTTGTAGTATGGACTTTAACTATAGGATCCCAGCTGGTATCAAAGTATATCCGGCTGTAGTAGTATTATATATAGTTTCTCTTTGTAACTCATTCCATACCACTACTCGTAAGAGTCTTGTGTTATTGAGTTGAGAAGCAATATATAAAAGTACTTTGAAAATTACTTCTTGTGTGTTTACTACTTTCTATATTATTATCAACTTTTACTCATTCTATCATAACCCGAGTGTTGTTCTAGGTGAGTTTGAGAGAAAACATAAGTGTTAGTGACAAACATAGATCCTGCACGCCTTTTCATGAGACCCCTTAGGATTTGCTTGATATCATGCATAATATCCCACTGTAAAAGTAATATATGGTCAACTAGTAGTAAGATAAATTCAGGAGCCAATATCGATCTATAGAGTTACGGATGTACTAGTTT
The DNA here is from genome assembly GCA_025506515.1 of Flaveria trinervia. Taxonomy (NCBI): domain Eukaryota; kingdom Viridiplantae; phylum Streptophyta; class Magnoliopsida; order Asterales; family Asteraceae; genus Flaveria; species Flaveria trinervia. The sequence goes on from CM046448.1 coordinate 27,463,297, forward strand.
CTCGTATTCATCATGATTGAGGGACGTTTGAGTAGTAAATGGAGTGTGTTCATTAGATGCATCTTCCATCTTGAATTTTTTAAGATTTTGTTTGACATACTTCTCTCGATGGATAAGAATACATTCAGGCTTCTATTCCACTTGCAGGCCAAGAAAGAAGATCATTTCTCCCCTCATGTTCATTTCGAAATGATTTGGTATAACCTCCTCAAATCTCGACATAGCTTAGTATTGGTGCACCCAAAATAATGTCATCCACATAGTCTTGCACCCTTAATAACTCACCATCCACTTCCTTTTTGAATAAAGTCACGCTGATTGTACCTCAAAAAAACCTTTCCTGAGAAGATATTGTGTAAGTGTCTCGTACCAAATGCGAGGAGGTTAATGTAAACCATAAAGGGATTTATTAAGTTTGTACACTTTATCTGGATAATATCCATGAAACCCGATGGTTAACACACGTGTATGTCTTTCTTCAATATCTCCATAAAGGAAGGCACATTTAATATCCATCTCATAGAATTTAAAGTTCTTGTGAGCTGCATGAGTGAAAAATATTATAAATCCTTCGAGATCTGCCACGGGAACAAATACTTCTGTGTACTCGATTCCCTCCTCTTATGCAACATTGTGTACAACCAATCTAGATTTGTTCCTCACAACAATACCATGATCATTTGGGTCTTTCTAAACACCTATTTGGTTCTAATTTTGTTCGATGGAAGATCAACAAATGTACATAATATAAGCTTTTTGAACTGTAGAAGCTCCAACTGCATTGACTCAACCCAACAATGATCCTGAAGAGCCACATGAACATTCTTAGGTATAGTCTGTGATAAGAAGCAAGAGTAGAGACACATATATATATACAACCCGATTGACTCCATGCCCTAACACCATTAGTAATAGACCAAATAATGGTATCATGAGGATAACCATTTGTTTGACCTTGAAAGGATCATACATGCCAATTGATGTCGTGGTTGTTGGTTGCTCTATTGGAATTCTCCCTAAGTCTAATAATTTCAATAAACCTTTATTTTAAGTCTCACACTCATATGAACAAGCTCTAAGGGATAGTAACCATCCCCTGCCTTTGGATTTATCTAACCAATCCTTGATCTCCATTTGTGATGAGGATATGGGATTTAATGAGTATCATGAGTCTCTCTTCTCCTCCCTACTCAGGAGAGATAAGTGCTCATGATGTTGCCATACATAACCCACATCATCCACCCATGACTGAGGTGGACCTTCTTCAATATGTTATCGAGGTCCATATGGAAAACGATCTCACTTTTTCAAGTGATTACGTCCCTAAGACCTTAACCATGGCAAGCCAGCTCATTGGCACTTTGTTAGATCTAGGAACAATAGATCTAGATCATTTTGTATGGGCTTAGAACTTTAATAAATATTTGTAATGAATATTGTAATTCATTATTTTGATGTATGCATTGTGTATATAGTTTAACCTATGTTGATCTGTGTATGATTGCAGTTAGAAATATATACTTGGTCAATTACTGAAATTGACTAAGTGTAAGAAACATATACGGATGAGCATTTTGTCTTCCGTAGATATGTTTCTTACAAGTAACAAACATCCAAAGATCATCTGCGATGAACAATCAACTGGATTTCAAGTGAAGAGTCCTGCAGATGGGCAAACTCCTGTGGAGAACAAAGTACATATGGGAGAACAAACACCTATGGAGGACTCTGTAGCTACGGAATCCAAACACTTGTATTTAAATAATACAAGTGTTACAAGTCAATAATTCAACAAGTCAACAAGACAGGTGTGCGAATCCCAAGAGTTCTGGTGTTTCTTTAACTAAAACACACGTGCCTATAAATATGGATCCTAGGTTTCACATCAAGGACGACACACGGACACAAACAACAAGTGTCAATACGTCAAACCCAAACATCACTTCAAATCACACAAACATAAACCCTAGCAGCCATCACATCAACATCAACACGTTTAGGGCATTTTTTATTCATTGCTCATTTATTCATTTGTCATGATTAAAGTGTTTAATAAAATACGTTTGAATTAAATCTTTTTGTTTGCTTATTAATTATGTTCTTCTCATTGTGTTCATCATAATCATTAATCATTCTATTTGATATTTAATTATTAAAACAATTAATGAAGGTTCATGTTGATTCCACAAACATTAACTTGATTCCCTATTAACACCGATAATTCCTGATTGCGATCCTCGGATTCATAGGTGGTATCAGAGCCAAGTGCTCATTGATTTAGAACGATTGATCTATCAATGTTAATAGTGTTTTATTGTTTGCTTGTTTCACTAGATTTGTCAGTTTTTTCTCATTAGATCTATTGTTTTTAAGCAAATCGTTTTTGGGTGATTTTATTAAACAATGAATTGTCCTTTAGCAAGTACTATTACATTACTTGATTAACTTGGGTCAATATTCAATTAAATTGAATAGTAGATCTTGGTTATTGATTGACATTCATAAATTGTTCATATTTAATTGAACAAAACTTTACCAGATTTTTTATTAACAAATCAAAACATGAGTAACTTTGTGGATCATCATACAACCTCCAAAGTTGGAAACAAAAGCAGATTTTAATCCTAGAAAATCAAGTTCAAGAATCATGTTAATTATACAGATTCTGACTTATCGGTGTCAATAACTAAAGGTTCCTATATTCCGGCCACTCTTGGGCGGATTATAATGACAATAATCAACCAATAAGTACAAAGGATTTGTCATCTAATGATATTAAGAAGGTTAAAGTCAATATAATCTGTCACACCCTCAATTTCCACAAGGGGTAATACCATTAGGCGCGTGACATAGAAGGATCTTAGCCATTAGTTACACCAAGACACACAATCAATACAAAACATAATTTGTAAATTAAATAAAGTTTCTTAAATTCATAATTAAATACGAAACATGAAAATAAGTGCGAAAGCGTATAAACCATAATTTAAACAGCACAAACACAACGATGATAAATGCAATGCGAGGTGTTCCTATTAGTGCGCACCTTAAGAACCTGAAAGAAACATGCTAAAGTTTCAACACAAGGTTGGTGAGTTCATAGGTTTTGATAAATAGAACATAACAGTAACTGATGCAGTAATCAAAAATAATATCAGTAGATAGCTAGTCTACTCAATAAGTTACTAAGTGTATGAAGTTCGCAACCGATGCTGACAACGTAAAGAAATGCCTCGGCTATGAACACCGGTCATAGAAACAGAAATTAGGTCAATTAAACACCCGTTTGACGAACGTTGTGCTAGCGCGACTAGCCCGGGTGGGGTTTGTCAAACCCTGTAGATCTACATAGAATTACCTTGTTATAATACATACATTAACGGTTCAATAGTGAGGACTTAAGTATGGTGTCACACTAGTAAACAAGTGATATTAAAGTAATACTGATGAGGTGTAAATACGTTTAGAACACACATTTCTTTCACCGCAAAGAAAGTAAGTAAAGTGGGGCTAAGAACTCACCTTAGTAGCACGACAACGAGTAAATGCAAACAGAATGATTAGGGTCTCGATTAACCTATATTTCATTTAATATTAAATTGAGATAAATATTAATAATAGAATTAATTATTGAGAATACAATAACATGTTTCGCGATTACGACTCGCCTTTACACCGAAGTACTTATCACGCACCCCATGAATTTTAAATAAACCAACCATTTCCATAGATTAGTATTTACTTATTAACTAAAATCACATATATCAACAACCCTTGTTCACCCTGATCATTCTGTTCTATATATTTAGCACACATCACACACATTCATACATGCATGTCATTACTCCATACATTACTAACTTACATAAAGCTTATATATAAAAAAATGCACAATCGAAATCACACCAAAGCCACTATTCAACCACGTTAAACGTCAACCCACATCCATTCATGAATGTTGGCTTACACAGAGTACATTCAACTTGCTTAAATGTACATTCACATGGCATAACACACATACATACAATCTGCAGAATACACACGGCAAAACATACATACTTTTCAGAATATATACAAAGAGAACTCATGAAATTGAACATGAATATTTATAATACACATTTACAAATTAACACAAGCAACCCGATCACCCCACCCCCCCGAAAAGCCAAAACACTCGCCGAAAACCAAGATTAAACCAATTTTTTTGGAACACAAATCGAATCATCCTCCCGCAACACACACAACATAACATACATTTAACATTCATAACAGGAACATACCACCGAGTATATGCGAGAAGAACATGGAGTCGACCATATACATCAAGAACTTACAATATGCTCAAGCTAAAAGATACACAATCACCACACCTTACCTTTTACATTATACCTCTCGGATTGATACAATGCCATTGGTACCTAACTTGGATGGTTCTTTAGGAGCATGTTCTATCCTGTTGATGCATTTCGCAGATTAGGTTGCGTCTGCCAATCTTTCTTTACCTACCTTGCCACTTCTCTGCCTTGTGGAATAGGTAATAGCTGTTCTTGAGGCTACCATAGACATTACATGAAAACTCATCAAAGTTTACTTATGATAATGCTATTTACCCATTTGACCTGAGAGCATCGACAATTCCTTGCCCAAGTGAATACTTCCTCAATTGATTCTTTCGTACAACCTTGTTTAATTGACAGTTGGTTTAATAACTATATATTTGATACCTGTATCATTGATAACACTCTGTACTTGAAAAGGTATGTTAGCTCGGCTAGGAGGAACCAGGATTGACCATGCAAAGCAAACTACAATCACGGGTGTACACGTAATCGTAATTTGTCATGCATGAGAAGTCTTGCGAATCCTGTCACATGATAACAGTCATAGTCAGTACAAACTTTCATTTCTATACTTAGGTGACACGATAGTCTCAATCCGTATAAAACTTCACTAATCTCCTTGACAATTATTTTTCTTTTATTTATTAATCTCCATTGGACTTTTGTTCTTTTTTTTTCACACCCAGAGGGGAAGGTTGTTTTCCATCCACTGATGTTTTCAATTTTAGTACTTGGTTTAATTCATTGTAGACGTAATTACAATTTTTTTAATGAGAATTTACTATTTGAACTCATTAGTTGTGTGTGTGCTAAATTCTTTTAATTACTTGTACTTAAATGAAGTAGATATGTTGCATATTACTTATTTTTGTATGTTGTGATTGTTAAGAATGTATGGAATTGGCCGAGGACGTGGACGTGTTCGTGGCACCATCAACATGACCCCAGCTGAATTGGCAGCCCTAATTAATCAGCATGTGGCTGATGCTCTCGCAAATCCTAACCTCAATCCGCAGGCCACTCTGATGGGTAAGCAATACCAAATCTACTCCTGACGTTAATGTTCCGTCACTCTAGTTAAGTTGAAACACCTATTCAAAAATTCTAAAGATGTGGTCAAAACTTGTTGCAGGACAAGGGGTATGCACCTTTAAGTCCTTCATGGACTGTAAACCTAATCCGTTCACAGGAGTGGAAGGAGCTGTGGGACTTCTGCGCTGGTTTGTAAACCTAAGTCCTCATTAGATGGGGGTTTGACATATATTAACGGCTCAAAAATGAGGACTTAAATATGGTGTCACACTAGTAAACAAGTGATTTAAAGTAATACTGATCAAATGAAAATACGTTTAGAACACGCGTTTCTTTCACCCAAAGAAAATAGGTAAAACGAGGCTGAGAACTCATCTTAAATGCACAACAACTAATAAGCGAAAGCACAAACGTTTAGGGTCTCCCCTTAACCAGGATTTCAATTAATATATAATATAATGTTCATTATTAATTATATATATAACGATGGTATGGTTTTGTGTTTCATAACTCGGTTAAGGGGTAGCTCATTAAAATCCACCAATTCACACGGGCACACAGTCAACCCCAACACACATTAAATGCACAAACTCATTTATAACATATAAAAGTACACTTCTAATCACATGACATGTTATAAATAAAACATACTTATAAATAACACTAAACCAACTTTCATTAATGCATGATGGCTAACTACAACCCACTTAGAGAAATTTACACACCTATGTAAAATTAGGCTTAGCACCACTAAACCAAATAATCCATCTAAATATAAACATGTTATAAAACTACAACCAACACTCACCAAGACCCCATACACACATATACATAACCACACACTGCAGATTATCTAATGTAGAATCACATGATCACACACATTAACACACATACTCATTAACACACTCACAAGCATCATCACCACACACGTACGCATTAACAAACACACACACATTCACAAACGTATACACACACATTAACACACACATTCACAACATACACACACACATGCCATCACACACACACACATGCCATCACACACCACGTACGCCTTTACACACAAACACACAGATATTCACAACATACACACACGTACGCATTTACACACAAACACACACACATTCGCAACATACAAACACGTACACATTTAAACTGCCAAAAACTAAACGCCAACTGCATACATAGTACGTACAACTAAAGTCGATCACCAAACTGCACCCCATAACACGAAACCAATACAAAATGCATGTAGAACACATAAAACGAAGAACGTACATGAAACATCATCCCATAACTCAACCGCAACCAAGATCAAAACAACAATTAAAGTGAGTGAAGAAACAAGGAGGAATCGTACCGATTAAGGCTGTCTCGATTGCTATTCGCAGTGGTTAATACGTCGCTCGATCACATAGAAAACCGCAAGAGGGATCGTCACTTGAAACATAACGAATGAGGGAGGTTAAGGGTCACGAACATGGGCCACAGGATGGAGCTTTGCGAGAATGAAGAGGTCGACGGCTGCTAAAGATCTCTCGATGGTGTTAGGGTTTTGGGAAAGGTGAACTATGCGGTTGCCGAATGATAGCCGTGAGGTGAATTAGATTTATAATATATTTATGAATTTTCACATTATACCCCTCGACTTTGCATTAATTTCATAGTTAGGCTCAATTTTTGTTTTAAGTTAGTTTGAAGTTTATAAGTTAGATTGAAGTTTAAATAAATAAGATGATAATAATTGTAATTTCATATATACAATTTGAATTTATAGTATCAAGTCACGGGGATGATCTAGATAATGAACAAAGTTAACCTGAAGAAATACAGGTGTCACATCGTCCCCTTGTAGAGGAAATTTTCATCTCGAAAATTAGACACTTGAGATTAACATAGAATAGTAGATTTAACAGCAACGATTGGAGGTCATAAGCTCTCTTGATAGAGTTTTTGAGGATTCTGGAATAAACCCAAATAAAGAACATAAGGTTTCATGAGAGTTGTGACAATTAAGGCATATAGCTTACGCGGTATGGCTTTACCTGAAGAAATATTGATCAGATATGCAAAATTAAAAGCATTAGGAAGGACAACCTTCGTTCACAATATGAAACCTTTCATAATATTGAGGGTAAATGAATTCCTCAACAACTCCATAGATTTATGCAACTTATAATAGAGATGAATATCTTGGAGTTGAAATACACAAGCGAGGAATTAAACAAGAAGATGCTCCATACTTTTCTAGAAAGTTAGAAGCAAACTGTGTCCATGTTCAAGAACACCATTGACCTCAAAGCAACTGGTTTACATACATTGGTAGCTAAAGTTGAGGATCTTGAAATGGATGAAAAATCAAGAAACAAGAGTTTGAGAACTCATGTCTCACCCTATCACTTTAAAGAAACAAAAAGTGCTAAACGTCCCTTCATTTCCAACAATGATAGTGATAACTCTTGTACTTTGAGTGAAGATGAAGAGGATGTAAGTTTCTTTGCATCAAAGCCTTCAATGAAATCTTCTCAAAGTAAGTGAAGAAAAGATAAAGGAAGAACTGATGATCGAAGAGATACATCATGAGCAAAGTCTTCAATAAATAACAACCAAATAGAGCACTCTATTGTCATTGTGGACTCTGAAGAACAAAAAGTAACTTTTGCAACTTTCAATTTAAGTTTTCAAGCTTATTTCGGAAGCTCATTAACATCTGCCAACATTTGCTAGCAAGACTTGGAAGAACTACATCCAGAAGTAATAGAGGAGATGGATCTACAATGGCAAATGGCAATGACTGCTTATAGAGCCAAACAATATCTCAGGAACAATAAAAATTTGGCTGGTGCAAGTAAATCATCAAAGATTGGTGTTGATAAGTCAAAGGTAAGATGCTTCAAGTGCAATCTATATGGACACTTTTCCAGAGAATACAATCAACAATCAAATCCTGATTTGACCCAACATCAGCAAAATCAGTCTCACAAACCATTATCATCTCAAAGATCTTTCAAGCAACCACAAATTACCAACTCATCCTAACCAACTAGAAATACATCAGCAGGAACAAGTAACTTTAAAGAAACTAGGTAGATCATACTTCAAGATGGAACCTGTGACTGGAGTATGTATGAGAAGGAAGTCTTGGAACAAAATCAAGTTTTAATGGCTCATGTGGAAACAAAGTTCCACCCATGGCTAGAGAGGTAAGAGACAGGTTATGTTCATCAATATGTGTTAAGGAAGTTGAAAGATATATATAGAGGCCATGCTCAACAACAGGATGATAAAGTTAAACAAACAATGATTTTGAATGAATCTCATGTAAGAGAACATAAATTATATCAAATAAAAATTAACTGTTTACAAAAGGATTTAGATAAACTTGTTTTAGAAAATTATAGTTTAATAGCACATGTTGAGCATCTGTCCACTTCCTTAACTAAATCCATGGTTGATCATGCGTCAACTAAAGTGAAACTTCAGAAGTTTCAACTTTCATCTCAGCAGTATGAGAAATTACTAAATTCTCATATTGAATCAAAGTACAGGTCTGGGTTGGATATAATGATATGCCACCTCCTATAAAAAAAGTTACTCACCTTTACCTCAATCAATGACAAATAACTTGTCAAATCATTTTGTGCCAAGCACAAAGTTTGAACAAATTTGAATCAATAAGATATTCATAAAAAACTAAGGTGAATGAAACTAGGTCTTCTGAATTAGAAAAGATTAATCAAAATGACTCAGAATTTGACTTTGATGAGTGTGATGACTTGGATGATTCTGATGAACATGATGATGATCTACTGAACATGGGTAAGAATATTGTTTTTGAAACAAACATTACAAAAGTTCTTGAAGAAACAAAGTTTCCATATCCTCCAAATCAAAGAAACATATTGAAAACTATTTGCTTGAGAATAGCTCAGTTAAATGAAGGTCTTCAAGAACTTCATCAACAACAAAGATGTTCAAATGAAGAAACTGAAAAGTGTGGACCTAATGAGGAAGTACACATAGTTTCTGTAGATAAAGGAAAGAAGAAGCAATCAACTGATCTTCAGAGGAAGAAGAAACCTTCTTTAGTAGATGATGTACAGATAATCAAATCTACTGATTCAGCAGATGATTTATGGAAGGCAAACTCAGCAACAAACAAATCAAAGCTTCAAAAGCTGAAAGAGGATAAACCAACTTCAAAATTAGAAAAGGATGCAAAGCCTTAGAAGTTGACAAATGAGAAGAAAATAACTGATTCTGACAAACAATCAGAGGAGATGTAATGCAAATGGTGTGACATGAAAAACCATAATACTGAAGATTGTTACTTTAGTAGTTATTGTTCTATTTGCAATATGAACAATCACATGACATCTGACTGGTACTTCCACAAACATTGCACTATTTGTAACAAAAATAACCATTCAACTTCGGAATGTTATTTTAACAAAAATAAAAAGACAAAGAGCACAAATGAAGAAACAATCAGATGAAGCTGAATCAAATACTCAATCTACTGATTGTGAAAAAGATTCCAAATTAAAGAGACAACAACAAAAAGAAAAGCCAAAACCAAAGGAGAACACATCCACTGATGTTGAACATTTGAAGAAAAGAATACTATTTCAGCAATCAAAACCACCTCACAAAAGGGTGGGATTGGACTGAAAAGGAAACAAATGCCGATGATACTTTCTTTGATAATTTTGAAAAGGGAACTCATGTACCTTATTCAAAATCAAAAGATAGTGAAAATTTCAACAATCAAGATTCATTATCAAAACAAAAGCATCAAACCAACAAAAATAAGGTGAATGGAGAGGAGATTGAGAAACCACAGCCTAGTTCAACAACATCATCTTAACAGAATCATCCTACTTGAAACAACTCAGAATGAATCAAACAAAACTAAAATTAATACTAAAACTTCAAAACTTATTCATGGAGTAACAATTTTAGACACTGGTGGCAAACCCAAGATTATGAAGTCTTGGGTTGACAATTCTAACTAATTTAATAATGTGTGCATGAACATTCTTGGAGACTTGACAACAAGTGGTATGTTGACAGTGGTTGTTCTAGGCATATGACACGAAACTGTTCACTTCTCCATGAAAAGGAAACACATATGTTTTAGATATGAACAACACTTCACTCATATGACATGAAACATGCTCCTATCTAAGTCATCAGAAGATGAATCTCAATTATGGCATAGAAGGCTTGTTCATTCTAACATGAAGAACATTAACAAATTGGTGAAAATGTCTTAGTCATTGGATTGCCAAAGAATGAGTTTTATTGTTCAAACCATTGTCCTTCTTGTTGTAAAGGAAAACAACATAGAGTGTCTCATAAATCCAAAATTATCAATACAAACACTACACCACTCAAATTGCTTCACATGGATCTGTATGGTCCAACCAATGTGATGAGCATTGGAAAGAGGCAATATTATTTGGTGATAGTTGATGATTTCACTAGATTCACATGGATCTTCTTCTTAAAACAAAAGAGTGAAACATCAGAATCATTAATGGACTTTTTCATCAAGATTGAGAATCAACTTGATTTAAAACTTAAAATTTTCAGGATTGACAATGGGATATAATTGTTAATACAGGCTGAGATTCCTTTTGCAGGAATAAAGGTATTGCAAAGCAATTCAGTGCATTGAGAACTCTACAACAGAATGGCGTTGCTGAAAGAAGAAACATAACACTTATTCAAGCAGCAAGAACAATGCCAGTTGATTCATAATTGCCAATCACCTTTTGGGCTGAGGCAGTTAATACAACATGCAATGTTAAAAATAGCACATTGATTGTCAAAGAACATAGCAAAACACCTTATGAGCTTTTATTTAAAAGAAAACCTTACGTAGGATATCTTAAAGATTTTAGTTGTCATGCATCTGTTTTAAACATAAAAGAACAATTAGGAAAATTTTCAGAAAAAACCTATGATGGGTTCTTTGTTGGATATTCTTCAACATCTAAATCATATAGGACCTACATTCCACAACATAACATTGTGGAAGAAACTCCCAATGTATCATTTGATGAATTCTTATTTCCTAAATCAGTTAAAAGATCGTCATGGTTGTTTGATATAGATGTTCTAACGGACTCATTGAACTCCTGTTATATGAATAATGCAGGATCTGATGATACATGTTATCCATTTGTTTCTCCAAATATGAATGAAGTGTCTTTATCTACTGATCCTTCAAGGATACAGACATCAAGTAATATGGAACAAGGAACAACAAATAATGGCAATGATGATGCATAAGTCCAACAAATAGAATGCACATCCTCAGATGGAAACATTTCAACAGCAGCTGCTGACTTTGCATCTGCAGATGTGCATTTTGTATTAGGAGATATGAATAATGTCTCAATAGTTGTTCCATGCACTCAAGAAGATACAAAAAACATTGGAAATGATTCATCAAGTCCTCATATACCATCCATAGAAGTTCTTGTAATTCCAATGGAAGAACAAAATGCATCCAGAGATGTTCCTACAGAAGACATTAATTATACTCCTGATGTTCAAACTCAAGAAGACCACTCAATACCCAATGATGAATAGGAGGATCACTTTGACTACTTCCTAAAATCATCAGCTGGATTGGATCCGTCCGCATCAATGAATATGACTAACTTGGAATCATCTATTCTAGTTGAATCAACTCTAACAACAAGAATTCATAAGACTCATCCAATCAACAACATTATTGGAGATCCTGACAAAAGAACTACAAGAAGCCAAAGTGGAACTGCCAACATCTATCTTTTCACTTGTTTTCGTTCACAAGTGGTTCCTCCAAACATCACAACTACTCTAAAGGACAATAGCTGGATTAAAGTTATGCAAGAAGAGCTTCAACAATTCAGAAAGTAGAAACTCTAGAATCTAGTTGATTTACCTGAAAGCCAACATCCAATTGGAATAAGATGGCACTTCAAAAATAAACTAGATGACAAGGGTATTATTGTGAGAAGCAAAGCACGATTGATTGCACAAGGTTACACACAAGAAGAAGGAATAGAATATAATGAAGTTTTTGCACGAGTTGCATATGTATCATATAAAAAGTTCACTGTTTATCAAATGGATGTCAAGTGTGCTTTCCTATATGGGAAAATTGATGAAGAAGTCTATGTATCACAACCTCCTGGATTTGAAAATCCTCACACCCACATAGGGTATACAAATTTGATAAAGCTTTGTATGGTCTTCACCACGCACCAAGAAAGTGGTATGAAACATTATCATGTTTCTTGCTCAAGCATGGATACAAAAGGAGAACCATTGATCAGACTCTCTTTCCAAACAAGAATATGAAGATCTCTTTGTTGTTCAAATTTTTGTTGATGACATTATATTTGAATCAACTAACAAGAGATTGTGTGTAAGCTTTGAAGAATTGATGAAATTTGAGGTTCAGATGAGTTCAATGGGAGAATTAACTTTCTTTCTTGGTCTACAAGTTCATTAGAAGAAAGATGACATTTTCATTAATCAAGAGAAATACATACATCAAATATTAAAGAAGTACAACCTTGCTCATACATCTTCATACATAACATCAGCCTCAACAATTGAAATGGTTGTACCTGATTGTAAGGCCCCGTTCCCTGGAGGCTCACAGCTAGTCAATCATCGCACATAAAACATATATTTACATTAACTTTAATAAACATTGTAGCGGAAACATTTAAATAACCTTTTCATTTCATTATAACTACTTTTTCAAAATAATAAAATATTCATTACAAAACATCATTTGTTCGCATTACAATGCAAAAACATTATATAAAAGAATGCCATCCTAAATGAGCCAAGAAGCCACCCCCGTTCCATCCTCAGCAATAATCACCTACGAACTAGAAACACATAAATGCCAGCGTTGCTAAGTGAGTACTAGTTTTAAAATATAACATATTTTACTTTCTTTCAAAATTGTTCTATACTTTCGTACATGATCACACATCGTATGTACACATAGATAATATCACTATTATCTTCCTTTACTGTTCATCACTTTCTTTCTTTATTTCTTTACAGATCAGTGTCATTAGCTATACCCCAAACGTTTGCACAAAGCGGGTACTGGGCTGAACATCATAAATGACTTCCATAATGCACACAGCCTGGCATGAGCACCGGGGCATGGACAAAGATCCAAACTGTATACTACACCCCAAACGTATGCACAAAGAGTTTATTAGGCCAAAGATCATAAATGACTTCCATAACGCACATAGCCTAGCACGAGCACCAGGGTGAGTATCCACTATAATCCATGTACTATACAACTGGTCAATCACAAAGACTAGACCCCTGTATGTATCCTTATGGGTTAGCTAAACCACACACAGTTGAGCTTAAAACATTTTAGAGTCGTGCACCTCCATACATTTTGCTTGCAAGCCTTTCATTTCTTACACTTTCACTTTCATTAATGCATGCATTCTATCATTATATTCCTCTTTTCATTATCTTCCACTTTATGTTACATAATACTTTAACATTTCCTTCACAAGTATATCACCTAAAGCCACGGAAAATAAAGATACATAACATTGAACATATATATAATCATACAAAACATTACCATAAAAGTTACCATCATACATGACATATCAATCATCATACATGCCATAACATAGCCCATACATCATGAAAAGTCAACTTACTTCACCCCCGGGAACATCCCAAGTCAAAACCTACATTTCACATTTTCCCCTAAAAATCAGAAAAGTAATCTAAGTCTTAAGCGCATGGGCACTATGTTGGCGCATGGGCACTATGCAGGCGTATGGCCTTTCAGGTTCATGGGGAACACTTAGGCACATGGGGAACTTTCAGGCGTATGGGCACTATTAGGGCGCATGGGCAATACTTAGCCATTCTTGGCAAATTCTAGGCGCATGGGCACTATGCAGGCACATGGAAACTTAGTCAAATTCAGCTGGTATATCCAATGGTTGGATTTTTCATAATAAAGTCCCTCGTGATGTGCTCCCACATCCACTAAGGTATATCCAACGGTTGGATTTTTCCATACGGCTTCTGGTGCTCGGCCTTCACTTGTAAACAAGTAAGGCATTTACTCATATACTCCGCTACATCGCGTTTCATACCCGGCCACCAATAATCTTTCTTCATGTCTTGATACATCTTCATGGCATGGGGATAAATTGAGTATCAAGTTTTATGAGCTTCATCCATAATCTTTCCACATAGATCCTCAATACGAGGAATCCACATTCGTCCGAATCGGGTTCTAAGACCGATTATGTTTTCACCCAACTCCACGACCAGACCTCTCATTCTTTCAAAGTTAAGATGATCTTCCTTCAATGCCTCATCTTGAAACTCCTTGACTTGTTTCATCATATCAGATGTCCTGACCAAATGATAAGCCTTCACCCAAATCGGCTCGGGTTTCTCCTTTCGGCTAAGGGCATCCGCCACCACGTTGGCTTTTCTTGGATGGTATTGGATATGGAAATCATAATCTTTTATGAGCGCCAACCACCTCCTTTGTCTCATGTTCAAATCTTTCTGCTCGAAGAAGTACTTAAAGCTCTTGTGGTCAGTGAATTTGGTGCGCTTCGTCCCGTATAGGTAGTGCCGCCCATTCTTTAACGCAAAGACCACAACTCCTTTCCTCTTTGCATCAACACACATCCCAACCCTGAGTAGGAAGCATATGAGTAAACACCTAATCTTCACTTCCATGGAGTAATAATAGGACTGGAGCTTGAGTTAACCTCGTTTTTAACTCCTCAAAAGCACAATCTTGACCCATACCAATTTCACATCTTTGCGGGTCAACTTAGTTAACGGAGAAGTGATCTTAGAGAAGTATTGGATAAATCTTTTGTAATAGCCTGCCAAACCCAAGAAACTACGAATCTCGGATGTCGTCTTCGGAGACTTCCATTGCATCACCGCCTCCACATTGGCCGGTCCACCATAATGCCCTCGCGATTCACTACATGACCTAAGAATTGAACGTCACACAAGTAGAATGCGCACTTAGTGAACTTTGCATATAACTTCTCGCTTCTCAAATTCTCTAAAAGCTCCCGAATGTGATCGGCATGCTCCTCCTCGCTCTTCGAATAAATCAGGATATTATCGATGAACATAATCATTGATTTATCCAATATCAGCCTCCACAATCTATTCATCAAGTCCATAAAAGCAGCTGGCACATTGGTCAAACCAACAGACATAACGAGAAACTTGTAGTGTCCATAACATGTGTGAAAAGCTGTTTTAGGAATATCCTGCTCCTTAACCTTCAACTGATGGTAACAAGATCAAAGGTCTATCCTTGGGAACAAACTGGCACCTTGGAGCTGATCATACAGATCATCAATTCTCGATAAAGGGTACATATTCTTCACTGTCAACTTATTTAGCTCACAGTAGTCTTTACACATCCTCATACTATTGACATTCTTCTTTACAAACAGAACCGGAGCATCCCAAGGAGAGATACTCGGTCGAATAAACCCCATATCAAGCAATTCTTGCAATTGCTCCATTAATTCCTTCATCTAAGTTAGAGCCAACCGATACGGCGCCTTAACAATAGGTTGGCCACCAGGTATGAAGTCAGTCTGGAACTTAATCTTGCGGTCTGGTGGCACATGTGGTAAGTCTTCTCGGATCACGTCCGGAATGTCACACATAACTGGTACATCGGACAGTTGTCGTATTGATGTATCCACATCCTTTATGTAGACCAAGTAGGCACTACATCCACGCCTCAGCACTTTCCCGCCACCGCCATCGAAATCCCTTTCGGAATCATCGTGACTCGATTACCATAGACCGTCACTGAACTCCTGTTTGGCGTTGTCAATCAAATCATTTTCTTGTGACACATAATGTTCTCTTCGTAGTCCGCTTACCAATCCATTCCTAGGACTACATCGAACCCGCCTAAGGTCATCACGAATGGTCTAACAGGAAACTTGTGACCTTCTAGTTCTATGTCACAACCTTTGCTTATCACAGAAATCCTGATAGACTTTCCTATGGCAGTTTCTACATCAAAGGGCTTATCTATACTCCTACTGCTAACAGGCTATTAGCACAGAAAGCATTAAAGATAAAACTATTACTAGCACTAGATTCAAATAACACAAAAGCTAGAGTTTGATTTACTAGAAACATACCTGACACAACATCAGGGTCCGTCTTAGCCTCCTCCTGAGTCATCGTGAACGCTCTGGCGCTCGCCCTCTACCCTTCAATCCTGGCCACCTTTTCCCTGCACCGGAAGCTTCAGCCCTCAGCTTCTTACATTCCCAACTCATGTGGCCCTCCTTGCCACAAGTATAACACCTCCTTACCCGGCAGTTCTTTGCCACATGTCCGTTCCTCCTACAACAGAAACAGACATTAGATCCCACTCTACATTACCCGGTGTGCTCGTGTCCACACTTAACGCACTCCTTGTTCCCGCACCGGATATGACCACACGTCGATTATCCACCCGTGCAGCTTTGTTGCTTGGAGTGGCCCGCCATGTTCAAACTGTTTCCCGTTTTAATTTCGGTCACCACCACTCTTTTTGAAGGCTTCTGCCACCACCACAGTCTGTTCATAATACAACCTACCTGCCAAATCAACCACCGACCTAAACGTGCTCGGTCGGGCAGCGATTAGGTGCCTCTGAATGTCTTCTGGCAAGCCTTGAATATACCTCTTGATCTTTCGTGATAGAGGCGTCACCTTATCCGACACTAGCCATGCTATCTTATTAAACTTGGTGGTGTATTGCTAATGGGTCATTATTCCGCCTTCAGCTGCAGGAACTCCCTCTTAACCTTGTCCATCTCTCGGTGAGGACAAAACTCCTCAATTACTAGTTTCTTCAGCTTAGACCACCTCATTCTTCCAATCGCCCGACTACCCTCGGCTTGGACAATATTGTGCCACCAACACAGAGCCGAGTCCACAACCGAGTGGGCAGCATACTTCACCTTCTGGTCCTCTCAACACTTGGTGATATCCAGTACAACTTCCATTTCTCTCACCGATCGGTGAGCAGCAGCAGTGCCATTACCAACAAAGGTAGGGGGCTTGCATCTTTGAAATGCCTCGTAGTTGTAATCTCATGCTACCTCCGGCGCAGGCTCTTCTTCTTCCTCTTCTTCTTTATCCTCAGAGAAAACCATCTTCGTCTCAAGTCATTCCCGTCCTCCTGAGGACCTGTTTATCTCTCTCTGTTCTCCTTCCCGTACAACCTTATCACTTCGGTCACCACAGATGATAGGATCGTCTGCATGACCTGATGCACTTCCACCATAATAGCCTCCTTCGCTCAGGCTCTCAAGTTAGCACCCTCGCTGCCAGCCTTTGGACGAGGGGTCACATGTTCTTCATTAACCCCCTTTTCAGCTCTAGGCTTTCCTCTTGTGACACGTGGTTTAGCACCACGTCCATCACGACCTCCACCACGCAGAGCCTTCGAATTTCTATGACCGGACATCCTCTAAACACGCTAGAAAATTCAAACACTCACATGGACATTCTAGGGAAGAGCTCAGTTTATGTCAAGTATAGTAAGTTCTTAATTATAGTGGCCAGTTGTGATTAGCCACTTACTTTACTCTTCATACCCCAAGCATTTCCTATCCTTACTACATTAGTATCTATATCTACTAAAAGCACATAGCTCAAATAACATGCACACATAATGCCGGTTAATGATTAAAGAAAATACCGAATGGCACACAGCTACTCGGATTGGCATGCCTTCCCTTTCTGTACCATTTTCAGTTTAAGTATAAGTTTTGTTTGAAAATTTACCCATTTCACTTAAACTTTGGCTCTAATATCAACTTGTAAGGCCCCATTCCCGGGATGCTCACAGCTAGTCAATCATCGCACCTAAAACATATATTTTCATTAACTTTATAAAGATTGCAGTGGAAACATTTAAACAACCTTTTCATTTCATTATAATTCCTTTTGAAAAATAATACAACATTCATTGCAAAACATTGTTTATTTGCATTACAATACAAAAACATTATACAAAAGAATGCCATCCAAAATGGGCCAAGTAGCCGCCCACGTGCCATCCTTAGCAACAATCACCTGGCAACTGGAAACACATAAGGGTCAGCATTCCTGAGTGAGTTCTAGTTTTAATATAAAACATACTTTACTTTTTTTCAAAACCGTTCTATATTTTCGTACATGATCACACATCGTACATACAAATAGATAATATCATTATTATCTTGCTTTACTGCTCATCACTTTCTTTCTTTACTTCTTTCTGGATCAGTGTCTCCATAAAGTGGGTACTAGGCCAAATATCATAAACGACTTCCACAATGCACATAGCCTAGCACCAGCACTGGGGCAAGCGACAAAGATCCCAACTATATACTACACCCCAAACGTATGCATAAAGCGGGTACTAGGCCGAAGATCATAATTGATTTCCATAACCCACATAGCCTAGCACCAGCACCAGGGTGAGTATCCACTATAATCCATGAACTATACAACTGGTGAGTCACAAAGACTAGACCCTTGTGTGTATCCTTATGGGTTAGCTAAACCACACATAGTTGATCTTATGACATTTTAGAGTCGTGCACCTCCGTACATTTTTCTTTCTCTTTCATTATGCATGCATTCTATCATTATTTTCCTCTTTTCATTATCTTCCACTTTACATTATGTAATACTTTATCATGTCCTTCAAACTATATGAGGTAAAGCCACGGAAAATAAACATACATAACAAGGAACATAAACATATTCATACAAAACATCACCATACAAGGTACCATCATACATGACATATCAATCATCGTACAATCCATAACTTAGCCAATACATCATCAAAAATCAACTTACTTCACCCCCGGAAACATCCTAAGTCAAAGCCTACATTTCTCTTTTTTCCAAAAAATCAAAAGAATAATCTAAGTCTTTAGTGCATGGGCAATATGCAGGTGCATGGGCAGTATTCAGGCACATGGCCTTTCAGGCGCATAGGGAACACTTAGGCACATGGGGAACTTTCAGGTGCATGGGCACTATTGGAGCGCATGGGTAACACATAGCATTCTAGGCAAATTCTAGGCACATGGGCACTATGCAGGCGCATGAGTACCTAGGCGCATGGACACTTAGTCAATTTCAGCCTAATTCTAGGTGCACAGCAACTATTTGGGTGGATGGCAACTATTTGGGTGCATGGGGCTTTAGGCGCATCGGAACACTTAGCAGTTTATACCATTTGGCGCATGGGCCATTATTTAGGCGCATGGGCAGTCTATATCACACTTAAACCACTAAATTCAGTCCCCAATCATTATCTAACACGTTCTAAGCTTAAATCATACATTCGAAGCCATATAACACAATCATAACTTCATCACAACACATACATTGCCCAAATCAAAACCACCCGTACCACACACACACATAACGCATACGGGTAAAAACCCATTTTTATAAAAAGTTTCATACATGCATTTCCAACCCCAAATTAGTTTACAACAAGTAAAAAGGGGTTCTAGAACTCACCTTAGCAACCTTTTGGGTATGACTTCCTTCAAAATCCGTTTGCCACAAGTTCAACACCTAGAAACCCACCAACACACACAACCGAATGCACAAACACAAATACGCATATAACAGAGGCTAAGGCCAGCTAAGAACATCACAAAACCACGAATTCTTACCTTAAATTTGATCTTTTCTGGTTCTTCTTTCTAAAACCTAGAGTTTTCGACTTCTGCTCTTCTTTCTCCTCACTAAAATCCGAATGAAAGGTATGGTGCAACCATTTAGGTGGCCATACCACCTTTATTCACCAACTTTCATTGATTTTGTCCTTTATACACTTTTTACCCCTTAGCTTGGGTTACATTGCTTTTCTTTCTTTTTCTTCACTTTACTATTTCTTTCTTGCGATGAAAAATAACCGGGTGTTACACTGATCCTACAGGAAAAACTGTTGATAAAAGATTATATAGATCATTGATAGGATCACTTATATATTTACCTGCTAGTAGACCTGACATTATTTTTGTTGTGTGTGTTTGTGCTAGGTCTTAATCAGATCCGAAAGAGACTCATTTGAATGCTGTGAAGAGAATTTTCAAATATCTCAAAGGAAAACCGGCACTTGGACTTTGGCATCCAAAGATGGTGATTTCACTCTCTACTCGTATTTAGATAGTGACTTTGGAGGATGCAACAACAATAGAAAATCCACAACCGGTAGATGTCAATTCATAGGACCAAGACTTGTTTCATGGCAGTGCAAGAAGCAAACAAATGTATCTGTATCCACAACTATGGCTGAGTACATAGCTGCTTTAGCTGGTTTCTGTCAACTACTTTGGTTGCAAAATCAATTGCTTGATTATTGCCACAATTTCCTTCAAACTCCAATTTATATAGATAATTTAGCTGCTATGTTTAGAACTGCTCATCCAGTTCAACACAGCAAAACAAAGCACATTGAAATCTGATACCATTTTCTGAGAGATTGCTTAGAAAAGGGTTTAATCAAGTTAGTCAAAGTGGATACAACAAATCAGCTTGCTAATTTATTTACTAAAGCCTTTGATTCAGTTAGATTTAATTTTCTAATTGAGTCTTTGGGGATGATTAACTTGGATAATCAACATCAATAAAAAAGCATGTGACTATCCTTGTATATAGTAATTTATAAAAATCCAAAAACATTTAGAAAATGTATCAAAAAATACCAACAAAATTCTTTTATTTCTTTATTGTGTCTTTTGAATTAGTATGACATATGCAGGGAAATGATAGTACACTATAGCCTTGTTTACTTCCTGTGTACTTAATAAATATTATATCTGATCAGAAGTTCTTTGATATATGAGTAGGTTCATCTTGAGTGGAAACTACACTAAGTTCATGCATAACATAATGAGAAGAAGACTATCTATGGGAAACTCCACTTTGAGGATCAAGCAAGCAAGTCTTATTCTGATGTGATCAACTCACTCACCTAAGCACACTATGTAATACACCTTATAACTTCTATCTTTGCAAATCATATTCCCTCTGTTTTGTGTGAACAAAGATCTGGGTTTATGAACACATTGTTTTACT
Organism: Flaveria trinervia; assembly: GCA_025506515.1. Classification (NCBI taxonomy): domain Eukaryota; kingdom Viridiplantae; phylum Streptophyta; class Magnoliopsida; order Asterales; family Asteraceae; genus Flaveria; species Flaveria trinervia. The sequence continues at coordinate 27,484,821 of CM046448.1, forward strand.
TATGTAACCAACTGGTGTATAGAGTATCATCTTCATCATCCCTCTGTTTCGTGTAAACAAACACCTAGGTTAAAGACACCTCTATTTTACAGAAGTAAAGACCTGGTGACCTGATGAAGATCATATCTTTAAGCTCTCAAAAGAATCCATTGTGATCAACTGTATATTATCTAAAGAGCTTATGCAACAAAGCATTTATTAGACATCAAATATGTCTCAAGATAGAATTTATAACTTTACGTACATAGTTTCTAATTATGAAAAAGTGATGAATTGATTCACAAATGGATGACAAACTCTTGTGTGAATTGAATGTGGAGTCCATAATAGTAAATCTCTAATAATCATTAAAACATGATAGACAAGATGCCTAGTTGATACAATACTCTTGTTTGAATTTTAGTGGACAAACATTGTTGGATCAAGAAGGCTGGTGCAACCAAAACCAAATCACTTAGACAAATATTGGTGCTGCTTACAAAGGCTTCCGAAGCCAAGTGTGGAACTTCCAAAGTTAAAGTATTCACTTCCGAAGATGAAGTCTCAAAGAAAGAAATCAGAAGACTTCTTCTAAAGTATGAAGAAAAAAGTTCTCAAGCCTCAGAAGAAACAGCCTCTTCCGAAGTATAAGTGGCTTCGGAAGTACTTGTTCCTCCGATGCCATTTAACCTTCTGAAGACACTGCTATGAGCCAGTGGACATAAGTATGGTCTCTGACACTCCGATGCAGACCTCTGATACTGCTGGTGTTTTCTCAAGAGCCATGTAGTTGACCATAGTTTATTCCATTGTTCACATTTTACGATAGTACAAGTTACCAACTTTAGTTGGTGACAAACGGTAAGTTAGGGACATGTCCTGACGACCATATCTCAGATAAAGTCTTATATAAGATACCTTAAACTATAGCTTTATAGTATTTGCTTTACTTAGAGGATTCCAGCTAGTATCAAAGTATATCTGGCTGTAGGTAGTATTATATATAGTCTCTCATTGTAACTCAAAAGAACGCGCTTGTAAGAGTCTTGCAATATTTTGAGTTGAGAAGCAATATATGCAAGTACCTTGAAAATTACTTCTTATGTTCTATTATTACTTATTATATTGTTATCAACTCTTAAAGATTCTGCTTTCATTGAGAGTGTTGTTTAAGTGAGTTTGAGAGAAAAACAAGTGTTTAGTGACACAAACCGATCTTGCAATTGGTATCAGAGCTTTCTAGGCTCTTGATTGTGAGATCTAACCTCCAAATCAACCTATTTTTCACTCCTCCTTATAACTCTCACAAAACTGGCCCTTAACAAATCTGAAGTGGAGATGGGAACCATGACCAAAGCTCCCATCATTACTCCTGAAAACTTCAGGTCTTGGAGCAGAAGAATGGAATGCTTCATCAGATACCAAGACAGCAAGATGTGGAACTCTATTGTCAACGGACCGTACAAACCCAGGTGGCTGCACCTGGAGGAAACGGTGCCATGATAGAGAAGGCCGTTGAAGATTGTTCTCATGAGAACTGAAAGAATATGGACGTTGACAACAATGCAATGACCATTCTAATGACTGTAATACCCAACTCTATCATGGTGGGGTTTGAGCATTGTATGTCTTCTAAAGAATTGTTTGATGCACTTGCTCAAATGTATTCAAGCCCCAACGACTCTAAGAAGGACTCACAGAAGCAGCAGTTTGAGAACTTCACTTATATTGCTGGAGAGACCCTCAGCCAACAATATTTCAGGTACATGGATCTTATTTCTTCACTTCAGTCTGTGAAGATCACTCCTGAACTCAGTGATCTCACAAGAAAGTTCATGAGTGCTCTTCCATATGAGTGGACATTTTACTATGTCTCTATGAAGAGAATAGAGAACTTGAACACTCTCACCATGACTGAACTCTATGGCATCCTTGATGGATACCAGTTGGAGATGGAGAGTAAAAAAGCCAACTAAACAAGCGGACCTATGAGTCTTCCTGCTAGCAATGCTTTAATGGTTGTTGAAGGCTCAGTGTCCCCATAACATCAGCAATACCTGACATACCACCAACAGCCATCCTGCTCTTCAGGACCTTACATCACTTTCCCTGAGACTCCAAGGTCTCAACAGGCTCAGCACAATTCCTTTGAGGAAAGATGTGCTCTTGTATCAGGAAGTGGACACTCTGGTGACGTTCAATACTGTTTTGATGATCTAGAGTGTTTTAGTCCAGATGATGTAGAATATATGGACATTGTCCAACAAATGGCTTTTTTAACTTACAAAGCGAATATGTTCTTTAAGAGAACTAGAAGGATTTCCCTCAAAATGCTACTACCAACAAGTTTGGGTTTGACAAAGCCAAGGCAAAATGTTACAACTGTAACCAAGTTGGACGCTTTGCAAGGGAATGCAAGGCTCCCAAGACGAATCCAGGAAACCCACAGGCCTCCACACATCCCTCAACCTCAAAGGCCACTGGAAAGTCAACTGAAACAGCTACAATGGCTCAAGAAGTTGACTGGAGCTTCATCGTACATGATGTGACTCCTACTTAAGCTCTCATAGCCGGAACAAATGATAACTAGGTATACGAACATCTCTGTACTCCTGTCTATATAGCTAAAATTAAATTATATCAGGATTACAATATGGAAATTAGATCTGATATTGAGTCTTTGAATATCTTAAAATCTACTTTTAAAGGGCTGAATCTGACTACCAAAAGAAAATTGAGGAGTTAGAGAAAATTGTGTCCCTATTAGAATATGAACACACCAACTACAAGACTCAAATAAAAGACCTGATATCCAAATTGTGTGAGGCTCAAAGCCCAGCTTGTCACGGCTAAGGCTCAAGCCAGGAAGCATGCTATTTCTGAACAGAACTTCAAAGCTATTCTTGCGTCATCCTCCCACTCCAAACTCTGTTATCAGAACCAAGGAGGGTTAGGAACTAATGAAATTGATCCACCATATTCTTATGAGTCCATAAGACAATCTAGATGTGGTACTAAGGAGCAAGAGGTTCCAACTGCTGACCCTTCCTTACTAGAGTTGAAGGATGAAGCAACAATAGTGGCCACTACAGGGAAGAAACTGGTAAATCAACCCACCTCTTCCTGTGAAGATCAAATCCTAACAACTAAGGCCAAAAGAAGTAGAGCTAAGGCTACTAGAAAAACTGCCAAGAAAGTGGCTAAGTCTAAGCTGAAGATTGACCCAAAGCAGAAAGGTGCCTTTATCTCAGCTGGATTCTAAGTGTTAGGTACTTCTGATTCAAGAAAGAAGTGTAATACAAGCACTCCTGTCCTACCAAAGGATCAGAAGTTTAAGGGAAAGGTTGTTGATGAAGAGAAAAAGCCCAAGAAAAAGCAACTCTCACATTCCGAAAAGACTAACATTGCATTCATAATGTGTGTATGCAAAACTACATGGCTAAAGATTGTTACTACAATCCTGCAAGCACAGATTATGCAAATAATGTTAGAAAAGAAGGAGTCAGGGAAGGTTTCACATTTGGACCTTATCAAACTATTCAAGTGGTGAAAAAGGGAAAGTTGGTTTTCGAAGCAAGGTTGTTTTTGGAAGAAAATCTTTCTTCCAAAGGGAAAATGGCTTTGGAAGTAAGAGCTACTAAAGTTCAGAAGAACAAGAAAGCTCCCTTGAAACCATCCCAGAAGAAGACTGCTTTGGAAGAAAAGGTGGTGAAGGTTTCTTCTGAACAGAATGAAGCTTCACAAGAATGCCATGTTGTAAAAGCTTCAACAAGCTCATCCTCTATGATCAACCATATGATGGATTGGGAGAACAAGGAAGATGTTGTAGCCCAAACCTCTTCTTCAAAGACATCCATTGAACCCCCATGCATATCTTTTGGTTCAATTATGTCATTATCATTGGAAAAACCCAAGACCAGCAAGGCTTTGGTTTCCAATCAAAACTAACAATCTCATCTTGTGTGCATGGACATTCATATGACAAGAACAACAATGTCTACATTGTAGACAATGGACTCTCCAGGCACATGACAGGGAATAGATCTCTCCTTCAACAGTTTTAGAACTATGGTGGTGCTCCTATCCAATTTGGAGGTGAGGGCGGAGGATATATTTCTGGAAGAGGGAATATATCCAATGGTAAGTTAAAAGTTGACAAAGTTCACTTTGTCAAATAGCTTGAACACAATCTATTAAGTGTTTCTTAGTTCTATGATCAAAAGCGCCAGATGCTCTTCACAGAACATGAGTGCATTATCCTCAAACCAGGGATGACAATTCCATTGGAATTGGTGCTTCTTAGATCTCCCAGGAAAGGGGATATGTACAAGCTAGATATGAACAATGTTTCCCCAATAGGTGAAGTATCACGCTTTCTTTCCAAAGCTGATAGTGATAAGTCAACACTTTGGCATAAACGTACGTGTTATCTAAATTTTAAGACAATGAAAAAATTGGCTAAAACTAACTTGGTACATGGTTTGCCTAAAAAGGAATTCTTCTGCAAAGACAATTGTGTTACATGTCTGAAAGGGAAGCAACACAAGACCTCTCATAAATCCAAAAGTGTTAACTCCATCACTAATCCATTATACTTATTGCATGTGGATCTTTTTGGTCCCACAAGTATAATGAGCATTGGAACGAAATCCTATTGCCTTGTTATAGTTGATGATTTTACAAGATTTATATGGGTAATCTTTTTAAGAACTAAAGATGAAACTGATCTAACATTAAAATCTTTTATTCTTAAAATAGAAAATCAAATTGATCACAAGGTTAAAATAATTAGAAGTGATCAGGGACTGAGTTTAAGAACTTTGTTCTTGACACATTCTATAGCTCAAAATGGATTGCCAGACAATATAGTGCTCCGAGAACTCCTCAACAAAATGGTATTGTTGAGAGGAGGAACAGGACACTTATTGAGGCTGCTCGAACTATGCTAGCAGATTCCAAGCTGCCTCTAACATACTGGGCAGAGGCAGTCAACACTATATGCTATGTGCAGAACAAAGTTCTTGTAGTTAAGCCACATGGAAAAACCCCTTATGAGCTATGGAACAAGAGGCCACCGTTAATTGGCTTTCTAAGGTCCTTTGGCAACAGGTGTACCGTACTTAACACAAAAGACAAATTGGCAAAGTTTGCTGAAAAGTCACATGATGCTATCTTTGATGGATACTCTTCTAGCTCTAAAGCTTATAGAGTGTACAACATTAAGAACCAACAATTTGAGGAATCATCCATATAGTTGTTAATGAGCACACTCCTTGTGTTAGCGGGAATGGCCCTGGTCATATCTTTGATTTAGAATTGTTTCCAAACTATTCTAAACCTTCTTGTGAGAATGTTTCAGCTTGAACAGGAGCTTAATATGATGCTTCTACTAAGTCTAATCAACTGTTTGAACTACCCAGACCTCTTCCAAGTTCTCCAAGAGCTACAAGAACCAAGCTTCCACTATTGACAGATGAGATAGTATAACTATATCAAGAGATAGTGGAGCTTCAATCAGTGAATCACCTGTTGATCCTCAAAACTCATCAGGTGATCCAGTACAACACCAGGTCGAAAAGTAGTGTTTTGAAGGAACATGCAACTGTTAATACTACTTCACAGCCAACCATTGATGATGTTTCTCATTGATTCAATCAGTCCTCATTGAATGACTTTGAACAGCACCTGGATAAAGTGTTCCAGTTCCTGTGTAGAATATGTCCAACCTGTATCTATCTCTAAAAATGGAAGTGATTCCTCGTCTTAGGATTCATAACACTCATCCAACTGAGAACATCATAAGGGATATCTCTAAGTGTGTGAGAACAAGAGGACAAACTCATCATGGGAATGTCTGCTTGTACTCATGCTTGTTATCCCAGAAAGAACCCAAGAAGATTGAACATGCCTTGAAGGATAGTACCTGGGTTGAATCAATGCAAGAGGAGCTGCTTTAATTCAAAAGACAAAAGGTTTAGAACCTATGTCCGCTACCATCCGGTCAAGTACCAATAGGAACTAAATGGGTCTTTAGGAATAAAAGAGATGATAAAGGCTTGATCATCAAGAATAAGGAAAGACTAGTAGTTCAAGGATACACATAAGAGGAAAGAATTGATTATACTAATGTCTTTGCACGTGTTGCAAGACTTGAAGCAGTTAGGATCTTCCTTGCTTATGTTGCTTCTAAGAACTTTACAGTCTACCAGCTTGATGTCAAGTGTGCCTTTCTATACGGGGATATAGATATAGAAGTGTATGTATGCCAACCTCCAGGATTTGAAGACCCATAACACCCCAATTATGTGTGCAAATTGGATAAAGCTTTATATGGGCTGCACCAAGCACCTAGGCTGTGGTATGAGACTTTCTCTCTGTTTCTCCTGAAGAATGGTTACACAAGAGGTAACATTGATAAGACTTTATTCATAAGGAAGTCTGGAAAGGAAATTTTGCTTGTTCAAGTCTATGTGTGTGACATCATATTTGGTTCCTCAAATGGCCATATTGCAAAGACTTAGAAAGCATTATGAAGAAGAAGTTTGAGATGAGTTCCATGGAAAAAATGGACTTTTTCCTTGGAATTCAGGTGAAGCAGATGAATATAGGATTCTTCATAAATCAATCCAAGTATGTCAATGACATCCTAGAAAGATTTGAAATGAAGGATTACAAGCCTGCCAAGACACCCATAACGAGAAACCATAATCTTTGTCCTGATCTTGAGGGGGAGGATACCGATCAACATCAGTATAAGGCAATTATTGGTTCTCTGAGGTATCTCACAGCCAGTAGATCGGATATCATGTTTGCAACTGGCATCTGTGCAAGATATCAGACTGCACCTAAGGTGTCTCATCTAATTGCTGCAAAGAGATACCTTAGATACCTCAAAGGAGCACCTAAATAAGGTCTCTAGTATCCAAGAAATAGTGATTTCAATCTCTATGGATACTCTGACATTGACTATGGCGGCTGCAACATTGACAAGAAATGAACATGAGGAGGATGTCAATTTCTTGGTGGAAGGATAATCTCATGGCAATGCAAAAAGCAATCCTATGTCTCTACATCAACTGCTGAAGCTGAATACAGCGCTGCTGCTAGCTGCTGTGCTCAACTGCTGTGAATTCAAAATCAGATGTTAGACTATGGGTTCAACTTTATGACTACTCCTATCCATATTGACAACAACAGTGCTATCTCCATCACTGAAAATACAGTGAAGCACTCGAAGGCAAAGCACATTGATATCAGGTTCCATTTCATTAGAGATATTCATGAAAAGAATCTAATTAAACTAATTAAAGTTGATTCAAATGAACAATATGCTAATCTGTTCACCAAAGCCTTTGATGAACAAAGATTCAAGTATCTCATAACAGCTATCGGGATGATAAACATTGATTAGTTTACCTCTTTTGAAAAGCTTTTAATATGTAATGTCTTATGTCAATACAATTTAAGCCCTGTTACAAAAGACCTCTCTGAAATTTTCTAAGTATAAATTTCTTCCAAAGAGAAATTTACCCTCGGAAGTTATATTAATATCTTCCGAAGCAAAATTTCTCAAAGGATTATTTTCTTCTCGGAAGAGTTTTTGGTCTCGCAAGAAGAGATTGATTTCATATCAGATCTACTTCTCAGGCTTACACAAACTCTCCATTCGGAAAGCAATCCTGACCTTCGGAAGCAAAGTCCTTGTTTTAAAGTAAGAGTTGCCATCGGAAGACGTATTACCTTCGAAAATGTTTTATATTCGAAAGAGAGATTTTACTGTGTAACAGAAACCTCTTGTGCCCCACACTGTATAAAGTAAGATTTTGTTAATGATGTCGGATTATTTAACTGATTTAAACCTTACTGCCACCATCACTTCGTCCACTACAACATGACATTACCTTATCCTAACCCATTTACCGCCTTTCCACCCTCTATTAAATAATCTTCACTATTCACTTTCACTTTCTTACCCAAATCATACTGCCCTAAAAGTTTCCTTCACTCTCCATTCACCCTAGCTCAAACTCACCCAAATTAACCTTTCACAAATGGCACTCAACCCTCGGCATAACCAAGTCGCATTTCTTGATTCTTCAAAAGATGCTGACTTCTCTAAAATCATTTCATTTCTCACCCAATCATCCTACTACACGGCCTTAACTGTAAATCCCACTGTTTACTCTAATCAAAGGCTGAATTGTGGGATAATAGTCGAGTTGAAACCCTAAATGGGGTTCGTCTCATTAGATCCAACATTTGTGGACAAGAGTTCGTCATTACTGAACAGCTTATCACGGAGCATCTCGAGCTTCATGATGAGGGAGCTCCTACTGAATTTCCCAAAATAGTTTTAGACAGCACTTACATGCTCATGGGATATGGTGGAGACGTGAGCAGGTCCATTGTCTACAAAAATTTACTTCTACAACTGGAAGTTCCTCCTGCATGTTGTCCTTCACTATCTGTCAAATAAATATGGGGATGGGACCAAACCCATTTGAACTAGGATGCTTAGTTCATGGAATGGTGAGAGGCCTCCACTTAATTTACTCAAGATTTGTATTCACCAATCTGATTAGGAATCTTTAAAAGGAAACATTCTTTGTGTATCCCAGATTCATTCAACACATTATGAACTATAAGTTGGAACAGAGTCAGCTTGTCTGTGCAGCTGCTCTACCTATCCCTCACATGAGGCCTACCATCTTCAAAACTTTGAAGAAGGTATCCACCAACTTCACTGGAAGTCACACTTCTCTACTTCCAGGTATGATTAAGCACATAGCTCCTCGTGACATCCCTGTTCACCCCACAAGTGATGAACCCACACCAGTAACCACCTCCACAATGCCAGCACTGCCTTCTCATCCCATCACCATCACATACCAGAGACGCCCTAAACGAACCCTTATTCAATCTACTATAATTGAACAAGCCCCTCCTGTTCTATCCAAAAAGACTAGAGTGGAACAATGGGCTCCCACTCAGTCCGAGGTCTCACCATCCTTATTTTACCTCAATATGGGTCTTGATCTCCTTAGTCTCACACCCATGAGCCCCAAGCCTTAGCCACAAGCCCTTAGAGTGAGTATTTACACTCTTTTGAGCAGCCAACAAGGGACAACCCCACCAGAGCCTCAATGCCTGTAGACATTGATCAAGGTCCCGAGTGAGTAGGTTTAACCTTCATTTCTTTTACTAGCCTTCTTTTCAAAACTGATGAAGAGATTACATCTCTCCATGGCAATGATGTTGATCTCAAACACCCTATTCAAGATCAACAGAGCCTAGAGGGATCCCTTTTCTCTAGCCCCCATCAGAAAACCATTACTGAGGTGAGTCCAACTGATGTGGACGGGACTCATGCAGATTCAGCTGCCACTACAGAAGGTGCCTCAATGGACCCTGTGGATAGTGGTAACATCTTTGAGACTAAATATGTGGCAACCATGCATTTTGATGACTCTGAAAGAGACATCACTAAGGAAGGGAAACTAGGGTGCCAAACCACATCTGGTGGTGAGGCTGAGCATACTAGGTATGTTACCTCATCTCGCCATGATTCATCAAAAAAAGATGAGGGAAGCCTGAAACTCTTTATCCAAAACCTAATATCTAAATTCTCAATCCTTGAATCCAAGGTTAGGACTTTAGAAGAAAGGACTGCCACTCAACAACTTGAGATTGACAATCTCAGGGGTCAACTAGTTGAGAAGCAGACTGAGAGGTCTGTTAGGCACGAACCTATTCAGGTGTCTTTGACTTCTTCCTCTAGCTCATCTAGCTCTCAAGATGATGCTACCAAAACAGGGGAGAATGTTCAGAGACAAACATCTGAGGACCCACAGACCCAATCTTCAACTTCTACATATTCGGCTCGCATAAAAACTTCTTCTGAGCTATCCAAAGTCACTTTAACAATTGATACACGAATGCTCAGAGATCTTTATAACTTATTATATTAGTTCTTGTGGAGATCTGCTCGTGAATAGCCATGTCTTGATGCTACCATGATTTACATTGGAGCTGAAGAGCTTCAGAGGCTTACTGCACGTTCTACCACTGTGGAGGAAGTTGGTCAACCTAAGGTTTACATGGAACCTAAGATTCATTTCGAAGGGGAAATGGGGACTGATGGCCTAGCAACTAAAACAGTTAGGACAGAACCTCCATTCCCTCAAACTTCCAAAGCTGAAGTTAAAGCCTCGGAAGAACAAGCTGAATCTTCCGAAGCTGAAATGGAAGATGCGGAAGGACTATTCAAAATGTCTGAGGAACTGATTATCACACATGCAATCCTAGAAATGGCATCTGAGGTAAACAGTGAGGACTTTCTGGATCAACCTCTTGTCGAGACATCATCTCTACCTCTCACACAAATAGTATCCAGTTTCCAAGAACCAGCAAAGTCAAGTTCTTCAAAAGGTACCAAAGGAAAACAAAAGATGAAACTTGAGGTAAGAACATAGATAAGAAAAGGAGCGATGCGAACAGTTCAGGAGGCCGCAGATCAAACCCTTAGTTCAGTGCCGGGTTTCAGGTCGATAAGCTGGGTCAATCTCCATGCTTAAGCGGAAGAGCTTCAGGAAGAGGAGAAAATTGAGAAACTAAAAAGAAAAGGAAGACTTCCAACTAGGAAACTACTAGCAACCAGTACAAAAGCAGCTACAGCCAACCAGGAGGCTGTCTACAACAAGAAGAGAGAAGAGGTCATTATCAGATCATTCAACTGGGAACTGCCAATGAAGAAGCACTCATGTTACGACTAGAGGAGTTGGTGAAGCTAGAAAAGGCAACCAGGCTGCAACATGAAAAACAAAAAGAAATAGCTAGGTAGGCCTTAGAGGAAGAGAATGAAAAGGAAGAGAAGGAGGTTGACTTGCGGCTTAGGAGGGAAAGGAGAAAGTTCCTAACCTCTAGAGCCTTCAATCTTCAAGAACTCTCTCCACACAACAATGAAACGATCCTTTGGCTTTAAAACAAAGAGCAGTATCAAATTGAGAAAGAGAGAAGAAAGGTTGTAAGAGAAAAGTTAAAGGAGAAGAAGAGGAAGGAGAAAGAAGCAAGGGCATGTGCAACAAGGAAGATAGGTGACAAAGCCTGGATGAAAGACTATATCCGGGCTCACGGCTTCTCTAGAAGGCAGGTGGGTCCCATGTATGAAAGGACACTCCAACGAATTATCAGTGAGATTAAAGCTGGCATTCGTTCGGGGAAAAGAAAAGAGATGTACAGAAGGGTACATGGGATAACCTTCACTCCAACCACACTACCCCAACCTGAACCAATTCCCTCTCCCTTCACCATCAAAACTAAGCCGTTCACCCTTGAACCCACATCCTTACCCATATCCACTTCCTCACCTCAACCACCTAAAATTCCCATCCTTCAACCAAAAACACTTCCCAGAACCGCTGCACCTCAACCTACCCAACAACCATCCAAACCATCCCCTCAGCCTTCCAAACATCTCTCTCTTGAGGAGTTCAATCCAATCAAGACAAAGCTCACCAACTGCACAACTTTGAGCGAAGTCTCATGTGAGGAAGACTCTGTCAACATTACCTATGTTGATGGATCTTCACGTTCCCTTACAAGAGACCAATTTCTTGATTTCCCTAGAGGGACACTGGACCAGGCTGCTAGACTTCTAGGCCTAAACTTAGATTCACTAAATGGTGAAGAAAAAAGACTAAGAAGGAAATTGGTGACTCTGCTCGTACAAAGAAAGAGGACAGGATTCCTAGTCAGGCTCTTGTGCCCAGAAAGAAACTAATCCAGTGGAGGTTTGATGAAGCTACTCATAACTTTTTTGTGGAAAGGGAGAATGGTGAGGTCAATAGACTGAATGCCACCTCTCTACTACACTCTAGTAGATTTGATATTGCTGAGTTAGCAAAAAAACCATTCTCCAACCCCTCCAACTCTAAAACTGCTACTCTCATCAGGAATCATCTCAGCAGTCTTCATCTAGCTAAGCTAACTACAAAAGCCTAGATTGAAGAAGAATTGAAGTTGACAAGAAAGGAAGACAAGAAAAGACCTCCTACCAACAGCACTGCATTTCTAAAGATGGTGGAGGGTCCCGAATTGGAACCTATAGTTAGATGGGAATATGATTATAGTTCCCATTAACTAACTCTTTTTAGGGGGCCACAAGAAAGGGTACATATCATTCAGGGTGACAGACTGGAGTTCCTGTCAATGAAAGATGTGTACAAACTTCTCAGCACCACATCAGGGAAAAACAAGGAAACTGATAAATATTTACTCTCCTTGGTGCTGAAAGTTTTGAGAACCAAAAACAAGTGAGTTTTTGGTAGCATAGCCTAGGGGGAGTTTGTTAGATCAAGAAGAAGGCTGGTGCAACCAAAACCAAATCACTTAGACAAATTTTGGTGCTACTTACAAAGGTTTCCGAAGCCAAGTGTGGAACTTCTGAAGTTAAAGTATTCACTTCTGAAGATGAAGTCTCAAACGAAAAAAATCAAAAGTCTACTTCTGAAGTGTGAAGAAAAAAGAAGTTCTCAAGCCTCGGAAGAAGCAGCCTCTTCCGAAGTATAAGTGGCTTCGGAAGTACTTCTTCCTAAGCCATTTAACCTTCGAAAGACACTGCTATGAGCCGGTGGTCATAAGTATGGTCTCTGGCACTCCACTGCAGACCTCTGATACTACATGGCGCTTTATTAAAGAGCCATGTAGTTGACCATACATTATTCCACTGTTCACCTTTTATGATAGTACAAGTTACCAACTTTAGTTGGTGACAAAATGTAAGTCAGAGACATGTCATGACTACCATATCTCAGATAAAGTCTTATCTGAGATACCTTAAACTATAGCTTTTTAGTATTTGCTTTAGTTAGAGGATTCCAGCTAGTATCAAAGTATATCTGGCTATAGGTAGCATTATATATAGTCTCTCATTGTAACTCATAAGAACATGTGTGTAAGAGTCTTGCATTATTTTGATTTGAGAAGCAATATATGTAAGTACCTTGAATATTACTTCTTGTGTTCTATTATTACTTATTATATTGTTACCAACTCTTAAATATTCTACTTTCTTTGAGAGTGTTATTTAAGTGAGTTTGAGAGAAAAACAAGTGTTTAGTGACACAAACCGATCCTGCAAACATACTTGCAATTAGGACTAGACTCAAATCACAATTTCAAAACAACTCAAATAGGAAGAATCTTGGTATCATAGTATGATCCTATTGTATATGTCTATGTGCTTGTACATATTTCTGTTAGTCTAATTGTTACACAACATTTGGACTGTCATATGCCTCTCATTCTATTCTTCTGCATAAAGTCATGATGAATGCAAAATCTTATCATTAATCACAAATTTTGGGGGAGTAGTTAATGCATGAAAACATAAAATCTGAATTTTAATTTTGAGACGGAATTGGAGTTTGAGCACCAACTTGGTTGATGGATACATGAAGGTTTTGAATTATAAACCTTCTTGTGCACGATTGTCAGAATACCAAGTCAACAAGGTCCAATAGCAATAAATGGTTATAAGCAGTTAACTAGGACCATACAATAAAATTAGTTTCAAACAGTGCATCTCAAGCATTAGCAGAAGCTACAGTACATTTCAAGCATCAGTAGAAGCTATAGTGCCTTTAGCATCAGTAGAAGCTATAGTGTGAAACTAAATAAAACTTGTCAATCCGTAGATTAGTAAACTATAGAGGATCCAATGCTCCAAAAAGTATAATCTAATTTCATAGATTGGTAACCTATGAAAATTTATGTTATAATTTTTCGGCAGAAGTTTTTAATTCTAAGTCATCCGCAGATGATCTACGGAATCCGTAAATGATCTCCGGAAGAACTTAAAACTGTTGATACGTTAAATTGGTTAGAGGGTCCCACGTCATTAAATAAATGAAATTAATGTGTTCGAGACAGTATAAATGATGTTCTTGACTTAAATATTCATTATTCACTTTTTCATAACACTTTTCAGACCTAGAAAAACGTTCTAACAACCCTTTTTCCTCTTTCACAAACATTCAAAATTACCGAGTCAAACCATCAAACATACACCTAATCCTGATCTCAGATTACTATGTTAAAGGTAAAACATGTAGTACTCATCAATAATGAACTGTTTGATTCTTGGTTATCATTACAACTGTTCGTATTCTCATGTCTACAATATTGATTCTCACCTAATCTTCTTTATTCTTATGAATAGATAAGTGATCGATTTGCAAGGGAGAACAATGTGTGTGCATTCTTAAATCCTAATGACCCTGTTTGAGAAGGATGTCGAGACATCATAAGATACTTACGACAATCCAGGCTCTTCTATGCTTTAACAGCAGAGCCTGTGATTCATTAAGATCACATAGCCGATTTCTAGAATTCAGCACAAATTGAGGAACATTGAGAATCCAAAGTTATTGTGGCTTATGTAAATAATGAAAGATTAAGGATACATGAGCAGACCATCAGAAGGGTACTAGAGTTGGGAGAACAAGAAGTTGGACACCCTGATGCATTCGAGAATGAATACATAGAGAAAGTGATCTACCTGATGGGGTATGATGGTGATTTTGATAAAGGTGAGATAAAGAAAGGGAGACTATGTAAGCCATATAGATTCTTATGTCACACTTATCTAAAGTGCATCTCTAATAGGAAATCTGGGCTTGACAGATTCTCTAGGAACATTTCATTTGGCATTATTGGCATTTTGAAGGAAGGACATATAACTACTCAAAGTATATCTTCAGTTGTTTCTGTGACCAAATTAGGGTGCAAAAGGTCAACAAGATGTACATGGTTCTAAGGTTCTTACAATTAATCATCAATGATGAACTGCCTGGAATAGCTAGAGATGGTGATGTGCTAGTTCAGGCACATCTAGGTAGATCAGTTCTGAACAAGATTAGTGGGAAATATGAAAGAGGACACGTGCCCATGTTTGCTCATGTGGTGGATGCCAATGCCAACATTCCACAACAACTAGTATGGGAAGACGAGCAAGGAAGTTTTTCTTCTAACTCTATGGAAGCCTCCCATTCACCCCATCAATGACCCATACACCAACATCTTCAATCACCTCAACATCACTCACCAGTCATTCAAAACACCCTGCCAATATCACCCATCCACCAAATCAACCTCAATAATCTCAAACAGCCAGCCAAAACACTCACCAATCTCTCCACTTCTTCCTCAATCACCGAGAGTGTGCATACTGAATATCATTGTCACTTAGTCGGTGAGACTGAGTTAATTTATCAAGCTAGCACCATCCCACTCCCACACTCCAACTCTAAAATCCAGTTACCTCTAATCAAACTGAATCTTTAGTTCCCATCATAAATCTTGAACAACAACCACAATGACATAAAGATAAACCCATTCATGCTAAAGAGCCATGCACAAGCTTAGCAAGCGTGGCTCATACTAAAGTCTGTAATGATGAGATTACTGATCAACAACAAGAAGGAGGAGAAGATGACAACTATGTGGATGTAATTTCCTATCATGAAGATAAACTAAGTGAAGATGACATCCCTGTAAGAAAAAGCTATTTGGTAGCTGAATACAACAAGCTTTTGTCAAGTCCAACAATAGAAAACAAAGAATTCAAGAGTTGAAGAGGATCTTGAAAGAAAAAGATGATCAGCTTATGAAGCAAGTATCTAGTGTGAAAATATTAAGAGAAAACTGTAGATACATGATGTTCCTAGTTTATGTGCTCAAATGTAAAAGTCTTTCCTGTCTTACACATGTGTAATGAAATGTTTCAATGAAATATAATATGTGGTTGATGTTTATTCAAGTTTGATTATTACATATTATTATTATGTCAAGTATAATTCTTAGGTATGAACTTATTATATAGGTTTGAGGTTGTTGTCCATCGTTCTTAGTCAATAATGATTGACAAATGTGTTCAACCTAGTCGGGTGATTATTCAAGCTAATGGACCATACTTATGGACCATACGCATGAATACATCATGCTTATGGACCAGTCGCATGACAGAACCATGAGACTAGATCAGTCGTATGATTGAGACATAAGATTGACTTAGTTGCATGACTGAAGCTTTAGTCGTGCGTATGACTCAGTTGCATGATTCAGTCGCATGACTGAACCATGCTAATGGTTCAGCCTTACAAATGGAAACTACAAGCCTAGAAATACCACTTACTTCATGGAAAAAATTCAGAGAGAGAGACTTTGAACACTTTGAGAGATATTTCGTATATTCACACACCCTAGCCGTCCAGAACACCCAAGACAGCCAATCCAACTTCAAAGTTTGTTCTTGATTGATTCCTACTCATTCTTAATGTTTATTCTATTCTTACATCGATCGTGTTAATGTTCTCACTCATTGGATCGCCAATCAAATCGGATTTCGCACTATTTGATATGGTGTCATGTAGAATCTGTTAGTATTCCATACGTTGACGGTCCTGAAAAGTGGTATCAGAGCTTAGGCACTTGATTTGGCGGGGATTCGATTAGTTTTGCTGTTAAAATCAATGTTTTCATTCAAAAGAGTCACCTTTTTGGTTTAAAATGATTTTTTGACGTTTGCATGCGTTAAAGTTTCATTTTTTCATCATATAGCGGACTAGGGTTTTTGAGAAAATCTTATTTTGTGACAAAGTGTCACAAAATTTGATTTTTTCAAACACGGCAGCCTTCAGTTACACGAATAGCCCATTGGTACGATTGAACTCATTCGTATACTCCATCCGCACGACTGAACTCAGTCGTATCCTTCATTCGCACGACTGAACAACTCCATTCGTTTGGTTCCATCGTTTTGTTCATACGCACGACTAAATCCAATCGCACGATTAAATTCATTCGCATCCTTCATTCACACGAGTGACTATTCATATAGCTCATTCCCACGAGTGATCCATACACATAGCCCATTTGCAGGAGTGAAACTGTCCTGTTCTAAAAGTTCAAAGTTCAAAGCAATGGAAGATCAATTTGCTGCCTTTACTACCGGAAAGGACTCTCGTATGCAGAACCTTCTGCTTCTGGAGAATGAGATTGGAAATCTTAATAAATCGCCAAAGCTGATAATGTTAGATGACTATCCACAGTGGAACAACGGTTGAGATTTATTTAAATGGAGTTGACCCAAATCTTTGGACATCCATAGAAACTGGTTATAAGGTACCAGTCAGTGCTAATGGAGTTAAGTTGACTATGGGAGGAATAAGTGAAGCTCAGATGATTCTCTTCAATGTTGAGAAGAAATTTTATGCCTTGTTGACTCAGTTAATACCGAAAGACATCTTTCATCAGTTTTCTGAGAACAAGCTAGCCAAATAGCTATGGGAGGCTTTAGAGAAGAGATATGATGAAAATGCAACGTTAAAGCCACTGAAGGCTAAGGCTCTCAAGAAGGAGTTTGATAATTTCTCTTCCATAGGGAATGAGAGCTTGGATGATATTATTGACAGATTCTATCATCTAAATCATGAGTTGTACACTCATGGTGTAACCACATCAATTGAAGATAATGTTTCAACTTTTTCTAATAGGTTGCCTCAGAAATGAGATTCATTTGTGTCTAATTTGTGATAGAATGACATTTTTGCAACAATAGACATAAATGACTTCATCTTGAAGTTAAGGGAGGAGGAACTGCGAATAAAGTACAGTCAAAGAAAGGATCCTACGATCAGAATCCTTCACTCTATAACTCAGTTCCACCTCTAGCTGTTTCAGGAGCACCATTGCAAACAACTTTCGTGTCTAGTTCTTCTGCTCCTTCCCAAATCAGTGCTTCAAGACTAGAAATATCATGGTTATCAGGGACCCAATACATAGTGCCTGAGGCCAATATTACAAAGTTGAAGACCGAGAATCTTACTAATATCTTAGTGGAAGTTGCAAAGAAGCACATGGATCTTCTAGCAGCTGTCATCCAATCCTATGATGGCTTAGTTTCCTGGAAGATTGGAAATTGACATCTTGCAGATGAAGATTATGAGCATGTTTATGAGAATGAGCTAGAGAGAATGGACATCATGTTGGCCTTGGCAAGTGCTGGTAGTAGAGCTAAAAAGATTATCAAGAAGACGGGGCGGAACCTAGTAGCCACTAAAGATACGACTTTTGGATTTGACAAAGCCAAAGTCATGTGCTTCAACTGTGGTGAAAAGGGGCACTTTAAATGTGAATGTGTTAGGCCCAAGAAAGCTGGAATGGAAACCCATTTCTCACATTCAACCATAAAGACAAGGACGTGATTGGAACTGCTTCTTCAAGGAACGAGACAAAGTCTCTAACTGCTCAAGGTGATGAAGGAGAAGACTAGTCCTTTTGATTTGTTTCTCCTGGAGGATCAAATATTGCCTTTGTCGAAGCATTGGATGATGGGTCTGCTAGAAGGTGAGATTGCAGCTGAGCAAGCGATGTTGGATACCGAAGAAGCTATGAACGTGGTAAATCACTCAGTTCAGGAAGAGCTCAGAGCAACAAGTTTAGAATCTCCAGCCTCTGAAGAGTTTAATTCTGCTTTCATGGCTGATTCAACCGATTCCTCACAAGTAAGTTCTAAAGACCAACTGGTTGAAAAACATGCTTGTAATAAATGTGAAAAATTTAGAGAAAGCATTGATTTGAAATTTTCAATTTTATTATAACAAAATGATAACTTAGTAAATGATTTACAACTCTACACTGAAGCTAATCGTATTTGAAAACAAAATAAGTGTAGCTTCAAAGAAAATATAGAACTTTTCGCGAAACAACTAAGGGAAACCGAGGTTGTTGCGTTAAATCAATCAATGATATAAAGTTTTACTTAAATTCTTTAGAAGAAACAAAAAAGGAAAATGCAGTTTTGGAAGTCGAGGTAGAGTCATTAAAACAAAAACTACATAGTCTGATAGTCCTTCTCACATAGTTCAAAACTTAGTGAAAGAACAAAATAACGGGGAAGGTTTGGTTACAAAGTAGTTCCACCACCACATGAGATCCTTTTGAGTACTAAATGTAGACCTATCGATAACAACACAGTAAAGGATCATGTGGTGTCCAGTCCTCTGGTTAGTGACCTTGATTCTACAAGTAGACCTGTGAAGGATAGCACTAAACATAAGGAGTCGACCTTGAAATCAAAAGGAAAGATGCCTATAGAAAAATTTGGATGATAAATTTGAAAAGGTTACTTTAAGGTCAAGTTCAAACACGTCTACATCTAAACCTAAAATGACTAATTCAGTTAACCAAACACGTGTTACTCATCAAAGACCAAATAAACTTATGGTTAAAGATGTTAAAAATGTTAAAACAATTAATTTTGTTAAAGAATCAGAAACATCTAAGAGAGAGAGAGATTCGAGCACTTTGAGAGAGATTTCGTATATTCACAAACCCTAGCAGTCCAAAACGTCCAAGACAGCCAATCCGACTTCAAAGTTCGTTCTTAATCGATTCCTACTCGTTCTTAACGTTCATTCTATTCTTACATTGATCGGATTAACGTTCTCGCTGGTTGGATCGCCAATCAAATAGGATTCCGCACTATTTGATCTGGTCTCATGCAGAATCTGATAGTATTATGTACGTGTTAGGACCGCTGGATCGGTGGACATCCGAGCGTGTTCTTGACGAAAGGAAACAAAACCAAAACCAAGAGACAAACAATAACACAAACTATAATAAAAGTTTTTCATTGATAAAACATAATTATTACAAGCTCGTTATATTATAAGAATCACGACTCTTGGCAAGGGGAGATCAAGCATGATCTCCCCTCTTATCCGGCAGCACCTAGGCCCCAGGCACAATCCTTGACCTCTCTACACCATGAAACCGGTATCTATAGGCCTTAGCCCATATTAGATGCGACTGGGCCCATTCGTGTGATTGGACCATGCGTATGGTTCAATCGTACGATTGGACCGCACGTATGGTTCAATTGTATGACTGGACCATACTTATGGTTCAGTCTTACGAATTGCCCAATTTGCATGGCTCAGTCGTATGACAGAGTCTTATTTGCAAATGCTTCTGCAGATGACCTAGTTTCATGTGTTTACAACATATCAGGTGAATCAAATTAAGCCTAGACTATTCGTCAAGCGAGGAACACACTATATATGACAGTATATGCTCCTACAAATTCCCCCTTGGACGTTGCTTGCAAATAGTAGACAACACCTCTTACAATCTTTAGTCAATCTTTGCTCTGGTTGCCAATAGAATCAAATGAAATACCATATTAGCCAACGTTGCTGATCCGTCAGGTTGCTATAGTATCCTTGAAAATGAATTTAGGCACAATAGCTTTCGTTTACTTTGCAGAACACCATCATAGCAGCAAAAATCCCCAAAGGCTGATTTTTCCAGATAATGACATGAACAGTTTTCCATTGCTTCAATCATCACACAGGCTAACCTAATTAACATAACACCTGCAGAAATTTCACTTCAAATTTAGCATATCCCAATATATAGACATTGTGGTCCCCTCGCGTGTTCACATGGTGTATTGGGCAAAAAGTACAGAGTTCTAATTCACAGGTGACAATCTCAACCAAATCAACATGCATTCAGATTCATCATCAAAAAGCAGCTCACATCATAACTTTCTGATTGCATCTTGAATTTCTGTATACAGGATTCCCTCTAAGATTAGAATCCTCTTTGTGTGGATAAATAAACTTGATTGGCCCATAAATAGTTAGATGCTCCTGACTACCCCACAAAAATCAGCACCAACTACTGCCACTTCTCTTCTCTCTTTTGTGTTCCAACTACATTCACCAATTCTAGAAGTCCAACGAATAATGGGGTATACATCGAACTTATTTGACAAAAGAACTAGAGGGTGAATGTGCTTTGCTTATCCTCAAATCTATGCAAGAGGCAGTTCCAGACTATTTTTTATTTATTTTTTTGGTATGGAACACCGTTCATTCGTATGACATGGAGGAAAAATATCACATTTGTTTGAATGGATGATACGAAAGATAAATTCGTGCGACTGAACAAATGCGGATGAGTGAATTGTGCGACTGGATAAATGCGGATGATCAATCGTGCGATTAGACAAATGCGGATTGTCCAGTCGTACGATTGAATATATGACTGGTCCAGTCCCACTACTGAACATACGACTGGTCCAATCGCATGGTATAGTCATACGAATTGTCCATTAGCATGGTCCAGTCGTACGAATGGTCATACTCATGGTCCAATCGCATGAGTGGGTCTGCATGCAGATTTTCAGATTTGCAGTCGCCATAGCTGCCAAAAACCCTAATCTGATGAATTTTACATGAAACGAAACAAAATGGACGTCATTAGTATGATTGTCAGATCATTCTAGCAGTAACCGGCTCTGATACCAATTGTTAGGACCACTAGATCGGTGGACATCCGAGCGTATTCTTGACGAAAGGAAACAAAACCAAAAGCAAGAGACAAACAATAACATGAACTATAATAAAATGTTTTCATTGATAGAAGCTAATGATTACAAGCTCGTTACAACATAAGAATCACGACTCTTGGCAAGGGGAGATCGAGTATGATCTCCCCTCTAATCCCACAGCACCTAGGCCCCGGGCACAATCCTTCACATCTCTACACCATGAAACTGGTATTTATAGGCCTCGGCCCATATTAGATGCGACTGGGCCCATTCGTGCGACTGGACCATGCGTATGGTTCAATCGTACGATTGGACCATGCGTATGGTTGAATCGTACGACTGGACCATACTTATGGTTCAGTTTTACGAATGGCCCAATCCCATCCCTTAGTCGCACTACTGGTCCATTAGCATGGCTCGGTCATACGACAAAGTCTCATTTGCATATGCTCTTGCGAATGACCCGGTTTCATGTGTTTACAACATATCAGGTGTATTACATTTAGCCTAGACTATTCGTCAAGCGACAAACACACTATATATGACAATATTTTCTCCAACAGTACGTCCACGGTCCTGACAAGTGGTATAAGAGCACTTCATTATAAGAACAATGTGCCCTTATCCTCTAAAGGACAATGTGTTGAATTCATGATGTGTGATTCCTCTGAATCACCCAAGCCAGTGAAGGCTTGGGTCCCAAACCTGGACTAATAAATTCCTTTGAATGTGCACGGTGTCCGCTACAGCATTATCACTAATACCTCGATTATAGATAGTGGGGAATCCAGGCACATGACCGGGAACTTGTCCCTCCTTTTCAACATCAAACAAAGTAAAGTTTGACAAGGTCAACTAAATTCAACAACTATAGAACAACATGCTTTTTGTCTCCTAGATCTACGATAAAAGATTCAAAGATGTGTTTGACAACAAAAAGTGCTACATGTTGAAGAAGGATTATGTCATCTAGGAGGATAAAGTTTTAATGTCAGCTTCAAGATATAACAACTTGTATGTATTGGATTTATCAAAAGCCGCCATAATTGATCACACGTTCAATGCTTCTAGTCAAACGCAACTAAGAGGGATGCAATCTCCTAGCATAGGAGAATGGGACACATTAATCCAAGGAAAATGAATCATCTGGTATAGAATGATTTAGTGAATGGAATAGCTGTCAAGAACTTCCAACTTCTAGATTTTTGTGTGGCATGTACCAAAGGGAAACAGACTAAGAAGTCTCACAAGGCAAAGAAAGTTCATTTAATCGATCTTCCTCTTGAGGTTCTACACATGGATCTGTTTGGCCTTGTCAGCACAAAGAGTATTGCTGGAGACCTATACTGCTTAGTAGTAACGGATGATTACTCAAGATTCTCTTAGGTGATGTTTCTAAAATCTAAATCAGAGACCTTTTATTGATTCAAACATCTTGTAACGACTTTGGAGTCACTCTACAAGCTGAAAGTAAGACAGATTCGATCACACAATGGAATCGAGTTCAAAAATTAGTGGATGTAAGCATACTGTAAAGAGAGAGGAGTTGTACATCAATGTACCTCTGCGTACACTCGATCGATGAATGGGGTTGCTGAGAGAAAGAATCCTAGCATGATAGAGACAGCAAGAACAATATTAGCAGACTTTAACGACCAATTCAATTTTTGAACGAGATAGTGGCACATGCATGCTACACTCTCAATCGAGTCTTGGTGGTCAAACGGCATGGTAAAACATGTTATGAACTGCTCCAACAACTTAAACCAAACTTGGAGTATGTTGGACCATTTGCTGCACCATGCATGTTGCTGAAGAAAACTCAGACTAGGAAGTTAGTGAGAAGGCTGAAGGAGGTATCTTTCTTTGATTCAGTATACTAGACAAGTGAGTTTACAACAACTCAACGGTCAGTGGAAGTGTGGTGCAATGTTGATGTTCAAACATACACCACCCCCTGGTGGAAAAGGACCTTCTTTCTTTTTCGACTATGATGGACTTTTTAAGTCCATCAACCTACCTTCCTCCCGTCCTGATGATGAGATATCAGCTACTATGATTTACGATGTTCTGAACACCACTCCTAAAGACTCGACAACATCAGCTCCACTAGATGATTCTTCTAGTCCTTCAGGGGGAGAGCCTGATGTAAGTGTCTCCTGATCTAATGATGAAGTAGTGTAGACCAAAAATATGGACCAGGAAGAACAGGTTCCTTCTAATGAAAGTACACAAGCATCAAATCTTGATGCCTCTGACACTTCTGAACCTCATACTCCAATAGATACAGATACTAAACCTGGGATTCAAAATTTGGATCATGAAGTAGTTGTTCCCACCGCTCTCGGGTCTCGAATAAGGTGCATCATCCCCGAGAAAACATCATTGGGGATGTACTATCGGGAGTGCAGACATGAAATCAGCTATACTCAGTTGATTATGCCTCAGTCATGGAAAAAGGCTATCTTCACGATGGTGCTTATCGATTTTTTATGTCTCAATTTGAGTGAAAATATGTAAGTGAAGCCTTAATTGATGAGGCATGGGTTAGTGCTATGCAAGAAGAACTCCTACAGTTCAAGAAGTTAGGAATATGGACCCTTGTAGACAGACTAAAAGGTGCTAAGGTGATTGGCACTAAATGGGTACTAAAGTGTAAGAAAGATGATCAAGGGGTAATAATCAGAAATAAGGCTCGCCTTGTGGTCGAAGGGTTTAGACAAGTCAAAGGCATTTACTACAATGAAGTGTTCACACCTATGGCTCGGATGGAGCAATTCGTATCTTCCTAGCCTATGCATCCTACACGAAGATTAAAGTTATCAAGCAGATGTAAATAGTGCATTCGTTCATGGTGAAATCTGTTAGACAGTCTACATCAGTCAACCAGAAGGATTTGTGGATCCTTATCATCGGGATAGAGTTTACAAACTGGACAAAGCTCTTTACGGGCTCTATCAAGCCCCTAGAGCCTGGTATGAGAAACTCTCAACTCATCTACTGAAACATGGTTTTCGTACAGGAGTTATTGAATGCACGTTATTCATCAAAGAAAAGGATAGGGATTTAATGCTAGTACAGATATATGTGGACGACATTATCTTCGGTTCCAAAAATGAAGAATTATGTAAAGAATTTGAATCTGTAATGAAAGCAGAGTTTGAAATTAGTGCCGTGAGGGAGATGAAGTTCTTCCTTGGATTACAGGTGGAACAGACACCAAAAGGAATCTTCCTACATCACTCCAAATATGTAGGTGATATCCTCAGTCGGTTCGACATGGAGAATGCTTTTGTTGCTGGAACTACTCTTTCCACATACCATGACGTGGCACCCGACGAAAATGGTGATCTGGTTGATGCAACCATGTACAGAGGAATGATCAGATCTCTCATGTACCTCACAGCCTCACGTCCTGATATCATGTACGCCACGTGTCTTTGTTTTAGATATCTAGCAAAACCAAATGTAAATCATCTCATCGGAGTTAAAAGGATCTTTCGTTATCTGAAGGGTACTCCAACACTCGGGTTGTGGTATCCTCATGATGATGACTTTGAGCTTACAGCATACAGTGACTCGGACTATGGTGGTTGCAAGATGAATTACAAGTCAACATCAACGGGATGTCAGTTCTTTGGTAGACTGTTAGTCACCTGCAAATGTAAGAAGCAGACATCTGTTGCTCTGTCAACATGTGAAGCTGAATATGTTGCTTCTGCAAGTTGCTATTGACAATTCATTTGGATTCAACAAAAAATGCACGACTACGGTTTGCAATTTTTAACACCCCTATTTTTGTTGATAATTCTGCTGCAATAGCTGTCACCACAAATCCGGTCCAACACCCTAAAACAGAACACATCGGTATTTAATATCAATTGATACGTGATATTTTTAAAAAGCACTTAATCGGTGTTCTTAAAATCAATATGGATTTTCAACACGCCGACCTCTACACAAAAACGTTTGACAACCTAGGTTTTTATGTCTTTTAGAGGTTAATGGCGTGAAAAAGAAAAGTGATGTGATTCTAGAAGAAGAAAGGTCTTACGTCCGCCAAGTTTTCTTAGTTTCTTATTTTTTTTCTTTTATTTTGTTTTCCTGTCTATTAAAATCGGAAAACACAAAACGATTTTCAGTTTTAGAATTTTAGGGGGAGAATAGTTTAGTTTAGTATTTAATTAGTACAGTATTTATTTATTAAAAAATGAGGGAGGAGGGCAGTCGAGCTAAAAAAAATGAAATCAAATCTGTGATTTGGATTTAAAGTTTATGGAAAATGATAGTACACATGAAACAACTGGTTTTGGACATCAAAAGGATTTAAATGATCAAGATGCAAAATTCAAAGTATAAGTCTAAGAAATCTAAGCAAATAAAAGGAAATATGATAGTAAAACTAGTCTGCTACTGAGGTAACATAGAGAAAATACACCTAGAGGTTGCGAGTTCATTGTATGATGTGTTGGTAGATTCAACACAATAGATGAGTAGACTTCATTGGTGAATCAAGGTCAAACTAAGTTGTTCAACTTGCTCTTGTTTCCCATCTTATCCATAGTTAACACAATCAACGCATTTCCAATAAGGGTGACGAGCAAAATAAACGCCACAAATGTGTGCGGATGACCATAAAAATGAGCAAAGCACATGAAAAATTGCTAAATGCAATCAAGATAATGACTAACGTTGTTGGTGTGTTTGTGCAAAAGTAAAATAAATGCTCTAACAAAAAGATAGGTTCTGTGCCTCTCTGCTATGCGGTGGCACTGACTTGAGGATAAGAATGACCTAAATATTCTAGAATTCATTGTTGTTTGCGCCTCCCTGCTATGCGATGGCATTGACCTGAGGCTTGGCATCTCTTTGAAAGCTCTTAGAATAGTCTCTTGTTGAAATATACTCGTAGACCGCTCAAAAATCTTTTGAGGAATATTGATTATCATATAAGTGCGGGATCCAAAAATGCTTGTTGAATAATTAAACCTAACTCATCACCAATGCGAGTCAAAAAATCTGTGTAGGGATTTAAGTGGACAATATACTGACAATCATCGTGGCTACAACTCTTGACAGTCAAAATCATTGTGTGCATCTTATAGCTCTAGTATGATTTCCTAAAAGTGCTAGTGACTCTCGGACAAAATAAGAATCTAGCATTAAAGTGTTTTAGTAAAATGTCCCAAATGATTATGATATACCTGTGTGATTTCATAATGAATCTCTCCAGAAATGATCAAATTAACTTGAAGCTGGTCTATCCAGGAAGAAAAACCCGCTAGACGTTTTCTAAAAGGTTTCAATCCATCTCGAACCTAATAACACAAAAATATGTTGTGCTTTTTTTAATTTCAAGTCATTTTTATGTTTTTCTAGTCTTTTGATATGTAATTGTCCGACTATACAACTAGATTTAGTCTATGAATCACTCACTAAAAGTGGTCACGTCTGAGGTGACCAATCGGTTTTAAATTAAAAGGATCACTTCCTAGGTAATCAAATGTTTTCAAATTAGAAGGATCAAGTCTGAGGTGATGAAATGGTTTTCAATTAAAAAGGTCATGTCTGAGATGATCGGTGTTCATAATGTAAGATATCAAAAGGTAAAAGTTTAAGTGTTTAAAAGTGTATGAGGTCAAACTCATAAGTATGAGCCAATCGCATGATTGGACCATAACTATGAGCCAATCGCATGATTGGACCATAAGTATGACCCAGTCACATGATTGGACCATGAGTATGGGGAAACCATGTGATTGATCACAAGGATGAACCAATCGCACGACTAGATGATGAAGTCTAAGTCAGGTGCACGACTGAACCCCAGTCGCACGAATGAAGCATGCGTATGGGTCCACTCGCACGACTGAACTTGAAAACAATATAATTAGAAGGTTTATTCGGTCGCATTTCGTACTACCCTTCAAAGCTCTCAAAAACCTCTCATACGCAAACACTCTGCTCAAATTTTTTTTTACTTTGATTACTAGTTGATAGTGATTTTAACTGTTGTCCATCTCATCTACAGGTACTATGAGAATGAAATTGACCCTAATGACCGGTTTAATTGATCCCTATGGATGATTAAGTTAAAAACAAGAAATGAGAATAAATCTTCAAAATAGAGCACTTAAATGAACATAATCTTTGATCTAAAGGACATTAGGTGCTATTTAGGGTCCTTGCGAGTTTATTAAGTCTAAACATGAAGTCTAATATAAAGTTTTGCCCAAGATTCGATGTTAAAGTGTCGAATAGAGCTATATGCGAATGCACACTCTGTATGACCTAAGTCAGACGATTCAATCGCACGAATGAATCAATCGGTGACTCAGTCTCATGACTGACTCAACCGCATAGCTTAACATATGACTAAGTTCAGTCGTAGGCTCAATCGCACAACTGAACTCAGCCGCAGGCTCAATCGCACGACTGAACTCAGCCGTAGGCTCAATCGCATGACTGAACTCAGTCATATGGTTCAGTCGCATGACTAAACCAGCATGATCACAACATCTTAAGTTCCAACTATCTTATGATCCTTTGATTTATGGGTTTGTTGTAAACACTTATATGGTCACCTAAAGAACATAATTTACAGCTTATAAAATCAGTTTTAAAGTTGTTATTCCGCTGTGTTTTTCTGAAAGTTTAAATGGTTAAACTTACTTTTATGTTCTAACGAACCCTTCAATGGTGTTATGTATAATCTAACGTATATGTTTCTTGTGTTGCAGCAATATGGCTGATAGATGGATGATGAATACGAAGCACAACATGTGTGCTCAGTTAAAAGCGACTACTCGGAATGCTTCCGAGTTTAGTGGGATCATAGCCTTTCTGAGGAGAACGAGGATCTTCAAGCCCATATCTACACCCTGCACGCCATACAGATAATTACAGCAGACCTTCTGGGAAGGTGCTATAGATGAAAAGTCCACTAAGACTCATAGTATTCGGAGCTCGATTCTTGGACAGGAGATTAGTATTACTAAAAACAATCTAAGGCGAGTCCTGGATCTGGGTGAGGATGGCGCCCACCCACCCAAGCTATACCCTCTGACCATTCGGGGATTCTTTCTGTGCATGAAGTACACTGGGGACATCACCATAGGTGTGCTCAACAAGAGCAACTTGTGCCCCAAGTTCAAGTACTTAGCTCATGTCATTCTCAAGTGCATAGCATCAAGGAGAGGAGGATTTGACAAGATGTCAGATCAAATCTAGAATGCATTTGTTGCTCTGGTGCTGAACCACCCGTTCAATTTTGCACACATGCTCTTTTCTTATATGATCGATAACCTGGAAGCAAAAGGAAAGGAAGGCTTCTGCATGTACCCGAGGTTTTTATAGATGATTATTGATAAGAAGCTTCCTTTGCTACCGAAGGAGTGGGATGATGCTGTAGTTCTGGAGGTTATGGATGACACTACATTGGGTAGGATGAAAGTCTATCGGGGAAAGTAGGTGAAGCCCCTGGTCAGGAATCTGTTTGCTCATCTGGCAAATGAGGAGTATGTGGCACCCTCTCACAAGAAGTGGCGTCATGATGACAGTGACTCCGATGTTGAGCCTATCGTGGCACCCACCGACGAAGAAGGCGACGATGATGATGACGACAATGATCAGGGTCATGGTGGTGATGCACCTGGTGGAACAGAGAAGGCTACTTTCTACCAGGACTTCTTGATAGACGAAGAGGAAGAGTCTGATTATGAGCCACTCACTAGGATAGTTAGTAGTCGGGTTGTGGCCACTAAGAAGGATATAGAGGCGGTCGGTGGACGCCCAGCTGGTACTGCAGGTGATGATACTCATGTCATTGATCCTACCTACATACCAGACTAGCCACTCAGCTCAGGGGGAGCCTCTATCTCCAAGGGCTCCAAGAAGAAGAAGATGGCCATCCCCATGGGAAAAGAGTAAGAGTCGTAGGTTTACTTTGATTATATCTTCTACTACTACCACCACTGCCATAGCTACCACCACAGCCACAACCACCACCACAGCCATAACCACCACCACTACCACACCCACTGCCACTGCCACAGCCACTACCACACCCACTACCACAGACACCACTCCATCCACCACTCATACACCTACTCCACCAAAATCCATTCCCATCCCTTCTCCTATCTTCACCACATCTACCACCCAACCACTCACCAAGTAGGTCCCTCCACCCAATCCACATTCACACCCAAACCTACTTTGCGCACGGTCAGGTTAGAGGAGCAGCTGGCTAGCCTAAACCAGATGGTGCTAAAGCTCATTGCTACTGATGATTTGAGGGCTACTTAGAGCATCAGCTGATGGCGATGAATGCGGGTCAAGAGAAGCAAATCAATCAGCTGAGTGAGAAGAATGCTCAGTACAAGAGAGCATTAGGCCAAGCCACCACGTACTGACAAGTCAAAACGAGCTAGTGTTGGCGTTGGTAAAGCGAATTGAAGAACATGAAGAAGAATAAGCAGATTTTGCTAAAGCTTAAGGGATCAAAGAGTGAACTGTTAAAGATCAAGGATGGTGATGATGAGGATGATGATGGTGATGAGGATGAAGATGAATCTTATGAAGATGTTGGTGATGATAAGGGAGCAGGAGGAAGTAGAAAATGTAAAGAAGGTGATGATGATGAGGATGATCGAGAAGGTGATGCATCTATGTCAGCCTCTAATCCATCAGTTCAGGATACGGGGACCAAAAGAATCAAGATCAGGAGCCACATCCTTAGCTCCTCAAGCTGAAGAGACTAGTGACCAAGGCAAGAGTAATGATTAGATGTTTTTATATTTGAAACTTTTTGTAGTTGAATTATGTATTACATTAATGTAATTAATGATTATTGAATAGGAGTTTGCTGGAGCTTCCTCCTGTTGCACTTTCTTAGGATGTTCTGACTCATGCTGAGGTTTGGAGATGGATGACCCTGTTTTTTTTCTTCTTAGGCTTTGGATTAGATGTCATCCTTTTCCTCCTCTTTGAACTATTTAACGAAGAAGACTAGCTTGTTTCACCTTGTTGATCATTCTTGTCTTTCTTGGTTGGGTCTTCCTCTCTCATAAGTTCAAAATGAGACGAGACAGGACCCTAGTATAGATGAGAAGATGAAACTTGCTGAGACTCACCAATAGGTCTATGGTTCCTCAAGTGATTCAACCTTAACCTCTAATTCTTAAGGGACTTGACTTGGTGGGAAGTGTAAGTAAAAATGTTCTCCTCTTTTGATCTTTTGCCTGATCAACCTAATATGCTTATCCATAATGGTTAAAGACAGAAGGCTAATTCTCCTTCTACAAAATCATACAGCTTTAAGAAGCTCACCAGCCTCTGCCTATCAACAAACTTCTTTTGACTTTTCTGGATGATGGCTCTAACTTGGCTGCATTTTCTCTTATCTTCCTCTTTGTTGCCTTTTGTTCTTTGAGCACTTGAAGTTCAAGTTGCTTGAGATACTCAAACTAAATGTACTTAAAGGAAAAGTGAAGAAGTGCAACTGCCTTGTAGAGACTTGTGGCACTCATGTAGTTGATCATGTTTTGTATGTATGTTTCTTTGTCTACTTGAGGTTCTTGTGTTGCTATAGTCTCCTGCATAAGACTTTCTTGAACTAGAGAGAACAGGAACATGTTTTTAGAGTCTTTTTAGTCTCTTTTCTTCCTTCCTTAATTTGAAGGAGCAACCTTGCATCCTCTGCTTCCTTCTTCTATCTTGACATTTTTATGTCAACTAGTTCATTCAATCCTAATAAAGGGAGGGAGACAATGTCATCAACATCAAAGTTCCTGGTCTGTAGATAATAATCATGACTGTCCTTACCCATCATTTTAAGTATTTGGTTTGGGGTCAACCCAGATTACAACTCCGTGAAGCCAGCAGACCTAGTATAGGAACTTTGTCCCGGAGCTTCCTCTTCCTCTCTCTCTCCCTTCCTCAATCTTCTTAGGAGTTAGAATCCTTTTCTCTTTGTAACCAATAGACCTTTGTGATTCAGGGTGGAGAGAGTTGTGGCCTTTATTGCTTGGATTAGCATCCATGCTCTGGCCAGAGAGAGTTGTGATTCACCTTCATCGGCAGGTGTTTCATTGAGGAATGTATTTCTGAAGTAGTTGTAGGTGTGACATAGCTTTCAGTCTCTATCACTAGGCCTTTAGTCAAGGTTTTCCCCTTAAAGCTAACCTTATGGTCCGCCTCAACATCTAGTTGAACAATAAGATTACCTAATTGCCTTTGTCTCCTTCCTAAACTAAACTCTTTAGTAATCTTGCTTTGAATCCTTTGAGTCAGTTTGTCAGCTAGTCTAGATTGTCTTGGATTGACAAGTGGCATGTTCATAAGGTCAAGAGCTTCATAGTAGTTCAATGTTTCCAAATTGAAAACCTCCTACTACCCTTTAACTCTTTCAAGGATGAGGGCTCTTCTATCAGCATCATAAGTCCACCCAATTATGCATTTGGAAGTTCCTTAAGGTGGGTATGGCATAGCCCTTGGAATACCTTCCTCAAAAAGACCCTGAATGAGAAATTGTAAAGAGGCCACATCAATGTGAACTTGAGCAAGTTGCTGTATATGAACAATTCCAAGTGAGGATGGTGAGTCCTCAAAGTCCATACACTGTGAAGAACTCCTAGGTTTTATGATTGTGATGACATTCTCCCCCTTTTTGATAGCATCACCGTCTTGCATAGGTGATCTAGAAGTTAGGTCAATCACATCCATAGGTTCTTGTGTTTCTAGATAAGCTCTTCTTAAAGGTCTCCTAGCTAGTTTCTCTTGAGATAAGATAACTCAAGTTGCTGATCCTTAACCCTATTTTGTGTTGGACCAAAAGAACCAATGAGCCAAGATCAGAAAACCTCTAAGTCCCACACGGTATCACAACAAGTGCTGAAAGACTCTTCAGTAGTTTGACAAGTGCTGAAGACTTCAACAGCTGAAGATCAAGTGCTGAAGACTTCAACAGCTGAAGAACTAAAGTGCTGAAGTACAACAGCTGAAGAACTAAAGTGCTGAAGTACAACAGCTGAAGAACACAAGTGCTGAAGCTGAAAGACCAAAGTACTGAAGTCCGACAGCTGAAGAGTTTACAAGTGCTGAAGATCAACAACTGACGTACAAAGTCTGAAGACAAAGACTGAAGACATCAGCTGATGATATCTACTGAAGTCATCAGCTGATGAAACATCTGAAGGTCAAAGTCTGAAGATCAAGTACTGAGCCTCAGTAGTTTGTCACAACTGCTGAAGAGTACTTCTTCAGTAGTTGTGATATCAGTAGTTTTATATTTCTAGTTCAATAGTTTATGTTTTAGTAGTTTGTAAAACGACTGAAGAGCTTGTTCTTCAGTCGTTGTAGTTTCAGTAGTTCTAATCAGTAGTTTGTTAAGATCAGTTATTTTGTAATAGATCTGCCAGTTGTCACTTTCCGTGATAACAGCAGTGATTGTTGCACTCTATATAAGGAGTGACAACCTTTTGTAATATGGAATGGTGAATGAATGAATGATTTGATTAGAAACATTCCATATCTATAAACATTCCTTGAATCAGAAATATATTCTCTCGCTATAACCGTATGTGCTCTTAATGCATACAAGCATCGACTTCTTGCTACAATTTGTCTAATTCCTATTCTTATTCCGCTGCCTTGAACTCTAATACATCAACTTGTGATCGCTGATCCTGTCAATGGTATCAGAGCAGGTTAATCATTGATCGATCTAATAATTGATCATTGAAACTGCTATTCCAGATCTAAGTTTGATTGAATTAGCTTTGGTTTTTGCAAAAAACAGTTATAGAGATTGAATTTTCTGTTTTCTGGTCATTCATCCTGAGATCTTCTCTGGTTTTTATTGAGTTGTTGTGGTCTGTTTAAAACTTTAAAAGCTTAATTAAATTGTTTTGAACTGAAAATGACCACTCCCTCCAATGATCCTCACAATACTGGTTCCTCAACCAAGCCACCATGCTGGTTAGGAATGAGTATAACATATGGCAAACACGTATGCTCCATCACCTGTCTGTTAACAACGTAGATGTTGGACATCAGTGGTACATGGTCCACATAAGCCTATGGTGAATAACCCGGAAACCAATCAAATGGTTCCAAAGAGGAGGGAGCAATACTCAGATGAGGATAAGAAGTTGCTTGAAATTGATGCTAAGCCCATGGAATTCTAGCCATGGCACTGCCAAATGAAATCTATTCTGGGCTAATGCATCATGAAACTGCCCATGACCTCTGGAATGCCTTGAAAGAACAATTTGGAGGAACGATGAGGTCTTGGCAAATAATAGAGAAATTTGCCCAACAATATGAGACATTCTCTCATAGAAAGGGTGAGACACTGACTCAACAATATGAGCGTTCTCTTGTTTGATCTCTGAACTAAAAATGGTCAAACTTGAGTACACAAATATTCAGATGAATAAAAGATTTCTCAGATCACCGCCTGAGAGATGGGACACATATACTATTGTCCTACGCTCCAGTGCAAGTTTGGACAAACTATCTCTCACCCAACTCCATGGAAAACTGCTCACGTTTGAGAGAGAGAGATAGAACAGAAGAGAAAGCTGTCTTCAAGGAAAGCTCACTGAAGACTTTGTACCAGGCAACACTGCCTTGGTGGGTCATGAGTCAGAATATGCTTCATCTGAATGCCAGTATGATGAGCATATTAATTTCTCTTCAAGCACTTCTGATTCTGCATTTGTGAGTGTTGATGGTCAGTATACTGGGTGTAATAATGACAATCTATGCTTCATTATGGATGATCTCAAGGGGATTGCTGATGATGACTTAGAGGAGATGGATATTTTGAGCCAAATGGCCCTGATAAATATCAGATCTCAGAAGTTCTATAAAAGAACTGGAAGAAAATTCCCAGGACTCTCTGGCAAAACCAAAGTTGGTTTTGACAAGAGCAAGTTGAGGTGTCACAAATGCCAAAGGCTTGGACACTTTGCAAGAGAGTGTAGATCAACTGGATCTAACTCCACTGCACCCTTTGTGACTTTTCCTGGCAATAGTCAACAACACAGAGGGCAACATCCTGTCACTTCTAGTCATCATCCTCAACAACAATCTCCGGCATATTTTGTTCCTCAGGGTCAAATGCCATATCCGTACCCTTGTTATTACATGCCACAGTCAAATCAAGTTCAAGTTCCTATGGCACCACAACCTCATGCACTACCAGAACCTCAGCCATCCCAATCTCATCAACAAACTCAACCTCAACAACACAGCTTTTTCACCCCAGGAGTTGTTGACTGGAGCAGTTTACCAGATGACATGTCTGGTCATGACCAACTGTTCTCAGGTGCTGGTCAACATGGTGGTGACAGTCCTTTTGGGAATCTAGCTCTTATGGCTTTGGAGTCTGCTGATACTTATTTTCCAATGCCTCTACACCTCAGGTATCACAGGTATCCTCTGAGGCAAAAGCCAAATTATGTTCTGAACCATGCATAGCAGCATTTGCTTCCATTAGAGAAGCAAATGTAGCTCTAATTAATAAGAACATTGACCTAGAACAAATAATTTCCAAAAACAAAGCTGAGTTTGAGTCTGTGCTTAAAGTTAAAATGATGAGATTTATAAATTGAATTGCCA
This sequence comes from Flaveria trinervia, assembly GCA_025506515.1. Classification (NCBI taxonomy): domain Eukaryota; kingdom Viridiplantae; phylum Streptophyta; class Magnoliopsida; order Asterales; family Asteraceae; genus Flaveria; species Flaveria trinervia. The sequence goes on from CM046448.1 coordinate 27,519,823, forward strand.
AATAATTGATGATAAGGCTAGAGAAGAGGTACTTCTAGAGAAGTACAAAGATCTCAAAGAAACCCTTGCAGTTACCCAGGTAGAGTGTGATAGATGGGTACAATCATGCAAAGGTTTTGAAATGCTTCTTAGTAAGCAATCTGCTTCCAATGTGAAGTTGGAATTGGTTACAATCACACTGCTCCACCTACAGATTTTACCCCAAGAGCAGAGGTAGAATCTGATGGTGAGAGTGATAACCAATCCATCACATCATGTGATCTACCTTCTGATACAGCCCAATCAGAAGTAGCAGTCAGCATCAAGCCCTCTTTGAACTTATCAGCTGATGTTGATGGTTCAAATGCTGACACTCATGATCAATGAGTTGATCAACTCAGGAGTTAATTCTGAAGGTCCTGAAAGGACAAGAGAGCAGGATTTAACACCTGAAGTTCAACTTCAACTGCTGTCAGTACTGAAGAGAAGAAAACTGCCAGTAGAAAGAGTTTGAAGTCTACTAAAGAGGCAGTCAAGAAAGCAAACAATGCTTCCAAAGCATTGAAGAACAAGTTTCAGTTGCTTCACCCTCTTTAGTTGATGATCAACCTAAGATGAAGAAGAAACCATGTGAAGTATGTGGTTTGTTCAATCATCTTACAGATGATTGTTGGTACAAAAGAGGTTCCAAACTCAAACAAAAAGAAGAAATTAATGAGAAATGGTAAAAATGAAAACTGAGTTTGAGACCACATTTGTATCAGCAACATCAAATCCTGTAACCCTTAAGTCCTCAAAGAAATCCAAAAAGGAAGGGGTTAAACAGGTGACAGCTGAGAATGCTCAGAAGAAGAAGGGGCAACATAGGAACTTATCAAACTCCACTGGCAATGTGTCTGATGAGCTGAAAGCTTTATCACAAAATCAGACACAGCTGGTTATGATGGTTCAACATCTGTTGGGTAGAGTTAACCAACTAGATGCTCCTATGTTGAAACCACAGAAAAGGAGGTCCAAGCCAAAGGACTCCTCTTCTACACCATTTTCTTCCTCTCAGGCTGTTGTTTCAGATAAACCTGTTAGTTTACCATCTATTGATGAGACCAGGCCAAAACCAAAAAGGTTTGGGTCTCTAAAACTAACTGATTGTTTATTATTGCAGGGTTCTTCAACATGCCAAAGTAGCATCTGGTATGTAGACAGTGGGGATCTATGCACATGACTGGGAACAGCTCTCTTCTTCATGACTACTCTCAAGGAAAGAAGGGATTTGTTTCTTTTGGCAATGATGCTAGGGTTACATCATTGGTAAGGGCTTTGTCTCCAATGGAGAAATCAAATTTGATGATGTTAATCATGTGGAAAATCTCAAGTACAATCTCTTGAGTGTCAGTCAAATGTGTGATAAAGGCCATGTTGCTCTTTTCACCAGTCAAAACTGTAGGATTCTGTCATCCAAAGTTTTGCACTTGATTGACAAGGTGTTGGATGATCACACTCTCCTGAGAGCCAACAGGACAGGAAGAGTGTATGCCTTAGATCTTTCAAGAAAATAGATCTCAAAGGCAATCCTTGCCTATTTTCCAAAGCCTCTTCTCAAGAATCTAAACTGTGGCACAGAAGGCTTGGTCATGTTAATCTCAAAAACATGAATCAGCTTACCCACAATAGTTTAGTCAGAGGCTTACCAATAAAGGAGTTCCACTGTGATGAAACCTGCACTGCTTGTTTAAAAGGAAAACATACAAAGTCTCATTCCTCCTATTGAAGTGCCTAAGTCCACTGCCTGCTTGCAATTACTGCATATGGATCTATTTGGTCCTGTGAGAGTAATGAGCATGGCAAAGAAGAAATACTGTCTGGTAATTGTGGATGATTACTCCAGATTTGTATGGACTTTCTTTCTACATTCAAAGGATGAGGCTGCTCAGAAGATTATTCACTTTGTGTTGTATATGAGAAGCAGTATTCCCTTCCAGTCAAGTGTATTAGGAGTGACAATGGAACTGATTCAGAAATCATACACTTGATGACTTCTATCTTTCAGGGGATCAAAAGGCAGTTTAGCATCCCAAGGACTCCAGAACAAAATGGAGTAGTGGAGAGAAAGAACAGGACCCTCATTGAAGCTGCAAGGTCCATGCTGGCCGACTCAGGTTTGCCACTGACCTTTGGGCTGAAGCTGTCACACAGCTTGCTATGTGCAAAATAGAGTTTTAGTAAATCAGAGGTTGATGAAGACTCCATATGAAGTTCTCCATCATTGGCTCCTCTGATTTCATTTTTCAAAGCATTTGGGTGTCCCTGTTTTATTCTCACACAAAGGATCAACTCCATAAGTTTGATCCTAAGGTGGATGCAGGGTATTTTGTTGGTTATTCATCTACTTGCAAGGCATACAGAGTCTTCAACTGCAGAACAAAGATGGTTGAAGAAACTCTACATGTTAAGTTCAATGAATCTCCAAAGGACAAGATTCCACAAAGCCCTGTGGAGTTATTTGATTTGGACATACTGCAATATGTTCCTTATCAAACTCCTGCTGTTGCTCCTGTCAACAGTTCACCACCTGGTGGTACTGCTGATGATGATGATGATTGCAGTACTCACCTCTTCAGGTTTAGTGATCAGCTGCCTGATTGGCTAGACCTGATGTTCCTGTAGCTCCAGTAGCACCATCCACAACAAATGCTGATGAGATCTCTTCGAATTCAACTTCTTTGAATTACCATCCACTGATTGGTTTCAAGGAAATGATTCACCATCACCATCTGTTACTGCTGAGCCTGCTACAAACACTTGCACAGATCTCATTGTGTATCAAGATCTGAAGAATCACCCTATGTCTCAAATCATTGGTGATCACTGCTGGGTATCAACAAGAAGTCAATTGTCAAATTTCTGCTTCTATGCTCTCTTCATCAGTCAGCAAGAGCCAAAGAATTATCACATTGCTTTAAAGGACAATGGATGGGTTGATGCCATGCAGCTTGAGCTTCTTCAGTTCAAGAAACAGCAAGTGTGGGAACTGGTTCCTCTACCTCCAGGTAAGTGTGCAATAGGCACTAAATGGGTGTTTAGGAACAAAACTGATGAAAATGGGCTTATTGTTAAGAACAAGGCCAGACTGGTTGTTCAGGGGTTTGCACAAGAAGAAGGTATTGATTATGATGAAACCTTTGCCCCTGTAGCCAGACTGGAAGCAATTCGATTGTTTTTAGCTTATGCTGCTTATCAAAACCTAAAGTTTTTCAAATGGATGTCAAAAGTGCATTTTTGTATGGAAAATTAAAGAAGAGGTTTATGTATGTCAACCTCCAGGCTTTGAGGACAATAAACATCCTAATTGGGTGTATAAGCTTGATAAGGCTCTTTATGGGTTAAAACAAGCTCCTAGAGCCTGGTATGAGACATTATCAAACTTTCTTCGGAAAACAATTTCACTAGAGGCTCCATAGATAAGACTTTATTCATTAAGAAAGCTGGGCAGCATAATCTACTTGTTCAAATTTATGTAGATGATATCATTTTTGCATCCTCTGATCCAAAGTTGTGTGATGCCTTTACAAAGTTGATGCAACAGAAGTTTGAAATGAGTGCCATGGGAGAATTACAGTTCTTTCTGGGGTTGCAAATCAAACAAAAGGCTGATGGAATTTTCATTCATCAGTCCAAATACACAAAAGATCTTTTGCAAAAGTTTGATTTACAAAACTGTAAGCCCTGTTCTACCCCCATGTGCAGCACCACACAACTGGATACAGATCAGAAAGGTAAAGTGGTTGATGAAACACTTTACAATGTATGATTGGGTCCTTGATGTATTTAACAGCTTCTAGACCAGATATTATGTTTGCTACATGTGTTTGTGCTAGATTTCAGGCTGCACCTAAAGAGTCTCATCTGATTGCAGTCAAGAGGATCTTTAGATATCTGCAAGGCACTCCATCTCTAGGTTTATGGTATTCTACTGGACATTCTGGTAAATTAGTTGCTTTTTCTGACAGTGACTATGCAGGGTGTAAGTTGACCAGGAAATCAACTTCTGGTGGATGTCAATTCCTAGGCAACTGCTTGATTCCTGGCAGAGCAAGAAACAGACCTCAGTTGCTACATCAACTGCTGAAGCAGAGTACATTGCTGCTGCAAGTTGTACATCTCAGGTACTCTGGCTTCAAAACCAACTTTGGACTATGGCATTACAGAGACTAAGACTCCATTGTTAATGGATAGTGCTTCAGCTCTTTGCATTGTCAAAAATCCAGTCCAGCACTCTAGGACCAAACATATAGAGATCAGACATCATTTTATAAGGGATTGTTTTGAAAAAGGTCTGATTGATCCTAAGTTTGTGCCTAGTGCTGATGAGCTTGCAGACATTTTTACTAAGCCTTGATAGTTCAACCTTCCAAAACCTGGTGTTAAGGCTTGGTATGCTGCAGCTAGAATAAGTGACAACTACTGATGATCTTAGTAATAAGTACTCATGATCATTAGTAACTATGTCACATATAAGTACTGATGAGCTCTTTACCCTCAGCAGTTTTTATAACTACGAAGGCTAAATGTCTCACAAGTACTGAAGTACTTCATCTGCTCCTAAACTACTGATGTAGTTACAACTACTGATGCAGTTACAACTACTGCAATCAGTAAACACAAAATAAGTACTGATGTCCTATGAAACAACTGAACTCAGCCAAAAAGGCTGATGAATGTGTTGAGGACAGTATGAAACAGTTGAAAAGCTAAGAATTGACGAAAACAGTGAAGAAAATTTCTCTTCAGTCGTTTGTACAACTGCTGTTTCATTCTAAACAACTGAAGCAAAACCACTGTCTTCAGTAGTTTTATAACTACTGATGACTAATACCAAGTCTTCAATTGTTTACAACAGCTGATGACAAAACCACTATCCTCAGTAGTTTCATAACTACTGATGACAAACCCCAAGTCCTCAGTTGTTTCAATCATCTGAAGTCAAAACCACGGTCTTCAGTAGTTTTCTAACTTCTGATGCCTAACACCACGACTTCAGCTTTCAACGTCTGAAAGGATATACCATGTCAACGGTCGTTTAAAACTACTGATGACTAATACCACATCCTTCAGTCGTTTTCTTACCCATACCCTATAAATACCCTGACCTAAGCTCTCAATGCTTCATCTTCTTCAAACCTAACGTTCCTCTCCAAAACCTTCCCTTCTCAATGGCGTCATGCAAATTAAACCGCGACACAACTGTGTTGCCTACCCACTAAATCGCCCATCTGGACTAAGTTCGATACTGCTATCGATCTTATGGTTCAGTCCCAATACAATACGGCATTTCTTCTGAATCCCATATACATGCCGAATCCCTTCAACAATTTTGGATGAACGTTACTATTACCACTGGGGGAGAACAACACACCATCTCTCCAGTCGGTCGTCAACAACAAAGAAGTAGTCATCACTCCTGCAATAATTCGCCAATTCTTCATTTGAATGATGCTAGTTACCTGCTGGATATCCGAAGGGCACCACAGATCTATCCTTTGCCCAACATGGATATCAAGGCAATCTCAGTGCCTCCACTATCATGAAGAAACACTTTAATGATGCTGAGCGCCTAATTTTTCACATGGTGATTGTATGTTTGGCCCCTAAGACGTCGTCTTGGGATCAAATGTCGACAAAATGGCAGCAGGTAATGTATTCTATTCTTGAGCAACAAACTACTAAATTTCAGAAATAATATTTTCGGAGCTCAAGGACATGGCTCAAAAACTAACTGCCAACCGTTGGATACTATATCCACGGTTCATAATGGCCATCATTACAAAACAGCTTAATGCTGAGGGACTTGTTGGCTTGGGAGTCCCTGCTACGGCTGTTCTGCCGGAAGTATACTCCCGGCACAACTCTGACCAGACACTTAAAATGGCTGCCAAGCTGCGAAAACCCACGCAGCTGGAACCCACAGCCACCACCTCCAAATCAAAAGTCCCCACCAAACCCACCAAAAAGAAACCCAAAACGGCTACTCAGGGAATTGAGTCCCCTGAGGATGCCCTGCAACACAAACGCAGGATATATCCACTAGTCCAAACCCCCAAGTGGATACAATGACTCTCTCAGCCATAGCCGCTCAGGCCTCCTCTCAACAGGAGCCTGCAGCAACCACACGAGGGGTACCTACATATCTGGGATCTTCCTAACTTGAGGGGATTGCCATTGAAGAGCACCCAACTCCCCAGTGCACACTGCTTCTATCCCTTCACCCCAACAACCGCCCCTCACAGCCCAACTTTAATAGTTGCACAAGTGCTGACTCAACTGCACTCCTCACCCCCTCCCCAGAAACCACTTATACTGGGAATACCTCTACAATGAGGGGGAGGAACACAGTGCATTTGAGAACCCACAGCAACGGGGTTTACCACTTCTATCTCCTGGTGTAGACAAGGAGCTTAGAATATCTAGTGAGGCTGCCACCTCCTCTGACTCAGCACATGATCAGAATGAGGCTAGTAACATTGCTAAGACCTCACTAGAGGCAACAGCTGATGATGGACAAGTCCTGAGGCTGGAAGTCCCCAGTACCAAGCACAAGGGGCACATGCACCAACTGGTCTACACCCAGTGCATGTAAATCCTGCTCTTAGCAGGAGGTCAGATGATTCATTTCGGCTCATGATGACCTGGGCCTTTTCTAAGATTCTTGCCCAGAACACAATCCTTGAAGAGAAAGTCAGTAGGCTGCAAAACCTACTTGATCAACTCTCCAAGGAGAAAGACCATCTGCCTCTACCAACCACAGATGGCACCTTCACTTGAAGGTTCCCCACAACTGAGCCACCCCAAACTCAACCACCTGCCTCTGCTTCAGGCCGTATTTTCAGGAACAGAACCCTCCTGAGCAAATAGGTGTTGTACTTCAAAATTCCCTCCCTCTTATCACACCCATAATCACTGATATTGTGACTAAAGCCATTGATGAGAGGCTTTCCTACTTTACAGCCCTTGGTTGATGCTGCTATCCAAAAGACTCTTTCTGCGGTACAAACCCCTTCCTCCAATGCATCCAAAAAGGGGGAGAGTACTGCAGTGAAAGAAAGAAAGAAGAGGAAAAGAACAGAGGAAAAGAAAGAAGAGAAACAAGCCCAGAGGAGGAGAAAGAAAAGCAACCTCTGCTCACTTACAAGCGAAAGAAAGTGCTGATGATCATACTGCTGAAGACAAATCCTTGGAGGAGCTGGTAAAAGAAGCTGACACTACACACAGCCGACCCATGGATAAAATAATTGAAAAACTCTTCAAGCAGGGGTTTGACACGGCCACACTGGATAGTGAGATCGAAGGTTGGAAGTGCAAGAGATACAAACCGATGGGCAGGGTATGATGCTCTGGAAAAAGAGAGGTTGGAATAATGATCCGCTTTATTGCAAATACTTAGGAAGATCATTAATGGAGATTCGCGCATGGACCAGGGACAATATTCTGGCTATAGCCACCAGAATCTGTCTGTCTGAGCAATTCAACAAAGGGATTATTGTGGAAGCCCTTGATGAGGCTGGTGCTGGAAAAGGTTAGAGATGGCTAAACTCACAAAGGCGAAACTAACTACAAAGATGCTGGATCAACCTTCCCTTCCACCCACCCTCAAACAGATCCTATCCCTCAAATCTCCCAACCAATCTCTAAGCCAAAATCCAAAAATCCTCATTCTTCAAACCAATTCCTTCACCAACCCAACCATCATCCAGTGATGCACCAGAAGGAGGAGAAGGGTGCTGAGGATGAAGAAGAGACGAAGAGGAGGATGAAGATGATAGTCTGCCACTCTCTGCTGTTCTAGAGCTGCCCAAAACCCGAAGACAGTCAACCCATGATCACACCTGACTCTCAAAGGGAAATGTCAGAGTCAAGATAGAAGAAGAAGAACAGCAGAGAAACAGCACGATGAGCAATGTTGAAGAGGTTGACAAGGAATTTCCTCTGTCATCATCTATTCAAGCCATGAAAGGGCATGATCAAAGGCTGTACACTCTCAGGCACACTTTTCAGTATCCGAAGGAGAGAGTGAGACTATGGCCGACCCCAGGGTGAGTTCTAAGAATCCATAAAAGAAACTATCCTCATAGATACAATGGCCATGTACGAAAAACAATAGATTCTACCATCATGTTGGCCATTGTAGTTCCCTTGGGAAATCATTGATGAATTCAAGAAAGCTCACCAAGCAAACAAGACCCTCAAGCTCTACTAGAAAACAAGATGATTAAGAAGGGGTTGTTATATAAAAAGCTTCAAGATCCAGAAGAATGAGCTCCATTACTCCTTGAAGGCAACCATCCTGATGAATTTGTATATAGGGAGGTAACTACGTGGAACTGAAAAATGGGAGGACCATGAAGTACTTATCAGAGTAATATGGTCCGAGTTCTTCTTCGAAGGAGGAGTAGAGTAGAAAACTCTCTCAGGAGGAACAAGTTGTTCTCCTTGAGGCCTATGTTCGAGAGTCATACATACTCATTATGGGGAAGTAAATCTCATGAATGGGATAACAACCTCTGTGTCCAGCTCCCCAAAACAGAGCTCCCATTCATACCATGCCAACAAATATCTGAGATTCTTCCCAGGCCGGAGCTTACATGGGTCATCTTCTCTACTGATCAAGAAGGAAAAAGACCAACATTTTGCCAACAATAAGTGAGATAATAAATAACTTAGAGGTTTTGGCTGCATTGGTTCAGGGGGAGTTTTTGGACCAAAAGAACCAATGAGCCAAGATCAGAAAACCTCTAAGTCCCCAACGGTATCACAACAATGCTGAAAGACTCATCAGTAGTTTGACAAGTGCTGAAGACTTCAAAGCTGAAGATCAAGTGCTGAAGACTTCAACAGCTGAAGAACTAAAGTGCTGAAGTACAACACTGAAGAAGTAAAGTGCTGAAGTACAATAGCTAAAGAAACAAAGTGTTGAAGCTGAAAGACCAAAGTACTGAAGTCCAACAGCTGAAGAGTTTACAAGTGCTGAAGATCAACAACTGACGTACAAAGTCTGAAGACAAGACTGAAGACATCAGCTGATGATATCTACTGAAGTCATCAGCTGATGAAACATCTGAAGGTCAAAGTCTGAAGATCAAGTACTGAAGCTCAGTAGTTTGTCACAACTGCTGAAGAGTACTTCTTCAGTAGTTGTGATATCAGTAGTTTATATTTCTAGTTTCAGTAGTTTTATGTTTAGTAGTTTTGTTAAAACGACTGAAGAGCTTGTTCTTCAGTCGTTGTAGTTTCAGTAGTTTCTAATCAGTAGTTTGTTACATCAGTATTTTTATAATAGATCTGCCAGTTGTCACTTCCGTGATAACAGTAGTGATTCGTGCAATCTATTATAAGGAGTGACAACCTTTTGTAATATGGAATGACGTGAATGATGAATAATTGATTAGAAACATTCCATATGTATAAACATTCCTTGAATCAGAAATATATTCTCTCGCTAACCGTGTGCTCTTAATGCATACAAGCATCGACTTCTTGCTACAATTTGTCTAATTCCTATTCTTATTCCCCTGCCTTGAACTCTAATACATCAAACTTGTGATCGCTGATCCTGTCATTTTGCAAGGTAGCCACCTAAGTTTCGAAGTGACTAACCTTAAAGACTAAATAGGTGCATGTGTTTGATAGTTTTTGAACCTTTAGTCTTAGATTTCCCTCTTCTTCATCAGAAGATTCTTGGGATGATATAATTGGACCGAAGTCCTTAGTCTCACTACCAGCTCATGTTTTTGGCTATTGGTTTTCCTCTGCTCACTAACAACTTCAGATGGAGTGTCAATGGGCTAAGGGTCTTAATGATGTAATCACTTACAGAAGTGAGAGCCTCTTCCATATGGACCTCCTGAATAGGGTCAGGAGATCTACCTCAGTGGTAGGTGGATGATGTAAACTAGACAGGGGAGGGGCAGGATCACTCATCTCTCTTTGAATAGGGGAGGAGTAGTGAGACTCATGGTACTCACTGAATCCCAAGTCTTCATCATCATAAAAGTCAAGGCTAGGAATAGGTTGGTTGAGGTCTAAAGGCTTGGGATGGTACCTTTCCCCTGAAAGTTGTTTACTTGAGTGTTCAAACTCAAAGTGAAGGCTAGAGGCTGTTTGGCAAATGAGCTTATCAAGCTTAGCATGAGGAACCTCAACACTGATTCTTGAAGAGATGGGAGTGGTTTGCTCCTTAGGAGTAGTGGAAGCTCTAATGTCCACTTCTTCATGTGTGGGTAGTGATTTGGGGGCCTGCATAAGCTGAATAGCTGGTGCAGGGGTTCGTTCGGATTTTCTTTGATAGGTGAGGGTGATTTGAGGCTTTTTAGGTGGTTGAGAGGTGGAAGGTGTAGGTTCAACACTAGCTTGTGTTGCTAGGTTGTCACCTTGAGCAACGAGCTCTAACATTTTAGGGACAAGGACTGTTTCTAACCCAAAGAAGCCAACAATTGGCTTTTTCAAAATTTTAAAGATATCGAGCTTCATCTATGCCAATTTAAGAATATTACATTTTTCCCTTAACTGTGAGCCCAGATCACAATTAAGAATGTGTTGAACATATCTACGAAACATATAATACTCGAAGGAGTCCAAGATAGCAAGTAAATTTGTGTAAACAAACTGAGAGTACTTGAACTTGACCCCGTAAACCATCCCATACACTATAAAGGAGAGATCTTCAAGAATTTGGTCCGAGCCCCTATGCTTGTTATAAAAGCTATAGATGACCACATAAAGTAAGTACTTCCACTGGGAGGAGACTTTCCTTTTCCTCAAGGTCATGACAGATAAATCTTCTTCACAGTACATCAGCTAGAAGGAGTGGTTGACAGCTTCCTTGGGAAAGGACAATTCACCTTCCTCATCATCCAGCTGAAGGTGGGTGTTGATGATGGCTGGAGTGATGAAGATTGTCCTCCTTGCACTGTAGCTGATAGTGCCTTCTCTCCATCCAAAATGACCTCTTGAAAGGTCTTCCAGGATTCATGCAAATAATCCTCATAGAGAACATGATTAATGGTCTAGGAGGTGAGATAGTTTGATAGAGCCAAAATATAGCAAACCTCTAAGAAACTAGAATCTTTCTTAGAGGTTAACAAAGCAACCCGATTTTGTTGCTTGTGGAGCTGCATGTAGAAATCAAGGTTGTTTCTGCAGCTTATGTTGGTCATTTAAAAAGGTTAGAGGTGAAGAAAGTGAAGAACAAAGGCGGTCTATAGGTGAATTTAGGTTTAGCAAAGGTACATAGGTAGAAAAGAGTGAAAAGAGGGGCAACTGTTAGGTATATATATAAAATGGGTCTCAAACAAAGTTAATGAAAGATGATAAACTTTGAAATCCTAATGTTGGTCCCACCTTTGGAAAAGTGTTTTCTTTCACCCAAAAATTTAGTTTTCTTCGAAGTCTAAAATCTTACGAATGTAATTTTTTCTTTAATACGGGAGTCACTAAAGAAGTTAAGTACAGAAATTTGAGGAAATTATGAAAGATGTAAGACATAGATAGATCTAGGTCCAAGGGGAGTTTGTTGATACACTTATGTACCTACATCCTGATCTCAATGTAATATGTCTTGAATGTCTTGCACTATGTAATATTGGGTACTTAATGAAATGATAATGTTTGGTTCTGATTCATAATGTTTAATATTTCATTAATGAGTTGGATAACACTTATTGACTAAATTATATAGGTTTGTGATTGTTTGAATTGACATACATAATGTTATAATAATGAATACATTCAAACTTTGGTTCAGTGAAGTTCACATGCGTCCGACTGGACCATGCACCCAAACAGTGGCCATGCATCTGAATGGCCATACGACTGAGTTCCATGCGCCTAAATAGTCCATACACCTGAATAGCTTCATGCGTCTGACTCAGTCGCACGACTGAACATTCAGTCATGCGAATGGATCAACTGCATGGCTCAATCGTACGAATGAACCATGCTCATGGTTCAGTTGCCCGAATGAGCAACCCTAACCTATAGATACCACTTAATTCATGGGAAAACATAACAATTGAAAACAATCAAGAAGCATTCGATCCACTTCGACTCCATACGTACCCTAGCCGTCCAGAAGCCTCTAAGTTTGTACTCGAAGTTCATAGAACGTTGTAGATCGATTCATAATCAATTCTTGATGTTAGATTCAATTCATTATTGTGTCTACTTGCGTTCTCACTGATTGGATCGCCAATCAAATAGGATTCCGCATTATTTGGTTTGGTTTAACATGTTAATCAGTTGATGTTCATCAAGTTCTCAAGAGGTGGTGGAACCACTTTGTATCCTTGCCCTTCCTATTATTTCTCTCTCTCACTAAGTGTTGGACAATTTGTGATGAGCTTGTCCAACTATGCAGTTTCTGTTTTAAAGAGTTGACTTCTACTTTTAAAACTGCTTTCTGCTTCTTAGTGTCCTCTAAGGAGTTCAGATAGTACCTAATGTCATTTGCTTGGTTAAAGGCGACTACCTCTATTTCCCTAATCTGTTTATTAAATAGGACTATCTTTTCTTTATAACTGTGCTCTAGTTGTTTTAACACTCTATTTGCCTTAGTGCACAGTTCTAGGTGCTTTACTAAGCTATCATTATGATCTAATAACCTAGCAAATTTTAAATCTATACTTTCTCTAAATTTATTACAATCTAAACAAGCATGATTATTAAACAACTGGTCAGTAGTACTTACCTGAGATGTTGAAGATGAATCAGCCATGAGTACAGAATCTGTTGATTCTGGTTCTGGTGATTCTGACGTTGGTGCAGATTTTGCTTCTTCAAGAGGTGGTTGACCACAGGTGCAGTGTCTTCAGAATTTGACATCGCAAGCTCTACTTCTATGTCTCCCTCACTAGCAGAATCATCATCAATGTCCTCCAAATTAGCTATGTTGGACTCTCCCGGTGACACGAACCGAAAGCTCCAGTCTTATCCTTCATCCTCATTTGCAGTCAAGGTTTTGGGGTTCTTACTTGATGACGTAGAACTGCTAGATGTGGCTTTGTCCTGATGATTGAATGATGAAAGGATTACCGTTCCCAGTCTTTTTTGGCTTTATACACTCCCTCTTTAAGTGTCCCTTCTCACCACAATTGAAACAAGTAACCTTTGACTTGTCAAAGCCAAAGGTTGTGTCTTTGGTAGCAACCAAGTTCTGTTCGAACTTTTTGACAAAGTTTTTAGCTCGTCAAACGGCACTTGCCAAAGCCCATATTATGTCCATACGTTCCAACTCCATTTCGTCCACCTGTTCATAATCTTCATCTACCAGGTGACAATTTCCTATCTTTCCAGCAACTAGTCCATCATAGTAGTGGACTACAACAGCTAGGAGGTCCATGTGTTCTTTGGCCACCTGAACAGTCACATTCTCGAAGTTGTCGGTTTTTAGTTTTGCTGCATTGGCTTCAGGTATCATATACTGCATTGGCTTCCGGTATCATATACTCAGTGGTGCTCCAGATGTCTTGGCCGGAGGAGTGGCATTGTAGAGTGCAGGAGTCTGATCGTAGTTGGCCTTTTGGGCTCTATACTTCATCCTCAGCTCCTCTTCCTTCAATGTTAGAATGAAGTCATTTATGTCTAACTTCCAGAGCATCCTATTCTATTTGTGATTTGAAACGAAGGAAGCCCATTTCTTCGGTAGACCTTCTGCAAAATTGGATACCTTACCCTCCATCGACGTAGTTATACCATGAGTGTGCATCTCACTCATCAAGTGGTACAATCTATCGATCACATCATCCACACATTCCTTTCCCATTGAAGAAAAGTTGTCAAAATCCTTCTTCAAAGCTTTGGCCTTAATGGCCTTGAGTGAGGCATTTCCGTCATACCTCTTCTCCAACGCATCCCATAGTTTCTTTGCTTGAGTATACTCCGAACACTGACGGAAGATATCCTTCAGAATAAACTGAGTGAGCAAAGCGTATACTTTCTTCTCAGCGTGTGTTTTACCTTCTGAGCATCCAACATTCCACTTAGAGTAAGTTTAATTCCATCTGCTCCTACGGGCATGCTGTACCCCGACTTTATTGCCTCCCACAGATTTGTATCTACTCCATTTAAGTAGATTTCAAAACATTGCTTCCATTGTGGGTAGTCGTCTAACGTTATAAGCTTGGGGGTTTATTGTGAATTCCTACTTCGTTCTCCAACAACAGTAGATTCTGGATACGAGTATCTCTACTTGCTGTGTATGCTGAAAACTGGTCCTCTGTTTCACTTAACTTTACTATTTAACAACTGCTAATGTATGGGAATGAAGGTATGCGATTGAACTTATTCGGGCGATTCAACAAATGCGGATGGTCCAATCGTGCGTCTGAACAAATGCGGATGGTTCAATCGTGCGACTGAACAAATGCGGATGAGTCAGTCGGCCGAATGAACTAATGCGGGTGAACAGTCTGAATGAAATTCTCAATCGTACAAATGAGTCCAATCGTGCGGTTGGAGTATGCGAATGAACTCAGTCGTGCGATTGAGCCAATCGCGCGACTGAATTTGCTGAAGTTTGATAATTCGTAGGTTAAACGTGTTTTGGCCGTAAAAACTCGAATTTTACCAAAACCTAATCACCGTATGCCGGAAAAAATAATCTTTTAGGTCAGCAAACGTCTAAGACTCCGTGAGACACAAAAAGATTGCGTTTTTGATGAAGAAACACAACTTTTGTGTCAAAACTATTGAATCCACATGTAATCAAGAGCCAAAGCTCTGATACCACTTGTTAGGATCTGGTATTTGAACGAAACACCAACTGATTAACATGTTAAACCAAACCAAATAGTGTGGAATCCTATTTGATTGACGATCCAATCAATGAGATCGCACGTAGACACAATAATGAATTGAATCTGACATCAAGAATCGATTAGGAATCGATCTACAATGTTCTATGAACTTGGAGTACGAACATAGAGGCTTCTGGACGGCTAGGGTACGTCTGGAGTCGAAGTGGCTCAAATGCTTCTTGATTGTTTTAGAAGTAGACGTTAACTCTTTAAAACAAAACTTCATAGTTGGGGAAGCTCATCACACATTGTCTAACACTTATTGAGAGGGAGAAATAATGGGGAGGGGCTGGGATTCAAAGTGGTTCCACCACCTCCTGAGACCTTGATGAACACCAAAAGTAAACCGGTTATTAATAACCCCATCAAGGATCACGTGGTGTCCACTCCTCTTGTTAGTGATCCAGATTCCATAAGTAAATACATGAATCTGACCCTAAACAAAAGGAGGCCACTTCAAAGGCAAAAGGAAAGATGCATTGTGTTAACCTGGAAACTGAATTTGAAAAGGTTAATTTGAAGTCCGGGTCAAACCAAGTCAAACCAGAACCCAAAAAGACTAACCTAATCAATCACGAACGTCATGTCAAAGTCCAGGTAAACAAGAGATAAAAGATGTAAAACCAGGTAAAGCAATTAAGTTTGTAAAACCAAGTCATACATCTAATAAAGAAGTGTCTCAATCCAAACATAATAAGGCCAACTGCGTGACTTGTACGTCTCCACCAAAATATATAAACCGTAAGGTTGAAAGCAGATCCTGCTATAATTATGGAGAGTATGGTCACATAGCGTCTCAGTGTCCTTATTATCAGACACCGAGGAGGAAAGTAGAACTTTCAGTATCTACACCTAGATCTTTTAAGAGGAACTCAGTGATGCCTCTAAAAAGGGCTAGTTAACCCAAAGTTCAATCCATGAGCCAGTCGTCTGTCTATCACAAACAGGCGTTACACAAAGCTGGTCTATGAAAAGAAAAATCAGCCGCCGCGTCTGAAAATGAGAACAAACAGAAATCTGAGCTTCCCTTAACCTCAAATGTTGAATGGGTGAGTTTATGATGTGTGATGGCTCAGGGAAACCCAAGCCAGTGAAGGCTTGGGTTCCTAACATTAACTAATGTTTTCATTGAATGTGCAGGGTGTATGCTATAGCGCTGAGAGTAACATGTGGATTGTAGATAGCGGATCATCCAGGCACATGACAGGGAACAGAGCACTCTTATCAAGCGTCAGACAAATCAAAGGAATGCATGTTTCATTTGCTGGAAACAAGGGGGGTACATCACAGCCCAAGGGGAAGTGGGAAATGGGAAGGTTAAATTTGATAAGGTAAACTATGTCCAACAACTACCAAATAACTTGCTTTCAGTCTCTCAAATTTGTGATAAAGGATTCAAGGTAGTCTTTGACAACAAGAAGTGCTACGTTCTAAAGAAGGACTATGTGATTTTGGAGGACCGAATTCCAATGTCAGCGTCAAGATATAATGATCTTTATGTTTTGGATCTCTCAAAGGCCTCTACAACGGATCATGAAGTTCAGTGCTTCTTGTCCAAAGCTACTGCGAAGGACACAATCTCTTGGCATAGGAGAATGGGACACATAAATTCGAGGAAGATGAATCACTTGGTTCAGAATGATCTCATGAGAGGAGTAAATGTCAAAAATTTCAACTTCCGGATTTCTGTGTGGCATGCAAAAAGGGCAAACAGACGAAGAAGTCTCATAAGGAAAAGAAAGTTCATTCTATAGAACTTCCTATTAAGCTCCTTCACATGGATCTGTTTGGTCCAGTTAGTACAAGAAGCATTGCAGGCGACTTGGATTGCTATGTACTTAACATGACTACTCAAGATTCTCTTGGGTAATGTTTTTAAAATCCAAATCAGAAACATTTGAATCTTTCAAGGAATTAGTAACTACACTAGAATCCCTATACAAGCTGAAGGTATGACAGGTGCGCTCATACAACAGAACCAAGTTCAAGAATCAGTGGATGGAGGCTATTGCAGGAAAAACGGAATTGTGCATCAATTCACCTTTGCCTACACTCCTCAGATGAACGTGGTTGCTGAATGGAGAATCACAGCTTGATATAGACGGCAGCACTATGTTGGCAGACTCAAAACTGCCTATTCAATTCTGGAATGAAGTAGTAGCAAATGCATGTTACATGCTTAATCGAGTTCTGGTAGTGAAACGCCATGGAAAACGTGTTACGAGTAACTACAACGACGTAAACCTAACTTAGAATATCTCGAGTCGTTTGGTGCTCCATGCACCCTACTGAGGAAATCCAAGGAAGGGAAATTAGTGAGAAGGTTGATGAAAGGATTTTTCTAGGATACAACATAACGAACAAGAGAGTTTACAACAACTCAATGGGTCAAGTAGTGGTGTGGTGTAACGTTGATGTTCAGAGATACATCACCCCGCCTGCTGGAAAAGGACCTGCTTACTACTTCGACTACGATGGATTATTCAAATCCTTCAATATTCCTTTTTCTACTTCAAAAGATGAGTTGGCAAACAAGATGATGTATGATGTCTTGAACACACCGTCTCAAGACTCAACACCATCCAGTTCACAAAGTTCATCATCTACAATATAGGGGAGCACTTGAGGTGAGTGACTCCTCCTCTGATGAGAAAATATGGAAAATGATCACAAACACCAGGATGCACAAGTTCCTCTTACCTCAAGCCCACCAGAATCTCATAATGATGCGTCTGAGATGTCAGAACCTCAGACTCCTATTACCTCAGATTCAGAACCAAATGTTCACAATCTTGATTCTAAGGTAGTTGTTCCAACAACTCCCGGCTCACGTCTAAACGTCTATCATCCTTTGGATAATGTTATAGGAGATGTGAGATCAGGGGTTCAGACTAGAAACCAGCTGTACTCAGCTGATTATGCCTCTGTGATGGAAAAGGGATACCTTCACGATGGTGCCTGCCGATGCTTTGTGTCTCAGTTTGAGCCAAAGTATGTAAGTGAAGCACTGAATGATGAGGCTTGGGTGAGTGCCATGCAGGAAGAACTTCTTCAGTTTAAGAAGTTAGATGTATGGACTCTAGTAGATAGACCTAAAGGAGCAAAAGTCATTGGTACCAAATGGGTCTTGAAATGCAAGAAAGATGACGAGGGAGTGATCATCAGAAACAAAGCTCGGCTTGTTGTTCAGGGTTTTCGACAATTTGAGGGTATCGACTATAATGAAGTGTTTGCACCAGTGGCACGGATGGAAGCAATCCGCATCTTCCTTGCCTATGCATCGTATATGAAAATCAAAGTTTATCAACTAGATGTGAAGAGTGTGTTCCTTCATAGTGAGATTCGAGAGACAGTGTATGTCAGTCAACTCGAGGGATTTGAGGATCCATATCATCGGGACAGAGTTTACAAACTCAACAAAGCACTATATGGGCTTCATCAAGCTTCGAGGGCCTGGTATGAGAAACTCTCAACTCATCTTGTGAAACACGATTTTCGCAAGGGAGTCATTGACTGTACATTGTTTATCAAAGAAAAGCATGGAGATTTATTGCTGGTACAAATCTATGTCGATGACATAATCTTCAGTTCAAAGAACGAAGAATTATGCAAAGAGTTTGAAGCAGTAATGAAGGTTGAGTTTGAGATGAGTGCAATGGGGGAGATGAAGTTCTTTCTCGGGTTACAGGTGGATCAAACACCCAATGGGATCTTCCTACATCAGACCATGTATGTAGGGGATATTCTCAGTCGGTTTGACATGGAGAATGCTTCTACAGCTGGTACTTCACTTGCTACAAACCATGATGTAGCACCAGATGAGAATGGTGATCTGGTAGATGCCACTATGCACCGAGGGATGATCAGATCTCTCATGTACCTCACTGCCTCGCGACCTAATATCATGTATGCTACATGTTTATGCTCATGATATCAGGCAAAGCCTAAGGTGAACCATCTAATTGGGGTCAAAAGGTTTTCGTTATCTGGAGGCACACCCACACTTGGGTTGTGGTACCCTCATGATGATGACTTTGAGCTTAGAGCGTATAGCTACTCGGATTACAGCGCTGGAAGATGAACTACATGTCTACATTAGCAGGGTGTCAGTTCTTTAGAAGAAGATTAGTAATCTGGCAGTGTAAGAAGCAGACCTTGGTTGCATTGTCAACCTGTGAAGCTGAATACGTTGCTGCTGAAAGCTGCTCTTCACAAATCATATGGATTGAACAGCAAATGCGGGATTACGGTTTGAACATCTCTTCTA
The DNA here is from genome assembly GCA_025506515.1 of Flaveria trinervia. Lineage (NCBI taxonomy): Eukaryota > Viridiplantae > Streptophyta > Magnoliopsida > Asterales > Asteraceae > Flaveria > Flaveria trinervia. Next base: position 27,538,912 of record CM046448.1, read on the forward strand.
CTTCTATATTTGTTGATAACTTTGCTGCAATTGCACTTATTAAGAACCCGGTCCAACATCCAAAGACCAAACACATCGGTATTAAATATCACTTTTTACGCGCTGACCTCTATATAAAGGCATTTAACAAACCATGTTTTTTATATTTGTTAGAGGTCAACGGAGTTAAAAAGAAAAGTGAGGCCATTCCTGAAGATGACCATGTATAGTCCGATGCATCGTGTCTAGTTTCTTTTATTTTTAAAATTTTTTAAGTTTATTTTATTTTATTCTCTTATCTTTGTTTAATTTTAAATTAGTTTAATTACTATTTGTTTCTTTCCTTGCCTATTAAGATCCTAAAATGCTAATCCCTGGTGGTTTTATAATTTTAGGGGGAGAATAGGTTTAGGCAATATACAAAAAAAAGACGAGGGAAAAGAAGAGGCAAGCGGATATTAATAAGATGGTATGTGTGATACCGATTCAATTGTAGGAATATGATAGTACACAGGTACAAACAATTTGGGACTTTAAAATATCAAAATTGGAAAGATGGAACGCTCATGTATAAGTCTGTGTAGTCTGAGCAATATAAAGGAATATGATAGATAAGCTAGCTACCACTAAGGTAACACAAAGAAAGTAGACCTAGAGGTGCAAGACCACAGATGATATGTCGGTAGATTCAACACAATAGATGACTAGACCTTTTGGTGATCTCAAGATTAAACTAAAATGTTTGACTAGCTGTGGGTAACGCCATATCCCTGGTTAACACAATCAATAAGGGGTGACGAGCAAAATAAACGCCACAAATGTGTGCGTAAGACCAAAGCATGAGCAAAAGCACATAAAGAAATGCAATCAAACTGATAACGTATGTTGTTTGTGAGATCTGTGCAAAACGAATGAAAATGCTCAAACAAGAAGATGGGTTATGGGCCTCTCTGTTGTGTGGCGGCACTGACCTGAGGATAAGTGCAGGATCGTTGAAGGGTTAGTTACAACACAACAACACAAAGTGGAGATTAACTAAACTTTAATCAAACAGTAAACTGGATTAACCAAGTGTTGAGATACTAAGAACACAAGTAATGCAGGAGACAAAGAACACAAAGAACACAAGTGTTTCGTTTTAAAGAATGCAGTATATTGCCTTCTCTATGTTCTATTACAAGTGTTACAAAGCATATTCTAAAGATACAAGAACATGAGATACTTATACTACATCCTACAGCCGGCTATACTTTGAAAGCCAGCCGGATACAATTGACTAGACACAAACAAAATCAATTGTAGAGTCAAAAGGCAAATTGCCTTTTGATTTGTGACTATGACATGCCATAGCTCACATCCTTATCTATTACAAAAAGGATAAAGTACATAAAGTAGAAAGTTACAGACTCAAGACCTCAATGTACAGTTACCAAAAGAATGGACCTTTTCACCAAACCATGTAAGTTGGTGACTTGCGGAGGCATAACGGAAAGGTGTCCAACTTTATGGAACAGTACATCTGATAAAGCATGTTACTAAAAGTCTTCGTAAGAAATCTGTCTTCATGAACTTGAAGCTTCGGAAGACTTTGTCTCTGAGGCTTCGGAAGACTTCATGTTTGGCTTCGGAAGATATTGGTCTTGGCTTCGGAAGATTTCACACTTAGAGTATTTTCTATTTCATGTGTGAAACTTCCTAAAATTCTTCTTTAATGCACTGATGCAGCGTATAGGAAATACTAAAGATGTTTAGGTTGCATCAGCCTCTTCATTAATCTTTAAAAACTCCCCCTAGGCTGATGCTACCAAAACATTTTGAAAACTTCAAATATTTACAGTCCTCGTTAGGATGTTCACCATTCCTTTCTTCATTAGATGATCAAGATCCTTCAGGCTATCAAAGTGTCTTCTCATGTCAAAGAGGTTATGCAGAGGCACCTAAAACATATCTTGCCATGTATAAATGTCTTCAATGCCTTTATGTCTAATAACATGCCATCTTTCCGGATTTGTGGTGTATGTCCAAGAAAATATGGGTCTTCCTGATGCTAGAGTAGCTGTTTGAATTAGAGTTCGTGTAGCATCCTCTGACTGCACATCCTCAGGCTGTTCTGATTCATCCTGAGGTTCAGAAGGGGATGCAGTCTTCTTTTTCTTCTTATACTTTGGTCTAGAAGCCATCCTCTTCTTTCTCTTTCCAAATTTTTAACTGAGAAGACTGGCCTATAGCACCAGATTGATCTTCACTGTCTTTCTCAGTTGGGACTTCCTCTCTCTCAGGTTCAGATGAGAGGGAGGTTGACCCTGCTGTGGATCAGAAGATGAAGCTTGCTGAGTATTAGCTGGAGGTCCGGGTTGTGTTGTGTCTAGTTGTTCAACCTTAACCTCCACTTCAGGTGGGGCCTGACTTGGAGTGGAGTGTAAGTTAGTGAGCACTCCACTCTTAATCTTCTGCTTGATTACCCTGATATGCTCATCCATAGTGGATAGAGAAATGGGTCCAAGTCTCCTTCCGGAGAATCCATACAACTTCAAGAAGCTCATCATCCTCTGCCTATTAGCAGACTTCTTCATGCTCTTTTGGATGGTGGCTCTTGATTTTGCAGCTTCTTCCCTTAGCTTCTTCATTGTTGTCTTTCTTTCCTTGACTAGCTCAAGCTCAAGTTGTTTTAAGTACTCAAACTCAATATAGTCATAAGGTAAGGGAAGGAGTGCATCTGCCTCATAGAGGCCTGTGGCACTCACATAAATAATCATCTTGATTCTATCTTCTTCCTTATCTACCTTAGGTTCTTGTTGAGCCATATCCTCTTGTTCAGGACTTTCTTGAACTGGTGAGAGGGTAGGCATACCTTTGTACAGTCTTTTTCTTCTTCTCTCCTCTTTGACTTGTACTAGGAGTTCTGCATCTTCTACCTCCTTCTTCTCTCTTAACCTTTCCAGGTCAACCAGTTCATTCAATTCATCCAAGGGGAGAGAAATGACATTATCTATGTCATTGTTCCTAGTCTGCAGATAGTTAATCCTAACTGCCCTTAGCTCATCATTCTAAGTATCTGGTCTGGGGGTAGCCCTGATTCCAGACTCCATGAGTCCTGGAGACTTAGTAGAGGAACTTTCTCCCCTTAGCCTCCTTTTCCTCTCTCTTCTCCTCCTCAATCTCCTTAGATGTCATCTTTATTTTCCCTTTGTCACTCACAGACCTTTGTGACTCAAGGTGGAGAGGGCTTTGGCCTTCATTGATCATTGCAGCATCTGAGTTCAGGCCAGAGAGAGGTTGAGTAGCACCTTCACCAGTAGGTGTCTCAAAAGGAATATGGATCTCTGCAGCAGTTGGAGATGATGAGATAGGGCTCTCAGGTTCTGTCACTGGGCCTTCAGTCAAGGTTTCCCCTATGAAGCTAATCTTAGGGTCTGTCTCAACATCTAGTTGACCGATGACATTGCCTGATTGCCTAAGTCTCCTTCTTAAGCTGAACTCTGCAGTGATCCTGTCTTGGATTCTTTTAACCATCTGTCAGCTTGTCTTGATTGGCTTGGGTTGACAAGTGGCATGTTGACTAGATCCAGACCTTCATAGTAATCCAAGGTCTGAAAATTGAAGACTTCTTGTTGTCCTTGAACTCTTATGATAATGAGGCCTTCCTGTTGTTATCATACCTCCACCCAATGATGTGATTGAAGGATGGTGAAGGTGACATAGCACTTGGTATCCCATCCTCAAACAGACTCTGTATGAAGGAGTTTGTATAGTCCACATCAATGTGAACTAGAGGAGGTTGCTGAGAATGCACAGTTGCAAGTGAGGATGGTGAGTCCTCAATGTCCATTCTCTCTGAAGAACTCCCAAGTTCTGTGGCTGTAATGACTTTCTCTCCCATTTTGGTAGTATCACCCACTTTCATAGGTGAGTTGGAAGATAGATCAATCACATCCACATGTTCTTATGTTCCTGGTTGAGCTCTCCTTAAGGGTCTCCCAGCTAGTTTTTCCTTAAGATATGAAATCTCAAGTTGCTGATCATTGATCCTGTTATGTAAGGTAGTCACCTGAGATTGAAGGTGACAGACCTTTGACACTAGGTAAGTGCATGTTTTAGACAGTTTACACCAGTAGTCTCAGATTCCCCTCATCTTCATGAGAAGATTATTAGGGGATGAGATGATTGGACCGGGGTCCTCTCTCTCACACCAGCTTGAGATTCTTGGCTGCTGGTTTTCCTCTACTCACTAGTAGTCTCAGTTGAGATGTCAGTGGGCCGAGTTGCCATGGTTGAGGTCTTAATGATGTAATCACTTTCAGAAGTAAGAGCCTCTTCCATATGGACATCCTGAATAGGTTCATGAGTGTCCACCTCAATTGTAGGTGACTGATGTGGGATAGATATAGGAGACTCAAGAGTACTCATCTCTCTTTGAGTAGAGGGAAAGAAGAGAGATTTATTATACTCACTTAAACCTATATCTTCATCAGTGTAGAAATCAACATTGGGAATTGGTTGGTTGAGATCTATAGGCTGGGGATGGTAACGGTCCCCTCAATGCTGATCACTTGAGTGTTGAGACTCGGAGTGATGGCTTAAGGTAGTAGGGCTAATGAGTTCATCAGGATGAGCATGAGGAACCTCAACACTAATTCTAGAAGAGATGGGAGTGGTTTGCTCCTCAAGAGAAGTGGGAGCTCCTGTGTCCACTTCTTCCTGTATGGTTGAGTATATGGGGGCCTCCACAAACTGAGTAGTCTGAGCAGGGGTTCGTTTGGATTTTCTTTGGTAGGTGATGGAGATTTAAGGCTATTTGGGTGGTTGGGAAGTAGCAGGTGTGGGTTCAACACTAGCTTATGTTCCTAGGTTGTCACCTTGAGCAATGAGCTCTAACATTTTTGGGACTAGGGCTATTTCTACCCCTGAGAACCCAACAGTGGTCTTTCACAGTATTTTAAAGATGTCGGGCTTCATCTGTCCCAATTTAAGAATGTTACATGTTTCCTTTAACTGTGAGCCCAGTTCACAGTTAAGAATATACTGGACATATCTAGGAAACATGTAATACTCCAAGGAGTCTAAATTAGCAAGTAAATTTGTATAGACAATTTGACCCCCTGAACCATTCCATGGACTATGAAGGAGAGATCCTCAGGAATCTGGTCCCATCCACCATGCTTGTTTGATAAGCTGTGGATGACCACATGGAGCAGGAATCTCCATTGGGATGAGACCTTCCCTTTTCTAAAGGTCGTTACAGAGAAATCTCCCTTATATCCCATCTGCTCAAAGGAATGATTGACAGCTTCCTTTGGGAAAAACACCTCACCTTCTTCATCATCCAGCTGAAGATGTCGGTTGATGATAGCCGGAGTGATGAAGATTGTTCTCCCCTGTACTGTGGCAGACAGTGCCTTCTCCCCATCCATAATGACCTCTCGGCAGGTCTTCCAGAATTCAAGCATCTAATCCTCATATATTGGAGGATCAATGGTTAGGGAGGTGAATTAGTTTGACAGAGTCAGGAAACGGCAAACCTCTGAGAATGAGGATCTTTCCCTGAGCTTAACTAAGCAACCTGATTATGTTGTCTGTGTAACTACATGGTAAAGTTGGGATCATTTCTATGAGCAAGGTTCGCCATTTTGAAGTAGCTTAAGGACGAAGAAAGAAGAAATAAAGAAATTTCAGAGAGAATTTGGGGTTTTAGGTTTGGAGGAAGAACAGGTGATAGAAAGAGGGGGGAAACCGTTGGGTTTATATGTGAGAAGGATTTCAGATAAAGTTTAATGAAAGAGCATAGATTTTGAAATCCGGATGTCGGTCCCACCTCTGAAAAAGTAGTTTACTTTTGCTCAAAAAGTAGTTTTCTTGGAAGTCAAAAAGCTTCCGAAGGTTAATTATCTTCGGAAGCTTTGATTAAAAAGCTTCCGAAGCTAAAATGACTTCTGAAGAATTTCCTGAGAAGTTTGAGAATTTTGCTTCGGAAGAAAAATTAAAACATGACTGCTTTGTGTATAAACTAACAAAGCTTCTGAGAATTAATTTTGCTTCGGAATTAAATGGTCCTTGAAAATGAGTAAGTGTCTGAGATGAGTATTTAAGCTTCGGAAGATAAATTTGAAAACTCTTCCGAAGGTAAATTTCTTAGACAGTTATTTATTTTGAAGGCATGATTTACTTCCGAAGTTAAAAGCATAACTTCCGAAGCATCAGAAATTTTCAAAAGTCTAAGGAAAGTCTTCAAAAAGGAATTTTCATCCAAAGAAAAGATAAGCTTATGAAAGTGATGAACTAGACAACTTAGGACACATAAATTTTAAAGAAATAATAAGAATTAGTTTTAAGAAAAGCTTACTCAATGTTTATCATCCCAATAGCTGATATTAGATATTTAACTAGTTTAATTAATCCCTTTTCATAGTTCATCTCCATCTGTTCGTCAAAGGCCTTTGTAAACAGATTAGCATATTGTTCATCTGTGTGAACTTTAACTAGTTTAATTAATCCCTTTTCATAGTTATCTCTTATTAAATGATACCTGCTATTGATGTGCTTTGTCCATGAGTGCTGTACCGGGTTCTCTATGACTGAGATTGCACTGTTGTTGTCTATGTGAATGGGGGTCTCCTTGAAGTTTAACCCATAGTCCAGCATCTGATTTGAATCCAATGTACTTGAGCACAAAAGCTTGCAGCAGCAATGTATTCAGGTTCAACAGTTGATGCAGGGACACATGATTGTTTCTTGCATTACCATGAGACAACCCTTCCACCAAGAAATTGACATCCCCCACATGTAGACTTTGCAGTCATGTTGCAACCACCATAATCACTATCTGTATAGGCATACAGATTGAAGTCAGAATTCTTAGGATACCATAGTTCGACTGTTGATGCACCTTTGAGGTATCTTAGAATCCTCTTGACAGTGATAAGGTGAGACATCTTAGGGTTGGCTTGATATCTTGCACAAATACATGTAGCAAACATGATATCAGGCCTGCTAGCAGTAAGATACATAAGAGACCCAATCATAGCCCAATATAAATTCTCATCTACATACTCCCCCTCAAGATTAGGACCAAAAGAGTGGTTTCTGGCTATGGGTGTCTTAGCAATCTTGGAGTTAGTCATGTTGAATCTCTTGTGTATGTCCTGAACATACTTTCACTTACTTATGAAGATGCCATCTTCAAATTGCTTCACTTAAATTCCTAGAAAGAAATTGAGTTCCCCCATGGCACTCATTTCAAATCTGTCTTTCATCAGCTTCTCAAAGTCTTTGCAGAGCTTTGGATTAGTTGAACTAAAGATGATGTCATCCACATATACTTGAACTAGGAGTATGTCTTTTCCTTTTCTTTGATGAAGAGAGTTCCATCTATAGTACCTCTCCTGTATCCATGTTTACAAAGATACTCAGATAGTGTCTCATACTATTTCCTGGGTGCCTGATGCAGCCCATAGAGAGCTGTGTCAAGCGTGCAAACATAATCAGGATGATCAGGATCTACAAAACATAGTGGCTGTTTGACATAAACCTCTTCATCTATCACTTCGTACAAAAAGGCACACTTCACATCAAGTTGAAAGACCTTGAAGTTCTTGGATGCAGCAAATGATAGGAATATCCTAACAACTTCTAATCTTGCCACTAGAGCAAAGACATCAGTGTAGTCAATCCCTTCTTCTTGTGTGTATCCTTGAATAACTATTCTAGCATTGTTCTTGATGATGATGCCTCTATCATCTTTCTTGTTCCTAAACACCCATTTGGTTCCAATGGTAGTCTTCCCAGAAGGAAGAGGACAAAGGTTCCAAACTTTTTGCCTTTTGAATTGAAGCAGCTCTTGTTGCATAGCTTCAACCCAACTTCTATCCTTTAGCGCTTCATCAACTTTCTTTGGCTCTATCTGGGATAGAAAACAAGAGTGAAGACAAACATTTGCTTCATGGGTTTGTCCTCTTGTCTTTACCCCTGAGACAACATCTCCAATGATGTTTGTGGTATGGTGAGACTTGTGGATCCTAAGCTGAGGGATCACAGCAAGTTGTTGAGAGAGATCTAAATTAGAGAAATTTAGATCTGGCATGGATGTTTCTCCCACCACATCAGTACACTTTTCAAGTGAAACCTGATCCAAGTAGTGTGTGACATCATTGATGTTCTGATCAATGGTGTGGTTTGTGGCATCAAGAAATTCTTGGTCAGTGTCACCACCACCATTATTGCCTTCCATAGTTGAGGTGTTCTTATCTGTTGTAGAGCCTTTGAGCTTGAATTTGAAGGCATACCAGATGTCTCAGCTAAATTCGTCATTGTTGGGCTGACAGAAACCTCATTTGTAGAAGTGGTTCCAACTGGAGCTGAAGATACATGTCTTGAGGATCTTCCTAGCTCAAATCTTGGATCAGGATCATCTGTATTTAAATTTGCTGCAGATCCTGAAACATTCTCACAAGATTGTTAAAACAGTTGGTAACCAAATCAAGATCAAACAACCAATCTGGACCAGAACCAGCAACACAGGGTGTGTGTTCATTGAAAGTCACATTGGCTGACTCCTCACAATTCTAGTTCTGAGATTGTATACTCTATAAGCCTTAGCTTGGGAAGAGTATCCAATAAAGTGTCCATCATCTGATTTCTCAGCAAACTTGGCAATTTGATCTTTGGTATTCAAGATGGTGCAAGGACATCCAAAAACCAATGAAAGGTTTCCTCTTGTGCCAAAGTTCATAAGGAGTCTTACCATGAGTCTTAACTACTAAAACTTTATTGTGCACATAGCAGGCAGTGTTGACTGCCTCTGCCCAGAAGGTGATGGGTAGTTTAGAGTCAGACAGCAGGGTTCTTGCAGCTTCAATTATTGTCCTAATTCTCCTCTCAGCAACACCATTTTGCTGAGGAGTCCTGAGAGCACTGAATTGTCTTGAAATACCCTTTTCATCATAGAATGTATCAAGGATATGGTTCTTAAATTCGGTTCCTTGATCACATCATATGATCTTGACCTTGTGATCAGACTGATTCTCAATCTTTAAGATGAAGTTCTTCAGAATCTTAGGAGTCTCATCCTTAGTTCTAAGGAAGAAAACTCAAGTGAATCTTGTAAAGTCATCTGTGATCACTAGAGAGTATAAGGTCCTTCTTAAACTCATTACACTGGTGGGGCCAAAGAGATCCATATGTAACAAGTGTAGGGGTGTAGTGATGTAGTTATTTTCCTTAGGCTTGTGAGATACCTTATGTTGCTTCCCTTTCAGGCATGCAACACAATATTCATATTCTTAATGTTTACATGGCATATTCTTTTATGTCGTAGGAAAGACTCATCACTATTGGCTTTAGACAGAAAGCATGAAACTTCTCCAAAGTGAGAGGTTTCTTGCAAATCCATCTTGTACATGTTTCCTTTCCTAGGGGCTCTAAGCAGGATATGCTCATGAGGAATGACCACACCAGGCTTAAGAGCAATGCACTCATGCTCAGTAAAGAGCATGTTATGACTCTGATCACAAAATTGAGATACACTCAGAATATTGTATCCAAGCTCCCTAACAAAGTTTACCTTTTCTATGCTGAGCTTACCATTTGTGACCTTGCCCCTTCCAGAAATGTAACCCCCTTCATCTCTGACAAAAGCAATTGGTCCTCCATCAATCCTTTGAGAGTTCTGGAGTAGTGACCTATTACATGTCATGTGCCTGGAGCAGCCACTGTCTATAATCTAGACATTTCTGTCTGTCTTCAGCTGTCCCTGCATAAAGAGAATGATTAGTTACATTTGGAAACCCAAGCCTTGCTTGTCTTGGGCTCATTTGCAGAAGGTAATTCAACAATAATAGATCCTATGGTTGTACTAAGAGGATCTTGAGCTGTTGTTGATGGAGAAATCTCAGGCACTTGGTCTTTCTTAGACATCCACACCACCTTTGGAGTCTTGGACTTGACCTTCAAAAGTTTAGAAGCTTTTAGAACTTCAGAAGTTTTGATGACTGAACCTTCAGAAGATTCTACAGACACTGCAGCAGACTTTAGTGCTTCGGAAGAATTCCTTTCTTCCGAGACCAAATATTCTTCCGAAGAGAATTTTCCACTTCCCTTCTTGTTAGATTTGGAGCTTCCGAAGGAAACAAGTTTTCCTTCCGAAGCTTGAATCTTCTTAGAACTCTTTGAAGCCTTTGTTTTGGTCATATGGATAGTACCTTTAGGATTGAAGGGACAATCCTTGGCAATGTGAGTGGTACTTTCACACATAACACAATTCATTTTCTTCTTCACAAGAGCCTTTTCCTTGGAATAGGACTGTCTTTGGTCACATCCCTTCTCCACCTCCATCTTTGCAGATGATGAGACAATCCTCTTGGGCTGAGGACTGTGCTTGGAGTTTGATGGTCCAGGCTGTGCAGCAGCGGTACACAACAGATCAGTCTTCTTCTTGCTGCTGAGATGAGTTGAACAAGAACCAGAACTCTTAGCAGATGAGTTTTCATTGATGTCTTTAGTCCCTACCACTTTAAACCTTGCATAGATAAAAACTTGTTTCTGCTTAGAGTCAAAAGTAGCCTTGATCTCTTGAGCCTTCCTTGCCTTTCTTTTGGTCTTTCTGATCAAGTTCTTTCTCATGGACTTGGTCATCACAGTCTTCACTTTCTACTCAGAAGGATAGTGACCCCTCTTGGAATCCTCCTCTTCACTCTTTGCAGATGGATTCTTCACTATCTCTTCTTCATCCTCTTCACTCATAGGATCTATGAGAGGAAGCTCATCGTCACAAGTTCACACTTAGGAGATCTTGCTGACAAGATTGTGTGTGGAGGAGCTATCTCATTGGATCCTAGTCCCTGCCTGCTTTGATAGCACACTTTGTTATACAGGGATGAGGATATCATGTTCTTGAAGGTCTCCTCTTCAAGAACACTCTTTTCTGCCCTGGCTCTGCTAATCACAAGCTCAGCCTGGCACTCAGTTAACTTTGTTATGAGATCTTTGATCTAAGTCCTAAAATCTGTGTGTTCATGTTTTAGAACTAAAATGGTTTTTTCTAAGTCCTCTATTTTCATCTTATAATCTTTTTCAGACTTTCTAAAATCAGATTTTTAAATGTTTAAGGACTCAAGGTCAAATCTTAGTTCCAAGTTGTAGGACCTGTACCTGTTAACTCTAGCAATGCATTCAGGAGTACAAAGATGTTCTAATACCTTGGCTTCATCATGATCAGCCATTAGTGCTTCGTTTGGAGAAGCATCTTCCACCTGAAAGCTCCAGTCAAAGCCTTCTTCTTCAACAGCAACAACAGCTTGCTGCTTTAACTTCTTATTATGGAGAGCTTTGTCAGTGTAGTTTGGTCTGGATTGTGTTTGGCCACCATTTGTTCTAGGTGCGTTACACTCTTTAGTAAAGTATCCCATCAAGTTACAGTTGTAACACTTGACATTGCCTTTGTCCAGTCCAAACTTTCCACTGGTTTCATTTCTTGGAAACTTCCTTCCAGTCCTCTTGTAGAACTTCTTGGCTCTGTGAGTGAGAAGAGCCATCTGCTGGACTATTTCCATGTATTCCAGATCATCTGGATGGATACAATCCATGTCTTCAAGAGTGAAAAGAGAGTTGCCACAACTTTCATCAGAAGACATAAAAGCTTGAGATGATCTTGTCTCTTGGAATGGGCTTCCTTGAGTATAGTTCTCCTTTGGTGTCTCTGGGAAGGTAATGAAAGGACCCTTTGGTGAGTTGTCAGGGTAGCATAAGAGATGATGTTTGGGTTCTATGCTATCCCTTTCAATCACATGTAGGGCTGAACCCATCTAATTGTTGGCATTGCCAGATGAACCTTGCATGTTCATCTCCATCTGGTAGCCATTGAGAATCCCATATAACTCTGTCAGAGTAAGAATATTGAGATTTTCTGTCCTCTTGATCACCACACAGTAGTGTGTCCATTGCCTAGGAAGTGAGGACATGAACTTCCTTACAATGTCTCTGTTTTCAAGAGAAACTCCTCCATCCACTAGGGTATCCACAATCTCAACATACCTGAAGTACTACTAAGTCATGGTTTCACCTGTTTTGAAGGTGAAGTTTTCAAACTACTACTTCAAGAGATCCTTCTTGTTCTCCTTGGCTTCAGAAGAACCCTCATACATCAGTTTTAGTGCATCCCACAGCTGCTTGGCTGTTTTGCACTTCTTGAAACCTCTGTATACAGAGTTTAGAAGGGCAGTTTGAAGAGCTGTCATGGCTTTTCTGTCTATCTCTACTCTCTTCCTATCTTCATCAGAGTAGTTAGCCACATCTTTGGGAATCATACCAGCACCAGTAGCAGACGGGGTGCTAGGTATGAAAGGTCCATTCTCAATAGACTCCCACATTCTTGAATCAAGAGACCTGATGAAACCTTCCATTCTTAAACACTAGGTATCAAACTCATCAAAAGTGATCAGTGGGGACTGGTTCATGGTTCCAGTTTCCATATCAGTTTTGGAAATGGCTGCCATTTGAAAAGTTTTAGTATTTGTGTGTGTGAGGGATCTTAAGATGGTGAGATCTTATATCAAGAGCCTGAAAAGCTTTGATACCAAATGCAGGATCGTTGAAGGGTTAGTTACAACACAACAACACAAAGAGGAGATTAACTAAACTTTAATCAAATAGTAAACTGGATTAACCAAGTGTTGAGATACTAAGAACACAAGTAATGCAGGAGACAAAGAACCCAAAGAACACAAGTGTTTGGTTTTCAAGAATGCAGTATATTGCCTTCTTTATGTATTATTACAAGTGTTACAAAGCATATTCTAAAGATACAAGAACATGAGATACTTATACTACATCCTACAACCGGCTATACTTTGAAAGCCAGCTGGATACAATTGACTAGACACAAACAAAATCAATTGTAGAGTCAAAAGGCATATTGCCTTTCGACTTGTGACTATGACGTGCCATAGCTCACATCCTTATCTATTACAAAAAGGATAAGTGCATAAAGTAGAAAGTTACAAACTCAAGACCTCAATGTACAGTTACCAAAAGCATGGACCTTTTCACCAAACCATGTAAGTTGGTGACTTGCAGAGGCACAGTGGAAAGGTGTCCAGCTTTATGGAACAGTACATCAGATAAAGCATGTTAATAAAAGTCTTCAGAAGAAATTTGTCTTCATGAACTTGAAGCTTCGGAAGACTTTGTCTCTGAGGCTTCGGAAGACTTCATGTTTGGCTTCGGAAGATATTGGTCTTGGCTTTGGAAGATTTCAAACTTAGAGTATTTTTTGTTTCATGTGTGAAACATCCTAAGATTCTTCTTTAATGCACTTGTGCAACATACAGCAAAGACTAAAGATGTTTAGGTTGCATCAGCCTCTTCATTAATCTCTACAATAAGCATAATCTATATATTCTACAACTCATTGTTGTTTGCCGCCTCTCTGCTATGCGGTGACACTGACCTGAGGATTGGCTTCTCTTTGAAAGTTCTAAGAATAGTTTCTTCTTGAACACTACCCTTAGACCGCTCAAAACTCTCTTGAGGAATGTTGATTACCATATAAGTATGGGATCCAAAAATGATGGTTGAAATAAACAAACCTTAAACTATCACCAAAATGTGTTGAAAGTCTGTGTATGAATTTAAGAGGACAAATATACTGACAATCGTTATGGCTACAATTCTTGAAAGTTCAAATCAGTGGGGACCTAAGAGTACTAGCATGATTTCCTAGCCTTGCTAACTGACACCATATGAAAAAAAGAAAAAGCATCAAAGTCTTTTAAATAACTTGTCCTAAATGATTTGAATCTCCTGTATGATTGCAACTTGAATTGGTCCATGTATGGTTTAAATGATTGAGGCTGCTCTCTTAGAAAAATTATTCCTTAGAATTACATCTTAGGAATTAACCCTTACAAAAACACAAAAACATGTCCTAGTTTTAAGTTTTCAGTATTATTTCTTCTATTTCTGTTCAAAGTTAGTATCAGACTATGTCATGGAAGTTGATAAGGGACCTTATCATTCAAAACGTCACGTCTAAGGTGACCACACGTGCTTTTAAATAAAATTGCGTCATGTCTGAGGTGACAAAATGTTTTAAAAGGATCACGTCTAAGGTGATCAAATTTGTTTCAAGATAAAATGATCATGTCTGAGATGATCAAGTGCACATAACGTTTATTCAAAGGTTAAAAGGGTGTAATTTGTAAACTGGTCATAAAGTCAAACTCATATGTCTGACCCATTCGCACGAATGGACCATGAGTATGGACCAATCATACAAATGGACCATACTCATGCATTAAACACCCGAATGGACATGAGTATGAACCATTCACCTAAATGGCTTATCAGAATGACCCATTCGACAGAATGAGAGTGTGCGAATGAGTCAGCCGACCGACTGAAAGTGCACGACTGAGCCAATCGCCCGACTGAGTTCCATTCGCCCGAATTAACCGAGCGAATGAGCTCAGTCAGCCGATTGAGCTCAGATTCAGTATAAATAGAGCCACAGTCGATCGCATTCTGCTCATCACTTCCAATCGCCCTTATATCGCACATCCTATCATTCCGCTGCCCAAATTTCTTTAGACCTCGATTATACATTCCTACTGATCTTCTCACGTGTGTGCACTTATACAGGTATAATGTGATGAAATCTCACTGAAATCAGAAGATATGGTGCCCTAATCAGTGTTTCGCGATTGAAACAAGAACTGAACAACTAAATGGATTAATGACCTACTGAAACCAAGTAAAATGTTAAAAATAATGTTATTAGATTATTAGTTAAGTGATTGCGAGTCTATAGAACCTATACACAACGTTTAATTTCATGAATTGGTCAAGATTCGAACCTAAGTCAACCATACAGTAGGTCATGCGACTGGTTGTCTGGATGAACTCCAATCGCACGATTGAGCTGGCCGAATAGCTCAATCGGCCGAATGAATCATACGAATGAGCTCTGTCGGCCGACTGAACCAATCGCAAGATCAGTCAACCGACTGAACTCAGTCTCCTGTTCATTCACCCGAATGTGTCAAGTCGCATGACAGTACAACCGACAGAACACAGTCGCATGATTCATTCGCATGAATGAATCATAATGAATTTTATCAAGTTACTTAGAACTGAATTATGTTATGTGAGTATCTAACGTTTATGTATCTTATGTTACAGATCGATGGCTAATAGATGGTCTATCAATCCCAAATACAACATCTGTGATCATTTAGACCAAACAACTCGGAATGGTGCCGAGTTTGCTGAGATCATCGCTTTTCTCAATCGATCGAAGATACACAAAGACATCTCTACTCCATGAGGCCCTCTACGAGAATGCATCAGTGGATAGATCATGAGAGCCGTACAGCATTCGAAGCTCCATCTTTGGTATGGACATATAGATTACAGCTGAAGACATTCAGCGTGTACTTGGTTGGGAGATGATGCTGGATACCCCACCAAGCTACACCGGCTGATAGTGAGAGGCTGCTATCTGAGGATTAACTGCACTGGGACATCAATTCAGGTGTGCTCAAAAAGAGCAACATGTGCCCCCAGTATAAGTACTTGGCACATGTTATTCTCAAGTGCATAGCTTCCAGAAGGGGTAGGTTCAACGACCAATCAGACCAGATACAAAATGCCTACGTGGCACTGGTGTTGAACTACCCCTTCAGCTTCTCTAGCATGATCTTCTCTTACCTCGTGGAGAATCTGGAGGCTAAGGGAAAAGAGGGTTTTTGTATGTACCCCAGGTTCTTGCAGCTGATTTTTGATGAGAGGCTTCCCTCACTTCCAAAGGAGCGCCACCATGCAGTGGCTTTGGAGATCATAGATGAT
Source organism: Flaveria trinervia (assembly GCA_025506515.1). Classification (NCBI taxonomy): domain Eukaryota; kingdom Viridiplantae; phylum Streptophyta; class Magnoliopsida; order Asterales; family Asteraceae; genus Flaveria; species Flaveria trinervia. The sequence continues at coordinate 27,554,725 of CM046448.1, forward strand.
ACGACTATGGGTCCTATGAGATTTTACCGGGGTAAGGAGGTAAAGCCCCATGTAAAGAGGCTTATAGGCCATCTGGCCAAGGAGAACTACGTGGCCCCAGGCAGGCGTAAGGTGGCGTCACGTAGACAGTGACTCAGATGATGAGCAGCTACAGCTCCCAAAGCACGACACTGATGATGATGATGATAGCGGGGATGCTGGAGATGAAGGGCCCACCCACTCAACCAAGGGGCCCCACTACTGCTAGTGCATCTCCAGCATCTGCCCCCACTAGATATGTAGCAGAGACTACTAGATTCCACCGGGAATTCATACCTGGTGAGGAAGAGGAGGAGTCAGTTGAGGAGCCACTGACCCGTACTGTGTGGAGCAAAGTTGTTGCCACAGAACAGGGGCTCAAGGCGGTTGGTGAACACCCCGGCGGATAGGGACAGGATGATACCGATCCCACGTATGCTCCCGATCAGCCGAGTCCTGCCCTAGGGGGAGCATCCTCCTCGACATGATCGAGAAAGAAGAGGATGGCTCAGCCCCATGGCATGAAGAAGAAGAAAAGAAGACTCGCCTTCATTACTACTTCCACCACCACTACTTCTGCCACCCCTACTTCTGCCACCACTACCACCACCACAGCTACCACCACTACCACACCACCCACTTTAACCGCTACACCTCCACTCTCCACTACAACAGTCACACCTCCATCAGTTATTCCACCCCCAATCCACATCACATCCACCACCACTTCTACTTACCCAACACCACCCACACACATACCACCTCCCATATTCACCACTGCCCGCACCACCATCTCTAGCTACCAGGCAGGACCATCCAATTCCCCATCCTTTCCCTCAGGATCATCTCTACCTCCAAGTGGGGTAGAGGAACAGCTTTCAGCATTAAATCATATGGTGCTGAAGCTATTAGCAGCCGATGACTAGAAGACTGCTCAACTCCGACAGTTAGTGGAGCTTACCGCTGCACAATCACGGCAGATCTCTCCACTAGTACAGCCACACCGCCACCAGTTATTCCACCCCCAATCCACATCACATCCACCACCACTTCTACTTACCCATCACCACCCACACACATACCACCTCCCATATTCACCACTACCAGCACCACCACCTCTAACCACCAGGCAGGACCATCATATTCCCCATCCTCTCCCTCAGGATCATCTCTACCTCAAGTGGGGTAGAGGAACAGCTTTCAGCACTAAATCGTATGGTGCTGAAGCTATTAGCAGCCGATGAAGAGAAGACTGCTCAACTCGGACAGTTAGTGGAGCTTACCACTACACAATCACGACAGATCTCTCAACAGGCACAACAGATTGAAGAGCAGGCCTAACAAATGGCTGCTCAGAGTCAAGAGATTTCCCAACTCAAGGAGCAAAATGTGTTATCTAATAAGAAGATTGAGAAGTTAGGTGATGCTAAGAGGACCATCCTGCTCAAACTCAAGGGCACAAAGGATGAGCCTCTGAAGATCAGAGAGGGAGACGGTGATGATGAAGATGATGATGAGAGTGATGATGGTGATGATGAAGGTGATGATGAAGGTGATGATGAGGATGGAGGAGACTTTGAAGGAGGAGGAGAGTCATCTACTTCGGGTGCATAGGAAGCTAGTGAGAGGCGGACCAAAAACACTCAAGATACAGGTGCCTCGACATCAGCCCCGACAGCAGAAGAACACAGGATCCAAGACAAGAGTAATATTTTGATGTTTTATTGTTATTTAAACTCATTTGTATTTGGATCATGTATAAAATTTATGTAATGAATGTTTATATGTAATGTGAATGGTTATGTCTTGATTATTAATTATTGATTGCTGTGTTGAATGTTTATATCAAGCAGATCTATATTTTCAACGAGATGATATGACATTGCTCCACTCCAACAGATCAAGACTCAACTGACGTTGATTCTTGATCTGCAAGGTATTGTAAGGAGATATGTGTTGTATACTCCTGAAGAAGGAGAAATCATTCACAATCTCACTGATGAGCAACTAGCTGAGATGTTCAAGCTAAATGCTGAAGAGATTATGAAAGATGCCCTTACTATGAATATAGAGAGTAACGATGACCTTCAGGATGTCGATGAGATTGAGATAGAAGATGTCACTGCTCAACACTATCCTTAGTACACTGATAAGGAAGGAACTACCATTCCCAATCTGGGAGACACTCTTGTTAGTGACTCTTTTGAGACTCTGGACAGGATGGAACAAGAGTCTGGAAAAGATAAAGATAAGGCCCAAGCCATAGATGCTGAAGTGAACATCAAAAAGGCAGAATGGGCAGCTTGTTTTGAGGAGATAAGAGCCCAACGTAGCGCTTCAACGTCAACTGCCTACACCAAATTGTATAAGGTCAAGAAACATCAAAAGGTGGCAAGCAGGATCATAGCATGGGCATATTTTGAAGACCTCAACGTTTACGCTACTAAATGTGAGAAGGGAATTGAGTATTTCAGGTTTCCACATGACCTGAAGATGCTTCAAGGTTTTGAGCTTAACGAGTTAGCAAACTTAAAATTGCTATATGCTGACCCTCGTAAGATGTCAGGCTGGTTTGAAGCAGCTCTAAAGAGGGAGTACCACAACAGATGGGTCAATTTTAAACCTCAACAACCAACAAGGTACATCAGAAGATCTAAGGTTGACGCCACAATTGGCAAACCAAAAGTCATGTTGAAGTGGAGTCCACCATATACAATGTCAATGATCCCACTACATGAGATGCCTCAAGACCTCACTCCACATTTCAAATGGTGGTACTACGATTAGAGAACGGAAAGGCCGTGATAGTCTTGAACAGAAATGGTAAAATGGAAACCATAAGGGTATCTGACCCAATGTGGCTTGCAAACTTGTCAGCTAATGATATTTATACATTATACAAGTGGCCACTGTTCTACGACTCATGAGATATATTACAAGCTTTACAACTTCAGAATGTAATACGACTCTGTTTTGCTTTCGAGATAAATACAGGAGTCACTAAAGAAGCTAAGTACAAGAAATTTGAGGAAATTATGAAAGATGTAAGACAATAGATAGATCTAGGTCCAAAGGGGAGTTTGTTGATACACTTATGTACCTAGATCCTCATCTCAATGTAATATGTAGTGGATGTCTTGCACTTACGTAATATTGGGTACTTAATGAAATGATAATGTTTGGTTATGATTCATAATGTTTAATATTTCATTAATGAGTTGGATAACACTTATTGACAAAATTATATAGGTTTGTGATTGTTTGAATTGATATACATAATGTTATAATAATGAATACCTTCAAACTTTGGTTAAGTGAAGTTCACATGCATTCGACTGGACCATGCACCCAAACAGTGGTCATGCGACTGAGTGTCCATGCTCCTAAATAGTCCATACGCCTGAACAGCTTCATGCGTCTAACTCAGTGCGAATGGATCAACCGCATGGCTCAATCGCCCGAATGAACCAAGCTCATGGTTCAGTTGCACGAATGAGCAACCCTAACCTATAAATACCACTTAATTCATGGAAAAACGTAACAATTCAAAACAATCAAGAAGCATTCGATCCACTTCGACTCCAGACGTACCCAAGCCATCCAGAAGCCTCTATGTTCGTACTCCAAGTTCATAGACGCTGTAGATCGATTGCTAATCAATTCTTGACGTTAGATTCAATTTATTATTGTGTGTACAAGTGTTCTCACTGATTGGATCGCCAATCAAATAGGATTCCGCACTATTTGGTTTGGTTTAACACGTTAATCAGTTTGTGTTTCGTTCAAATCCCATATCCTAACAGGAATTTTTCATGAAAAGCCTCCAACGCCAAATTGGCTTCCGAAGATATTCCAAAGAGTCTGCTAATTTTTTCTTCGGAAGAGATCACCACTTGAAAGTTTTAATAAAAACTTCCAAGAGTTAATTGCTTTTGGAATAAAAATTTTCTTGAGAACAAACAAGTATTTTAAGAAGAAGTTAAGCTTCAGAAGATATTGTGAAATTTTCTTTCGAAGGTAAAATCTCTCAAGTAGTTGTCTGTTTTGAAGAATTAAATTTCTTCCGAATGTAAACTGATATCTTCCAAAGGATCAAAATTTTTCAAATATCTAAGGAATGCCTTCTAAGTGATATTTGTTTATCCAAAGTAAAAAAGGGTTTATAAAGATAATAGAATAGAAAACATAGGACACATAGATTTTAGGAATAATATGATTAAGTTTTTAAAAATGCTACTCAAAGTTAATCATCCCAATAACTTAAACAAGATACTTAAATCTCGGCTCATCAAAAGCCTTTGTGAACAGATCAACATATTGTTCATTTGTGTTAACTTTAACTAGTTTGATTTATCCTTTTGCAAAGTAATCTCTAATCAAATAATACCAGATATTGTTGTATTTTGTCCTTGAGTGCCGCACAGGATTCACTATGATAGAGATAGCATTGTTGTTATCTATGTGAATAGGAATCTCCTTAAAGTTGAACCCATAGTCTAGCATCTGATTCTAAATCCAAAGCACTTGAGCACAGCAGCTTGCAACACCATTGTATTCAGCTTCAACTATTGATGCATAGACACAGGAATGCCTCTTGTATTGCCATAAGACTATCCTTCTACCAAGGAACTAACAACCCCCCGATGTAGACTTTGTAGTTATATTGCATCCACCATAGTCACTATTTGTATATGCATACAGATTGGTGTCGGAATTCTTTGGATATCAAAGGCCAAATGTTGAGGCACCTTTGAGATATCTTAAAATTCTCTTGACAATGATTAGGTGAGACATCTTGGGGTTCGATTGATGTCTTGCACAAATACATGTAGTAAACTGGATACCAGGCCTGCTAGTTGTAAGGTACATAAAAGACCCAATCATAGCCCTGTAAAGGTGTTCATCCACACACTCCTCCTCAAGATCAGGCCCAAGGAAATGGTTTCTTGTTATGGATGTCTTAGCAACCTTACAATCAGTCATGTTGAATATCTAAAGTATGTCCTGAACATACTTTGACTGACTTATGAAAATTCCATCCTTAACCTGCTTCACTTGAATTCCTAGAAAGAAATTGGGTTCCCCCATGGAACTCATTTCAAATTTCTCCTTCATCAACTTCTCAAAGTCTTTGTAGAGCTTTGGATTAGTTGACCCAAAGATGATGTCATCTATATATAATTGAACTAGCATTAAGTCATTTCCATGTCCTTTGATGAAGAGAGCTCCATCTATAGCACCACTTCTCTATCCGTGCTTGCAGAGATACTGAGATAGAGTTACATACCACTTTCTTGGTGCTTGGTGCAACCCATAAAGAGCTCTACCAAGCTTGTAGACATAATCAGGATGATCAGGATCTGCAAATCCAAGTGATTGTTTGACATACACCTTTTCACCAATCACTCCATAAAGAAAAGCACACTTGTCATCAAGTTTGTAGACCTTGAAGTTTTTGGATGCAATAAAAGCTAGGAATATCCTAACAACTTCCATTCTTGTCACAGGAGCAAAGACATCTGTATAGTCAATTCCTTATTCTTATGTGTACCCTTGAACAACTAGTCTTGCCTTGTTTTAGATGACAAGTCCTCTATCATCCTTCTTGTTCCTAAAAACCCATTTGAAACCTATAGTACTCTTCCATTGAGGAAGAGGACATAAGTTCCAAAACACTTTCCTTTTGAATTGAAGTAGCTCGTCTTGCATCACTTCAAACCAACTTCCATCCTTTCATGCCTCGTCAACCTTCTTAAGCTCTATCTAAGAAAAAATAAGAGTGAAGACAAACATTTTCATCATGGGTTTGTCCTCTTTTTTTACCCTTGAATCGACATCTCTAATGATGTTTGAGGTGGGATGAGACTTATGGTCCTTAGCTGAGGGATCATTGCAAGTTGTTGAGACATATTCAAAATAGAGAAATATAGATTTGGCATTAAGGTTTCTCCCACCACATCAGCAAACTTATCAAGTGAAACTTGATCCAATGACTGTGTGACATCATTGATTTTGTCTTCAAGGAGATGGTTATCAACGGCTAGAAATTCTTGATCACTATCACTACCACAATTATCTCCATTTGCAGGGTTAGTTATAACTGGAACTGAACTTGTGTAGCTTGATGCTCTTCTATGTGAAAATCTTGGATCATAATCACATGTTAGTAAAATATATGTTGAACCTGAAACATTCTCACAAGATTTGTTAAAAAAGTTGGTAACTAAATCAAGATCAAATAGCAGTCAGGACCAGAACCATTTACACTAGGTGTGTGTTCATTAAAAGTCACATTGGCTAACACCTCAACTACTCTTGTTCTAAGATTGTACACTTAATAAGCCTGGCATAACAAGAGTATCCAATGAAATGTCCATCATCTGACTTCTTAGGAAACTTGGCACTTTGATCTTTAGTATTCAAGATGGTGCAAGGATATCCAAATGACCTGAGAAAACCAATGAAAGGTTTCCTTTTGTGAAAAAGTCCATAAGGAGTCTTACCATATGTCTTAACTACTAAAACTGTATTTTGCACATAGCAGGCAGTGTTCATTGCCTCTACCCAGAAGATGATGCGCAGTTTAGAGTCAGACAACATAGTTTTTGTAGCTTCAATCAGTGTCATGTTTCTCCTCAGCAACACCAATTTGCTAAGGTGTCCTGAGAGCACTATATTGTCTTCTAATACCCTTTTTATCACAAAATGTATAAAGGATTTGGTTCTTGAATTCAGTTCCTTGACCATATCTTATGGTTTTGACCTTGTGATCACATTTATTCTCAATTTTAAGATGAAATTTTTCAGAATCTTAGGGGTCTCATCCGTAGTATTAAGAAAGAAAACCCAAGTGACTCTTGTAAAGTCATTTGTGATCAGCAAACAGTAAGAAGTCCTTCCTAAACTCATTACACTAGTGGGGCCAAAGAGATCCATATGTAACAAGTGTAAGGAAATAGTGATAGGATTTCTTTTCTTTGGCTTGTGAGATACCTTGTGCTGCTTCCCTTTCAAGCATGCAATAAAATGGTCATCACTTGTAAACTCTTTCTTTGGCGTTACAGTTACTAAGTAATTCTTAATAAATTTATTTTTGTTTTTAAATTTTACATGGCATATTCTTTTATGCCAGAGGAAAGACTCATCACTATTTCATTTAGATAAAAAGCATGAAACTTCTCTTGAGGGAGATGTTTCTTTCGAGTCCATCTTGTACATGCTCTCTTTCCTAGGGGCTCTAAGCAGGATATGCTCATAAGGGATGGCCACCTCAGGCTTAAGAACAATGCACTCATGCTCAGTAAAGAGTATCTTATGACTCTAATCACAAAATTGAGATACACTTAAAAGATTGTATCCAAGCTCCTTGCAAAAGTTTACCTTTTCAACGCTAAGCTTATCATTTATGACGTTGACCTTTCTGGTAATGTAACCACCAGCATCTCCTCCAAAAGCAACTGGTCCTACATCAATCTTTTCAAACTTTTAGAGTAGTGACCTATTGCTTGACATGTGCCTAGAACAACCACTATCAATGATCCATACATTTTTGTTTGTCTTGAGTTGTTCCTGCACAAAAGAGATTGTTAGTTATATTTGGAAACCCAAGCCTTATTGGTCTTGGGCTCATCAAAAAAGGTTGAAGGTAATGCAATATTAATAGATCCTATAGTCATGTTTTGAGCATCTTTTGTTGATGTTGATAGAGAACATTCAGTCATTTGGTCTTTCTTTGTCTTCCACACCACCTTTGGAAGCTTACACTTACCCTCAACACTTTGAAAGTTTTGTTGACTTTGGAAGTTTTGATGGCTGGAACTTTAGAAGATCTTGCTAACACTACAGCAGGCTTCAGTGCTTCAAAAGTATTCCCTTCCCTCAAGACCAAATTATCTTTTAAAGGCAATTTTCCACTTTCCTTCATTTTCGTTTGGGAACTTCCGAAAGAAAAAAGTTTTTCCTTTCGAAGCACACTTCTTCTTGAAACTCTTAGAAGTCTTTTTCTTGGTCATGTGGAAAGTGCCTTTTGGCTTCAAAAGACTTTGTCCTTGAAGCTTCGGAAGACTTCACTTTAAGCTTCGGAAGATGTTGGTCTTGGCTTTGGAAGATTTTATACTTAGAATATTTTCTAAGATAGTGTGTAAAACTTCCAAAGCATTCTGTTCAGCACTTAGGGCATGCATGCACTATAGACTTTTGCATGTTATTAGATTTTTTGGATGCATCCACCTTATTTAGAACCTTACACATATAGTTTGAGTTATGCGCTTATCAGGCTTAGCTTGAGGAACCTAGCAATGACCATTTAAGTATTAGGAGTGGTGTACTCCTCACAGGAAGTGAGAGCTCTTGGTTCCACTTCCACCTATATGGGTGAGTATATAGGGCCTACTCAATCTGAATAGATTAGGCAGGAGTTGTTTGGATATTTGTTTATGTATTGTTTGTGAAGATAAAGAAGGTGCGGGTTTAATATTCGTTTCTATTTATAAGTTGTCATCTTAAGTAGGGAGCTCTAACATTTATGGGACAATTTGTCACCTTGAATAGGATGACTAAATCAGTGATTATATTGTGAAATAATATAATCACACATCATTGAATGCTAAAAATACACGTAAATGCTTTGTATTGTTAGAACCTGGTATTTGGACGAAATACCGAATGATTAACGTGTAAACAAAATCAAATAGTGCGGAATCCTATTTGATTGGCGATCCAATCAGTGAGAACGCATGTAGAATCAATAAAGTATTGAATCAAATGTTAAGAATCGATTAGGAATCAATCTACAGCGTTCTATGAACTTAGAGTATCAACTTGGAGGCTTCTGGATGACTAGAGTACGTCTGGGATCAAAATAGAATGAATCCTCTCGTTTTTCCATGAATTGGGTTGTATTTATAGGTTAGTACTATTCATTCGTGCGACTGAACCATTAGTATGGTTCAGTCGTGCGAGTGAACCATGCGGTTGATTCAGCCGCACGACTTAGTGTTCAGTCGTGCGACTGAGCCAATCTTATGTTACAATCATACGACTGATCTAGTTTCCTGCTTCAGTCGTACGACTGAGTCATTCGCATAAAGTTATTCATGCGTATGGTCCATTCGCATGGTCCATTCGCATGAGAACTTCATTTTGTTAAGTTTGAAGGTATTAATTAATATAACATTATGTGTAACAATTCAAACAATCAAAAACCTAATTAACCAATTCAACATCGACTCATTAATGAAATATTAAACATTATAAATAATAAACAACCAATATCATTTCATTAATCATTCCAAACATTTCATAGAATCAGACAAACAAGATCTATTACATTCATCTCATGATCTAGGGACATACATGTATCAACAAACTCCCCCTTGGACCTAGATCTCTCTAATGTCTTGTTTTCTTCATTTCCTCCTCATACTTCTTGTACTTATCCTCTTTTGTGACTCTTGCAAGAATGTCAAATGCAAAACAGAGTCATATCACATTCTGGAACCGGAGGGCTTGTACAAGATCCTGCGTATCATAGAACAGTGGTCACTTGTATAGAGTGTAAACATCATTACCTGACAAGTTGGTAAGCCACATTGGGTCAAATAACCTGATATTATCCATTTGGCCCTCTTTGTTTAGGACTATGACCGCTTCTCCTGTCCTCCAATCATAGTACCACCACTTAAAGTGTGGAGTGAAGTCCTGTGGCATTTCCCTGAGTGGAATTCTTGACATCGTGTGTGGAGGACTCCACTTTAACACTATCTTTGGCTTTCCAGTAATGGCATTAACTTCAGACCTTCTGATGTACCTTGTAGGCTGTTGGGGTCTGAAGTTAACCCACCTGGTGTGGTACTCCTTCCTTAGGGCAGCCTCAAACTAGCCTGACATCTTTCTCGGGTCAGCATACAACAGCTTCAGGTTGGCCAGCTGCTTTAGCTCAAAACCTGGTAGAGTCTTTAGATCATGTGGAAATCTAAAGTACTCTATGCCCTTCTCTCTCTTAACTGCATAGACGCTAAGGTCCTCAAAATATGCCCATGCTATAATCATGCGTGACACATTATGATGTTTCTTGACTCTGTAGAGTTTGGTGTAGGCGTCCTGGTTAGGTGCAGCATGTTGGGCTCTAAGTTCTTCAAAACAAGCATCCCACTCAGCCTTTCGGATATCAACATCATCATTTGAGGCTTGGGCCGTTCCCTCTGTCTTCTCTGACTCCTGCTCCATTTTGTCTAACTCCTCGAACGTATCACTAACAAGGGATTCACCCAGATTGGGGACCACATTTTTCACATTGTTAGCATACTGAGGGCAGTGCTCTGCAGTGACATCTTCTATCTCTATTTCATCAACGTCATTGAGCTCTTCGTCACTTGTCGAGTCGCACGTTGGAGCATCCTTCAAAATCTCATCGGGATTTAACTTGAAGATCTCAGCTAGTTGCTCATTTGATAGATCGTGATATATTTCCCCTTCTTCAGGGGTATAACTCACCGACCTTTTGACGATCCCTTGCAGATCAAGTATCATAGTTAGCTGAGTCTTGATCTGCTAAAGGGGAGCAACATCAAACTCATCCCTTTGATAGTTTGGATCTGTTTGATTTAAACATGTAACATCAACCAGTAGTTAATAATCAAACCAGAAATGCATTAATTTTAATATAAACACCGAATACATAAGTTAGATACATGTTTCAAATACAAAAGTAATCAAATATATAGACATCTAATCATTACTTTTCTCTTGGATCACAGGATCATCGCTTGGTGGAGCAGAGGAGGAAGCTTGTTGGTCTTGTTTCTTCTTGCATCTCGTATCCTGACCTTGAGTAGAGGCAGATGCAGCTGCATCCCCTCCTTCTTCATCATCATCCTCATTCCTCTCCGTATCATTATCATCATCATCATTACCATCTCCCTCTTTAATCTTCAGAGGCTCATCTTTAGATCCCTTAAGCTTGAGCATGATGGTTTTCTTAGCATTCTCTAACTCCTCAATCTTCTTAGCAGATGTGACTCTATGCTCTTGGAGTTGGGCGATCTCGTGGCTCTGAGCAGCCATTTGCTGGGCCTGCTCCTCGATCCGCTGAGCCTGGTCCGAGATCTGGTGTGACTGTGCAGCAGTGAGATCTGCAAGCTGACGGATCTGCGTAGTCTTCTCTTCATCAGCAGCTAACAGACGCATCACCATCTGGTTCAGCGTAGAAAGCTGTTCCTCTACCCTAATTGGAGGTAGAGGAGATCCATAATATGTGCGGGATAGGATGAGGGTCCTGCTTGGTGGCTAGTGGTGGTGGTGGTGGCTGTGGTGAAGATGGGGTTGGGTCTGTGAGATAGTGGAGGTGATGTTGAAGTCAGAGATATGGTGGTGGTTGGCATATGTACAGTGGTGGGAGGTGTGGTGGTGGTAGTGGTAGCTGTGGTGGCTGTGGTGGTGGATGGTGTGGTTGTAGAGGTGGTAGGGGCGGTGGTAGAAGTAGTGGCTGTGGTGGTGACGACCGTGAGTCTTCTCTTCTTCTTCTTCTTCTGGCCGTGGGGCTGAGCCATCCTTTTCTTCCTCGACCCAGTTGAGGTGGATGCTCCCCCTAGAACACGGCTAGCTGACTTAGGTGCATAGCTGGGATCTGCAGTATTCTCTCCCGAACCCCTGGGGTGTTTACCAACCGCCCGGAGTCCATGCTCTGTGGGAACAACCTTGCTTCCCATAGTTCTCGTCAAGGGTTCCTCATCCGACTCTTCTTCCTCCTCACCAAGTATGAAGTCCTGGTGGAAGCCTGCTGACTCAGCTATGTCGCCTGTTGGGGCAGATACTGGAGGTATAACATCTGAAGTTGTGCCCCTCGGTTGAATAGGCATATCATCCCCAGCATCCCCACTGTCATCATCATGAGAATCATCTGTGGGAAGAGCAATCTGCTCAACATCAGAATCACTGTTGTTGTGATGCCACTTGCGCCTACCTGGTGCCATATATCTCTCATTTTCGAGATGGCCGATCAACCTCTTCACCTGGGGCTTAACCTGCTTGCCCCGATACACTCTCATGCGACCCAAATTTGTGTCATCCATAATCTCTAAGTCAACCGCATCATGGCTCTCCTTGGGAAGTAATGGCAGCTTCTCGTTAAAGATCAGCTGCAGAAATCTTGGGTACATACAAAAACCCTCCTTCCCCTTGGCCTCCAGATTCTCTACCAGATATGAGAAGATCATGCTCGAGAAGCTAAAGGGGTGGTTCAGCACCAGTGCCACATAGGCATTCTGAATCAGGTCTGACAGGTCATCAAACCCACCCCTCCAGAAGCAATACACTTCAGGACCACATGCGCCAGGTACTTATACTGGGGACACAGGTTGCTCTTGTTGATCACACCTGTGTTGATGTCCCCAGCATATTTAATTCTGAGAAAGCAACCTCTGACTGTAAATGGATGTAGTCTGGTGGGGTGATTAGTATCGTCCCCAAAATCAAGTACTCTCTGGATGTCAGCTGCTGTAATCTCAATATTATGACCATGAATGGAGCTCCATATGCTGTAAGGTTCCCGTGAATAATCTATGGAGGCATTCTCCCAGAAAGCCTGATGTAACGACCTGTAAGGAGTACATGGTGTTGATATGGCTTTATGTATCCGAGAACGTCGAAGGAACGTAATAATCTATGTAAACTCGGCCCCATTCCGAGTCGTATGGTCCAAATGAGCACATATATTGTGCTTTGGATTTATGGACCATCTATCAGCCATTGACCTGAAACACAAGACACAGAACCATTAGAAAGTCATACTTCAAAATTCAGTTCAAATTGCAAAGTTTAAATTCAATCTGATTCATTCGTGCGAATGAATCATGCGACTGAAGTCAGTCGGTTGTCCTTTCATCCGACTGAGCTCATTCGGGTGAATGAGACATGCGACTGAGTTCAATCTGTTGGTTGAGTCTGCGATTGGTTCAGTCGGCCGACTGAGTTCATTAGCATGGTGCATTCGGTCGATTGACCCAATCGCAAGATTCAATCGTGCGATTGGAGTTCATCCGGACGACCAATCGCATGACCCACTGTTCAATCGACTGAGGTTCGAATCTTGATCAATTCATGAAATTAAACGTGGTTTAATGGTTCTTTAGACTCGGAATCTCTTAACTAATGACCTATTAGACTTAATTTTAACATGTTGTTTAGTTTCAGTTGGTTATTAGGTCATTTACGGTCTGTTTCTTGTTTCAGTCAAATATCACACAATTAGGGCTCGCTTTCTTCTAATTTCGGTGTGATTTCACTGTTATATACCTGTATAAATGTCAACGCAAGTCAGAATATTAATAAAGATGTAGAAACAAGGTCTAAAGCAATTTCGGCAGAGTTACGGTACAATGTGCGATTTAGGAGCGATTGAGAGTGATGAATAGAATGCGATCGACTATGGCCCTTTAAATACTAAAGCTGAGTTCAATCGGCTGACTGGCCTCATTCGCTCAGTTCATTCGGGCGACTGAGGCTCGGTCGTGTGATTGGCCCATTGAGTCGCATTCAGTTGGCCGAATGAGTCTCAGTCGGTCGACTAACTCATTCATGCCCTTTCATTCGCACATTCAGTTAACGACTGAGTCTCAGTCGGTCGACTGACTCATTCGCACCCTTTCATTCGGTCGAATGGATCATTCTGATAAGCCATTCGAGTGAATGGCTCAATCTCATGTCCAGTCGTGCGAATGGGACCCATTCACATGGTTGGTCCACACTTATGATCCAGTTGTGCGAATGGGTTACACTTATGAACATTTAGCACTTCAACCCTTTTTACCTATTGAAATTAACATTATGAGCATCTGATCAACTCATACATGATCCTTTTAACTTGAAAAACTTTTGATCACCTCAGACGTGATCATTTAACATTTGAAAACACATATGGTCATCTCAGACATGACCCTTTTGGTGAATTAATCCTTTACTGAATTTCATGATGTAGTCCGACGAACACACAAACTAAAATAACTAACTAACTAGAAACTTAAACTAACTACAAAAATAAACTTGTTTTTGACTTTTTGTGAGAGATAAATCCTAAGATAGACATCTACTAGATTTGGTTCCAGAATAGGCAGCTTCAATTTAGTTTGACCACACCTGGACCAATTCAAATTTTGCAATCATACATGCAAGTCAATTCATTTGGGACTTGTTATAAAAACCTTTTGATGCTCAATTCTTGGTTTTCATCCAGAGTCGTTAGCAAATTTGGAAATCACACTGGTACTATAGATTCCCACATTGATTTGAACTTTCAAGAATTGCAGCCACAATGATTGTCAGTAACTTTGTCCTCTTAAATCCATACACAGACTTTAGACACATACTGGTGATAGTTTTAGGTTTAATTATTTCAACTAACACTTTGGATCCCATACTTATATGGTAATCAACATTCCTCAGGAGCTTTTGAGCGGTCTATGGGTATTTTTACTAGAAGAGACTATTCCTAGAGCTTTAAAGAGAAACCAATCCTTAAGTCAGTGCCATTGCACAGCAGAGAGGCGGGAAACAACAATGAATTCTAGAATATCTAGGTTATGCTTATCCTCAGGTCAGTGCCATCGCACAGCAGAGAGGCACACAACCTATCTTCTTGTTAGAGTAGCTAAATTTTCTTTTACATAGAATGCACCAACAACATATGTCAATAGCTTTATAGCATTTGTCTTTCATTTTTTTTCATGCTTTGCTCTATTCATGGTCATCCGCACACATTTGTGGCGTTTCCATGCTCATTACCCCTTATTGGAATATTGTTGATTGTGTTAACCAGTGATAAGATGGCAACCCACAGTCAGTTGAACAACTTAGTTTGATCTTAAGATCACCAATCAAATCTAATCATCTATTGTGTTGAATCTACCGACATATCATTTGTGCTCTAGCAACCTCTAGGTCTACTTTCTTTGTGTTACCTTAGTAGTTACCAGTTTTCCTATCATCTTCCCTTTTATATTGCTTAGACTACACAGACTTATACTTTGAATTTTGTAACTTTTCTAACTTAAAATTTAAAAAGTCCCTTTTGATTTGTTCCTGTGTACTATCATTTTCCAAAAGGTTTGAATCGGTATCACAGATACAATCTACCTTATATCAGCTATCCACTCCTTCTCCCTCGTTTTTTTTTATAATAATGTTACTAGCTGACCTACTCTCCCCCTAAAATTCTAAAATCATGATGGATTTAATTATTTTAGGATTTTAACAGACAGCTAAATAACATGACTTTAAGTTAAACAGAATAAAAAAATAAGGAGAAATTAAAAAGAAAGATATAACTACAATGCATGGGACTACACATGATCAACATGAGGAATAACATCACTTTTCTTTTTAACACTGTTGATCTCTAGCAGATATAGAAAACGTGGTTTATCAAAAGCTTTTGTATAGAGGTCAGCGCGTTGAAAGTCGGTATTAATTTTTACCACATCGATTAAGTTCTTTTCAAAACAGTCTCTTATGAAATGGTATTTAATACCGATGTGTTTGGTCTTTGGATGTTGTACCAGATTTTTAGTTACTGCAATTGCAGTAGAGTTATCAACAAAGATAGGAGTAGAAGAAAACTTTAAACCGTAATCCCGCATCTACTGTTGAATCCAGATGAGTTTTGAATAGCAACTTGCAGCAGCAACGTATTCGGCTTCACAGGTTGACAATACAACCGAGGTCTGCTTCTTACACTGCCAGGTAACTAATCTCCTCCCAAAGAATTGACACCCTGTTGAGTTTTGATGTAGACTTGTAGTTCATCTTGCAGCCCCCGTAATCCAAGTCACTATACATCGTGAGCTCAAAGTCATCATCATGAGGATACCACAACCCAAGTGTGGGTGTACCCTTCAGATAACGAAATATCCTTTTGACCCCAATCAGATGGTTAACCTTAGGCTTAGCCTGATATCTAGAACATAAACATGCAGCATACATGATATCAGGTCTCGAGGCAGTGAGATACATGAGGGGTCCAATCATTCCTTGGTATATTGTGGCATCTACCAGATCTCCATTTTCGTCAGGTGTTATATCATGATTTGTAGCAAGTGGAGTCCCAGCAGCAGAAGCATTCTCCATGTCAAACCGACTGAGAATGTCTCCCACATACTTGGTCTGATGTAGAAAGATCCTATTTGGTGTCTGATCCACCTGTAACCCAAGAAAGAATTTCATCTCCCACATAGCACTCATCTTAAACTCTTTCTTCACAACTGCTTCAAACTCTTTGCATAATTCTTCGTTCTTTGAACCGAAGATTATGTCATCGACATAGATTTGTACTAGCAGTAGGTCTCCATCTTTTTCTTTGATGAACAGTGTGCAGTTAATGACTTCCCTGCGAAAGCCGTGTTTCACAAGATGAGTTGAGAGTTTTTCATACCAAGCCCTTGGAGCTTGATGAAGGCCGTATAAGGCCTTGTTGAGATTGTAAACTCTGTCTCGATGATAAGGATCTTCAAATCCCTCGGGTTGACTGACATACACTGTCTCTCTAATTTCCCCATGAAGGAATGCACTCTTCACATCTAATTGATAGACTTTAATCTTCATATACGATGCATAGGCAAGCAAGATACGGATGGCTTCCATCCTTGCCACGGGTGCAAACACTTAATTGTAGTCAATCCCCTCGACTTGGTGAAATCCCTGAACAACCAGTCGAGCCTTGTTCCGGATAATGACCCCTTGGTCATCCTTCTTGCATTTCAAGACCCATTTAGTGCCAATGACCTTAGCACCTTTAGGTCTATCTACCAGAGTCCATACTCCTAACTTCTTGAACTGAAGAAGTTCTTCTTGCATGGCACTCACCCATGCCTCATCGTTTAGTGCATCACTGACGTATTTTGGCTCAAACTGCGAGACAAAACACCGATAAGCTCCATCATGAATGTATCCCTTTTCCATAACAGAGGCATAATCAGCTGAGTACAGCTAATTTCGGGTTTGTACTCCTGATCTGACATCCCCAATGACATTGTCTAAGGGATGATAGACGTTTAGACATGATCCTGGGGTAGTAGGAACAGCTACCTCAGAGCCAGGATTATGAACATTTGGTTCTGCATCTGAGATAGAAGGAGTTTGAGGTTCCGAAGTCGAAGGTGCATCACCGTTAGATTCTTGTGGACTTTCAGGAACTGGAACCTGTTCCTCCTGATTGTTCTGGTTATCTTCTTCAGCTTCATCTTCAGAGGAGGGGTCACTGTCGTCGACTACTCCCCCTGATTGAGTAGATGATTCTCCCTGTGAACTCGATTATGTGAATCAAGAGATGGTGTATTCAAGATATCATACATCATTCGAGTAGCTAAATCATCATCAAAAGGAGAGATAGGGATGTTGAAGGACTTAAAGAATCCATCATAGTCGAAAAAGTAGGCGGGTGCTTTGCCAGTAGGTGGTGTGGTATATCTCTAAACATCAACATTACATCACACTTCTACTATACCCATTGAGTTGTTGTAAACTCTCTTGTTCGGTATGTTGTATCCTAAGAAGATTCCTTCTCGCTGAGTTTACCTTCTTGAGTCTTCTTCAGAAGTGTACACGGCGCGCCAAATGGTTCGAGATACTCCAGATTCGGTTTACGTTGTTGTAGTAGCTCGTAACATGTCTTTCCGTGGTGCTTGACTATCAAAACTCGATTCAGTGTATAACATGCATTAGCCACTGCCTCATTTGAGAATTGGATAGGCAGTTTCGAGTTTGCCAGCACTGTCCATGCTGTCTCTATCAAGCTTCTGTTCTTTCTCTCTGCAACACCATTCATCTGAGGTGTGTAGACAGAAGTCAATTGATGCACAATTCCCTTTTCCTTGCAATAAGCCTCCATCCACTAATTCTTGAATTCAGTCCCGTTGTCTGAGCGTACTTGTCTCACCTTTATCTTGTAGAGAGATTCTAGTGTGGTTACTAACTCCTTGAATGACTCAAATGTTTCTGATTTGGACTTCAGAAACATTACCCAAGAGAATCTTGTGTAGTCATCAGTAACCACAAAACAATACAAGTCGCCTGCAATGCTCTTTGTATTGACTGGACCAAACAGATCCATGTGAAGAAGTTCAAGAGGAAGTTCTATTGAATGAACTTTCTTTTCCTTATGAGACTTCTTCGTCTGTTTGCCTTTCTTGCAAGCTACACAAAAATCAGGAAATTGGAAATTCTTGACATTAACTCCTCTCACAAGATCCTTCTGGATCAAGTGATTCATCTTCCATTGATTTATGTGTCCTATTCTCCTATGCTAGGAGATAGAGTCCTTCTCAGTGGCTTTTGATAGAAAGCACTGAACTTCATGATCCGTTGTAGAAGCTGTTAAGAGATCCAAAACATAAAGGTCTTTATATCTTGAAGCTGTCATCAGAACTTGGTCATCCGGAATCACGTAGTCTTTCTTTAGGACGTAACACTTCTTGTTGTCGAATATGACTTTAAAACCTTTATCACAGATTTAGGAAACAGATGGTAAGTTGTTTTGAAGTTGTTGAACGTAGTTCACCTTATCAAACTTAACTTTCTTATTTCCAACTTCTCCCTGAGCTGTGATATAGCCTCCCTTGTTTCCAGCAAACGAAACATTCCCTCCTTTTATCTGCTTGACGTTTGATAAAAGAGCCCTGTTTCCTGTCATGTGCCCGGATGCTCCGCTATCTACAATCCACGTGTTGATAAAACATTCCTAGGTGTCTTATAGTAAGGACAAAAGGAAGCAATGTGTCCACACTCTCCACAGTTGTAGCACAACCTGCTATCAACTTTATGATTAAACTTTCTTTGTGGAGATGTGTGTGACACCCTAGTAACATCACTTAGTTTGGGTTTTGACTCTGTTTCTCTTGATGTTTTCTCCTATTTAATAGACTTATTTGTTTTAACATTTTTAACATCGTTTTCTTTTTGGTTAACGGGTTTTTGACATGAAGCTTGTGAAAAATAACATTAGCAGTCCTTTTAGATTCAGATTTGACATTGTTTGGCCCGGACTTTATATTAACCTTTTCAAATTCTTTTTCCAGATTAACACAAGGCATTTTACCTTTTTCCTTTGAAGTGGCCTCCTTTTGTTTTGTTCCAGATTCAATTGATGAACATGCGGAATCTGGATCACTAACAAGAGGACTAGACACCACATGATCCTTGATGGGGTTGATATTTATTGGTCTACTCTTAGTGTTCAACAAGGTCTCAGGTGGTGGTGGAACCACTTTATAACCCAAACCCTCCCTGTTGTTTCTTTCTCTCACTAAGTATTGGACAATGTGTGATGAACTTGTCGAACTGTGCAGTTTTTGCTTTAATGAGTTTACTTCTACTTCTAAAACTGCCTTTTGCTTCTTAGTGTCTTCTAGGGAGTTAAGATAGTACCTAATGTCATTAGCTTGGTTAAATGCAACTACTTCAGTTTCCCTAAGCTGTTTGGTCAAAAGGTCAATTTTTTCTTTGTAACTACGCTCATTTTGTTTTAAAACTCTATTAGCTTCAGTGCACAGTTGCAAATCCTTTACTAAGTTATCATTATGATCCAATAACCTAACAAATCAGAACAATCATGTTTTTTAAACATTTGGTCAGTGGTACTTACCTGAGGAGGTTCAGAAGAGTTAGCCATCAACACAGCATCAGATGTCTCTGGTTCTGGTGATTCTGTCTTCGCTGTTGAAGACCCTTCTTCAGGCTTGTAGCTGACCTCAGTTGCAGTTGTCTCTTCAATATTTGACATCGCTATCTCAACTGCAATATCTCCTTCACTTGCGGAATCATCATCGAAATCTCTACACTGGCAATATTAGATTCCCCTGGAGAGACAAACCTAAAGCTCCAGTCTTGTCCTTCATCATCATTAGCAGTCAAGGCTTTTGGATCCTTGCTTGATGAAGTAGAGTTGCTAGCTTGCTTGCCTTGATGAGTGAAGGACGAGAATGGGTTCCCGTTCCCAGTCTTCTTTGGCTTCAGACATTCTCTCTTGAAGTGCCCCTTTTCTCCACAATTAAAGTAGGTCACTTTACTCTTGTCAAAGCCAAATGTGGTACCCTTAGTAGCAACCAAGTTCTGTCCGGTCTTTTTCACAAACTTCTTCTCCCTCCGGACAACACTAGCTAAGGCCCACATAATGTCCATTCTCTCCTGCTCTACTTCATCCACCTGCTCGTAGTCCTCATCTGCCAGATGGCATTTTCCAATCTTTCCAGCAACAAGTCCGTCATAAGAATGAACCACTACTTCCAAAAGATCCATGTCCTCTCGAGCTACTTCCACAGTCACATTATCGAGGTTCTCGGTCTTCAGTCTAGTAGCATTCGCTTCAGTTCCAATGTAATGGGTACAAGAAGACCCTGACGTTTCTGAACATGAAGGAGAAGCTTGTGAGGGACCCGATGAGCTAGACATAAATACAGTTTGCAGAGGTGCTCCAGAAGTCTTAGCTTGAGGCGTGGCATTGTACAAAGCTGGGTTCTGAGTGTACGAAGACTTCTGAGCTCTGTACTTCATACTAAGTGCTTCTTCTCGCAGCTTTAGAATGAAGTCATTAATGTCCAACTTTGCCAGCATCTCATTCTGTCTCAGATTTGACACAAATGAAGCCCACTTTTCTGGTAGTCCGTCTACGAAATTTGACACCTTTTCTTCCATGGTAGTAGCAACACCATGTGTATGCAATTCACTCATCAGATGGTAGAATTTATCAATAACATCGTCCAAACTCTCGTTTCCCATCGATGAGAAGTTGTCAAATTATTTCTTCAGTTCCTTAGCTTTAATTGCCTTTAGTGAAGCATTCCCGTCGTATCTTTTTTCCAGCTCATCCCACAAATTCTTGGCCTGCTTATTCTCCGAGTACTGGTGGAAAATATCTTTAGGAATAGACTGTGTAATCAATGCTAAACTCTCTTCTCTGCGTTATACTTAATTTTCTGAGCATCAGTCATCCCTCCCAAAGTATGCTTTATCCCATCTGCTCCCACCGGCATACTATATCCAGTCTCGATAGCTTCCCACAAATTTGGATCCACTCCATTGTGGTAGATCTCAAAACGTTGTATCCAGTGGGGAAACTCATCTAACGTTAAGAGTTTTGGTGGCTTATTGTGATTCCCCACCTCACTCTCAAGTAACAGTGGGTTCTGGATGCTTTAGTCCTTGCCGGCAGTAAACGCTGACATTTGATCTTCCATCTCGATTAACTTTTAAGTGTATAAAACAAACTTTCAAACTGGTGTGACTGAGTGATGCGAATGGGCTATCCGTGCGAATGAACTATGCGATTGGTTCAATCATGCGGCTGAACTAATCGATTGGTTCAGTCGTGCGAATGAAACTGATGCGTATGAACACTGCGAATGGATGGCTCAGTTGTACGAATGGAGATGCGACTCACTCCAATCGTGCGTCTGGTTTATGCGAATGAAGTCCAGTCGTGCGAATGGCTCACTCGTGCGACTCAAGCTACTGTTTTGCGAAAATTTCTAGGTTAACGTGTTTTAGCCATAAAACTTCGAAATTTCGCAAACCCTAATCGCCTAAGGCTGTAGAAACCGAAACTTGATGAGTAGGGAACGTCCAAGACAACTTTTTATCAATCTTGATTGAATCACACATAATCAAGAGCCAATAGCTCTGATACCACATGTTAGGACCTGGTATTTGAACGAAATACCGAATGATTAACGTGTAAACCAAATCAAATAGTACGGAATCCTATTTGATTGGCGATCCAATCATTGAGAACGCACGTAGAATCAATAAAGTATTGAATCAAACGTTAAGAATCGATTAGGAATCGATCTACAGCATTCTATGAACTTGGAGTATCAACTTGGAGGCTTCTGGATGGCTCGGGTATGACTGGAATCAAAATTGAATGAATCCTCTCGTTTTTTTCACGAGTTGGGTTGTATTTATAGGTTAGTACTGTTCATTCATGCAACTAAACCATTAGTATGGTTCAGTCGTGCGATTGAACCATGCGGTTGATTCATTCGCACGACTGAGTGTTCAGTCGCACGACTGAGCCAATCTTATGTTACAATCATACGACTGATCCAGTCTCCTGGTTCAGTCGTACGACTGAGTCATTCGTATGAAGTTATTCATGCGTGTGGTCCATTCGCATGGGCCATTCGCATGAGAACTTCATTTTGTTAAGTTTGAAGGTATTAATTAATATAACATTATGTGTAACAGTTCAAACAATCACAAACCTAATTAACCAATTCAACATCGACTCATTAATGAAATATTAAACATTATAAATAATAAACAACCAATATCATTTCATTAATCATTCCAAACATTTCATAGAATCAGAAAAACAAGATCTATTACATTCATATCATGATCTAGGGACATACATGTATTAACAATGGTGAAATGTTATAATGAATGCTAGGGTTTAGCAAAGAATAGAAACAAGAGACCACCAAAACATGCGACTATCAAATATTCTTAAATATTCTGATTGTCTAGTTGATATAGTTTCCTAAAAGTAGGGTTTTCTATTCTATATATAGGCTAAAAAAGCCTTTACAAAATGACTAAACTACCCTTATACTATACATTAGGAAGCTAGTCTAAGTACAAAAGTCTGTTCAGCATTTTCTTATGTTCATAACCGCATTAACTAATCTGGATGTCTTGATCTTCATCAGCATTTCATGATGTTCTTCAGAATTGGTGATTGGTCATTAGCATTGAAAAAAATACAAATAAACAAACACTTATATGCATTTGTTGCTGAGCATCCACATTAGTATATGTGGATGTACAAGTAGTTATTAGCATTTTTGATTGGTTGTTCGTATTTGTTAATGTGGAAGAACAAATAGTTGTCAGCATTTTTTCAATCGTCCTCTAATTAAACAAATACGGATAGCTAACACTTGTCTTCTTCTTTGTTGTAGATTCTTCATCCGCATATCTTCTTGGACTTAAGGAGAATTCCAGTAGAGCAACCATCATCTACTATTTAAATTGGCATGGATGATCCTTTCAGGGTCCAACACGATCACGGGCTTCATCTGTCCTAATTTAAGAATATTACTTGTTCCCCTCAACTATGAGCCTAATTCATAGTTGAGATTCTGCTAGACATATCTAGGGAAGCTATAATACTCTAAGGAATATAATTTAGTAAGTAAGTTTGTATAATCAAAATTGGGAGAACTTGAACTTGATCCCTTAGACCATCCATGGACTATATAGGATAGGTCTTCAGGAACTTGGTCCCATCCTCTATCTTGATTGATAAAGAATGGGCAATAACATGGACGAGGTATTTCCATTGAAAAGATACCTTACCCTTCTTGAAGGTTCTCACTGAGTAGTCCCCTTCATAGCCCATTAGCCAAAATGATTTGTTAGCTTCCTTTTTAGGAAGGACAACTCACCATTTTCATCATCCAGCCTCAGATGTTGGTTGATGGATGCTAGAGTGAAGAATATAGTCTTCCCTTACACTGTTGCAAATAGTGCCATCTCACCATCAAAGATAACCTCTTACCTATTCTTCCAGAATTCCAGCAGTCGATCTTCATTTAGTAGAGGGTCTATTATGAGAGCGGTGAGGTAGGATGAGCAGGTAAGACAGTTGCAAATCCCTTAGAGACCACAACAAAGCATCCAGATTTTGTTGCATGTGAGGTTGCATTGCATAGGCTGTCTAGTTTTAGGGTTCAGGGTTGGCCATATTTTGAGGTTTGAGTGAAAAAGAGTGGAAAAAAACAAGGGTTTGTGTGTGATTTAGGGTTAGTAGATTATAGATGATGGTACTATCTCTCAAAAAGTGCCAAAAAGTTAGTTATCTTGGAAGTAGAAAATATTCAAAAGGTAATTTGTCTTCAGAAGTTTTGAGAAAACTTCCAAAGCCAATTTGACTTTAGGAGATATTCATTAGTTTCAGAAGAATTGCTTTGAAAGAAAAATACTTGTCTTCAGAAGGTAATTTGTTTTCAGAAGTTTTGAGTAATTTTGCTTTCAAAAATATTTGGTTTCAAAGATATTGAACGTTAGAAGTTTTATTCAAAGGGTAAATAAAGCATACAAAACTTAATTTCTCTCGGAAGAAAATTGTTTTTCAAAACATAAAAGTACTTAGAAGTATATTAAGCTTTAAAAGATATATTGGAATTTCTTCGGAGACTAAATCCCTTAGTAAGTAGTTAATAGTTCTCAATACGTATTATTCTTCCAAAGTCAACTTAATGTCTTCCAAAGTCAACTTAATGTATTACAATGTCAATTTAATGTCTTCCGAAATAAAAAAACATATCCATAATTCTTAAAAATCAAAGGAATATTTTCAATGAAAAACTTTCGTCCAAGATAAACAAGGCTTATATGAGTGATAAATTAGACAACTTTGAAGATACACATATTTGAGAAAGAATTCTATAACTAATTTAAGAAAATCTACTAAAAGTTAATCATCCCAATAGAAGATAAAAGATACTTAAATCTCTGTTCGTCAAAAGCTTTTATGAACAGATCAATATATTGTTCATTTGTGTTAACGTTGACTAGTTTTATCGATCCATTTTGAGAATTATCTCCGATCAAATGATACCTGATGTTGATGTGCTTTCCTTTAAGTGCTACATTGTATTCTCTATGATAGAGATAGCACTATGGTAGTTCATGTGGAAAGAAGTCCTCTTGAAGTTTAATCCATATCTAACATCTGATTCTGAATCCAAAGCACTTGAGCATAGCGGCTTGCAGCACCAATGTATTCAACCTCAGTAGTTGATGTGGATATGTAAGATTGCTTTTTGCATTATCATGAGACTATCCTTCCACTAAGTAACTAACATTCTTTTGATGTAGACTTTAAAATTATATTGCAGCCACCATAGTCACTATCTGTGTATTCACAAAGATTGAAGTCAGAATTCTTTGAATACCAAATTCCTAGCTTAGGAGCTCCTTTAAGGAATCTAAGAATCCTCTTCACAACAACTAGTTGTGACATCATAGGGTTGGCTTTACATAAAGAAGACCAACTTTCCGTTGCAACTCTGAAGACTCACCAACCTATACAAGTTGGTGAATGGACCATGCTTTTTGTAACTATACATTGAGATCTTGAGTCTGTAACTTTCTACTTTATGTACTTTTATCCTATTTGTAATATATTAGGATATGATCTATGGCATGTCATAGTCACTAGTCAAAAGGTAGATTTCCCATTTGACTCAACATTGATTTAGTTGTCTAGATCAATGTTTCTAGTTGGCCATCTAAGTATGGTCAGTTGTAGGATGTAGTATAAAGTTTCTTAAGTCCTTGCAACTTATTCTTATGTTTTGTACACTTGTAATAGAACTTGAGAAGCAATATATTGCAACCTTGAAAACCAAACATCTTTTTTGCTCTTAAGTATATGTCTCTTGTTTACATGTATTCATAGTATCATAGTCAAGGTCATGGTTCCCTATTTGATATGTTAAGTGTTCTTACCGCTCTCCTCGTTGTAAGACTGTGTATTGACCATCCCTTAAATGGTCGTGTAATTGGTATCAGAGCATTCCTGGCTACTAATTGGAAGATCTCACCATCTTAGATCCCCCAGTCTTACAAAATACTTAACAACTCAAATGGCAGCTCTCACAAAGGTTGATATGGAAACCAGAACCATGTCAAAGTCCCCACTGATCATTCCAAAAGACTTTGATACTTGGTTTAAAGTAATGGAAGGCTTTATCAAGGCTTAAGACTCTATGATGTGGGAATCTATTGTTTATAGGCCTCATATACCAAGCACCTATTTAACTATTGCTGGGGGTGGTATGATTCCAAATGAGGTGGCTAACTATTCTGAACAAGATAGAGAGAGAACAGATTTAGAACGTAAAGCCATGACTGCCCTCCAACCTGCTCTTCCATACTCCATATACAAGGTTTCAAGAAGTGCAAAACTACTAATCAATTATAGGATGCATTGAAGTCATGTATGAGGTGTCCATTAAAGCAAAACAGAATAAGAAGGACCTCTTGAAGTAGTATTTTAGAACTTCAAGTTCAATGCAAGTGAAACCATGACTCAACAATACTTCAGGTATGTTGAGATTATGGGTACTCAAATGGATATTAGAGTAACTCTTGAAAATAGAGACATAAGGAAGTTCATGTCCTCTCTTCCTTGACAATGGGCACATTATTGTGTTGTTATCAACAGAACTGAGAACCTTAAGACTCTCACTCTAACAGAGTTGTAAGGTATTGTTAGTGTATACTTAATGGAGATGAACATGCAAAATCCATCTGGTAACTTCAGCAATCAAATGAGTTCAGCCCTTCATGTGCTTGTAAAGGATTGAAGAGAACCATAACATCATCTTATTTGCTACCCTGACAACTCACAAAATGGTCCTTTCATCACCTTCCCAGAGACACCAAGGGAGAGTTACACTTAAGGAGGTCCATTCCAATATATAAGCTCTTCACATGCTTTTGTGTCTGTTGATGAAAGTACTTGCAACTTTCTCTTCACCCTTGAAGTTCTTGATTGCATCCATCCACATAATCTAGAGTACATAGAGATTTAACAACTAGCTCTTCTCACTCATAGAGCCAAGTAGTCTACAAGAGAACAAGGAGAAAGTTTCCAAGTAATGAAGCCAGTGAAAAGTTTGGGTTGGAAAAAAGCAAGGTGAAGTGTTACAAATATAACCAAATAGGATACTTCGCTTGAGAATACAAGACACCAAGGACAAATGGTGCTAACCACAAACCTCACCAATTACAATAACAAAGCCAAAGCAATAAACTGTAGTTGCTATTGAAAAAGGAGGCTTTGGCTAGATCTTTTACGTGGAAGATGTATCTCCAAATCAAGCACTAATGGTAGATCATGATGAAGCCAGGGTATTGGAACATCTTTATACATCTGAATGTATTAAAAACTGAAAATGATTAAAAACTTAGAGTAAAAGATTTAGAGAAAACAATTTTAACTCTTAAACATGAGCACACAAATTATAGGACTCAAATAAAAGATCCCATCACTATGTTAACTTAATGCCATACTAAGCTTATGATCAGCAACACCAGGGCAGAAAAATGTGTTCTTGATAAAAAGACCTTCAAGAATATAATATCCTCATCCTTACATGCAAAAGTTTGTTATCAGAATAACCAGGGATTAGGATCTACTAAGATTGGTCCTCCCCATATAATATTGTTTATAAGATCTCCTAGGTGTGGAACTTGTGAAGAGGATGAAGAAGAGATAGTGAAGAATGTCTCTAAGAAGATTTAAGAAGAGCATTCTAAGAAGGGCCACTATTCTCTAGAGGAGAGAAAGGAAGTTGGGATGACCAAGTCTAGAAGGAAGAACTTGATTAGAAAGGACAAAAGAAAGTCCAAGAAGGCCAAAGAGATCAAGGACACTTTTAACTTTATGCAGAAACAAGTTTTTATCTTTGTAGGATTTGAAGTGGTTATGACTAAAAATTCAAACTTGAACTCTAGTAACTGGAGTTATAGTTTATGTCCAAATCATTCAAGCATCATAAAGAAGGCTGATCAGTTATGTACCATTGCTACACAACCTGATTCATCTAACTCCAAAGGTAGTTCTCACCCTAAAAGAACGGCCACATCATCTGCAAAGATGAGGATGGAGATGGAAAGTAATCATGTTTAGCTTTCTTCCCAAAGGAGGACTTTTAGAAGGAAGAACATGGACTGTGTCATGTGTGATAGTACTTCTTGTTTTGCAAAGTATTTCCTCTATAATCTTAAAAAGTACTGTCCATATTATCAAGAATGAATCTTTTGAGTGTTTGAAGATGAAGCAAGCTTCAAAAGGAATCTCTTTTCTTTTCGAAATCTCTAAAATGAAGAAGAAGACAAGTGAAAGTTTGCCTTTGTAAGAGAAGTTGGCGTCGGAAAAAAGGAATATTTCTAAAGTACTAAAGCCTGCTGTAGTGATAGCAAGATCTTCTGAAGGTCCAGTCTCCAAAACATCAAATGTTGTCAAAACTTTTAAAACATTGAAGGTCAAATTTAAGTTTCCAAAGATGGTGTGGATGATAAAGAAACATCATGTGACTTAAAGTTCTTCATCAACTTCAACAAATGATCCTCCAAATTTGACCACTAGATCAATTATTGGTGTATTGTCTTAAACTTCTTTTGATAAGCCCAAGACCAACAAGGCTTGGGTTTCCAAATGTAACTAACCATTTCTTTTATGCAAGAACAGCTCAAGACAAACATGAATGTATGGATCATTGATAGTGGTTGTTCTAGGCACATGACATTTAATGGGTCACTACTCCAAAACTTTAAGAAAACTGATAGAGGGCAAATCACTTTTGGAGGGGATGCTAAAGGTTATATTACTGGAAGGGGTGTGGTCATAAATGGTTAGCTTAGTATTTAGAAGGCAAACTTTGTAAAGGAGCTAGGTTACAATCTTCTTAGCGTATCTCAATTTTGTGATTAGAGTCATAACATGATTTCACTGAGCATGAGTGCATTGCTCTTAAGCTTGGGGTGGTAATTCATCAAGAGCATATCCAGCTCAGAGACCCCACGAGAGGGAATATGTACAAGATGGACATGCACGAAACATCTCCCTTAGGAGAAGTTTCATGCTTTCTATGTAAAGCAAATAATGATGAGTCTTTCCTCTATCATAATAGAATGTGCCATGTAAACTTTCAAAACATGAATAAATTGATTAAGAATGTTTTGGTAACTTGATTATCAATAATGAGGTTACAGGTGATGACCGTTGTGTTGCATGCCTCAAAGGAAGCAACACAAGATGTATCACAACCCAAAGAAAAGAAACTCTTCCATTACTCCCCTACACTTGTTACATATGGATCTCTTTGGCCCTACCACTGTAATAGGTTTAGGAAGGACCTCACATTGAATAGTAATGACGATGACTTTATAAGATTCACTTGGGTCTTCTATCTTTGAACTAAGGATGAGACTCCTGAGATCTTGAAGAGTTTTATCTTAAATATTGAGAATCAAAATGATCACAAGGTCAAAACAATAAGAAGTGATTAGGGAACTAAATTCAAAAACTAAATCCATGATATATTTTGTGATGAAAAGGGTGTTACAAGACAATATGGTAAAATCGTGTTGCTGAGAGGAGAAACAAGACACTAATTGAAGCTACAAGAAGAATGTTGTTTGAATCTAAACTAGATATCACCTTTTGGGCAGAAGCAGTAAACACTACTTGATATATGAAAAATAGAGTTTTAGTAGACAAGACTCATGGTAATACTCCTTATGAACTTTGGTACAAGAGAAAACCTTTCATTGGTTTTCTTAGGTCATTTGGATGTCCTTGCACCATCTTGAATACCAAAGACCAAATAGCCAAATTTGATGAGAAATCAAATGATGCACACTTTATTGGATACTCTTCTCAAGCCAAGGCTTATATAGTATACAATCTTAGAATTAGAGTAGTTGATGAGTTAGCCAATGTGACTTTTAATGAGCACAGTCCTAGTGTGAAAGGTTTTGTCCTCATTGGCTATTTGATATTGATTTAGTTACTAACTGTGTTAACAAATATTGTGTGAATGTTTTAGGATCTACAAATATCTTATCAGCAGGTGATCCTAATCCAAGATTTTACCTGAGAAGACCATCAAATCATAGAACTTCAACTCTAGTGGTAACTAACCCTACAGATGGTGTTCATATCAGCACAACCATGACAAATTCAGCTAATATGTCTGAGGTGTCATCAAATTCTAGCTCAGAGGCACAACACTCAAATAAAGGGACTTCATATGTGGATGGAAATGGTGGTGTGATACTAATCAAGAATTTCTTGATGCTGACAACCACTCCATTGAAGACAACATAAATGATATCAAACACTCATTGGATCAAGTTTCTTTTGATAAGTATGTTGATGTGGTAGGAGAAACTTCAATGCCTAATCTAAATTTCCCTAATTTAGATCTCTCCAAGAATCTTTTTATGATCCTTCAGCTTAGGATCCACAAGTCTCACCCCACCATAAACATCATTGGAGATCTTGACAAAAGGGTAAGAACAAAAGGATAAACCCATGATGCAAATGTTTGTCTTCATTCTAGTTTCTTGTTTCAGATAGAGCCAAACAAAGTTGATGATGCTTTAAAGAATGGAAGTTGGGTTGAAGCTATGCAAGAGGAGTTTCTTAATTCAAAAGGAAAAAGGTTTGGAACCTATGTCCACTTCCTTAAGGGAAGACTACCATAGGAACTAAATGGGTGTTTAGGAACAAGAAGGATGATAGGGGACTTGTCATCAAAAACAAGGCAAGACTTAAATTTATTAGAATATTCCTAAGTTTTGAAGCATCCAATGATTTTAAGGTCTACCAGCTTGATGTCAAGTGTGCTTTTCTATATGGAGTGATTGATGAAGAGGTGTATGTCAAACAACCACCTGGCTTTGCACATCCTCATCATCCTAATTATGTCTAGAAGCTTGATAAACCTGTTTGTGGGCTGCACCAATCTCCAAGGAAGTGTATAAGACTCCATTTCAGTATGTCTGTCAACATGGCTAGAAAAGCAGTACTATAATTGTAACTCTTTTCATCAAATGAACAAGGAATGACTTCATGGTAGCTCAAGTATATGTATATGACATTATCTTTGGGTCAACCAATCCAAAGTTCTGCAAAAACATTGAGAAGCTATTGAAGAATATATTTGAAATGAGTGCAATAGGAGAACTCAATTTCTTTCTAGGAGTTCAAGTGAAGCAAATTGATAATGGCATATTCATAAGTTAGTGAAAGTATGTCCAAGACATACTTATAAGATTCAACATGACTTATTTTAAGATTGCAAAGACACCCATAGCTCGATACCATTCCCCTGGGCCAAACATTAAAAGGGAGTGTGTAGATGAATATCTTTCCCGGGCTATGATTGTGTCTCTTATGTTTCTTACAACTAGTAGGCCTGAAATCATGTTTGTCATATGCATTTATTCAAGTTATCAAGCAAACCCTAAGATGTCACATTTTGTTAATGTCAAGAGGATTCTAAGATACTTTGAAGGTGTTGCCACATTAGGTTTCTAAAGCATTTTGGCTTTAACCTATATGTATATATAGATAGTGATTGTGGCGGATGCATTATGATTGCAATGTCTACATGTGGGGGTGTGAGTTACTTGGTAGAAGGATTGCCTTATGGCAATGCACGAAACAGTCATATGTGTATGCATTAAATGTTGAAGTTGAATGCATTGTTGTTGCTAGCTATTATGCTTAAGTGCTTTGGATTAAGAATTAGATACTAGACTATGGATTCAACTTCAAAAAGACTCCAATCCATATAGACAACAATTGTGCTATCTCTATTACAGCGAATCTGTTGGATTCTTTATGCCCAAGACACATAGAACATTGATGTGGTTAATACGTTATGATCCAAGTCGGGTCATACCCAATACAAGCTTAGCAAACGCCAATTATTATTTAATTGATGATATGATCATGCAATTAAATAAATACACCAATTTATAAAATGTGTTTTCTAAATAAGTTGCATATGAGATTGAACAATGTATAGGGATATTTTGTTCATAGGTATTGTTTGTAATGTTATTTAATTAGTTAAATAACATCAAATAACAAAGGAGTGTATGAGTTATACAATTAAAAGGTTGATTATTTACTTCAATTAGTGAGTAGTTAATATTGTCAAAAAAAGGGTCTTTAAGTTTTGGGGGAAAAACCCCTTTTGGGTAAACTTTCAACCACCCCTTTGAAGGGGATGTACCTTTTGTTTCTTGAAACACCACAATCTTAATTAGTCTAACACTCAACCTTCTTCTCTCTCACACACATGCAAGAACCCAAAGAACATACTCTCTTCTTCTTTTGAAGAAACTCACGGCTGGAAATTGGTTCCAGCAGCCTTTTCTTTGGGTTTTGGTGTTCAAATCCTAGCAACAAAGGTGCTTGCTTGATGTTTGTGGGTATGGATGCTTGAGGACACCTCTCCTTGGTGTTTTGTTCATTCAAGAACCTCATTTTCTTCCTCCTTCATCACGTTTTTCAGCAGCTCTGCAAAGCTGTTTGTATGTCTTATTTTGGTTGTTATTTGTTCTCGATAGCTACTTTAAACACATATAAATGATCCTATGTTGTTGGGTTTGTTGATGATATTTTATTAGCCTTAATTTTTCAGATTACTAATAACAATATTAAGGTTTTAATCTGCTGTGTTTTCAAGTTTAAATGGTTAAATTACTTTGTATGGTCCAACAAACCCAACATTGGTATCTAGAGCCGGATATGTGGAGGACTAGTTTCATTTGTCCTTGTCAAACTGGTTTTATGGGGCTTTGACAACCTAAAGGGTCTGTGTTGTGATGATTTTATAAATCCCCAGCCTTTAAAGGTTACATCTTACATGCTTGTGATTAAACCATGAAAGAAAGATATCAAATGGTTGATTGTGTTTGTTTGGACAAAACCCTAAATTCATGGTTTATGTTGGCTGAAAATTTAGGGTCATATGAGGATTTATTTGGTTCTTGAATGTTGTATATGATGTTTCATATTGGTGCATAACCTAGCCTTGACCTTGTGTTGATTTGGTTTTGAATGGATGTTTCTTTTGGTTGATTTCATTCATAATGGGTTGTAATATTATTTTTTTTTGTTTAGTATTTGGATGCAATTTATTTATTCATTCAATGGCAATGTAATAGATAGAGTAGTGTACTTTCTTTTATTAGAAAATTTGTATTAGGATATAAATGTTGTAAAAGAAGATGCACAAGATGGAAGCATAAAAGGATGGCATAAGAGAAGGACTGAAGTATTTGGATGGAAGTTCAAGTGGGGATCTTTGGAGATCTCGTCTTTTGTGTTGTGTTCAACCCTTGAGAAAGACCAAATGACAACACTTGTGATGGCAAACAAGTGTTGTCAACAAAGTGGCTATGGTTATGCACATGTGGTTGTTTGATATATGCTTGTTTGATTGTTCATCTTATGTTGATTGTTTGATATATGGATATGCTTAACAATCAAAATAAATTATCATAACAAGCTGAATTTTTTGGTTCCTAATCATTAACTGGCTAATAAAAGGTTATTAAAAGGATTAATGATTTCAAAAAAAGAGATTTTATTAAAAAGGGAACCATAGGGTACCATGTATTTGAAAGCATGCGAATACAACGTACATAGAGTTTTCATAACTAGAATTAATGGAAACTTAAATCCCTTTGGAAACAAGTTTAACACCATCCTTTTACACGACACTCGAATCACTTGAGAACTACTTGTGGGATAAAGATCACCTAACCACTTTTAGTGAACTTATGTGTTTGAGGCAGGCTTAACATACTTATGGGATAAAGGTCACCTAACCACTTGTATGTGTAAACTCACACGTGTGTGTAAGTAGGACAACATGAATTGGAAACCATGTGCATAGGGTCACCGTAGCATGGCGTACAATGGTGTTGATGGGATTTTACATGCCGACTAAACATAAGATGTTTAACTGATCCCATAAAGCTAGAAGTTGCAATAGGTTGCAATTGTCAAATGTTGGCCACCTTGTTAATTTAAATAATGGGATAAAGGTCACCAAACCATAATTTAAATGTAACGTTGGATTCTAGATTTTAATTATTAATTGTCTATGAGACGTGTAAAGGGTATTAATAATTAAAATGCAATTTTTCAGAAATACTAAAATGAACTTTGTAATTTTGTAGAAATGGCTGCAAACAATAATGCTACCACCTCGACCGTCCCTACCCTATCACTGAGAACCATCTTAGAAAGGGATCGTCTTAACCATAATAACTTTATGGACTGGTATAGAAACTTGAGAATTGTTCTCAAGCAAGAGAAAAGGGCGTATGTCCTTGACAATCCTATTCCTGACCAACCCGACCCTAAGGATGTTGAGGCCTATGATGATTGGCTTCAATACAGTGTGGATTCCATGCAGGTTTCCTGTCTCATGTTGGGAACTATGATTCCCGAACTCCGAAAGGATTTGGAGCATCTTGGGGCATATGACATAATTACCCAGTTGAAGGAAATGTTCCTTGAACAAGCTAGGGTAGAGCGCTTCGAAACGGTTCGAGCGCTTCATGCGTGTCGGATGGAAGAAACCCAATCGGTATCATCTTATGTTCTTAAGATGAAAAGCCATGTTGATTTCCTCGAGCGGCTTAATTGTCCCGTCTCAAAGGATTTGGCCACGGATTTGATCCTTAATGGCCTAACTAAAAGGTTTAAGACGTTCATAATGAATTACAATATTAACGGATGGGACAAGAGTATTGGTGAGCTTCATGCAATGCTCAAAACAGCCGAGGCAGGAATGGGTAGAACAGTTCTACCTGTTCTATCGATCAATGAGGAAGGCAAAAAGAAAAGGCCATTCTCCGATTCCAAGGCAAATGTTGCCAAAGGAAAGGGGTACATCAAAAGAAAGGGGAAAGGAAAGGCTAAAGCGGATCCTCCAAAGCCTAAGCTTAAGAAGCCTAACGTAACGAAGAGCGATCCATGCTTTGAGTGTGGAGAGATAGGACATTGCAAAAGGAATTGTCCAACCTATCTCAAAGAGTTGAGAAACAAGAGGGATGCTCGGCAAAGCTCAGGTACAACTTTCATAATTCACATTGGTTTAAATGTTATTTCTTCAAACACATGGGTATTGGATACCTGATGTGGAACTCACATATGCAATTTGTTGCAGGGGTTCAAAAGAAGAAGCACTTCAAGAAGGGAGACACAAGTCTCTACATGGGCAACGGGGCAAAAGTTGATGTCGAAGCCCAAAGAGACAATATTTTGAAACTTTCAAAATGGTTTGGAAGTTGTTCTTAAGATATTTTGTATGCTCCTAGTTAGACTAGGAAAATAATTTTGATTTCCCTTTTAGAACAATGTGGTTATGAATTAAAGTTTGTTACCGATGGTATTTATGTTTGTATGGATGATGTAATTTATTTCAAGGCTATGCCTTTTAATGGAATCTATGAATTAATTCATGATGATTCATCCTATCATAACTCATTATACCAAACATGCACCAAGAAACTTAAAATGGGTTTAAGTGATTCATATCTTTGGCATTGTCGTCTTGCTCACATAAACAAGAATCGGATTCAAATACCTCAAAAGAATGGTCTTTTGAAAAACAAATGAAAATGTTTCATTCTGTAAGTGTGAATCTTGTTTACAAGCTAGATGACCAAGTCGCCCTTTAGTGGCACTAACGAGAGGGCAAAAGACTTATTGGGTATCATACATTCAGATGTATGTGGCACTTTAAAGACAATGACTAGAAATGGTGAAAGATACTTCATTACCTTTACCGACGATTATAGTCTCTATGGTTATGTGTACATGTTGACACACAAACATTAAGCTTTTGAAATGTTCAAAACTTTCAAGAATGAAGTAGAAGATCAACTCAATAAAACTATCAAGTTTTTCATTCAGATAGAGAAGGTGAATACCTCAGTGATGCTTTTCAGTACCATCTAAGAAGTTGTGGGATCGTCTCACAACTTACTCCACCTAGAAAACCATAACATAATGGTGTGTTTGAAAGGAGAAATCGAACCTTATTGTATATGGTTCAATCTATGATGGCTATAAGCTCACTACCTCTATCATTTTGGGGTTTTGTAATGCTCTCCGAGTCTCGTATTTTGAATATGGCCCTGACCAAGATAGTCGATTCACTAAGTGTATATTTGTTGGATATCCCAAAGACTATATAGGATACTACTTCTTTGATCCAACAAAGCAAGAGTAATTATTGCTCGAAAGGTTGACTTCTTGGAAACTAAGTTCCTTATGGAGGAATAACATGTAGAATAGTGGAATTTAATGAGGATCAAGATCCACAAGCCGATACACGTTTGGTTGACACTAGCAATGAACAAGAGGTTGTTGATGATGATCAAGAGGTTGATCAATACAAACAAAACATTCACAGATCTGGTAGAGTTAGCATTCCACCCGAAAGTGGTGGATTTTTCATGAATGGATGCTATGTGGTTGACTCCGATGAGCCAACTACATACCATGAAGCAATGTCCAATTCAGATTGTGACAAATGGCTAGAAGCCATGAACATTGAGATGCAATCCATGTATGACAATCAGTTTTGGAATTAGTTGACCCTCAACTTAACTCCAAACTGGTTGGATGTCAGTGGGATTCAAGAAGAAAATGTTTATACATGGAAACATGGATACTTACAAAGAAAGACTTGTAGCAAAAGGTTTCACTCAAAATCAAGGGGTTGATTATGATGAAATTTTATAGCCTGTGGCAATGCTAAAGTCAATTAGGATATTATTTGTCATAGCTGCATATTATGACTATGAGATTTGGCAAATGGATGATATAACCGCTTTTCTTAATGGACATCTCGAAAAGACTGTCCATATCGTTCAGGTTGATGGTTTTATTGGTCCACAACATCCTAAAAAGTATGCAAGTTAAAGAAGTCAATCTATGGATTGAATCTAGCATCGAGAAGTTGGAATCAATGTTTTGATGAAGAGATCAAGAAATTTGGTTTCATCAAGAACGCTAACGAGGCTTGTGTATATATGAAGGCTAGTGGGAGAATAATAACATTCTTTGCATTGTATGTTGATGACATACTACTTTTGGAAATGATATTCCAACCATGGAAGGTGTCAAGACCTGGCTTGGAAGTTATTTTTCCATAAAAATCTCGGTGAAGCCTCCTATATTTTGGGAACAAAGATCTATAGGGATAGATCGAGGCGGTTGATAGGTTTAAATCAAAGTGCGTATATTAATAAAGTCTTGAAAAGGTTCAAGATAGAAAAACTCTGAGAAATGTATGGTACCTATTCAAAGATGGACAATATTGAGTACATCTCAATGTCTAAGCTCAAAGGATGAGCAAGATCGAATGAAGGACATCCCATATGCATCTGCTATAGGATCCATCATGTATGAGATGATATGCACTAGATCGGACGTGTCATGCGCGTTAATCATGACGAGCAGATATTAGTAGAATCCAGGTAATTGCCATTGGATGGCTGTTAAAAGTATATTGAAATACCTTAGGAGGACTAAGGAAATGTTTCAAATATACGAATCTAATGAAGAGGAACTCATTGTAAGGGATTACACGGATGCGAGTTTCCAAACCGATCGAGATGATTATCTACCATAGTCGGGGCATGTCTTCAATATGAATAGGTAGCATTGTCCACTACGAAATCTGAATACATAGCCGCATCATTAGCAGCTCAGGAAGCTGCATGTATAAAGAAATTTATCGCCTACCTAGGGTGGTCTCTACCGTTCAAGACCCCCTAGAAATCCTTTTGTGATAGCAAGGGTACGATTGCATAAATCTAGGTACCCTGAGCATTTCAAAAGGCTAGGCACATTGAGCAGAAATTCAACTACATAAGGGATGAAGTTGAAAAGGGAAAAATATGTATTCGTATAGTTCACACTGATCAATACATTGCGGATCCACTCAAAAAGCTCCTTGAAAGGGCAAAGCATGAAAGTCAAACTTGTGCCTTAGGACTTCGATATTCTAGTGACTGGAATTCATCTATTTAGTATTAAAATTTTGAAACAATGTAATATTTAACTCTTTATATATTTGTGATATTTTGGGTTATATTCATTTTAGCATGTATACATCCATGAATATGTTTATTGTTCTAAATGTCCGTAGTCAGTCATGTTTGTGGGAACAAATATAACGTAAGACTATTATGAACATGGATTGGTGGATATTCATAAGGAATGAATATAGAGCAATTGGTTGCTGCCGAGGTTCATAGATATTTGTGGGATACAAATATTGGACTGACCCGCATCTCAATTTTACTACATGGAATCTTCTAGATTGATCATAAGTAAATTTGAGTAAAGGCGAATATCATTTGGTATCCTCCGACCTAAGATACATATTGGGTTTTGATATTCACCAAATGTTATACTTTAGCTAGTTCTTCACTGCTCTGAAATAATGGGCAGTACATAAGGCTATGTTCAGGTGTGACACGAGGTGATTGTGAAAATCGTATGTGGTCAAGATGGAAATTGTTCCTCTTATTCGTTAAGAGCAAGATGTCTAAGGCCTGATTAAGTTAAAATTAACAAGGAATGATCATTCTATGTCCTTGGATTTAACATGACATCTCAAACAAAAGGATAAATGATTGATTCACTTAAATCATTTCAAGTTGGATACTTTAAGGGGATGATGTTATTGAATGGCTTTAAGTCAAGCGTATTAAGGGTAGTAAACCGTTGTTAGGCGGTATTTACTGCTTGCATCAATCCTCTATGAATCTTGTGCAAGTGGGAGATTGTTGGATTCTTTAGGCCCAAGATACATAGAACATTGATGTGGTTAATACGTTATGATCCATGTCAGGTCATACCCAATAACAAGCTTAGCAAACACCAATTATTATTTAATTGATGATATCATCATGCAAATAAATAATACACCATTTAGAAAATGGGTTTTCTAAATAAGTTGCATATGAGATTGAACAATGTATAGGGATATTTTGTTCATAGTTATGTTTGTAATGTTATTAATTAGTGAAATAACATCAAATAATAAAGGAGTGTATGAGTTATACAGTTAAAAGGTTGATTATTTAACTCAATTAGTGAATAGTTAATATTGTCAAAAAAAGGGTGTATAAGTTTTGGGGGGAAACCCCTTTGGGTAAACTTTCGGCTGCCCCTTTGAAGGGGATGTGCCTTTTGTTTCTTGAAACACCACACAATCATAACTAGTCTAACACTCAACCTTCTTCTCTCTCACACACATGTAAGAACCCAAAGAACATACTCTCTTTTTTTCTTTTGAAGAAACTCACGGCTAGAAATTGGTTCCAGCAGCCTTTTCCTTGGGGTTTGGTGTTCAAATCCTAACAACGAAGGTGCTTGCTTGATGCTTGTGGGTATGGATGCTTGAGAACACCTCTCCTTCGTGTTTTGGTCATTCAAGAACCTCATTTTCTTCCTCCTTCATCATGTTTTTCAGCAGCTCTACAAAGGTGTTTGTATGTCTTATTTTTGTCGTTATTTGTTCTTGATAGCTAGTTCAAACACATATAAATGATCCTATGTTCTTGGGTTTGTTGATGATATGTTATTAGCCTCAATTTTTCATATTACTCATGAAAATATTAAGGTTTTAATCCACTACGTTTTCAAGTTTAAATGGTTAAATTACTTTGTATGGTCCAACAAACCCAACAGAATCATGTACAACACTCAAGGACAAAATAGATCAACATCAGGTATAATTTAATTAGAGATAACTTTGAAAAGGTATTAATCAAACTGGTCAAAATTAACACAAATGAACAATATGCAGATCTGTTTACCAAAGCTTTTGATTAATAGAGATTAAAATATCTTATATCAACTATTGGGATGATTAACTTTGAGTAGATTTTCTTTAAATTAGATTCACATTATTTCTAAAATTTATGTGTCCTAAGTTGTCTATTTCATCATATTTATAAGCCATTGTTTACTTTGGAAGAAAAATAATTTAAAATTCTATCTCTTAGATTATTTAGAATTTTGATAATTTTTACTTCGAAGATATTTCTTTACCATCGGAAGAAAATTATGTCGTCCAAACCAAATAACTACTTATTTCAACTTACCTTTGGAAGAAATCTTTCAAATACCTTCGGAAGCATGAATGAATATAAGTACGTATATGTTTCTGAAGAACAAATTTCATCCGAAAGCAAATTAAGTCTTCAAAGTTTTTATTTCCCTTAGATTAAAAAACCTCAAGTCTAAATATCTTTCGATGTAAATTCTCTATAATCTTTGAAATTCCTTCTGAAACCTTTTTAGCTTCAAAAGTTTTTATATCAAAATTTCAAAAGACAAAATACCTTCGGAAAATTTTCGACTTCCAAGAAAACTACCTTTTTGAGCATGTTTAGAGGTGGACCGACATCCGGTTTTCAAAGTCTGTCCTATTTCATTAACTTTATCTTAAATCTAATTTATATAAATATACCCAACGATCCCCCCTCTTTCACTCTCTTCTTCATATACAAACACTCTTTAACCTATATTCACCCAAAACTGACTTTGTTCTTATTTTCCTTCATCTTTAAGCTTTCTCAAATAGCAAACCTCAATCATAGAAACAACCCTGATTTCTCCATACAATTTCATAGGCAGCACAATCAGGTTGCTCTGTTGGACTATGAGAGAGATTCTAGTTTCTCAGATTTCTGTCATTTTATCTAATTATTTCACCTCCCTTACCATTGATCCTCCTCTCTATGAGGATCACCTGTTAGAATTTTGGAAAACATGTAAAGATGTTATTATGGGTGGGGAGAAGGCACTTCTGCCACGATGCAGGGATGACAATCTTCATCACTCCAACCATTATCAACAAACATCTTTAGTTGGATGATGTAGAAGGTGAATTGTCCTTCCCCAAGAAGTTGTGAATCATTCCTTTGGGCAGATGGGTTATGAATGGGACTTCTCTATCAAGACCATAAGAAAAGGAAAGGTCTCATCCTAGTGCAAGTACCTGCTCCATGTGGTCATCCATAGCTTATCCAACAAACATGATGGATGGGACCAGATTCCTGAAGATCTCTCCTTCATAGTTCATAGAATGGTCTAAGGGTCAAATTCAGGTATTCACAATTTGTGTATAACAATTTACTTGTAAATTTAGACTTCTTATAGTATTACATGTTCCCTACATATGTTAAATACATTCTTAACAAACTGGGCTCACAATTGAGGGGAATATGTCATATTCTTAAATTAGGACTAATGAAGCTCAACATCTTTAAGACAATAAAGAAGCCAATTGTTAGCTTCTCTAGGGTAGAAATAGCCATTGTCCTAAAAATGTTAGAGCTCATTGCTCAAGGTGACAATCTAGCAGCACAAGCTAGTGTTGAACCCACACATTCTACTTCTCAACCACCAATACAGCCACAAATACTCCTCACCTACCAAAGAAAATCCAAATGTACCCCTGCTTAAGCTATTATGCTTGTTCCTCATGCTTAGCCTAATGAGCTCATTACTCAAATAGCCTTAAGCCTTCACTTATTGTTTCAAAACTCTAGTGAACAACCTTCAGGGGTAAGTTACCATTCCCAGCCTCTTGATCTCAATCATCCAACACCCAACCTAGAATTCTATCATGATAAATACATGGGATTTAGTGAGTATCATGAGTCTCTTTACTCCTCCCCTACTCAAATAGATGAGAGTACTCCTACTTATCCCTTGTCTAAGCCATATCATTCACCTATCATTAAGGTGCATCTTCGTGAATCTACCCACGATAATTAAGGACTTAACCATGGCAACTCATCCCGTTAACACGTCACCAAAAACTATCAGTGAGATGGGGAAATCCAGTAGCCAAGAACACTATGTTGGTGGTGAGAGAGAAGACTTTAGTCCAATTGTCTCATCCCCTATGATTCTTCTAATGAAGATAAGGGGAATATAAGACTAAAGGTGCAAAAACTATCAAAAGCATGCACCTACTTAGTCTATAAGGTTAGTCACTTGGAATCTCAGGCTACTATCTTACAAACTAGGGTCAATGATCAGCAATTTGACATTTCTTATCTCAAGGAGAAACTAGTCAAGAGACCTTTAAGGAGATCTCATCCAGGAACACAAGAACATGGTGGATGTAATAGACCTAAGTGGCTCACATTTCTTATCAAAGAACCTAGGAGTTCTTCACAGAATATGGACATTAAGGACTCATCATCCTCACTTGCAGTTGTCCATACTTAGAAACCTCCTCAAGTTCACATTGATGTGGACTCACTCATTCAGAAATTATTTCAGGAGTATATTCCAAGGCAATATCATCCCCACCCCAACGAGATTCAAACTACGTACTAGGATGGAGGTATGATTCTAAGAGAAAAGCCCTCATACTTCATAGACTTCAAGTGTAGCAAGAGATCTTAAACTTTCAAACCTTGAACTACTATAAAGGTCTTGATCTTGTCAACATGCCATTTGCCAATCCAACTCATCATCGGCAAGCTGAAAGAATGGCTGCAAGGATACAAGACAAGATTGTTGAAGTCTTCAAAGCAAGGACACAAATGCAAGCAGGCAATGTCATTGGTCAACTGGATGTTGAAGTGGAACCTAATATTAGCTTCAAAGGGAAAACTTTGGCTGAACGGCCAGTGATAGAACTTGTAAGCACTATCACATAATCAACAACTTCAGCATCCCCTTACCTCAATGAAACACCTGCTGGTGGAGTTGTCTCATTGCCTCTCTCTGGCCAGAGTCTAAGTGCTACATTAGA
This sequence comes from Flaveria trinervia, assembly GCA_025506515.1. Taxonomy (NCBI): domain Eukaryota; kingdom Viridiplantae; phylum Streptophyta; class Magnoliopsida; order Asterales; family Asteraceae; genus Flaveria; species Flaveria trinervia. The sequence continues at coordinate 27,597,135 of CM046448.1, forward strand.
CAATAAAAGCAAAATCCCTCTCCACCATGAGTTCTAAAGGCCTATGGGTGACAAAGGGAAAAGGAAAACGACTCCTGAGGAAATTGAGGAAGAGGAGAGAGAGTGGAAGAGGAAACGAAGGGAAGAAAGTTCTAGCAGGTCTTCATAATTTTTAGAAGCTGCTATCACAAAAAAAACACGAAAGATGATGAGTTAAGAGCATCCAGGATACAATATTTAGACGCCAAGAATAATGATATTGATTAGATCAATTATCTTCCCTTAGAGGAATAAATAAACTAGCAAACAAAGAGTTGTCTAAAGAGAGGACATTGGAAGAGGATGTAGAGTTACTCCTCAAGACCAAGGAAGAAAGAAGGTATAAAAGGCTATACAAACATGCTCCTACCCTCTACCCAGTTTAAGAATGTTTTGAAAAAGAGGTTGTGCAACTGAACAACCTTAGGTAGATAAGGAGGCTGACATACAAAATATGATCTAGTACCTGAGTGTCACAAGTCTCTATCAGGCAGTTGTACTTCTTCCCTTGTTATATGAGCATATTGAATTTGAATATCTCAAATAACTTGAGCTACAAGTTCACAAAGAAAAAAGGATACTAAGAGGAAGACGAGGGGAGAATCAGCAAAGTCAAGGACCATCATCCAAAAATGTCAAAAGAAATCTACTAACAAGCAAAGGATGATGAGCTTCTTGTAGTTGTATTTATTCTACGGAAGGAGACTTGGTCTAATGTCTCTATCCACCATGGATGAGAATATTAGGGTGATCAAGTAGAATATCGAGAGAGGATAGCTTGTTGACTTACACCCCCTACCAAGTCAAGCCCCTCTGGAAGTGGAGGCTAAGGTTGAACAGTTTCAGACAAGACAACCTGGACCTCCTGTTGGACCTCAGCAAGCTTCATCTTCTCGTCCATAGTATCACTCAAATCCGTCTCCTTCTAAACATGTGAAGGAGGAGGACCTAACTAAGAAGGACAAAACAAAACAACCTCATGTTGAAGGCCAGTCGATTCAGTTGAAAAGGAAGGAAAGAATGGCCACCAAGTCTGTATCAAAAAAAGAAATCAAAGGCATCCACTTCCAGGCCTCAAGATGAGTTAGAGCATCCTGAGGATACGCAAGAAGAGGCTGTTCAACCCACTCTAACTCAAGTAGAACCTCTGGAATCAGAAAGACCCATCTTGTGTTGGACATTTGCAGCAATTCCATACAGATGGTATGTCATAACAGATCAAGGTGGTCAATATTTTCACTTCTGGCAAGATATGGTTAACCTACCTTTACATGATCTCTTTGACATGAGAAGGTATTTGGAGAGTCTGAGTGATGTTGGCCAATTGATGAAGAAGGTAATGGTCATGATCATGATGAGGACTGTCAATATCTTAAGACACTTATTAGTTTTGGTATCATTAACCTAGGGGGAGTTTGTGAGGCTTATTGTAAGGCTGATGCACTCAAAATATACTAAGTCTTTCTCGTGTGCATGCACTTAGTGCAAAGTAGAAGTTGCTTCACAAGTGTTACACCATGCATCAGAGATACTCTAAGTGTAAAATCTTTCAAAGCCAAGACCAATATCTTCTAAAGCCAAAGTGAAGTCTTTTGAAGCTTTAAAGACAAAGTCTTCTAAGAAAATGCAGTGAAGACAAAGTTCATTCGAAGAATTTAAAGAACTTTCCTTCTCTAGTGTACTTTTCTTAAAACTAACCAACTTCTCGCTGCAACTTTGAAGACTAACCAACTTATAGAAGAGTGAATGATCCATGCTTTTGTAACTCTACATTAAGAGCTTGAGTCTATAACTTTCTATTTTATGTACTTATATCATTTGTAATATATTACGATGTTAGCTATGGCATGTCATAGTCACTAGTGAAAAGGTAGATTTGCCTTTTAAGTCTACATTGATTTTGTTGTCTAGATCAATGTTTCCAGCTGGCCTTCTAAGTATGATTAGTAGTAGGATGTATTATAAAGTGTCTCAAGTTTTAATAACTTATTCTTATGTCTTGAATCACTTGTAATTGAACTTGAGAAGCAATATAGTACAATCTTGAAAACCAAACATCTTTGTTGTTCTTAAATTTCTGTCTTTTGTTTACTTGTGTTCATAGTATTATAATCAAGGTCCCGGTTCCCTATTTAATCTGTGAAGTGTTCAAAACTCTCCTCACTATGAAACTAAGGGTATTGACCATCCCTTAAATGGTCCTACAACACTCCCCTAAAGATCAGGTCCAAGGGAGTGGTTTCTGGCTATGGGTGTCTTAACAACCGTACCCTCAATCAAATGTGTTGAGCATATATAGTCATATATAGTGTGTCCGTCGCTTGTCGAATAGTCTAGGCTTAACGTTATACACCTGAATGTTCTTAACACATTAAACTGGGTCATTCGCAGGAGCATATGCGAATGACACTCAGTCGTACGACTGAGCCATGCTAAAGGACCAGTCGTGCGATTGAGAGATGCGATTGGGACATTCGTAAGACTGAACCATAAGTATGGTCCAGTCGTACGATTTAACCATACGCATGGTCCAGTCGTACGATTGAAGCATATGCATGGTCCACTCACACGATTGATCCCAGACACATCTAATATGGGCGGAGGCCTGTATATACCAGTTTCAATGTGTAGAGAGATTAAGGATTTTGAGAAGAAGTCTGCCCAAAGCCTAGGCTGCCGTATAAGAGGGGAGATCATGCTCGATCTTCCCCTTGCCAAGAGTCTTGATTCTTATGTTGTAACGAGCTTGTAATCGTTAGGTTTTGTTCAATGAAACCATTCAATTATAGTTCATATTATTGTTTGACTTTTTTGTTTGTGCTGTTTTTATCCTTCTGTCAAGAACATTCTTGGAAGGTTATTGATCCAAACCGACTTACCAATTGGTATCAGAGTCGGTTATTACTGGAATGATCTAACAATCATTCTAGCAACCCTAGCTCTTGATTTCTGGATCAAATTTCAGATCTTGACGTTAAACCCACTTCGTGTTCTTCGTGTTTTGCTCAGATCTTGTTACGTGTGTTGCTTCTATGTTAAAATCGAATTCGAAACCACGTTCCTATCACCCTTTCGAATCTGATGATGCCTAGTTTGTTTTGGTTCATATGAAATTCGTTAGATTAGGGTTTTGGGTAGCCTTGGCAGCTGCAGATTTGAAAATCTGTATGCAGACCCGTTCATGCGACTGGGCCATGCGAATGGAGCATTCGTACGACTGGAACATCTGAAGAGACCACTCATACGACTGGACCAGTTGTATGTTCAGTCGTACGACTGGACCAGTTGTATCTTCAATCGCATGAATAAGCCATCCGCATTTCCTCATCAACATTTGTTCCAGACCAAAAAAATAGTCTCGAACAGCTTCATGCACAAATTTGAAAAATGACCAAAGCATATTCACCGTGAGGTTATTTTTCAAATAAGTTTGATGTATACCCCATTATTCATTGGACTTCCAGAATAGGTGAATGTTGTAGGAACACGAAAGAGAGAAGAGAAGATGTCAGCAGTCGGTGCTGATTTTGTGGGGTAGTCAGGAGCATCTGACTACTTATGGGCCAATCGAGTTATATTTATCCATACAGAGAGGATTGTCATTCTTAGGGGGGTTCCATGTACAGAGAATTGAAGACGGAATCAGAAAGTGATGATGTGAGCAGGTTTCTGATGATGAATCTACATGCATGCATGATAATAGAGTTTAGCTCTTAATGAGCTTGAACATAATAATAAATAACATAGAAGATAGATTTGAAATCATTGGTGAAATGGAACAATCAAATCGGTGATCCACAATGGATGATTTTTAGACAATCCCAAGCTTCTTCCAAGTGTTGTATGCACCTCCTGAGCCTCTAAATGATCTTTAAGACTTGATTCCTAACAGAATTCAGCAAACTAACTCTCCCATCAAAGCTTGCCAAAATTGTAAACTTAGGCCTCTATTTATAGACTTTCTAGAGTGTCTAAGCATGGCCTCGTGCCTAAAAGACATGGCGCCATGCCTAAAAGGCACAACCCCGTGCTAGTACAAAGCTTATGAAAGTTAGGAAACTCATACGTGTAGAAAGTGTCGAGCATGGCACCATACTAAATGGGGCATGGCCCCGTGTTTGAGTGGGGTAGTCACATGCCTCATGGGCCATGACCCCGTGCTTACTTATGGGGGATAGTATATTTTGTCTTCTTAGATGTCCAAACACGGGGTTGTGCCATTTTAAGCATGGGTGAAGGGATCGAGATCTAGTTTGATCAATTAGATTAGGATTTGAAGTGGAATAGCACACGAATTAAACGAAATTCTAGCAAGAATAATATGAATATTCAATTAAACAGTAACAGTTATAGAGAGAGATTTTTCTACAAAAAGAATGTTTTCATTCATGCACAAATTTCCCGTAGGGGGAAATTAGGTCAACATTCCTATATAAGGAATGTGACATCAGCTGACGTCACTTGATAGTGACATCTAACTGATTTATACACACAACTGAAAGTAAACTAAACTACTGAAGATGTCCACAACAACTGAGGACACCTTCATTAAAAGCTATGTATAAACTAACAATACAACTACTGAAGTTATAACATCTGAAGTATAAGAACTTCAAATGTTTTACATAACATAAAAATACTAATTACAAACTACTGTAATGTAAACCATCACAACTACTGAAGAGAACTACTTGAGCTGTTGTGACAACTTCTAAGAACTTGATCTTCAGACTTTGTCTTCAGACTTTGTTTTCAGCAGTTGTCTTCAGACTTTGTCTTTAGCAGTTGTCTTCAGACTTTGTCTTCCGACTTTGTCTTCAGACTTTGTCTTCAGCAGTTGTCTTCAGTCTTTGACTTCAGACATTGTCTTCAAACTTTGTCTTCAGCTGTTGTAGATCACTTCAGTTGTTTTGGTTTCCGTGGGACTTAAAGGTTTTTCTGATCTGGCTCATGGTTCTTTTGGTCGAACAAACTCCCCCTGAACCAATGCAGCCAAAACCTTTTGGTCAGGCCAAATTCTCACTCTCTCTTTCTAATATTGGAACATAAATCTGAGAGCATACAACCTCCGAGCATGCTTCTTCATAGCTTGTATGGATGAAGACTTGGGAAATTCTTTATCAATCATCCTTAACAGTTGCTCATCATGTTGTTTGTGTTGTTCTTCTTCTTCAATTTTGACTTTTACCATTTGCCTTTGAAAGTCAGGTGTGATTGTTGTTGGTTGACTCCTAGGCTCAGGCATTTTTATTTTGAGAATAGCACAGAGTGGCAGACTATCATCCTCCTCATCATCTTCTTCTTCTTCTTCCATCCTCAACACCCTTCTCTTCCTCTTAGATGCATCATTGATAATGGGTTTAGCAGGTTTCTTAGGTAAAGGAGTTGGTTTTGAGGGTTGTGAAGGTGGTTGTTTTGGTTTGGGTGATAGTGCAGCTGCTCTAGCATCTTGGATGTGAGTGAAGCTTTGGATAATTTTGCCATATCAGTCCTTTTCCCAGCACCAGCTTCATCAAGAGCTTCTATGATCAAACCTTTGTTAAATACTTCAGAAGAACAGATTCTGGTGTTATCTCCAAAATATGTCTCTGTACCATGACTTTACTTCCATGATTGACCTTCCCAGATGTTTTGATATAAATCTTGCCAGAGTTTCCAGCCTCTCTTTCTTTCTCACTCCAACTTGCCCATCTTTGTTCAATTTCTTGAATCTCTAACCTTCTGATCTCAGAGTCAAGTTTGGCAGTGTCAAATCCTTGTCTAAAGAGTTGATCAATAATCTTCTCCATAGATCTGCTATTTGCTCATCAGCTTCTTTGATCAATTCTTCTAACTTTTTCTTAGTCTTTTCAGATCCTTCAGTCTTTTCAGAGCTTTTCTTCCTCTTATAGGTGATCATTTCCTTTTCTTTCCTCTTTTTTTCTACTTCCTCTTCAGCTCTTTTTCTTTTGTCTACTTTCACTAACTTAAACTCCCCATTTTTGGGTGCATTGGGTTTAGGGGTGTGAATGTCAGAAAGTCTCTTAGAAACAACAGCATCAACTAAAGATTGAAGATTTCAGGAAAGCCTCTCATCAACGGCTTGATGTACATTGTTTTGTGATTATGGAAGTGATGAGAGGTAAGGATGTTTGAAAGGTAGCAACCATTTACTCAAAGGGGTTCTGTCCTTGAGAAATGGCACCTAAAGCAGAGGCTGGTGGCAAATTTGTTGGGAGTAGCTCAGTGTTGGGATAGTTTCAGGAGAAACTGCCATCTGTGGGTGAATGTGAGCAGATGGACTTGATTCTTGTGACATTTTGGCAAGCAGTTTCTGTAGTCTGCATACCTCAGTCTCAAGAATAGTATTGTGGGCTAGAACATCCAAGAAAAAGCCTAGGTCATCATCAGTCTGTGCTGAATGAGCTGACCTCCTGATGAAATAAGGATGAACATGTGCTGATGCAGATCAGTATTCACATGTGCCCCTATTTCTCGGAACTAGGGACTTCCTGCCTGAGGATGATGTCCTTCATTGGTAGTTGCTCTGGTGAGGACTTAGAAATGATACCATCTTCATCCTGATCATGTGCTGAACAAAGAGAAGGGGCAGCCTCACCAGATGTTCTAATCCCCTCCTCTACACAGGGAGATTGAACTCTATAATCCCTGTGTTGTGGGTTATCAGCTACATTATAATCCTCTCCCTCAATTGTTGAGGTTTTCCCAGTGGTAATATGTTTCTTGGGAGGGGTAGAGGAATGTAGTTGAGTGAGCACTTGTGCAATAACCACAGTTGGGCTTGTAGGGGTGGCTTGAGTGGGAGATAGGTGTGAAAAGGATTCCACCTGGGTTGAATGGTGCTCTTCAATGGCTATCCTCTTAAGTGAAAGAGATTTCAGTAATGTGGTTTCCCTATTTTTCAGTTGCATCAGGATCCTGTAGAGAGAATACCTGAGCGGTTTCAGCTGGTAGAGTCCTGGAAACTACAGGGGGATTACTACCCATAGTTTCAACCTGCCTTTGTGTTGCAGGGGCATCATAAGGAGACTCAACTCCCTGAGTAGCCTTTTTGGTTTGTTTGGAATGAGGTTTGGAGGGGACTTTGGATCTGGAGGATGAGGTTGTGGGTACCTTCTGCTTGGATTTTAGTAGTTTGGCAGCCTCTTTGAGGTGTGGGTCAGAGTTGTGCCTGGAGTATACCTCTGGCAAAACTACCACAGCAGGGACTCCAAGGCCAACAGGGCCATCAGATTGTAACTGAATCATGATTATGGCCATAAGAAACCTTGGATATAATAACCATCTGTTAGCTATAGGTTTCATTGCCAGATCTTTTTATTCTAAAAATATAATTTCAGAAAAATTTAAGCTTTGGCGTTCAAGAATAGAATACAATACCTGCTGCCACCTGGATGACATTTGATCCCATGAAGAGGTTTTGGAGGCAAGGCAAACATTGATCGTGGAAGATTAGGCGTTCAGCATCATGAAACTGCTTCTTCAGAATGGTTGTAGCACTTAGGTTTCCCTCATATCCATGGTTAATGAATGAGAGATCAATGGTGCCCTTCGGGTATTTGGTGACAAAGGTAGCATCATTCATATCTAGCGTTTGGCGAATGATAGCAGGAGTGACTACCACTTTCTTCTGGTTTACAAATGACTGGAGAGTGATCACGACATCATTCTCACCAGTATGGATGGTAACATTTGTCCAGAATTGACGAAGAGAGTCGGGATAGAGTGGGGATTAGAAGAAAATCATTCGATACTAGAAATCAGCCATCAGATCAATAGCATCATCAAACTTAGTCCAAAAGGTCCATTTTGTGAAGTAGGCAACACAATTGTGTCGAGGTTTGATTTGCATGATCGCTATTAATGGGAGATGAACATTCGGAAATCGATTTATGAAAAGTTTGAAGTTAGGGTTAGGTATATATAGGTTATGAAACGGCTGAAAGAAAACAGTTGAAAGTTTTGGTGTTAGTCATCAGTGTTAGAAAACGACTGAAGACATGGTTTTAATTTTCAGATGTTGTAAACAACTTAAGACTTGGTGTTTGTCATCAGTAGTTGAAAACTACTGAAGACTGGTTTTGGCTTCATTGGTTTTGAAATGAAACAGTAGTTGTTTGAAAACATTAAAGAAAAATACTCATCAGTTGTTGTCGTCAATTCACATATCTCAGTTGTTTCATTTGACCTTAACACTTACTCAGCAGATTATCTGATTTTCAGATTTCATTGGTCATCAGTACTTATTTGTTAGAACAGACTTCAATAGTTGTAACCACTTCAGTACTTTGCAACAGATAAAGTACTTCAGTACTTTAGGAATAGTCTTCAGTAGTTATGAAAAACTGTTGAAGATAAAATAACTTCCGTACTTATTTGTGACAACTGTATACTGATGCTCATGAGTACTTATGAGCTGAGATCATCAGTAGTTGTCAATTTATTCAAGCTGCAGCATACCAAGCCTTAGCAGTAGATTTTGAAAGGTTGCACTGTCCAAAGGCTTAGTAAATATGTCTGCAAGCTCATCAGCACTAGGAACAAACTTTGGATCAATCATCCTTTTTCATAACAATCCCTGATAAAATGATATTTGATCTCAATATGTTTGGTCCTAGAATGCTGGACAGGATTCTTAAAAATACAAGAGCTGAAGCACTGTCCATCAGTAAAGGAGTCTTAGTCTCTATAATGTCATAATCCAGTAATTGATTCTGAAGCCAGAGTACCTGAGATGTACAAATTGCAGCAACAATGTACTCTGCTTCAGCAGTGGATGTAGCAACAGAAGTTTGTTTCTTACTCTGCCAAGAAACTAAACAGTTGCCTAGAAATTGGCATCCACCAGAGGTTGATTTTCTTGTTAATTTACACCCTGCATAGTCACTATCAGAGAAAGCAACTAATTTGCAAGAGTGCCCAGTGGAATACCAAAGTCCTAGTGATTGAGTTCCTTGCAAATATCTAAAGATCCTTTTGACTGCAATCATATGGGATACTTTAGGGTCGCTAAAATCTAGCACAGACACAAGTTGCAAACATAATGTCTTGTCTAGAAGCTGTAAGGTACATCAAGGAACCAATCATACATCTAAAGAGTTTCATCAACTGCTTTACCTTTCTGATCAGCATCCAGTTGTGTCGTGATGCACATGGGAGTAGAACAGGGCTTACAGTTTTGTAAATCAAACTTTTTCAACAAATCCTTTGTATATTTTGACTGATGAAGAGTTCTCCATCAGCCTTTTGTTTGATTTGCATCCCCAGAAGGAACTGTAATTCTCCCATGGCACCCATTTCAAACTTTTGTTGCATCAACTTAGTAAAGGCATCACACAACAGTGGATCAAAGGATGCAAAAATAATATCATCAACATAAATTTGAACAAGGAGCTTATGCATGCCTACTTTTTTAATGAACAAGGTTTTATCTATGGAGCCTCTAGTGAAATTATTTTGAAGAAGAAAGTTAGATAGTGTTTCATACCAGGCTCTAGGTGCTTGTTTTAGTCCATAAAGACCTTATCAAGCTTATACACCCAATCTGGATGTTTATGATCTTCAAAACCTGGTGGTTGGCACACATAAACTTCTTCTTTATTTTACCATATAGGAATGCACTTTTGACATCCATTTGAAAAACTTTGAGATTATGAAAGGCAGGATAAGCTAAAAACAATCTGATTGCTTCCAGTCTGGCTACGGAGGCAAAGGTTTCATCATAATCAATACCTTCTTCATGTGAAAACCCCTGTACAACCAGTCTGGCCTTGTTCTTGACAATTTGGCCTTTTTTCATTAGTTTTATTCCTAAACACCCATTTAGTGCCTATAGCACACTTACCTTGGGGAAGAGGAACCAGTTCCCACACTTGCTGCTTTTGAAACTGAAGAAGCTCAAGTTGCATAGCTTCAACCCATCCATTGTCTCTTAATGCAATATGATAATTCTTTGGCTCTTGTTGACTGATGAAGAGAGCATAGAAGCAAAAGTTGGAGAATTGATTTCTGGTAGAAACACAGCATTGATGTCACCAATGATCTGAGACATGGGAGATTCTTTAGTTCTTGATACTCAATAAGATCTGTGCAAGAGTTTGTAGGTGATTCAGCAACAACAGATGGTGATCTAGATTCTTGAAACCTAGAATGAGACGATAATTCAAATGAAGTAGAGGATTCAGAGATCTCATCAGCATTTGTTGTGGATGGAACTACTGAAGATACAGGAACATCAAGTTTAGTAGACTCAGGCAGTTGATCACTAAAACTTGCATTTATACCAACAGATGGATAACATGTTGCAGAAGATGATGGATTCACAGAACCTGCAACATTTGGAGACTGATAAGAAACATATTGCAGTATGTCCAGATCAATAACTCCACAGGGTTTTGTTGGATTTTCTCCTTTGGAGATTCATTAAACTTTACATGCAAGGTTTCTTCTACAATCTTTGATCTGCAATTAAAAACTCTGTATGCCTTGCAAGTAGAGGAATACCCAAAAAAGTACCCTGCATCCACCTTTGATTCAAACTTCTGAAGTGGATCCTTTGTGTTGAGAAATAACAGGGACACCCAATGCTCTAAAGAAGGAAATCAGAGTAGCCAAATGATGTAACACTTCATAAGGAGTCTTCATCAACCTTTGATTTACAATACTCTATTTTGCACATAACAAGCTGTGTTAACAGCTTTAGCCCAAAAGGTTAGTGGCAAACCAGAATCAGCCAACATTGACCTTACAGCTTCAATAGGGTCCTGTTCTTCTCTCCACCACTCCATTTTGTTCAGGAGTTCTAGGAATTCTAAATTGCCTCTGATTCCTTAGAGAAATAAAATTCATCAAGTGTGTGATTTCTAAATTCTGTGCCATTATCACTCCTCACACACTTGACAAAAAGAGAATACTGCTTTTCCACATGCACAAAAAGTAGATGATAATTTGACCAGCCTTATCCTTTTGAATGTAAGAAGAAGGTCCATACAAATCTGGAATAATCATCCACAATTACCAGACAGTATTTTTCTTTGCCATGCTCATCACTCTTACTGGACCAAAAAGATCCATATGCAGTAATTGCAAGCAGGCAGTGGACTTTGGTTCTTCTATTGGGGGAATGATACTTTATGTTGCTTTCCTTTTAAACAAGCAGAGCAGTTATCATCACATTTGAACTCCTTTAATGGCAGACCTCTCACTAAGCCATGAAGGATCAGCTGGTTCATGTTTCTAAGGTTTACATGACCAAGCCTTCTGTGCCAAAGCTTAGATTCCTGAGGAGAGTCCTTGGAGAACAGACATGGATGGCCTTTTAGATCAATTTTCTTTGATCTAAGGCATATATTCTTCCAATCCTGTTTGCTTTCAGGAGTGTATGTTCATCCAATATCTTGTCAATCATATTCAAAACATTGAAAGACAGAATTCGACAGTTTTGACTGGTGAAAAGTGCAACATGCCCTTTATCACACATTTGACTGACACTCAACAAATTGTACTTGAGATTCTCCACATGGTTGACATCATCAAACCTTATTTCACTATTTGAAACAACGCCTTTGCCGATGATGTAACCCTTAGCATCATTACCAAAAGATACAAATCCCTTCTTTCCTTGAGAGTAGTCATGATGAAGAGATCTGCTCCCAGTCATATGCATAGATCCTCCACTGTCCACATACCAGATGCTCCTATGGCATGTTGAAGAACCCTGCATATATGACAACAACTAGTTAGCTTTTGAGACCCAAACCATTTTGGTTTTGGGTCTGTTCTTATCAACAGATTTTATACTAACTGATTTGTCATGATTAACAGCCTTTGAAGATGGAGATGGTGCTCAAAAGGATTCCTTTGATTTTGGCTTAGTTTTCTTTTTCAGTGATTTAATCACAGGTACATCTATTTGGTAACTCTCCCCAACAATGTTGAACCATCATAACAAGTTGTGTCTGATTGGTTGTTAAAGCTTTCCGTTCAGCAGACACATCAGTACTTGTTGAATGGTTCCTGTGAGACACCATGTCCTCCTTTTTGAAAGACAGACTTAGTCTGTTGTTTTGATACTTCTTGAGGAATATTTTCAGTTGTTTTATGATAAACCTCTTTCTTTTGTTTAGATTTTTGTGAAGACTTTGGTTTATCAGGTTGAGATGCTTGTGGCACAAACTTTGTTTCAAATTCATCTTTCACTTTATTATTTTCTTTTTAATGATTTTATCCTTGTTAAATTTAGAACTCTCTCTGTACCAACATTCATTAATGAGATGATTGAATAGACCACATATTTCACATGGCTTTTTCTTCATCTTCTGTTGATCAACTGCTGAAGAAGCTGAAACTACTGAAGGTGTGTTCTTCAGTACTTTCTTCCTCTCAGTACTTATGTGAAGTACTGAAGGATTTGTAACAACTGAAGACTTGCTCTTTAGAAGTTTTCTATCAGTACATTTGGATTTCCTAATAGACTCTTCAGTAGTTGTCAAACCATGTTTGGTTCCATTTGGTTTGAAATGTTCTTCAGGTGTTGTTACTTGCTCTTCAGTACTTTGAATATCTTTGAGACAACACCTGAAGTACTCAGCTTTTCTTTGATCATGTGTTCATCAGCAGTAGGACCATCAGCAGATTGATTAGCTCAGGTACTATTACTGACTTCATCCTCTGATTGTACATTATCACTTGAGGATGAACACATGATGATGTGGTTTGCGAATTGATTTCACCTTCAGATTTTACTTCTGTCTTGGGAGTAAAATCTGTAGGAGGTTCAGTGTGATTATATCCAATCCCAAACTTCATATTTGAAGCAGTTTGCTTACTGAGAAGCATTTCAAACCCCTTGCAAGATGTTACCCAGCGTTCACACTCCACTTGAGTAGCTAAGTGTTTCTTTGAGACTCTTGTGATTTTCTAAAATGACCTCTACCTTAGCCTTTTCACAGTGATTTGGCATTTTAACTTGTAAATCTCATCATCTTTTTCTTTTAAAACAGACTCAAACTCAGCTTTTCTTTTGGAAATGACTTTCTCTAGGTTAAGATTTTGATTAATTAAAGCTACATTTGCTTCTCTAATTGAGGCAAAAGTAGCTATGCATGACTTAGAACACAACTTGGCCTTAGCCTCAAAAGATACTTGTGGTACCTGTGATGATGAAGCATTTGAGCTTGAACCATCAGTAGACTCCAGAGCCATAAGAGCAAGATTTCCAAAAGGATTTTCACCACCATGTTGACCAGCATCAGAAAACATTTGTTCAGAATAACCAGAAAGATCATCTAGTAAACTACTCCAGTCAACAACACTAGGAGTGAAAAAGCTTTGATGTGATTGAGATTGAGATTGAGATTGTTGACTTGATTGAGATGGTGGAGGCTCAGGTAGGGCATGTGATTCTTGAGCTATGGGTACAGGAACCTGATTGGACTGTGGCATGTAAAAAAGGATAAGGATATGGCATTTGACCTTGAGGAACAAAATATGCAGGAGATGATTGATTTTGTGAATGATGACTAGAACTGGTAGAGTGTTGCCCTTTGTTTTGTGAATTATTGCTTGGAAAGGTCGCCAAGGGTGCAGAAGATTTAGATCCAGATGATCTACACTCTCTTGCAAAATGTCCAAGTCTATGGCACTTGTGACACCTCAACTTGCTCTTGTCAAAACCAACTTTGGTTTTTCCAGAGAGACCAGGGAATTTTCTACCTGTCCTTTTGTAAAATTTTTGAGATATGATATTAACTAATGCCATTTGGCTCAAAATATCCATCTCTTCCAAATCATCATCAGCAATTCCTTTCAAATCATCCATCAAAAAGCACAGATTGTCACTATACATCCTGAATTACAATCAATACTAGCAAGAGCATGATCTCCACTGTTTGAAGAGAAATCAATATGCTCATCATAGGAATTTTCTGATGTAGCATTTCTGACTCATGACCAATAGAGCAGTATTCCCTGTTACAAAATCATCAGTGAGCTTCCCAGATGAAGTCAGTTTTCTTTTCTGTTCTATCTCTCTTTCAAATGTTCGCAGTTTCCTATGAAGTTGGGTGAGAGATAGATTACTAGATTTGCACTGGAGCGTAGGACAATGGTATATGTCCCATCTCTCAAGCAGGGATCTGAGAAATCTGTTGTTCATCTGACTGTTTGTATATTCATGTTTAACAATTTTCAACTCAGATATCAAACTGGAGAATCGCTCAAACTGTTGAGTCAGTGACTCACCCTTTCTATGAGAGAATGTCTCATATTGCTAGGCAAGGATTTCTCTATTTTTTGCTAAGACCTCATCAGTTCCTCCAAATTTTCTTTCAGAGCAACCCAGAGGTCATGAGCAGATTCATGATGCATATGTCTAGAATAGATTTCATTAGGCAGTGCCATGGCCAGAATTCCATGGGCTTTAGCATCAATTTCAAACAGTTTCAGATCTTCATCTGAATATTGCTCTTTCTTCTCCGAAATCATTTCATTGGTTTCCGGATTACTCACCATAGGCTTATATGGTCCATGAACCATAGATTTCCAACAACCTGAACTATTAACATGAGCATTCGTCATTGCCATATGTTGTACTCACTCCTAACAAGCATCGGAGGCTTTGTTGAGGAGCCAGTATTGTGAGGATCATTGATTGATGCAACCATTTTCACCAATTCCAACAGGTTCAATAGATTTTAACAGATCTAACTCAAAAACTCAACAACATAGTTTGAAACAAGAACAATCTCAAGTTGATTCACAGGAAGCAACAGAAAAACAACTCTATAACCAATTCTTACAAATTTGCTAATTCGATCAAACTAAGATATCAAAAGAACTGTTTCAATGATCAATTATTAAATCGATCAATGATTAACCTGCTCTGATACCATTTGAAGGGATCGAGATCTAGTTTGATCAATTAGACTAGGATTTGCAGTGGAATAGCACACGAATTAGATGAAATTCTAGCAAGAATAATATGAATGTTCAATTAAACAGTAACAGTTATAGAGAGAGATTTTTCTGCAAAAAGAATGTTTTCATTCATGCACAAACTTCTCGTAGGGGGAAATTAGGTCAACATTCCTTATATAAGAAATCTGACATTAGCTGACGTCACTTGATAGTGACATCTAAGTGATTTATACAAACAACTGAATGTAAACTAAACTACTAAAGATGTCCACAACAACTGAGGACACCTTCATTAAAAGCTAAGTATAAACTAACATTACAACTACTGAAGTTATAACATCTGAAGTATAAGAACTTCAAAGGTTTTACATAACATAAAACTACTGATTACAAACTACTGAAATGTAAACCATCACAACTACTGAAGAGAACTACTTCACCTGTTGTGCCAACTTCTGAGAACTTGATCTTCAGACTTTGTCTTCAACAGTTCTCTTCAGACTTTGTCTTCAGACTTTGTCTTCAACAGTTGTTTTCAGACTTTGTCTTCATACTTTGTCTTCAAACTTTGTCTTCAGACTTTGTCTTCAGCAGTTGTCTTCAGACTTTGTCTTCCGACTTCGTCTTCAGCTGTTGTTGATCACTTCAGTT
Organism: Flaveria trinervia; assembly: GCA_025506515.1. Classification (NCBI taxonomy): domain Eukaryota; kingdom Viridiplantae; phylum Streptophyta; class Magnoliopsida; order Asterales; family Asteraceae; genus Flaveria; species Flaveria trinervia. Next base: position 27,612,720 of record CM046448.1, read on the forward strand.
GTTTTGATGTCTGTGGGACAAAAAGGTTTTTCTGATCTGGCTCATTGGTTCTTTTGGTCCAACAACGGGGCTATATTTCAAGCAAGGCATGGGACGTGCTTAATGAGGCATGTTTTTAGGTGTCCTTCTTTCCATTTTTAACACCTGATAACACAACTTAACAATTTTAAGTACATAAGCATCATTTTAAAGGGATAATAAGGATAAATGGATGTGCTTTTGATAGGATATTTATGTAAAATATAGAGCACATCATACCATTTACAATCTTCCCATGAGAAAAAGACATAGGTTCCAAACACCTTGTCTTTTGAATTCAAGTGCTTCCTGCCATAATGCTTCAATTCAACATCCATCATTCAAACCTCACCAATTATCTTTAGCTAAATCCAGGACAAGAAACAAGATTGTAGACAAACATTTTTATCATGGGTTTGTCCTCTTGTTCTCACCCTAGTCTTAATATCTCTAGTGATGTTTATGGTATGATAGGACTTGTGAATTCTCAGCTAAGGAGTCATAGCAAGTAGATTTGATAGATATAAATTAGTTATATTTAGTTTTGGTAATTAAGTATTACTTACCACATCAACATTTATTATATTTAACTTGATTGATGTTGTCTTTATTATAGTGGTTGTCAACATCATTAAATTCTTCATCACTTTTAGCATTTCAAACTCCTCTAACATTTGAAATCCCTTCATTTGAGTTTTGTTCGTTATTGCTAGAATTGGTCGGCACCTCATAGGTATTAGCTGAAGAATTTTTCATGGTTGTGCCTGCAGGATTTCCACTTGTAGGGTTTGTTATCACTAGAGCTGAAGGAATTCTATCATTTCTTCTTCTCCGCTTAAATCTTGGATCAGGATCTACAAAATGAAGATCAACTAGCCAATCAGGACCAGAACCTTTTACACAGGGACTGTCCTCATTGATGGTCACATTGACTAATTCCTCAACTACTCTAGTTATGAAATTATATACTCTATATACCTTAGCTTAGGAAGCGTATCCAATGAAATCTCCATCATCTGATTCTCAAAAAATTGGCTATATGATCTTTGGTATACAACATGGTATGGACAACCAAATGACCTATGAAAACTAATAGAAGGTCTATTTTTTTCCATAGTCCATAAGGAGTCTTACATGGGTTTTGACTACCAAAACTCTATCCTGCACATACCAGGTAGTGTTGACTACCTCTACCTAGAAGGTGATAGCTAGTTTAGATTTAGAGAGCATGGTTCTTGTAGCCTCAATAAGTCTCCTTTTAGCAACACCATTTTGTTAAGAAGTTCTAGGAGCACTATATTGTCTTGAAATACCCTTTACATCACAAAATGTATCAAGGATTTGGTTCGAATTCAGTTCTTTAATCACATGTTATGATCTTGACCTTGTGATCATAATGGTTCTCAATTTTCAAAATGAATAATCTTAATATTTCAAGTGTCTCATCCTTAGCTCTAAGAAAGAAGATCCAAGTATATTATATGAAGTCATATGTGATCACAAGGCAATATGAAGTTCTTCCTGGACTCATACACTAGTGGGGCCAAAGTGATCCATACGTAATAAGTGTACAGGAGTAGTGATGGAGTTCATTTCCGTTGGCTTGTGAGACACTTTGTGTTGCTTTCCTTTCAATGATCATCACTTGTAAACTCTCTCTTTGGCATTCCAGTTACCAAATCATTTTTAATTAGTTTATTAATGTTGAAAAAGTTTACATGACATATTCTTTTATAGCAAAGGAAAGACTTATGACTATTGGCTTTAGATGGAAAGCAAAACAACGTCTCCTGAAATGGAGGTTTCTTTCAAATCCATGTTGTATATGTTCTCTTTACTCGTGTCTTTGAGTAACTGAAGATCATGTATAGGTTGGACTCATCATAGATTAGTATGTTTATTTTTGCTTGTAATACGTCATTTGTTAGTTTCCTTTTGTATGTAATTAGATTTATGTAGTTTTGCAGTCTAGCGAAACTGTCAGCAGATTAGTTCACTCGGCGAAACTACTGTTTCTACCGGACGAAACTATAGTTTTGCTGAAAGTGAAACTGTATGCGAAACTAAGACTGCTATATATATTTTTTGATCATTATCATTGTGGGTAAGCTTGCAAAACCCTAATCGTCAATCCTTGTTGCAAGTTATCTTTACTAAGCAGTAAATTCATAGAAAGATCATTGTGCTTTGATGTTATTTAATGTTTCGAACTTCATTGCCTTATATTGAATGAGTTGTTATTGTTTTCTATCTTCAGTATTTGAACGAAAGACCAACAGATTAACGTGTAAACCAAACCAAATAGTGCGGAATCCTATTTTATTGGCGATCCAATCAGTGAGAAGGCATGTAGACACAATAATGTATTGAATCTAACATCAAGAATCGATTAGGAATCGATCTACAACGTTCTATGAACTTGGAGTACGAACTTAGAGGCTTCTGGACGGCTAGGGTACGTCTGGAGTCGAAGTGGATTGAATGCTTATGTTTTTCCATGAATTAAGTGGTATTTATAGGTTAGGGTTGCTCATTCGGGCAACTAAACCATTAGCATAGTTTAGTCATGTGATTTAGTCATACGGCTGGTCCATTCGCCCGACTGAGTGTTTAGTCGTGCGACTGAGCCATTCTTATGTGACAATTATACGACTGATCCAGTCTCCTACTTCAGTCGTGCGACAGAGTCATTCGCATGAAGTTGTTCATGCGTATGGTCCATTAGCATGGGCCATTCGCATGATAACTTCATGTTATTAAGTTTGAATGTATTAATTTCATAACATTATTTATATTAATTCAATCAACCACAAACCTATATAATCAAGTCAATATGCGTAAACAACTCATGAATGAAATATTAAACATTACAAGTCATAATCAATTATTCTCATTTCATTAAGTACCCAATATTACATCAGTGTAAGACATTCAAGACATATTACATTAAGATCAGGATCTAGGTACATATATGTATTAACAAACTCCCCCTTCGACCTAGATCTATCTATTGTCTAACATCTTTCATAATTTCCTCAAACTTCTTGTACTTAGCTTCTCTAGTGACTCCTGTATTTATCTCGAAAGCAAAATAGATTCGTATCACCTTCTGGAATTGTAAAGCTTTTACAATATCTTGTGACTCATAGAACAGTGGCCACTTGTATAAAGTATAAACATCTTTTTCTCACAAGTAGGTGAGCCACATTAAGTCAAACACCCTAATGGTTTCCATTGTACCATTTCTGTTCAAGACTATCACAGCCTCTCCCGTTCTCCAATCGTAGTACCACCATTTGAAGTATGGATTGAAGTCCTGTGGCATCTCACGCAGTGGGATATTTGACATTGTACGTGGTGGACTCCACTTCAACACTACTTTTGGTTTTCCAGTTATGGCATCAACCTCAGATCGTCTGATGTACCTCGTTGGTTGTTGAGGTTTGAAGTTGACCCATCTGGTGTGGTATTCCCTCTTTAGAGCTGTTTCAAACCAGCCTGACATCTTACAAGGGTCAGCGTATAGCAATTTTAACTTTGCTAACTGGTTAAGCTTAAAACCTGGAAGAGTCTTCAGATCGTGTGGGAATCTGAAGTACTCAATTCCCTTCTTACGTTTAAGAGAGTAAACGTTGAGGTGTTCAAAATGTGCCCACACTATGATCCTGTCCGCCACTTTTTGATGTTTCTTGACCTTATACAGTTTGGTGTAGACAGTTGACGTTGTAGCGCTGCGTTGGGCTCTTATTTCTTCAAAACACGCCGCCCATTCAGCCTTTTTGATGTTGACTTCGGCGTTTGTGGCTTGGGCCTTCTCTTTATC